>CAWUFW010009202.1:0-737500 GCA_963921515.1 Calotriton arnoldi
ATCAACTGTTTCTTTTGCATATGTCGCCCTAAGTTTGAAGGGTATGCCCAGACGTGGGTCCCGTGCTCACTACACCACTGGATTCAAGCTAGCCTGGCTGAAGAAGGGTGATGCCCTGAAACCGGTCCCAGGATGCTTGTTTCCGGTCCAGGGAGGACCTGGCTTGGCAGTTCGGGCTGGACTGTTCCCACAAGGAACAGGGTCAAGACTGATTTGCATATGGCTGGGTCCAAACTGGGGTGGTGTGGTGAGCAAAAGAATGATGGATTAAACCCAGATCCTTGTGACTGGGGGTGAATGTTTGCATCGTCCAGCATTCCGTCCATCAACTGTTTCTTTTGCGTAGAGAAGAGCATGGCAGGCACTGCCACAAAGTCAGACTGACCAGCAAACCGTTTTGTGCGCACAGATGAGCAGGTTGGTCCCAGGCTTTTCTTGGTTCTCAGAGCTGCTTTTAGCCCACAATTTTCTTTCTATGTCCCAAGTTTTGGATTTTGGCAATCTGGGCTCATTTAGCACCACCCCAAGGGCCCAGTACTGGAGGGGCACCACTTGGCGGGGGGGGTTAGGACTCACTCAGGCTTGGTCCATGTGTGGGTCCAAGGTGGTGGGAGTCTGTTATGTCCCTGTGGATCTGAACAGGAGGCCAGCAAATTAGCCCTTGGAATCACTCTGGTAGTCCTGGGTTCAAGTGATAAAGATGGGTTCAAACAGCAGGACTGTCCTCCGAGGATTCAAGGCAGGCTACAGGCAGCAACACAGTCCTTCTAGGTGCAGGAAAGCATTATTGTGGAGTACACTACAGGCCACAGCAGCAGTCCTCTGAGAGTCCTTTCACAGATCTAGAAAGTAAACTGAAGAGTTGGTCTGAGGACACTATTTTAATACCTGGTGCTTCCTTTGAAGTAGGTGTTACTACAGGTATGTCTTTGAAGTGCCTGGAATTTCCTGACTCCCCTGTCCTAGCTCCATGCGCACTGCAGGGACAATGCAGTGGTGACAAGCTCTTTGTGTGAAGGCAGAGCACAGCCTATAAAGTTGCAAGTGGGGATGTGCCCAGCTCCACTCTCCATCCTGCCTGCAGATGGCCCATTCAGTCACAACGTATCCCTCTATTGTGTGACTGAGAGGAATTCGCGAAGTCTAAATGGCAAAGAGCAGGAAAATGACAATGTTCTAAAAGTGGCATTTTGAAAATTGTAATTTAAATTCTGACTTCACCATTATAGATGATTTTTAATGACAAATTTATAGATACCAAACATGTAATGCTTAACTATCCTAATCAAAAGTTAGCACTTATTAAATGTAATAAGACAATGCAATTTCATCCTAAGGGACAAGTAGGCCTCACAATAGTGAAAGGTGAATGTTTTTCACTACCAGGACATGTAAAACCTAAAAGTACTTGTCTGTAGTGTGCTTAACTACATGTATTTCACTTCTTTTCTCTTCTGTCTCTTTAAGTGGGGAGCTTTCCATGTGTTCTGTTGTTCCATGTTCTATTTGGAATATAAGTCCTTGAGAGTCAGTTGCTATTTGACCTTTCTGTGGTGCAGTGCTGCTCCTGCCGTGGGTCCTGTACTTTTGGACAAGGAAATAACTACTTCTGTTTTGTAATACGGACATTCCTGTCTCTCTGTCGGTGGGCCCTATACTACATTGTGGTACCAGGAGTGGGGTAATTCCTTCTGACAGTTTTGTGGCTTCCCTAACGCTCTTCTGGACCCACTGGCTGAAATATACCTTTGGATTTGTGCTGGAAACGCTACATTTTTACTGTCATTTCCTCGTCTTAAGGTGCGTTATTTGATTTGTACTGTCTGGCTTTTATTTTTGCTGTCAGTCTGCGGCTCCTGACATTCACCATTGAATCCTATGTCTACTGCATTGTTTGAACCTTGGATTCCTGGACTCTTTAGCTCATGCCACTTACCTTCTCTGGAGTTCTTCATCATGGTGCTGTATCCCGGCAACTCTGGGCTCGCTCCAGCTCTGGGAGCTCAAGGTTGAGGCTACAATGATTTTGTTCATGAGAGAAATGGTGTGGGAGCTCAAGGCTGTTGTGCCCCAGCAACAGCATTCTCACTGGAGGCTTGTTTTAATCCAGTTCCAAAGTGTGGATGTGGGAGCTCAAGGCTGTTGTGTCCTGGCAACAGCGCTCTCACTCCAGCCTGCCTAGAGACTCGTTCCAGTACTCGAGTTACTTCATTGCGCTCCAATACCAGCCATCTGGTTGCTCCACCTTATTCACATCCTGAGAATTATCAATGGTCAAAACAACCTTCGAGAACCTGTGGGTACAATCAGGCACATCATCACTCTCCATGTTGGAAGAAACCTGTAAATCCACATTATATATTCTGGCATTGTCAACAACACTCTGTGACCTACATACCGTTTGAAAGTGGCCCAAATTTTTACATTTAGTACACTTCTTCCTAATAGCAAGGCAAGAGAGATTATTGCCAATGTGATTCCTAGAGCCATAGCGATAACAAACAGCTCGTCTACCAGTTTCTTTACTTGTCCTGATAGCAGACATGGTATTATCATCCCCGGTACTACAATGTCCAACCTTTTAATTACAGTGCACCCTGCCCTAAGGTCTAACTAGGACCTAGCTTAGGGGTAACTTATATGCAATGAAAGGGACGTTCAAGCCTTGGCAAGGAGGTTATATTTCCAAGTCGAATTGGCAGTTTAAAACTGCATTCAAACCACTATGGGAGGCTGGGGACATGTTGTAATGGGCTACTGGAAGTGGGTGACACAATCAGTGCTGCAGTCCCACTGATAGCATTTAATTTACAGGCACTGGGTATGTGGCATACCACTCTACTAGTGTAGGAAGTTAGCTCTGTATATAGTATACCAAAGTGAGGTATAGTGTGCACAGAGTCCAGTGGAGCCAAAAAAGGTAGGCAGAGGTAAAGTAGATAGCACCTCACTCTCTATTTGTGGTAGTGTGGTTGAGCAGTAAGGCTTTATCAGAGGACAGTGTTAAGCATTTGTTGTACACACTCAGTCAGCAAATGAATTCACACACTCAAAGGCTGAACTTCAGACCAATTGTTCTTGTATAAAAATATTCTTTTAGTTATTTTATTTTCTAGAACCAAGCAAGCCTGGCACAGGTAAGCAGTAAATACTTTACAGTAGTAATGCAGTTTGTAAACAGTTTGGATTGCAATTGTAAATGTACTTTGAGTTGATTACAGTAAGGTTACTGTTAATGTAATGCTTTTCAGAATACAGTACATATACTTTTCTCTTCTGTCTCTTTAAGTGGGGAGCTTTCCATGTGTTCTGTTGTTCCATGTTCTATTTAGAATATAAGTCCTTGAGAGTCAGTTGCTATTTGACCTTTCTGTGGTGCAGTGCTGCTCCTGCCGTGCGTCCTGTACTTTTGGACAAGGAAATAACTACTTCTGTTTTGTAATACGGACATTCCTGTCTCTCTGTCGGTGGGCCCTATACTACATTGTGGTACCAGGAGTGGGGTAATTCCTTCTGACAGTTTTGTGGCTTCCCTAACGCTCTTCTGGATTCACTGGCTGAAATATACCTTTGGATTTGTGCTGGAAACGCTACATTTTTACTGTCATTTCCTCGTCTTAAGGTGCGTTATTTGATTTGTACTGTCTGGCTTTTATTTTTGCTGTCAGTCTGCGGCTCCTGACATTCACCATTGAATCCTATGTCTACTGCATTGTTTGAACCTTGGATTCCTGGACTCTTTAGCTCATGCCACTTACCTTCTCTGGAGTTCTTCATCATGGTGCTGTATCCCGGCAACTCTAGGCTCGCTCCAGCTCTGGGAGCTCAAGTTTGCGGCTACAATGATTTTGTTCATGAGAGAAATGGTGTGGAAGCTCAAGGCTGTTGTGCCCCAGCAACAGCATTCTCGCTGGAGGCTTGTTTTAATCCAGTTCCAAAGTGTGGCTGTGGGAGCTCAAGGCTGTTGTGTCCCGGCAACAGCGCTCTCACTCCAGCCTGCCTAGAGACTCGTTCCAGTACTCGAGTTACTTCATTGCGCTCCAATACCAGCCATCTGGTTGCTCCACCTTATTCACATTCTGAGAATTATCAATGGTCAAAACAACCTTCGAGAACCTGTGGGTACAATCAGGCACATCATCACTCTCCATGTTGGAAGAAACCTGTAAATCCACATTATATATTCTGGCATTGTCAACAACACTCTGTGACCTACATACCGTTTGAAAGTGGCCCAAATTTTTACATTTAGTACACTTCTTCCTAATAGCAAGGCAAGAGAGATTATTGCCAATGTGATTCCTAGAGCCATAGCGATAACAAACAGCTCGCCTACCAGTTTCTTTACTTGTCCTGTTAGCAGACATGGTATTATCATCCCCGGTACTACAATGTCCAACCTTTTAATTACAGTGCACCCTGCCCTAAGGTCTAACTAGAACCTAGCTTAGGGGTAACTTATATGCAATGAAAGGGACGTTCAAGGCTTGGCAAAGAGGTTATATTTCCAAGTCGAATTGGCAGTTTACAACTGCATTCAAACCACTATGGCAGGCTGGGGACATGTTGTAATGGGCTACTGGAAGTGGGTGACACAATCAGTGCTGCAGTCCCACTGATAGCATTTAATTTACAGGCACTGGGTATGTGGCATACCACTCTACTAGTGTAGGAAGTTGGCTCTGTATATAGTATACCAAAGTGAGGTATAGTGTGCACAGAGTCCAGTGGAGCCAAAAAAGGTAGGCAGAGGTAAAGTAGATAGCACCTCACTCTCTATTTGTGGTAGTGTGGTTGAGCAGTAAGGCTTTATCAGAGGACAGTGTTAAGCATTTGTTGTACACACTCAGTCAGCAAATGAATTCACACACTCAAAGGCTGAACTTCAGACCAATTGTTCTTGTATAAAAATATTCTTTTAGTTATTTTATTTTCTAGAACCAAGCAAGCCTGGCACAGGTAAGCAGTAAATACTTTACAGTAGTAATGCAGTTTGTAAACAGTTTGGATTGCAATTGTAAATGTACTTTGAGTTGATTACAGTAAGGTTTCTGTTAATGTAATGCTTTCAGAATACAGTACATATACTTTGTATAGGATTTTTAGTAAAATATCATGTAAGTTACTTTTTAGATTACTTTTCTTACACAGTGCAGTATACCTGGATACTGCACTGGCACATTTCATGTAAACAGGTAAGTAAAAGCATTTTGCTTTTTTAGTTACAGTTTTAAAGGATTTCTTAGATTTTCCAACTCCACACTTTTCATAGAAAAACAGTCAATGTTATCCTATGGAGAAAAATAGTGTTATCGGTTCAAAGGTAAGTACTTTGTTGTGGGAGTTGGTATTCTGCGGTTAGACTCAGGGGTCCCCCAGGGTCAATGATGCACTCTTGTTACACCCTCAGCAGCACTAGGGCGGCCAGGTGCAGAGTGCTGAGGCCCAATGCTATCCAATCGGGGGCCTCCAGTTGGTGGCTGCTGATGAGCAGGCCACTGGGTTGTGGGAGCAAAGCTCTTGGACTTAAGCTCAGGGCAAATGGGGGTTTAGGTCAGCACAAAAGATGCACCCTAAGCGGCACTGGGGCGGCCGGGTGCAGAGTGCTGTTTTGGCGTCGGGTGCCCTGTAGCTTTCAATGGGGAGTTTCCGGTTTGCAAAAGCACTGCAGGCTTGGGGACGAAGGTCTTCTGGGTGCGACCACCACTTGGAGAGGTAAGTTGGGATCGGATTGGTTAGGCACCATCGGTTGGGCCACCCAAGGCCCTGGGGCGTCGGGTGCAGGGGTGCCTTTTAGAGTTGGATCTTCTTACAGCTCCTGGTCGCGGTTGGGGGGACCTTCCGGTTTGAGGCTGCAGGCATCAGCTGGAGGCTTGAGGCAGGTCAGGGGTCGCCATATCTTGAGTCAGGATCGGCGGGGAGACCTCCTCTTGGTGTTGGGCCACTTGAACTCGGGCCGTGGGCGTCAGGTGCAGAGTGGTGCAAACTCGCGGATCCTTGGGGAGCTGGAGTCTGGTGTTTGAACAAATCCGGTGTTCACGGGAGACAGTCTTTGGAATTGAATGCAGGCAGGTCCTCCGGGTTTCTTGAGGTTGCTGGCTGCAGGACACACTGGGATTTTGCTGGCGAAGGTTCAAGGTGGGCACAGGCCAGTAGGGCTGGGGCCAAGTCAGTGGGCGTCCTCCTCTTGTTAGCTTCGGCACGGCTGTTCGGTCCTTCCTCTTCTTTTCGTTTCTAGTCTGAGGAAGCAAGGTTCAGGGGTGCCCCTAAATACTAGATTTAGGGGAGTTACAGGTAGGTAAAAAGGTTGTGACCAATGGGTCCCTGCCCTGGGGTGGGTACACCCCCTATTATGCCACCCTCCAGTGGAAGGGGGGCATAAGCCTTTCCCTGGTTGGCTGGGTCCCCCCATCTGCAAGATGGCAGGGACTGAGAGTTGTGCTTCACCTTACCTCCCCCACCTGAGGGGTGGAGTTGGCAGAGGTGGGCACACCTCTCTTCCTCACTTGTTTTTTCCACTGGTTCTCCCACCCAAAGTGGTCGTCAGAACCAGTGGGGACCAGTTGCTGAAAGCAGCAAGTGGCCTGGGGAAGCTCACAAAGGCGGCAAGCCTTTGAAACTTCCCCTTTGTGGACCCTGCCCATCCTGGGGAGGAGGCTTTGCACTTCTTCCCAGGATGTACATTGTTTCAGGCCCCCGAGAGCAGCAGGCTCTCAACCCAGGGGTCCAGAAACATGTCTGGTGATGGCAGCTAAAAGCAGCCACTCTGCATGGACACTAGTGGTAGGTTATTTTCTGTGTGTATTTTACATTAAATCCCACACTGGCATCAGTGTGGGTTTAATGTGCTGAGAAGTTTGATACCAAACTTCTCAGTTTTCAGTGTAGCCATTATGGTGCTGTGGAGTTTGTAATGACAAACTCCCATCACAATATACTCTTAATGGCAGCACTGCACTCACAATGTCTAAGAATGGACTTAGAACCTGTAGGGGTACAGGGCTCATGCACCTGTACCCTCACCACTGGTATAGTGCGCCCAACTCGAGGGGTGACTGATCAATGCCAGGGCAGTGGGTCGCAGGCATAGCACACAGGGATGTGTGCCATGTCAACTCTTCACTTTGTTCTGCACCAAAACATGCAGCCTGCAAAGGCAGTGTGTGAGTGTAATGGTACAGGGCCTCTAGGGGTGGCACAATAAGTGCTGCAGCCCTTAGAGGTCTTCCCTGGTCACAGTGCCCTGGGTACCTGTGGTACCATTTACCAGGGGCTGACCTGTGGCCAGAGATGCCACTTGGGTTTTGTTTTCAATGCAGTTTTTAGGGAAAGAATATAGGCCCTGGGTACCTGATTAGCAGGTGCCCAGGACACACTCAGTCAAAGCACATCAGCAATTCAGCAAAAAGTGGGGGCAACCATGCAGAAAGAGGCACTTTCTCACAACTAGGAACTTATAAGTAAATAGCTGTAAACCAATCTTACCATGTTTGAAGGACAGAGCACAAGCACTTTAGCACTGGTTTGCAGTGGTAAAGTGCACAGAGCCCTCTGGCCAACAAAAACTAATTCAGCAAAAAATAAGAGTGAAGGAAAAACATTTGAGGTGACCTTGCAGAGTGGGTTAAGTGCAACACAACCCCCCTTTCAGCCTAAAGCAAGGGTAGACTAATCGAGACCTTGATGGGCGACCCTGCTCTGGTTATAGAACACAGACAATGTCCCTCTACTGCAGAGGCATTTGTCAGTTCTACGCCCCTCTGAATTCAGTGGGATCCCTCTGTCTACATTCTCCTGAGTCACTGGACTGACCCATTCAGAACCCTTCTCCCCACCTGCAGAACCTATCTGTGCAGCACCTAACATTAATTTGCTCACAGATCCATCCCAGTAGACAGACAGTACCACATGGCTAGAAGAATGATGTGGTCCATTCCACCCCATAAATTGTACTTCTGTCCCCAACCCAAGAAAAACTCTGCCTATATTAGGACAGCAACCAACAGGGGCCACCAAGCACTGTCAGTGTCAAGAACCAGATACAAGGCCTCCGCAGGATCTCTGACCTCTGAGGTTTCTCAAAGTGGTGGGGGGCAACAGGCCCAGATGCTAGGCACCCTTTTTCCACTCTCCTTCCCACCAGTCATGGGGTGGTAACTTGAGACTAGCCACTCAGCTCAGGGCCTGTAATGAGGCTGAACAGGTGCCTGTCATGCCAGTACATCTGGGGGGAGCCACTCTCAAGGGTGACAAATGCAGCTTGTGTCATGTAGGTGTCTGCCTGATGCAGGTCTCTAGCCCTCTGTCTCTGTGACAGTACATGGAGCACCTCCAGGTCAGACTTGGGGGGCTGTGTTTTCAGAGCTGGTAACCCCTGACCCGCTGGTCTTCCCACTGTGGACTGTTTCCACCTCCTGCCCCGCCCTCTGGGCCTTTGTACTCTCCCTATGGGAGTAGTACTACCAGAAACCAGAGCTTTCAGTGCGCCATGGCTACCACCCCTCCCAGTTCTTTCTCTACTGGTGGTAACTAATTTCTCAGAATGCAATCAATGGGCATCTGTGGGCTAATTATGACCCACCTCTGGGTCACCACCCCACCCAATTCTAGGGTACCAGAGCCATAAGAAGGACAAAGTCTTGCCCCAGGGCCTGACTCACCCACCAGACCTGTGCAGTCTACCCTCTGAGTCTATCTCCCAACTAAGGGAGACCAGAGCATGTTCTACCACCTGCCCCAGGGGACTAATCCCCCTAAAGCCACACTGACTACTACTGTAGATTTGCCACCAGTGGGAGGTTTCTTTCTACAGACTAGGTCACCTTTCTTGGGTCCCAACTGGGAGCAATCAAAGCAGTGGGGTGGGAAATGGGACTCCCTGGGCCACGGCCAACCACGACATCTCCTCCTATCGTTGGAAGGGGGATGGGAACCTTTT
Organism: Calotriton arnoldi; assembly: GCA_963921515.1. Taxonomy (NCBI): domain Eukaryota; kingdom Metazoa; phylum Chordata; class Amphibia; order Caudata; family Salamandridae; genus Calotriton; species Calotriton arnoldi. The sequence goes on from CAWUFW010009202.1 coordinate 8,939, forward strand.
CCTCCCCCTACTCTGGGACCTGTTTTAGTCACTGTGGACTTCCCCCTCATTCTGCTGGGGAGAACCTGGACCACCCACTCAGTGTCACTCCCAGGTACCTTCTCAGACACTCTGGTACTAATCCAGAGGTGTGCCTTCTTTGCAAGGTACCTGGGGTCAGACAGCTTGCAATAAATCAGATGTTGGTGTAGCTCTGGAAAACAAACACTGAACATGTGCTCTCCTGCAGCTAATTTTTACAGACAATAATAAGTGTTTGGCTCACTACCCTTCCCCCAACCATCTAGTGGCTTGCAAAAGTAGCCCACAAAATTCACCCAAGACTGGTTTGTGAGTCTGTGGCTGCCCCTGAACCTCTGGCAGTACCTCTCAGGGGTGAGCCAAATTTAGCAAGAAGTATGGCTTCTATGAGGGCATACTTTGTCTGGTCACCCACCTCAAGTGATAGGTTTGTCCCTCCCCACTGTGAGAAATAGGGTTTTTCATTGACTGGGGTATGAGCTCTGGTCAAGCAACAGCCATAATCCCTTGAAAGGTGAACCACAAAAAGTTGTTAACTTAACCTGTGCTTAACCCTGGGTAGTTTGGCACAAAAACCAGTCATGCTTAACTTAGAGGCAATGTGTAAAGTATCCATGCAGTACTCAAACAGTAATGAAGTGAAAACACAGCACAAGAAACATCCCACACCAATTTAGAAAAATAGAGTAAATGTTAATCAATTATTTGACACCACAATGACAAAACTCTGAGTAGTAGAACTGGAAATATTAATTGTCTTAAGATTTTTATGAAAATGGAGCCAAAAAACACAAAGCACCAGCTATGGATATCAGGTCGTGCTGGACCGCCTCAAAGTCACAAAGTTCAGGCTGACCTCAATGGACGCAGGTCAGCTACAGTCACCAGATTAGCCCTGTTAAAAGCTTTATCTTCTCAAATCAGCGCCAAGAGTTCAGTTTGCAGTGGAGGGGGCCCGCAAGGAGCATGTAGCGTGTGGCTGTCGCAGTAGCTTGAAGAGTGGGTCAGGTGTCACAGATGGTCGTCACTGTAGCGCAAATATCCAGTAGTTGTCACTCATGGGTGTTGCTGGAGCCTTGCATTGGCAATCTCCACAAGTGGTCAATGCTGTACTGGGAAGAGGTGGGTGGAAGAACTTTGCATTGAATGGCGGCATGGCAAGTGAGGTCTTAGAAGGAATGGGTCCGTAAGTGGTCACGAAGAGCCCCAGTACTTCAATACAGCGCCACACCAAGTTTCCAGGATCTGAGGAACAACACTTGGGAATCAGGAAACCACTTCTGTTGGGTCCAGGTGCTGATGCACGATGTTGAGGAGCCTTTTATGTCCCTGAGGCTCACATCAGAAGGTCAGCAGACTAGCCCTTGGATTCACTTTGGTGGCCCTGGGCTTAAGATGAAGTTGCAGGTCCAGTTCTTCTCTCCTAGGCAAGAGGACAGCAGGGCAGAAGATCAGCAAAGCGGTAGTCCAGCAGGGCAGCAGTCCAACAGAGTAGCAGTCCTTTTAGCAGCACAACAGGCATTCTTCCTGGCTGAGTCTACAGGTCCAGCAGTGTACTTGAGAGTTGGTATCTGAGGGCCTACTTTTATACCCTTGTGCCCTGGTTCTGGAAGGTGGGTGAAGCTACTAGACAGTGACTTTGAAGTGCATGCAATTTCCTGCCTCCCCTACCCTGGTTCCAGTCTGGCTGCAGTGACAATTGGTAAGTGTTAGGTCCTTTGTGTGAGGGGAAGGCACTCCCTATTTAGTTGCAAGTGGGGCTGTGCTCAGCACCGCCGTTTCATCCTGCCAGCAGATGGCCCAATGAGGCATATCTAATCCCTCTATTGTGGTACTGTCTAGGAGGAATTCACAAAGTCTTATTGCCAGCTACACCCAGTCATGTGAACTCGGACAGGCTGCAGACACCAAATAGCAGAGGGTGGGGAAAATGCCAACTTTCTCAAATTTGTAATTTAAAATGCAACTTTACCATTATCAGAGGATTTGTAATTATAATTTCATAGGTACCAAACATGAAATGCTTATCTATTCCCAATCAAACGTTAGCACTTATTAAATGTAACAAAGCAACCCAATGTTACCCTATGGGACAGGTAGGTCTCACAGTAGTGAAAGACACATTCAGGAGTTTTTCACTACTAGGACATGTAAAACTTAAAAGTACATGCCCAACTTTTTAATTACAATGCACCCTGCCCTATGGGCTACATATGGCCTACCTTAGGGGTGACTTATATGCAATACAAGGGGAGTTCAAGGCCTGCCAAGGGACTTATATTGCCAAGTCAATGTGGCAGGTTAGAACTGCATTCATTGCAAGTGCAGGCCTGGGACATTGTTGTAAGGGGCAACCTAAGTGGGTGGCACAAACAGTGCTACATGCCCACTAGTAGCATTTAATTCACAGGCCCTGAGTATATGGTATACCACTCTACAAGGGAGTTATAAGTAAATTAAATATGCCAAACAGGTGTAAGTCAATTAGACCCTGTTCAAAGTAGAGAGCAGAAGCACATTAGCAATGGTTGGCAATGGTAAAGTGCACAGAGTCCTATGGCCAACTAAAACTAATTCCGCAAAAAATAGGAGAAGTGAAGGCAGAATATTAGGGGGTGACCCTGCCGAGACGGCCATGTCCAACAGGGCCTTTATGATTTCAACTCGTTATTTGGACTGTTTGACTTATTCCATGTTACACTGTTTGCATCATAGTAAAATACTCCCCCCAACCATAAAGATAATAGTGTATTCTGGATTGGCATAAGCCTTATTAAATTTGCAATCTGCTAACCTGTATTTAACATGTTGTGCAGCGTGTTATGCTGTTTAATTGTAGCAATGTTTTTTTTTTTAACTGAAACATAATATTATTAGATAACAAAAAACCTCTACAAAAAGGTATATATTATCATTATCTGGGACTCTCACAATTACAGTGTCTCATATTTGAAATATACTTGACAAGCCAAAAAGTCAATTGGAACTGTGAAAATTTTACTGAACAGTCATATATTTGGATCATCTGTATTTGATTATTTTACTTTGTAATTCTATGACATAGCCTATTTAAACGATAGTTTTACCTCTTAAAAAATAACTTGTTTCTTCAAACAATTAGATGGCACTACACCAACCGAACGAGGGGACAAAGTACCTTTAGAATCAGCAGGAGATTATTTTGGGGAGTAATTAGACTTATCAATATTATAGGAAAGGTTTTTTTTCCTCTGTAAAGAAGACATAACATGACTTTCTATGATTGATTCTTTGCCAGCTTCTTACAAACGACCTTAGGTTCTGCTTCATTTATTTGAAGTCTTTGGAAAATCAATGCTCTTTCTTCATTTGGAGGTAATTCTCTTGGTCGGCAGAGGTGCATAGTCCTCTAAAAAGAAGGTAAATTGCTGATTGTAATTCTACAGCAACTTTATAGGATAATCTCCAAGAAGGGCTGCGGTATCCTGCTCCATAGGAGCAGTAGGGGCTGGTGCTACACACCACCGCAACATCTGTTTTCTCTTGCAGCCCCCTCTTGGTCAATCATCGCAAATAGAAGACACACAGGGGCATATTTACTACAAAATGTCAGAGCGTGGAGCAACAGCAAATTTGGCACCACCACGCTCCGACATTTTCAAAATGCAGGCATGCGCCGTATTTATTACAATACTGTGCACCGCTGTATTTTCCCTAGAGCTGCTAAAATTAGCTGCCTAGTGCCCACGCTGGAACCCTTGCCCCATAGTGCAAGGGTGCCTGCGTTGCAGGGAATGATGGTTTAGGTGAAGCAAGGTGTTTCTTCCTGCACATAAACAATCCATAAAGGCTATTTGTAACTTCTATGTTTTCTGCATTCGTCAATATTTAGTGATTGTTTATGTGTAGGAAGGGACACCTCATTAATGGCGTTTTGCACTTTCTATGTGAAAACAAAACTAGGATAAATAAAAGCATTTCTCATTGTGTGCCCTTCTAACGCCTGCTCTTGCATGGCGTTAGTTTTTGGCGCCACCATAGATTTATACTTGCTTGTAAATCAGGGGCAGCGTCAAAAAGCAATGGATGTTGAGGTGGAATGCCCACAGCAACGCCCATTGCACCCACTTTGCCGCAGAGGACTGTGGCAGAATGGGACACATTTCCAAGGTGACATTAAGCTACACAAAGTGGCTTAGTGCACCTTCTAAATATTGAAAACGCCACCTGAGTGTCAAAAAAAGTGACGCTCAGGTGGCAATAGGGGCTTGTAAATATGCCCTACAGTCGTGAGAGGGGATGGAGTAGTAAAAATATATTATTTCGTTTATGATGCAAGTGATATGCAACAGGTGGTTGACAGGAAGACATTTTCATGGTAGAGAACAATGCAGCACTAGGCAGGGAATGCATCACATGCTGTCTTCTGGTCGTGTTTTCTGGTTCACAAAGATGCTGTGGAGTCGTGAAACATGCAGAGGGCGGCTGCTCAACGGCCTTAAAATCACGGCTACGATATCTAAGTGTCACTTGTAAATCTTCAAATGGTTGCGGACTTTGGGAAAACTCTGCAGCAGCATTGCATGCAAACTGGCTTTTTCAGTCGTGTGTCTATTTGCCAGCAGTTTCAAATTTTTACATGCGCAAACCTGCTTAAAATATATAGGGGCAGATTTACAAGCCCCATGCCCCACTTTTGCGTCACTTTTCCCATGTTAAAAGTGACGCAAAAGTGGCGCAAGGGGCTTGTAAATCTGCCCCGTGGTTTATATGTCCATGCGTTGTGACATTGTTTGCATGAACGTTTTCTTGATGACATTATTTTATTGTTTTACTCTTCCTGTTGATAAAGCGTTGGGTTTAGTGTGTTCTGAAAAGTGAAAGAAACACAATTATTGTAGTCCAGGAGTCTATATCTCTTCCGTAGTCATCACTACCCTGCACGAGGATTCCGTGCCAACTTGCTGTGACACTGGGCTTCTGCAAAACATATAAAATACACAAAAACAGACTTATAAATCCACAGGCACCCTTGATCATTACTAATCCACAAAAACATATTCTCAAACGTGAAAGTCCCTATCACAAAACAAATGTTTCATAAGAATATGAATTAAACCAAATTTCCTTTATTAAAAATCAAGGCGCAGATTTACAAGCCCCTTGCGCCACTTTTGCGTCATTTTTAACATGGGAAAAGTGACGCAAGGGGCTTGTAAATCTGCCCCCAAGTTTCAGATTGATCACATTTTCTTCTCCTAAAGTACAGTGGACTCGAACTCCACTTACTGTAAAACGTAAACATTCCCGAAAGCCTGTGATCGGCTGGCATACCTTTGCATGCAGTTTCACTGGGAAGGCAAACACTTCTGAGACTCTGGAAGCCTTATTGCTGCAAAGGGAATTGCATGATACGGAAAAGAATGACTCCAATTAATGTTTCCGTCCCACTGGTGCTATAGTCCCGCCTGCTATTCCTGAGAGAGCAACTCTATCTCTGAAAGATTGATACAAAAATAATTAATGTCAAACGGGGAGCCGGAGAGCTCGGTATTGCGCTGAAACTAGAAGTATTAGACGCACAGCCCAATCTTAGCTGCATGCTGAGTATGTATTCTCATTTTCATAATTGTTCTAGAGATGCTTTATTTTTCTCATCAGCCCTTAGTCATATCTGCAACGTTCCATGAAATCCTAAAATGCGTTCAATGCAGCCTCTGTTCCTTGAATATTGTGTGTTGGTCTTACACTGGAAAGACTCATAATTATTGATACAAATAGGGATCGTTAGATGGTACTTTATTTCACTTAATAGCTTTGTTGAAAATAATGAAAGCTCAATGGTTTGGCCATTTGCTCTGAGAATGGAAATTCTGAACATTCAAAGAGCAGTCATTGAATGATGCATTAGTATAATTATAGGTTTTGGTTTTATGATAGTCCAAATGTCGCATGAAAATGAAAAACAAAAACCACGTGGAAAACGGAAACTGAAAAAGCAAGCTTTAGCGACCTGAGACCTGTTTTAATGTCCTGCAAACATGCCATGGCCATCAAATGCAGCGCCTAACTTTAAACAAGCTAATTTCCCTAAAATGAATCTTACAAAAATATAAAAAACATTTTCCTTAAAATTGCTATTCGGTTAAAATCGAGGAAAAAAAGCAATTTCCGAAAAAACTATTCTCTGGGAGGAAATCGTATTAACGAAATAATTGAAATGAAAACTATACTTAGGGGCATATTTATGAGCCCCTTGCGCTGCCGTAGCGTCACTTTCTGTGACGCTCCAGCGGCGCAAATTACAGAATCATATTTATGAATTCATTCAAAGTCAATTTGCGTTGCTGGCTTTGAATAGCCACATAGATATGAAGTAAGGCAAGGCAGCACAAATTGCTGCATTGCCTTACTCTGCACTAAGGAGGCGTTCCATGGGCGTTGCAGTGGGTTTTCCCACTCAACACCCATGTTTTTGGATGCTTCCCCAGATTTATAAAACCATGTATGTCTGTGGATGCGCCAAAGCCTTACTCCTCCCCAGGAGAGGCACAACGATAAGAAATAACTTTATCTCGTTTGTTCTGCTTTCCATGTGTGCTGCATAATGCAGCACACATCGAAAGAGGAAAAAGCCTCCCAGGATTGTTTTTGTGGAGGAAGACGCCCCTTCTTGCATAACAACAATCCTGCCGACAACACAGACACCCATGCACCATGGTGCAAGGCTGTCTGTGTTGACGCCAGGCTGCAGAAATAGAACCAGCGCTGGGGGAATGGACAGCAATGCACTGTATTAGATAAATAGGGTGCATCCCTGCCCTTTCACTTTGATGTAAGGCAGTGCAGCAAGGTGACTTGCTTTGCTGCCCTACGCCAAATCCCCATAAATAAGACCCTTAGTTCAAAAGTTAGCCCATTGCAGCCCATTTGTAAATGACCATTCTATGGCATATGACATGTCAACTTTAATGCTGTGCTTTCATCTATGGACCACTGCACAGTATTACAACCTGAGAATATATCTGTTAGACATTGGGTCTCTAGTTGGCAGATGTTTGTACTCTGTCCAAGTAGGAACCACAGTCCTAGTCAAGGTAAATCAGATACACAACCTAAATTATCCGGTGCTCACCCTGTGGTAGCTTGGTGCAGAGCAGGCAAGCCCAACTTAGAAGGCAATGTGTAAAGTATTTGTGCAACACAACACACAGTAACATAATGAAAACACCACACAAATACTCCAAACCAGGTTAGAAAAATACATATGATTTTTATAAATAAAACAAGGCCAAAATGATTAAAATCTAATAATAGAAGTAGAGATGTACATTTTTAAATATTACATATAAAAATAGTGCCAACACAGCAATGCAGTTAGCAAAATGGCAGCCCCCCCTAAAGCACAGCAGCTATACTTCCTGGCAGAATGTCCTTCATTCCAGCAAAGTTCTGATTCGGTGGTGTCAGGGTTCCAGTACTTATACCCAAATGTGCCTTTGAAGTGGGGGAGACTTCAAAGAGGCCTTTGAAGATCACAAGGCACCTGCCTTTTATGCTCTGGCTCCAGACTCACTACAAGGGGGTATGCAGCTCTTTGTGTGGGGACAGGTGCAGCCCTATTCCGGTGAAAGTGTCAGCTCCTCCCTCCCAATCTACCTCAGGAAGACCCATCAGCCTGGTGATGGGCCATCACGATGCAAATGTCACACCCCAGCTCCCTATGTGTGTGACTGTCTGGAGGGAATGCACAAAGTCAAGCTGTCACCCAACCCAGATGTGTATTCAGAGACAGGCAGAGACACAGGATGGTTAAAGTAAGAAAATGCTAAATTTCGAAAAGTTATAACAACTACAGTGGTTAAATAGAAAGTTACAAAAAAGCAGCAATAAACTGTTAAAGGTTTACATAAATGAAACACAGTTAAATTGGAAGATAGTATACATGAAAAAACACAACAAAAATCATGAAAAATCATGAAAAGGTACCCAATATAACTCATCAAAAAACTATTTTTAATGCAAAAACATCTTTTTACTAAAAAAACAGTTATACAACAATACAAATATACAGTACCCAAAGGGTGGTAGCAGGATTACACAGTATACACCCCTAAAGACACAAATTATAGTGTAAACAGGGAAACAATCGCAGAGGAAAGAAATAAAACAATACAGGTGCAACTGATACCAGGAACAGAAATTGTAATAAATGCTTCCTCTTCAATATGTGCCAAGGAAAAGCGTCAATGGCCTTTGACCTATTCAATTTATAAGGTCATCAACAGGACCAGGACCGGACTGGCTACCAGGCGTTTTGGAATGCTGCCGAGCTGGGGGCTGATTTCGTTGATGGGGACCTGCGTGTGCTGAACGAAATTTGTTTTGCTTTGTTTATTTCGAAGCACACGCAGGTCTCCATCAACAAAATTAGCCCCCACCGCAGTGACATCAGCCCCCAGCTCGGCAGCATTCCAAAACGCCCGGTAGCCAGTCCGGCCCTGAACAGGACGAGAACAATGTTTTGAGCAACCAATCGATGTAGTCTGTAGTAAAGGTAAACTACTTTGGGTGGGTACCAAAAGCAAGGAACCGTATTCAATCAATATCAGCACAGCAAAAGACAAAAATCCAAGTCTCATGCATTTTGTGCTGACTAAAGTTGTGGTAGTCAAAAAAGGAACCTTTAATGAATCAACATCGGCAAGGCACAAGACAAAGTTCAGGTGTCATGCGTGTTGTGTAGGATGTGAGTGTAATAATCAAAAAGAACCATCACCAACCATGAACAAATCAAATCAACTAATCAAGAAACCTAAAGTACACATCAACGGTCACCAAACTCATGAGATGTAAAAAGACCTACTTGTGCGTTCTGAATCAGACGTAATCAGACTTAATCAAACCATGGATCCTGCATGAATGATTCATTGAGACTGGAAATACTAATAAGCAATGATTAAGGAAATATCGATTTAAAGTATATGATTCAGCTGAATCAATATGTATGCAGAAGGATGAGATATCGAAAACCTCACAGGCCAAGAAACTTTAAGTGCATGCTTACAATTCACAATGCCCTCATAGGTGCCGGTGCAACTTTAAAACCGTCCCACTCGAGATTCAAAATACATGAAGCATGAACGCTATTGGAAAAATAACGTAAACTAAATTAATACCAAAAAGGTTTATACAGAAAATTAATTAATAAAGTGAGAGGAACAGTCAACCAGCGCCTCTTATCTTACCTGCCCAATGAATCAAGCAAGCATTCGTGTCGCTCTCAGTCAATGCGGTAGAGACTGGGTAGTAACAGCTCATAAAATAGCACTGCTCACCTCGATCGAGCTAGAGGAAAGACTTCATGTAGCCAATGGCTGTAGTTCAAGTATATGTACAAAAATTAAAAATAATATACCTATATTAAATAAAAATATTATACTTCTCAGCTAAAATTTCAAAACTATTTTCTCGAAACATCAATATATTAGAAACCTTGAAAGAACCTGCACATGCCACTGCTCTCATGCGCAACATCAGCAATACTGTACTTAATTAATTAACAATGGGGCATATTATCAAGAACAGCGTTAAAAATTATCGCCGGTTTAGCGGCAGAAAACTGCCGCTAAAGCGGCGATAATGGGCTTGATAATATGCCCTGGAGAATTCCAATAAAAGTCCATGTTCTGGTGTGAACATGGGCTTCTATTGGAATTCTCCAGGGCATATTATCAAGCCCATTATCGCCGCTTTAGCGAACCGGCGATAATTTTAACGCCGTTCTTGATAATATGCCCCAATATATTTAAAAAGCCCCAAGGCTTTCATCGGCTAGTCTTCGCAAAAAGGGACCATCAAATTTAACAATAGCAAAGAAACATCCTGAAATATAGTCTCCTTCACAAAATATAGCCGGGCAAAATCAACCGCTATGCAACATTAATGCGGCTCTAAGCCAGAACTGGCAAGTTTGGCGGCCAACAGAGCTGTTAAGTAAAATGCAAAGAAACATTCTTAGATATATTTTCCTTCAAAGAATGAATTAAATAGCGGGATGAATTCAACCTCTATGTAACAAGAATTAGGCTCTCAGCAACAACCCACAAGTTCGAAAGCAAACTAAGCTGTTAGCAAAAATGCAATGGTCAGTAATCGTAGCCTCACCTGTGTCCATAAAAAAGAGGAGGGGCTACTTAGAAAACAATAAATCAGTTGCATGCAAATAATCAGCATTACATTTCAAAACTGGGGAATATTTGGCCAACAGCCACCTGAAGATAGTGTACATATGTGTATATCTCCACCTTGGCTTGTTAGCTGATTTTGTATTGTGCTATGCTCATCCTATTGAGAATTGTCAAGAAAATATTTTCAGGCATACATCTGCATGAAAACATTGTAAAACATGTCACAAGCTCCACCAGAGTGGTGATACTAGAGCGTAGAGATTACAAAAATGTCAATCACATAAATATATATCTATATGATATCAGAAATAATACATGGCATCATAAAAATAGAGCTGTAAAGCAGTGCAACTCCACAAATCAAAAATGCAAACAAGAATAATTCCAAAACCAGAAGCGATTGTCTACAGAACTACAGGATTATAGAACTGCATTCCTCAAGCATGTTCAGCCCTTTATTGATGCTGTCGCATCTCAGGATCCAGTGACATTCAGCTTTATTAAGCATCAGCTGGATATCCCCACCCGCAGTGGTTTCTGTATCAGTTCAATAACCTGCCGTCTTATTTCAGCTGGGGAATGGTTTTGTTCAAGAAAGTGAGATACCAAGAGAGCATGTTCATTTCTACATCTAATGCAGCTCTTGTGTTGTGAACAATGGGTTTTTACTTTTTGGATGGTTAGGCCCACATAAATAAAACTGCAGGGGGCTTTTTACATATATTGTTAATTTATGAAGTATAATATCGCTGGTGTTCCACATGTGCACAGTGGTGTGTGCAGGGTCTTTCAAGGTTTCTACTATATTGATGTTTTGAGAAATTGTTTTTAAATTTTAGGTGGGAAGTATAGTATTTTTATTTAATATAGGTTTATCATTATTCATTTTGTGTATGTATACTTGAACACAGCCCTTGTCTACATAGAGGGCCAGATGTACGATGCTTTTTAGCGTGCGCAAACAGGTCTTAGACCTGTTTGCGCACGCTAAAAAGCATGGGCCCACGTACAAACAGTATTTTGCGACTCGCAAATAAATTGCAACTCGCAAAATACTGTTTTGCGACTCGCTATTAGGATGGGGTGTTCCCTTCCTAATAGCGACCGCAAAGCAATATACCAATGTTTTGCGACCGCAATTGTGGTCGCAAATCACTTGCAAATTACCACCTACTTCAAGTAGGTGGTAATGCATTTGCAAATGGGAAGGGGTCCCCAGGGGACCCCTTCCTTTTGCATAAATGGGCCCAGCAAGCCACCATCCCTGGGAGGGCCTGTCACTCCCAATGGGCTCGCAAATTGCGAGAGGCTCATTAATATTCATGAGCCTCGCAATTTGCGACCCCATTGGAATCGCAAACAGTGTTAAACACACTGTTGTACATGCCAAATAGCGCCTCGCAAATTGGGAGTCACAAATGCGACGCAATTTGCGAGGCGCTCTTTGGCAGGTCGTACATCTGGCCCGAAGTCTTTCCTCTAGCTCAATTGAGGTGAGCAGTGCTATTTTATACGCTGTTACTACCTCGTCTCTATCACATTGACGGAGAGGGAATCGAATGCTTGCTCGATTCATCGGGCAGATAAGATAAGAGGTGCAGGTTGACCGTTCCTCTTATTCTATTAATGAATTTTCCATATAAACCTTTTTGGTATTAATTTAGTTAACATTATTTTTCCAATAGCGTTAATGCTTCATTTATTTTGAATCTCGAGTGGGCCAGTTTTAAAGTTGCATCTGCACCTATGAGGGCATTGTGAATTGGACTAGGAGCAAAGGTTTAAATGATATTTCCTGTCATGTTAAGAATAATGTGGAAAAAAACAAAATGCTAAATCTGAAAGAGGTATCTGAAGTAGATGAACTAATTAGGAAAATGAAACAGAACTCTTAAAGGGGAGGAGTATTCACAAGAATTAGATGTAAGGGCGGAGGCAAGGTGGTGTGTTTTGATGCTTAATTATAGTTATAAATATGAATTGAGAAATCGTCCCCTACTCAAGACTCCCAAAAGGTGGGAACGAGGCCTGGCAGTGAAGGAAGGGTTTCTCAGGGGAGGCACTATTGGGTGGTAAACATGCATGGAGAAAATACACACACAAAAAAAAAATCCTCAGGACACACTTTAGGTCTAGCTAGTAAATCAGTTTCAGACCAAAGGAATGGGGGTTCAGGTCCATTGCGGGAGGAATATGGGGAATGAGAGCAAAAGGCAAGAGATGGCTACCAGGCGAGTCAAGATGACGGTTATTACTTCGAATGTGAATGGATTGAGATCAAGGATAATACAGAAGAATAACATCTGAGGAATAATGAGGCCCAGGTTATAATGTTGGAAGAAACTCACCTGGAGAGACCAGATTGCAAGGCCCTGTTTAGAAAATGCTGCTCTCTACAAGATATTGTTTGTTCGGACCAACAGGAGGGCATGAAAGGAGTGGCTATAATTCTAAAGAAACACTCAGGAGCTAGGCTAATAAATTACAAATCTGATGTTACAGGAAAGTGGCATGTTGCTACTCTAGGGCTGAGTAATCTAAGCTGGTCATGTGCTGTAAACTAAAGTCCCAGTTGTCAAGATCCAACATATTTAAGGACATTGGAACTTGTTTATTAGAAACTAAGATTCCCATATTAGTTGGAGGAGATTTTAATGTTATTTTAGAGAGACAGATAGAACTTCCAAATCTAACAATGTAAATTGACCTAAAATGGGCCGTAAGTTAAAGGACATGATGCAGGACCTACACTTAATTGACATCTGGTGTAGAAAGTATGGAACACAGAAAGGATTTATCTTTTATAGCAACAAATATGGGCATCACTCCTGAATCAACTATTTTCTCCTAGATTAAGCCATGAAAGATATGGTGGAGTCAGTCGCCCTTCTTCCAACTTTATTGTTGTATCACTCCGCTGTGGCTTTATACCTGTAGTTTCCCAACGGAATAGGAGAGAAGAGGTGGTCGTTGAACAAGGTTTTATTGTTGAAAGAGGATATTTGCAGGGAACTGGCTGAAAAACTAAGGAGTTTTTTCAATTTAAATAGGGGATCAGCCAGATGCCAGGTGGTCTTGGACACATACAAGGCCTGTATAGGAGAAATAATAAGCAAGGTCTCGCACAGATAGAGAATAGGTCACATAAACAGGAGGACGTGCTGATAGATAAAAGTCAAGAGAAAGAAGGAGAAATCTAGATGCACTCTGTAAATTATTCCAGTAAACTAGTAATTTTATGATCAGAATTAGAGCGTATGCATGGCGAGTACAAGGCGAGGTTAGCAAAGAAAATGCGGGACATGTGGAAAGCTAGTGCTATGCAACACTTTGAATATGGGGAGAACATTGGACATCTTTTAGCTTGGATACCAAGACAGATATATCAAGGAACTCTATAGACACACTAATTGAAGCTGAAACAGGGAAAGTCATAACTTTCACATGGTAAATAGAATAAGAGATGATGAATGATTTAGAAATACTAGAAAAGGAAAATGCCAACCCAGACATAAATGACATTCAGAAATGCGTACAAGACAAACAACTCTCAATGCTAAGTAGATGACAGATTGAAATCCTGGGTTTAGAATTTACAGAAGAAGAAATCAACAGACAGATCATGAGCTTAAGAAATGGTAGTGTCAGGGCCAGATGGGCTCCTGGTAAAAGTATGTAAGAAGCTGTTACAACCACTACCCCAGAATTAAAATCTGTGTTTAATTCAGTCCACCTTAAAGGTATGGAGACCCTATCTTCTTGGTATGAAGCCACTATTGGGACGACTCTGAAGGCAAACAAGAATCCAAAAAGAGCAGAATCCTATAGACCAATATCACTCTTAAACTGCTATCATAAGATCTTTACGGGCATTGTAGCTAATAAAATGGTGAGGATAATCACAACTATTATTCATCCTAGTCAAAGGGGCTTTAATCTGGGATGACAACTAAATGAGCTAATACATTTGCTAATTGGTGCAATAGATATTGCAGAGGCATTTATTATCCTTTTGACAGTAGCTGCTCTTGACGCCACTAAGGCTTTCGACATGGTGAGCTGGGCCTATTAATGGGAAGTCCTTGGGAAGTTCAGATTTAATAGTAGCATCATTTATACCTAACAGGACCTGCATAAAGTACCATCTGCAAGGGTGCTAGTGACTGGAGCACTAACAGAGACTTTCACTATGTCAAGAGGAACTAGACAAGGTTGGCCTTTTTCTCCACTGTTATTTGACCTTTATATAGAATCTTCTGCCAAACAGATTAGATCTGATTACACCATCATCCTGTTTGGGGCCTTCGGATTGAGGTAAAACTGGCACTAAATGTAGACAACATCTTGCTGTATACCAGCAACCCAAGATACTACATTGCTCAATGAGAAGAGCATGCTCAATCAATCAATCAATCAGGTTTCTTATACAATGTGACTACTTACACGTAAGGGTCTCAAGGCACTGAGGGGGGTCTTTAGGTCCTTCCTGAACTTCAGCAGTGATGGTGATTGCCTGAGGTGCTGAGGCAAGGAGTTCCAGGCCTTCGCAGCAAGGTGGGAGAAGGATCTTCCTCCAGCCTTGGTCTTGCGGATCTGTGGGATGGTAGCCAGGGCCAATCGCGCGGAGTGGAGATGCCTGGTGGGAATGTAGAAGGAGAGGCAGTGGCTGAGGTAAGCAGGTCCGGCGTTGTGGAAGGCTTTGTTGGCATACGTGAGGAGTTTGAAGATAATTCTTTTGTTGGATAGGTAGCCAGTGAAGGTTTCTTAGGTGGCCGGTGATATGGCTGCGGCGTGAGATGTTCAGGATGACTTTGGCGGAGGCGTTACGAATGTTTTGCAGTTTCTTTGGGAGTTTTTGGGTGGTGCCGGCATAGAGTGAGTTGCCGTAGTCGAATCTGCTGCTGACGAGCGCATGGGTGACCATTTTCCTGGACTTGGTGGGAATCCACTTGAAGATCTTATGAAGCAGGCGGAGCCTGTGGAAGCAGGAGGATAAAACGGCATTGATTTGGACGTTAATTAGGAGAGTGAGGAGCCAGGATGATGCTGAGCTTTAGTGAGTGGTCCGTGGGTGTGGGATGGGTTCCGAGTGCTGCAGGCCACCAGGAATCATTCCAGGTGGAGGGGGTAGAGCCCAGAATGAGGACTTCGGTCTTGTCTGAGTTAAGCTTGAGGCAGCTGTCCTTCATCCAGGTGGCGACTGCCTTCATCCCATTGTGGAAGTTGCTCTTGACAGCTAGGGGTTCATCTGTGAGGGAGAGAATCAGCTGGGTGTCATTGGCATAGGAGATGATGTGGGGTCCATGGCTTCTGACAATGGCTGTGAGTGGGGCCATGTAGATGAAGAGGGTGGGACTCAGGGAGGATCCCTGAGGCACTCCGCTGCTGATCTCTGTGGGTTGTGAGTTGAATGGTGGAAGTCTGACTCTCTGTGTTCGGCCAGTGAGGAAGGAGCAGATACATTCTAGGGCTTTGTCACGGATGCCGGTGTCGTGGAGTCTTGCGCAGAGAGTGTGGTGGGAGACGGTGTCGAAGGCGGCTGAAAATGCAAAACAAATATTTCAGGAACATTTCAGGCTAATCAGTTAAGCAAGACAAAACAGCTGTTATGTCCTAGAAGAGCAATGAGAAAATTCAGAATTATAAGGAGCAGGTGAGATATCTGGGTGCCCAAATCGTACACAATTTAGGGGACCTCCCTGGTAAAAATTTGAAAAGAATTAGCGACGAAGTTATGAAGCTCTTAAGGATATGGGAAAATCACAGTTAAACATCTACAGAAGAGTTAATCTGGGAAAGATGATGATTCCTCCCAAACTGATCTTTTTGTTTTATACTGTGCCATTAACATTTTCAGGGGATCAATTAAGTAAGCTTCAGGACCAAGCAAGCAACTGTATTTGGGCATATAAGGGTGTAAGGCTGTCATGGAAAAAACTGAGGAGAAAGCTGGAAGCCGGAGGCCTGCCTTACTCAATTGTCAGGCACGCTGGTTTACATTTCAATTAAATAATAGTCAAATGTTAACTACAGAGCCAGATAATTCAACAATATGGAAATATTACACAGCAGTGTTGAGTAATTTTAGCCAAAGGCATGGGAACCCAAAATACTTTAAGAAAGTGAGATTGAAGACCTTAGTTGCAGCTTTAAAAACATGCGTTTAAGGAAGAAAAGTGTTTGATATCCCTTATTACTTGCATTTGGCACCAATCTGAGATTCACTCTGAACTCCAGAAAGTCTGAAGGACTCAGTCAATAGGCCTCTGAGGTAGGCGGGATTCAATAACTGGGGGAAATGAAGGAATGGAATAGATTTGATAGATTGGGAGACAATGTCTACAATGACAAGCAGAGAGTTCTCTAAATTCAAGTACCTCCAGTTTCGGTCTTGCTGGTTTTCACAGACATGGGCTGGGGAGGATAGTGGAGTCTATGAAGATCTCATTACAGGCAATGCTAAGTTGAAGAAAGAAGTTGCAATATGGCACTGGAAGATACATGAGGATGAAGACAATCAACATCCAGAACTGCATTGAATCTGGAGAGATGACTTGCTGGAGACAGAGATCAAAGATTTCTGGTAAGTATGTTTGAAAAATCTCTATTCAACAGTAAAATCTGCTGCATTAAAGAAGAATCATTTTTAAGGACAACAAAAAAAAAACCAGTTTACATCCATTGGCTATCCCGTGGACCAGAGGCAAACTATTGTCCTCAGATCCAGAGTTGTTAACTCTCTCAGCAAAAGATGTCTATTGCAGCACTTATGGTGTTATTGGTAGGCCTGGGTGGTGAACTCCGCTCCATTCGCAGAGTTTGTAGAGTTTTTCACACTCCGCGCTCTTTGGAGCTTGCAGAGTTTTTTCCTCGTTCGCACTTGCCAACAGTAAGTTTCTGCCCGCCAAAGTGAACCTTTTGCCAGGCCAAAACCTTCCTTTTTAATACGTGTAAGTCACCCTTAAGTTAGGCCCTAAAGGCTCATAGGGCATGCTGAATTCTAATTAAAAAGTAGGACATCTGTACTTAAGTTTTACATGTCCTAGCAGTGAAAAAAGTCATGTTTCACTGCTGTCAAGTCTATCTTTCCCTTATTCCCCTGGTCCAACGCAATCAAATAAGCTACAGTACTCTGCTATTCAACTTACAGCCCTTCAAGGTACCCTCAACTCAGCTAATATAGCAAAGGGGGAAACACAATGTAAGTACTGTTTGGAGCCTGTCCTTTTTGCTTTTGAGGCTAGGACTGCGTCTACCGTTAAATCCAGTCGGCACCTGTTTTTAATTAATTGCATATCACTTCCATGTCATAAGTTGGACCTTTTCATGTTTTTTAGAAGATAATAAACCAGATGCTGTTTTCTTGACAGAAACCTGGCTCCACGCTGAATCAGGGCCTGATCTTGCACAAGCCCTACCCCCTGACTACTATATCTGCAGGAAAGGCTGACAGAATAAGAGGGGCAGGGAAATTGCCAACATTCTCAAAGTAGATCTTAGGTGCCTTATTGAACCCTGTCAACTTCCCGACTGTGAAAGTATGACCTTTGCTATATCTATGTCCCCCACATTCACCTTTTTAGCAGCCGTCTTCTGTCAGCCTCCAGACCCTTTCGAGGAGTTCTTACAGACCCTTCCCAAGGTAGTCTCCAACCGGGCGGTTTCCCAAGCAGCCGGGCTCCTGCAGGACCTTTAAGCCACACAACTCACTCAAATGGTTTCAGGCCCTACCCACGACAAAGGCCACTTACTTTACCTTATTTTTTCTAACAACCCTTTCTTATAAGTCCAAGACCCATTCCCAGTAATATCATCTGACAATGTTATGATTCCTTTGGTCCTGGAACTCCCTCGCACCTGACCACCCCTCAGACCCAACACATTGAACAACTGCCGCTGGGCAAAATGAAACCTTGATACATGGAACAGGCCCTTCACAATACTAGACCTGTATTAAACCCAGATACAAACATAACATTTAACAAGTTCTCATACTCGATCACTCACTCATTGGATCAAGTGATTCCTATAAAAACCCAAGCAAGATGCACCAATAGCAAGTCGACCCCCTCCCTGGTATACCCTCCACCTTAGGGCCCTATGGCAAATGTGCAAGAAAGCAGAGAGGTCATGGAGAAAAGATTATAGCAAAATAGGTAAAGCAAAATATAGAGATACTATCAGAAAATATCACTACAATTAAAAAATAAACCTGGTCTCCAACGCACCGTGGGAAATATTTCAGATTGTCAAAACATTATTAGATCTCCCCTCTAATATTCCATTCCTCAAACCCTTAACACTTTGATGCAACAACTTAGCAAGATTTTGGTCGAAAAAAGTTAATGACATCTACCTTACCTTTCAGAAACCTTATCCAGACCTCCAATTTCATGCCTAATAGAGATAGACAGTTAAACCATAATACTGTCCTCACTGCCTTCCTTCCCCCCATGACATTAGAGAGTCTCTCAGTGACCCATAGCAACCTTAAGTTAGGATCTCCTTTGGACCCAGCCCCCCACACATCTTCACTAAAGTAATAGACCAGATCCTACCCACCCTACTGGAAATACTAAACATCTCTCTGGCAGAAGGAATTGTATCAGCAACATGGAAAAATGCCATGGTAAAAGCACTTCTCAAAAAATCAAACCTTGACCCTCTTGATGCTCAAAATTATAGGCCAATCTCTTTGCTCCCCGGATTGAGTAAAGTGCTTGAATGTTATGCCAATAAGTCCCTGTCAGAATACCTAGAGGACCATAATATTCTCAACCCCACCCAGACTGGGTTCAGACCTAAACATTGCACAGAGACTGCACTCTTGGCATTCTTCGAGAAGGCCCAAATGCTGCTGGATCAGGGAGGATCAACTGATAATATTCTCCTTGATCTTAGCGCAGCATTTGGCTCCGCAGTCACAATATTCTTATTGACAGAATCCACAGTGTGGGAGTTTTGGTACGTGCCCTCTCCTGGCTTAAATCCTTCCTCAGAAACAGGACTTTCCAGGTCTTGGAGGGAAGCTGTACTTTAGATATTTTCCACTAAATTGTGGAATACCTCAGGACTCATCATTAAGTCCCACTCTGTTAAATTTGTTCATGCATCCATTGGCAGACATCGTCCTTCCATTCAGGATTTCAATAATCTCATATGCAGACAATACTGAACGGGTCTTTGCTTTTTCTCATGATCAGAATCCCCATTCTCTAGCCTTAGGCCCCTGTTTAGAAGAAGTAGCGAACTGGATGAACAACTCTGCCTGGAAACCAAATAGTGATAAGACAGAGCTTATGATTCTAGAGTAATTCCCCTAATCACCAATTGGGCCTGGGATTGGTGAGTTTCCTGAGTACGCTGCCTACCCTGAAGACAGCCATAAAAAGTCTGGGTGTATGATTGGACAAATCCTTGACCCTGGGAACCCAGGCTTTAAAGTTAGATGCAACCTGCCATGGCATCCTTAGGATGCCCAGGTAAAGTCTGCAATTGCTCCCCCCATCTATCACAAGAATAGTGGTTCAGGCACTCATTCTCTTTTGCTTGGACTACGGAAATTCACTGTACCTAGGAGCCCCAAAATGCGTAGTACCATTGAACCGCCAAACTCTGATGTCCTTCCATTGACTCCCAACAGCTCAGAGGGTTACATTTAAAGCCCTCTGTATAGCCCACAGGACATTTCTTGATAAAATCCCTTTGATCTCCTGACCCCTAATTTCCCCTTATAAGCCTACAGAGTTAAATAGCATTTGTTTTTTATTTCAACCAATATGTAGCATGCGCTATTTATATATATTAGCACCCTACCCTGTGGGCTTACAAGGCACAGGGTAACATATGAATATATAAAAATAGGCTCTTCCTACACATCAAAGTCATTTTTCCCTGCCATATTTAAATGCAGATCATTTAAACTGCAGCCCAGCCAGAGTACAGTGGTGCTCCTAGCAGACATATATTTCTGTCATATATATGTGTTGGTGTAAATACAAACTGCAGCCCACATATGACACTTAGCATTCGATGTTATAGTTGCACTTACGGCATCATTTACAATAAAGTTATTGGAAGTTAAATAGGCTAAATAAGGAGTTCAAAATCTCTGCACAGGCTAAAGAAGGGAAGAATAGGCACTTAACTAGTAATTAGCAGTGCTAAAGTGCATAGAGCCCTAAAGCCAGCAAATATAGGCTCTAGAAAAAAATGAAAAATCTGAGATGGCCTTGTAGGAAAGCCAGATTTGCGACAGTTACCACTGTAATTGTGAGATTACCCTTCCATTGTGTGTTACTATGTTAAATTGGTGCATTGTATTTACTGCTGTGTTTTGTTCTTTTTATTGCTCTTAACTGTTTATACCACATTTAAAATGTATGAAACAAAATAAAAATTGTGGACTGGCAACATTTTCTGAACATCTAAACTTTATTGTTGTCCTGAGAGGCGTGTTGTACTGTATTTATAATCACCGCACACACATTGAATTCATGTTTGAGCTGCTCATCCAGGTCTACTCACAATCAAGGAAATTTAAGTGTCCCTCACTTTCTATTGAGGACTGAGTACCTAGAGCGATGATTTGCAGGGACACTGCACGTTCTCTTGTTTATATAGCCCAGTGGCTTCTTTCAACATCAGGTATAGGGAAATCCACCTGGCAGTTACCAAATGAGGTCTTTCTGGGATTGATTGTTTTATAAGCTCCACCTGTAGCATAACAAAAGGAAACAGAGTAGATGAGACTTCGTGTTTACAGCTGCTGACTTTGAAACATGGGGTGGTTCAAATCCCAACTTCAGCTCACACGCCTGTGATTCTGGCCAAATCACTCAATCTCATTGTATCCAAAAAGAAAAAAAAGTGTGTATCGAAAACTGTCTCATTGGAAAGAGCTGTGAATGCCCTTGAGCCAGGTTACTGTTATTGAATGCTGCCAACAATTCCATACGTTAATACAAGATCAAATAGAATAATATGGTGTGCTGTGGTATATCGAAATGTAACGTGTTTCCATCACCAAAAAGCATCGATTAATGCGTTACCCAGAGGGGGATATTCTCAAGAACGTGTGATAATTATCGCAAAATTACCTTAACGCAACTTTGCACATCGCAGTCCATCGCGGGAAAATAACAGTGTTAACGTTGTATTCTAAACCCGGCAGCACCATGCGATAGTCTCACGCTAACGCGTCAAATGACCGCGATAAAATTACCGTGACGGCAAAAAAACGCAAATCACGAACGCGAAAAAAGTTGCGATGTGGCCAACCGCGATAAAAAAATCAGTGATAAACAGCGACAGGCCTGCAATTCCCACGCGTCATGCGGGAAAATGCACTATAAAAGCACCAAAATACACAAACAAAACAATTCAAACTGCGTAGCACCATGGAGGAAGCCGGAGCAAGTACAGAGGACGACCAAAACCCCACAAGCCCCCAGGAGGACGAGCCTGGGACCTCGGGGTCATGGAAGGGCAAGGAGAAGAAGACGAGGAAGACGAGGTTCAGTCCGCCGAAAAACAGGATCATCATCACGGAGGTGATAGAACACCACCAACAACTGTTCATCACCTCCAACGTGTCATTGGCAAATAAAAATGCAATATAGAAGTCCATCCTGGACAAGGTGAATGCAGTCGGAGTGAGGAGGAGGACAATTGGAGAGGTCAAGAGGCGCTGGAATGATGCGAAGCGCAAAACCAAGAAGAAACTCGCTGACAACCATCAGGCAGCAATGCAGACTGGAGGTGGCAGTCCAGCGGAACACCAGGAGCTGGATGAGATGGAGGAAATGGTGGCCACAGTCATCAGTGGGGAGACGGTGGCAGGAGTTGGGGGTCCGGACACTGCTCGACATGACCTGACACAACAGCACCAGGGTGAGTACCGAACAGGGACTGGGGGGACGGGGGGAGATGGGCACAATGGCACACATGCACAATTAAGTAGAGCACACTGCACACCCACAATGACTCTGGAACATGTCCCTGATCCCCTTGGCACACTGCAGCACACATACAAACAGCAAGTAGGCCCCCATCCACTATGGGCACTAAGGGGTCCCTCCCCACACAGCACCAATCTCACAACCAACCCATGCACATGTGTGAAAACCAGCAAAGCTGCGTGTCTGTGAGCCACACTGACAATGCAAGTGACACTGCATGATGAACAGCATGGCTGCAGTCCAATTATCATGACATGGTGCATGCCACGACACTGAGGTGACTGAGTGTGGAACACATCCGTAAAGGAGCAGGTCACACTCTGACACATCCACGTGCACAAACAACCCCTGACGTCAACAACACATCTGCGGATAAACCATGCCCAAGAGTCCAAAATCTGAAATAGAGCCAAAATCAGCCAAGACTGCAACATCTCAGCACTGTAGAAGCACAGAAGTCAAAGGCACACCGCCTCAAAGGGATATGGGGCAGCAAAATCACAGCTGCAGGGGCGACTCTCCCACAATGCAGCACACACACATAGCAATAACAGCACATCATCATTGACGACAATGTGGTACAAAGTGCAACACTCTCACTACAGAACAGAGGACACAACTGGTTCCGCTTCTGCGTAGAAACTGGCCAATCACATCTGGCATAGCAGGAAACTGTGAGATGATAATGTACGTGTACAGCCTCACATCCATGATGTAGTACAAATGTCCACTGTCCCGCATCAAATAGTCAGCTCCTCCCAAACAGTCACAATGTACATTGTCATGCAGTCTGTATGTAAACTTGAACAATGCGTCAACATACATGTCAACACAATGTTAAAGTGCATCTCCCCTTCACATTGCAGAGGGACAATCAACACCTCCTGCAGAGCAGACCAGACAACTCATCAGTGATGATGAAGAGGATCTCCACACCTTCGACACCAACGCCCTACAACAGCTCATGGACAGCTACGGCAACCCACCTCCAGGAGCAGGGCAGCCCAGCTGCATCGAGGAGACCCCACCCCCTGCACAGACCACACAGCAGGAAGCACCCACCAGCACGGCTGGCTCCCAGAACCTCACCGAAGAACACATCGCATTCCAAGGCCAGGTGTTCGACTGCCAGAAGGAGGTGGCTGAACAGTTGTGGGTGGGGTTCGACCTCATGGCATCCAAACTAGATGACATACGTGGGTGTCTAAGTCCCATCAGGGACCACTTACACTCCCTAACGGACACCCACAATTCGCTCCATGATGTCCAACAATCCATGCCCGACATCGCTGTAGTCATGACTCAGAGACAAGAACAACTGTCTAGTCAGAGTGGCCTCAGCGATGTCAGCCGAGAGTTGGCACAGATGCTGAGGATAATGGAGAACATGGAGCAGATGCATGCGGAAAGAATGGCTGCCACGTATGCACACCAGCAAAAAGTTGTTGGGATCTTCCATGCCCTGCAGGTCCTCATCATCGCCTGTCTGCCACTGAGGCAGTCGCTGATGAATGATGCTGGTACTTCTACACAGACATCTCCGGCCCCTGATGTGTCAGTGGCACACAGTGCTGCAGACCAAACATCAGCACCCACATGTCAGACAGATGACATAGAGGATGAAGATGCAGGCGATTCCACCTCTGTAGTAAGAAGGAGCCAGTAGCATTCTTCTCTGCCATATGCCCTGTTTCAGCTTGGTTCTGCCCTCTGCATCATGCCCTGTAACAACACCTCCCACTGCCTCCGAAACACTCTGCGACACTCACCTTGGACCTCGACATGGACTGCCATATCTTGTTTGCTTACCAATGACACAGCAATCGGACTGCGGACTGTACTCTTCCTCTTCCGATGTACTTGTCAATCCCTAAATGTCTCTGGCTGGCCTTCTACTGGGCTACAATGTGATGTGGGGTTTGCATGGCCATGTACTGCTCCAGCTCGGACACTCCACCGAATGTGAATAAATCATTCAAATTCACACAGATGTGTCATGTCCATAATCGATCAAGTATGAAAGTATGGATGAATGTAAGGACATTGATTGTCCAAAAAGGTACACCCTGGGAAATGAAAGCAATGCGCATGTGTGACCGTGACACACATAGGAAGTGAGATGACTGGGAATGTGTGCACTAGCTGTGGCCTCATTGCTCTGAAACAACAATCGCGTAATTCCTCAACTATGCCCCACGCAATGTTAGAAATATGGCTGGGTATGAAATGTCAAAGTGGTTGGCAGGCCTAAAGTAGTGTCCCACATCACATTTGACAACAGAACATCTCTTTGCATACCTACTCACACTGAACTGGGTGGACACAGCCTGTAGTGATGGATCACACTGATCCACATGGCAAGAATATGGACACCATACTCACATTGCTGAAGACACGTAAGAGCACAGGTCTATCAGCAACTATCCCAACCACTATGTCTGGCTCACAGAGATGGAGCTGGCAATAGGGACTCACCCCTAAGTGAAATGCATCAGTCAGTCCCTCCCTGTGTACGGACAATGCTCATTGAGGCACACGATTTGTCATTCTAATCAACACTCATCACAGTTGAACACTAGTGAAGTTGCGTAGACTTTATTGCCATGTGCGTGTCAGTACGGGCAAGACAAGGGCCACAACATGCAGGCCAATGCATCAGACAGTAACAGGCAGCATTCGGTCACGGTACAGTTCCACGTGACAGGCATCGTGCATGCGCCCGGGTTGTTCTGCCATTGTGTTGGTGGCTCTCGTAGAACCGGCACTCTTCTGACCTGCGGCAGTTATGTGGATGATATGCCACAGCTCGGAGCAATGAGTCGTATGTGTGTGCAACATTTGGATGTATGGGTTATTGTGTACGTAAGTGTCAAGGGCATTCCATGCAAGAGTACCTCGAGCAAGGACTTCTGTGTGTTGGGTGTGGATACGTTGGTTCTTCATTGGCGCTGTGCGTAGTGTGGGAGTCGTCATCATCTGCTATGGTATCTCTCTCAGGGGGTGCCTGCCGCATGCAAGACCAAGGTCGGAGGTGCAGGTGTCCTTCCGCCTCATGTATTGAGACAAAGGATCTTTCATCCCTAATGTTAGTCTGACTACTGCTTGCATTCTGGAAATGTGATGTGGCTTTTGCGCTGCAATTGAGGCTAGGCCTTAGGCTTATGGTGCACCAATAGCGATACACAAACAACAGTTGGCATGCATGAGCCAAGAGCCCGAGCGGCCTTGCGCTCCTTGTACAATCCCTTCATGCGCGTCCACCCTCCGGGTGCATGCAACATTGCAACATTGTCGATTGCGGGCCGTGTGGCGCAGACACTGCAACAGAGACACACGCATCAGTTGGTTTCCTGTCCAGCCCAGAAATGAACCACGCCCAGAGCCCAGGGATTATTGTTCACACCCCTACGCTGGCCTGGCGAATGCTGAGCCAGCCCACTCAGCTTACGTATAAAGGGGGGGACGATGACGCTACGTGTCCCAGTTCTTCCCCACTGCCGGAGGTGACATGTCTGCGTCCGCCTGGCATATCACGAGACTCAATCAGAAAGGGTCCATGACTTACGTTGCACAGAGTTGGTGGCACCGGAAACACTGCGGCCGGCATGGGCCTACCGCCACGGGACGGTGACTTTCAGTGCACTGAGGTAGGGGCACCTTAGGTGCTGAGCGGGTGTGCAGCCTGCAATGATGCACCGTCCTGGCGGTCCGGACTGGTAAGGATTTGTGTGAGCCCTGCTGGACCGCAGTGTAGGCCTGAGCCAGCGGGCAGCGCGGGCCTACCGCCACGAGTCGTTGCCTCGCGGTTCACAGAGTTAGTGGCACCTATAGTGCTTAGCGGGTGTGCAGCCTGCGATGATGCCGTGTGCAATGATATGATCTCTGCCATTGCGAAATCAAGACCCAGAATCACGTGTGTGACCTAGTGGCCTGCGGGGCGGGGCTGCATGATGAGGCTGCCAAGGTCACGGACCCCGGGCTTGGAGCTTGCACCGGCACGTGGTGGGCCCTCTTGGAGACACGCTGGTGGCGGAAGGTGAGGAGTGAGGCCTGGGTGCGCAGGGGTGGGCAAACACCGCTGGGCGGCGGGAGGGGCTGGGGTGCAGCAGCCTGTGTGCGCAGGGGTGGCCAAGTGATGATGGTGTGTGCAATGATATGAACTCTGCCATTCATGAATCTGGACTCTGTTTCATTTAAGGGACCTGGTGGACTGCAGTGTATACTGGCACGTGGTTGGAGACACACCAGTGGCAGCAGGTGAGCAGTGAGGCCTGGGTCCGCAGTGTCGGCACTCTCTCTCCCTCTCCCTCTCTTCCTTTCACTGTCCCTCTCTCTTCCTCTGTTACTCTCTCTCTCCTTCTCCCTCTCTTCCTTTCACTGTCTCTCTCTCTTCCTCTGTTACTCTCTCTCTCCTTCTCCCTCTCGTCCTTTCACTGTCTCTCTCTCTTCCTCTGTTACTCTCTCTGTCCTTCTCCCTCTCTTCCTTTCACTGTCTCTCTCTCTCTCTCTCTTCCTCTGTTACTCTCTCTCTCCTTCTCCCTCTCTTCCTTTCACTGTCTCTCTCTCTTCCTCTGTTACTCTCTCTCTCTCCTTCTCCCCCTCTCCCCCTTTCTCTCTCTCCCTTTCTTTCTCTCTCTCTTTCTCTCTCTGTCCTTTGATGAGCGCATGACACACCTTCTTATATTGTATTTTGTCTTGCAGGCTGTGTTTTACAGATTGTCCAGAGAAGACCCGCCATGACTCTTCCGAATAGTTGTTTTGAGTTACATTTGAATAAAATAATTTGTTTGGAAATTCAAAGTTGAATGAATGATTCTCCTTTTTCTGACCACACATGAATGTTGATTGTTGTACTTGTGCGACATCAGGCGAATTGTTTTGTTCATGATTTCGTAAAGTTGATGAAAAATATCTTTGTCCGGGAAACCGCTGTATTTGTTCAACTGAGGCCTTGAGTATGCATGGATTATGTTGCTTATTTCGCTGAACTATAGGTTCCAGGTCCCAAGATTACTACGCTTCAGCAGGAAACATACTTATAGGATCGATATTCCTTCCTGCTTGCATGTATTTGCTTATGGTGTGACATTTTGAACAAAAACAGAGAGCCTTAATGCAATTTTCTCACCCCCTGTCATCTCATGCATGTGCAACTTGGACTTCAAAAAGTTCTGCAAGCCAAAAATAAACCTGATCTGTCGTGTAAAAGTTGTTGTAATTGCTTTTATTTAGGTATCTTATGTGCTATGCCCACAGATGCATTAGAGTTGTTTTTTAATCTTGTTTCCACCATCACAGTTTGTTTGCTATTTATTTTTGGAACAGGCTATCTACACAGACATCGTGAAGTCAAATGTGATAACCTTTCATTCATTTAATAGCATCTATTTTTTCTTCTTCGGTTCTGTTCTCAATTCAAGTACTTATCTTTGAGTGTTTTATTTGACCAGAATGTTGACAGCCAATTTTTTAACAATCTGCAGCATCACAGTGAAGTCAGCAGTTCCAACCCGCACGTGATGGAGTCATTTCAAGTGACCCGAAAGGCAACATATGCTCAATCACCCTAAAGTACTAACAAACTCTAAAGCTGACATTTCTGCCCATGCAGTACTTAATACGATTTCTATCATTGCAGGGCTCATGCAAAATTCATAAAATCTCCGAGAAGAATGGAGCACAGATCAGGTTGGTTGCAGTAAGACGAGGACAGCGTAAACACATTCCGCCAGTGACATCTGGCCTAACACACCAACGAAAAATAATATTGTATAGATTGATTTTATAGTAACGGTCTTTCTGAAGCTGTCACATTTAATACATGTAACCTGCTGATCACTGTTTTTGCAGTTCACAAGACAACTGGGAAAGGGGAAGGAAGGAAGGGAAAGGAAAGGAAGGTTGGTTATGCATGTTAGAGGATCCCCCAAAAGTCAGTCTGTTTATAGAGGAAGGTTTATTAACCGTAGCCTACAACAGAAACCTATTTGAAGACTTGGGACCCAGTGATCAAATATCCCTATTCATTTTTTTAATTCAGTGATTTCATTTCAGTTTTACTTTCTGTTCTTGCTAGATGGAGGTCACATAAACAAGTATAGTATAATATGGAACATCGACCAATCATCAACAATTAAAACATAACTGACTGATGAACGTGTTCCTAGATTGGGTTTGAATTTAACATAATAAAATAAAGCATAAAAACTACAAAATATAAAGGGCAGAATAGCATCACGAAAAATACCAACATACAAAGTCAGAAACAAGTGTGTGTATAGGCAGAAACAAGTGTGTGTGTGTGTGTGTATATATATATATATATATATATATATATATATATATATGTATATATTTATATATCGGAAGACATAAAAAATGTGTTTGTTGGTGGGACAAAACAGAACTACTCATCACTTTTATTTTTTTAAATAACTCTTAGAGAATTCGCAGCATGTAGCATGCCCAACATATAACATAACTTAAATCAGCTATAAGTTCTGAATAGTTAATCACTCCGTTGCTGTTTTTCAGATGCTAACAACATTTTTGCTGTGCCAACATTACCACTATTCCTTCAGCCCTCGAGTATTATATGTGAGAAGTTCTCCTGAAACAACATGCTTAAAAGACTGTAAAAGGTCTTGTGTCCTGAACAAAACCAATCGCTGATATTGCAAGACTCGCTGTAAATCGCTGTGACATCAATTTGATGTGGTTTATTTTATACAAAATAAAATGACTAAATAAGTAGTAACACTAAAAAGGCACTGCTACTCTCTCATAGACAGGAAAATCTCAACTAGTACATCAACAGCAAATTAATGGAATCACAAACCTTTTGTGGCAATTAAGAGATATTTCTCTAAACTTCCATACCACCCACACAATTAAAAATTATAAATGTACGTCTTCTATATGGGTTGCTAGGAGTGGAGATAATACCAAACAAGCCTCTGTAATTAAATCTGAAGGCATATTCAGTGAGCCCCACCCAAAATGGTTGGCACCAGCTGAGTGAGCAAAATCGTATGGATTGCACTGCATGTGGGAGCTGGGGTCCATAATCCAGCAGCCAATCGCCCATACATCAGATGCAGAAGCTAAACTCCCCAGACGGTGGAGGGCCTTGACTGTTGATAAACTCAAGCATACTCCAAAGGAGATAATGCCTGGAGACGAGTGGGTAGATGTGGGAACTGGGTGCGGAGAAGCTCTGAATACAGGACCACTGAGTCCAAAATCAGAAGAGGGTGTCTGGTGGGCAACCTTTGCATAGAGTGGTGTGAGAAGAGACCCCTGGATGGAGGAGCGTCCATCACCGGAAGGACGGACGTTCAACATGGGCCTCACTTGCCCAGCCTGGAAACTGCAGATAGCGGCTACAGCCAGCAGCCATAATCAGTATCACCCAAGGAAATAAAAACATGAAGTGCTCCACTGACAAATGGCGAAGTTGAAAGCAGATAAGATTACACGGCCTGACATGGCTGATAATGGAATGGGATGTGGGTACTTGGTTGGTTGGTGAAGAAAATGAGACCACAGTGAGGGCAGGATTCATAATGAGAACTGTGACATCTGTAAACTACTGGATCTTTGGACAGTTGAACACAACCTACTTCAATAAGATCCTCTACATGGGACAGCTGTGTATAATGCCAACCTCGGACATGGTAGGCCGGCACTCTGGATGTAAATATTTATTAAGGACAAAGTCTGACACCTCCTCATTCAATCACTGCACCAATTATAGTATTTTGGCCACTTACGATTCAACATTGGATTGTCAATGGGGACTAGTAACCTAAAGTTAAACTGATACAAATGTGCTAAATCACCCCACTATAGGTAAAACAGACAACTGTAAAAAACTATCTTGAGCAGAAAGAAGCTACCTGAACATATTGACGGAGCGGGGTTTTCTATACCTCAATCTTTGGGTGTAATCATTGAACGATTCCTGCCACTGGTCGTGTGAACCTTTGCTCGTCGACAAGGAGAAGTGTAAAGGAGTGATCATCTACATCAATCCAACAATGCATTAAATTGTTAATGACTTTAGAGCAGCCAATAAAGAGAGTTTTGTGTGAGTTAAAGAGTTTTATTTTTCAATGTCTCAGATTGTATTCAATTTTATTAAATAAGAATTGGTCTTTTACGCATCAACATTAAAAATTAACATAATCCAATAATTGATATTTTAATATAAGGAAAAATAGAACATTAGGCAACATAATAGTTAATATTGTTATAATGCACCAAGTGTGTTCCATAAAGGAAGTGCCTTAATCTAAATGTATTAGAATAAGGGGAAAATAAGGTTTCAGTTCAGATACTCAATAAAGAGTTCTGATAAAAGAATCAATGCATAAGCAGGAATCTTCTGCGTGTCAAACCGGAATGTATTCTCAGCTCACAATCAGCAGATAATCAATGAAAATAGCCTAAACAACCTTTAATGTAGAGAAGTATTAGAAATTCAATGATGAGCCCTGTCAAAGAGTTGGGGAAGGAATCCGGCTGCTACTCTAGGAACACGCACTAATATAAACACACAATATTCAAAATGGCAACAAGTGTCTTTTCCTCTCCTGAATTGTCAAATAGGATTGTAATAAACACATTGGAATGGGAACTCCTCATCTTATCACACTTGTACAACAGTCTTTAGACGTTAGTCTTTGAAAAGTTACATCTTTCACATATTGTGGTCCAGACTGTTCTCCTCATGAATCATCCTTCCTGTTGCCACCTCTCCTCCTGGTGCAAACCTATCAGTTGTCTAATACAAAACAAGTGCCTATTCACTAAAAAGAAGAAGGATTCTGGAAAGGTACAATATCTTCAGCAAAAAAGAAAATATGTTGTGGAGAATAACGACGCAAGGTGAAAACAAGCCTGTTAGACTTGGCATCTCTTGGTGTGTTTCCCCTGTCTTTTTGCTTTCTGTCCTCCCGGTTTTGACTCTGTTTTTGCGGGTTTAGTGTCTCTCCGCACTTTCTCACTGCTGTTCAGTGTTAAAGTGCAAGTGCTCCTGTTGTAAATTGTTTTTATGGATTGGTGATTCCATGATTGGTTATTTGATTTACTAGTCAGTCCCTAGTACAGTGTCCTGTGTGTGCTCAGGGCCGGTAAATCAAATGTTGCTAGTGGGCGTGCCGCACTGGTTGTGCCACCCACACAAGCAGCCCTTCAAAGGTAACTCAGACCTGCCACATCAGTCTCTGTGTGTAGTCTCGTACTGCCATGTCGACTTGGCAAGTGCACCCACTTGCCAGGCCATAACCTTCCCTTTTCTTACATGTGAGTCACCCCTAAGTTAGGCCCAAGGTACCCCTGTGGGCAGGGTGCAGTGTATGTGAAAGGTAGGACATGCCCTGATGGGTGTGGCATGTCCTGATAGTGAAATACTGCCAATTTGGTTTTTCACTATTGAAAGGCTATCTGGTCCATAGGAAAGCATGGGAGTTAATTTATAACATCTTATAGATATAACTTCCCATTGGGACCAGATAGGAAAATAAAGTTTAGAATGCCTGAACTCAGAATTTAAAGATGCATCTTTTAGTAAAGGTGATTTTTACATTCTGTGTTTGAAAATACCACTTTTAGAAAGTAGATATTTTCTTGCTTAGCCATCCTGTGTGCCTCTGCTAGGATGTGCAGTGGCTACAGAGAGTCTGGATGAGTCAGGGCTGGGCTGAATAGACCTGGGCTGCATTTAGAGTAGCAGGAGGAGATTTCCTTGCACCTGAATGGGCCTGGTCTGCTGCAGACAATGCTGTCTCTGCCTCCCGCTGGGAAGCTGGGCCAGAGAGTACCAAACTGGTTTGGACTAAGCACAGACACTCTCTACCTAAGAGGACAAAGGCATTTGGAGTATAAATATTGGGGCCAAGACCCCAGATCTTTGGAACTATTTTGGACCAAGAAGACTGCCAAGAAGAAGAGCTGGAGAAGCTGTGAGGAGGAACTACCACTTTGATGAGTGATTTGCTGTGCTGGCCTGCAGTGGCTGCTTCTGTCTTGGGCAGTGAAAGGACTGGACTGAACTTTCTACAACTTCTTTATTGAGTTTCTCCAAGGGCTCGAGGTAGAACTTGCCCCCTATTCAAGAAGTCTCAGGAACAGCAAAGACTTCAAGTTCTTCTGCCATCAGCACTGGGGACTCTGTGTTTTGTGCTGCAACAGAAGAAAATGCATCCTGACGCCGTCTATGATGCCGCTGCCGACTCCGTGTCCTGAAGGCACCCCAGAGGGCACCACTGCATGCCGCACCACAACACTGGTCTCACCGACGACACCACCTGACGCCGCCACTGAGCCGCTGCTTGAGGCTGTGGGCACTGCACTTCGCACCGCCTTCCTTCACGACACCGCCTTGGTATCCCTGATGATGCCGCTCCACACCTACGGCGCTGCTTGCACCATGGTTCGAGGGCACCGCTCGTAAGTTATATGACGCACCGCCCTCATCTCACACCGCATCCTTGGCCAACCAACGCCGGTGCCATCGACTCCAGTTCGTCAGCCGATGACAGCGCTTCAGCAACGATGATGCCGCTGCTTGCACGGTGACCTGCCAGCAACACAAGGAGCACTGCATCACTTCGCATCGCAGCCCTAGTCACACCGACACTGCTGGACGACTGTCACAGAGCCGCTGCCTGCATTGCGACCTGAGGGCACCGCACGCCCCACCCCTGCACTTCACACTGCAGCCCTGATGCCTGCCGGCGCTCCCGACTTCAACCGCGAGGAGTTTCATCTACAATGCGTGTGACTTCAAGGGCCCGGCGACTCCTGTACCGACCTTCGGAACCGATGCCTGCGGACGCCAGCCTTACGGGGCTCATCGAGAGGTCGCCAACGCCCTACATTTCTAAAGGTACTGTTTTGCGGGTCTTCCTGACACCGTAGCTGGCCCGCGACGCCGCGGCCAGCCAGAACTATTTGGATTTGTTGTTCACGATGACGTGATAGCCCCAGACGGAGCTATCGACTTCAAGGAACTGTATTTCAATTCTATTTTGATTACTGAAGATTTCTGAGAATTGTATGGTGAATTATTATCATGTTTGGTCTTGTTTGGGATATATAGAAATATTGGATATTTTTCTAAACTGGTGTGGTGTCCTTTTGTAGTGTCTTCACTGTATTACTGTTGGTTATGTGCAAATGCTTCACACACTGCCACCGAGTGTAGGGGCAGTACTCTGCTCTGTTCTCCCTTATCCCTGGGACTACCCACCTTTGTACCCATGATGTGGACACAGGGGACAACCTCCCTGTTAAGAATAAGTCTTATAGGTTGTCAGATAAGAGGAGGTCCAGCATTAAGGCTGAAGTGTCCAAAATGCTGGAGTTAGGGGTGATAGAACCCTCAGAACCCTCCATAGTCCCTGCTCTTTAATTATTTAACCTGATTCTGCAATTTATATTTGTTTGACACATATTCAATATTTCATATTGTAGGTGCATTATGCCTGCTAAAATGTGTCACAACAAAGGCGATATGTGCCCCTGCACACTGACACATGTCCCAGTTGTATAGATCACACTCCATCCAGTTGAAGTGCTGCTAATTAATTGTATTTTTCTGCATCATGCATGAGTAGTCCAACACCCTTTTTCAAGAATCCCCAGACCCCACAAACAATCATTTTTTGGGAGTCCTGAATACCTTTAAACATTCAAGAGTACAAGTGCATCTATAGGTCCTATACTTTTCCCAAGGGTCTAGGTTAGAGAGATTTAGTATTCTAGTACAAGGATACAATCTGTGCATAAAGGTGCTACTAAGGTACATTAACAATATTAGAAATGGAAAACAATTCCAAGTAAAAATTCACCCTGAAAATAGAGACTGTTTTAAAGTGCATACATATGGCCTATACATGCATGTCTATGACAGTCTTAGACTTCACAATAGATCTTATTAATTTCCAGCCTGACCTGAAAGAGAAAGGAGTAGAGGCTGAGATAAGATATCAGGCTGTGTGGATAGCCAAAGCAAGTCAGTGGAAACAGAGGAGCTACAAAGATCTGAAGCACTACTAAAGAATAAAATATTTAGATCAAAAAATGAGCCTAAGTATTGACTGAGCTGTGTGAGACTGTTCACACGTGACTTCCATTGAACAGGCACTCCACACATAGCATTATCTGAGGAGCTTAAAGGTTCTAGCAACTTGTCCCATTATTTGCTGAGCAATAATGCCAATGTGGCATTGAGTGAGCCCTTGCTTAACTTCAAGGGTTACCTGTAACTATATGTATCTATAGTTATGAGTCCAGGATGAAACCTTTATTTTCCCTTCATGCCCATGGCCCTTCGGACCCTTTCCAAAGTGATGGACTGTTTGCTTTCAACTAAGGTCCATTTAAACTATCACTCTTCATTTTACAATTGTAAAGTTTTAGAAATAAAAAGATTATAAGGTCACCTTAATCCCAAACTAGAATGCATGGCACCTGTTTTTGGCGTTTGGATCCTAATATTCATTTTAGTTGATGTCAATTGGTTTTTGGGAATATCATAAAACATATTCAACCTGCTGAGCTTTTATTGTCTGCAGTCTTGTTTTTTATGCAATGAAAAGTGCTAAACATTGTAAAATTCTAACAGGGCCAGTTAGATCTTGGCGGGTGAACCATTGGCCCACTGGGTCAGCGGAGGACTTTTCCTGCACTCCAGCAGATGACAACCTACTATAATGTAATATATTATTTGCCTGGTCGGCACTTCTCTGCTGAAGGTGCATCTGAGGCTGTGTCAGATATACTATGGGAAAACATGAATTTAGTCAGGGTGGCATCTTTTTGGTCTGCTCGGTGTTGTTTTTTAATTTTTTTCTGACAACTTTTAAAGCTGGGTTTGTTTGTGAAAAAGAAAATCTATGTTCCTGATGCACAGGGTATATTTTGTTTCTCTTGCCTGGGGTCACCTTATCTCCTAAAGCAGACCCAGGCCCGAAAAATATGCGTCAGGAGCACTGCTAAAAATAGAACGGACTCTTCAGTGTGTGAAAGAAAGCAGATAGGTGGTAGACAGGCTGCCACTTTTGGATGGCTCCATCGGCAATCAATCTGTGGATCACCCACCTCTACATGAAGCAGACAAACCTGGAGATTTGCAGGGCAGAAGAACCACTGACTCTTCTGAGCTTTGCCTGTCTCATTATTTCAGAATGTACTCAAGTACTTTTAGTGTCACTACTCCTTGTACTACCCCAACTCTATAAGTACTATGCATTCTTCATCACCCTTAAAAAGTATCTCATACTTGGGATAGTAGTTCCAGGTACAATGACCATCTTTCCTCCTCCAGGGATATGATGTTGTATTTTACCCTCCGAGTCAGTAGTAGTCTTCGGATTAACTTAACCAAGGTCAACTTACTTTTATCTTTAATTAACAAGACTGGCTCATGCATACTGCCAAAAATGATTAGTGTGAGGCCTACCTTTATTTCTCTTTGCAGAATATTTGTTATAGTCTTACCCCCATTTTCCTAATAGGATTGAGTCAATAGGCAATCCAAACATGTGGATGTCTTCTGCTATCACTAAGCCACACTTCATGCATTCTGCTGAGTTACTCATCCCCATCTTCTCAATCCTAAGGGGCGTCCAGTACACCCTTTGCAGAGTGAACAAATTATTCCTTCTTAAAACAAAAAGCATGTCTGACAGTACCATAAAGTGTATACATTGATACTTGCCAGTTATTTTTTAACTCTGTTGTTGGCAAGTCTCTGCCCCATAACTACTCATGAAGTTCGAAGTCACTGTCCACCATATTCAATAATAACCAATACCAAGTCTCAACTTCTATCTTTTTTTGGACCCTTTTCAATAGTTGTTCTTCTAAGGCATTTGTGGTGGCTCCCTAACACGTTACTGGAAACCAACTTCTTAATTAATAGTATTTATACTTTGCAAGTTTCCCACCGATAACCTTGCCCATATCATCGCATGGCACAAGCTTCCCCTCCTACATCAACTGTCCCCATATATATATTTCTGCTGTTTTCATAGGGATAGCCAGTTTATCTTTCTGGCATTCTGGAGTGCCTGCTGAATTCTAGATAGGGGCGTAATCACTATAATAAGGTAATTCTGTAGCTTTCCTTGTCTGAGCCCACAGTAAGACTACCGATTGCAATACTTTCAGTCTTACTTATTTAAAGAATCTTTTGCCATTTAGCTTATAGAGAAAATGTGGATTCCCCAATCTAACATCTTTCATCATTACTGAAAATAATGATCCAATCTCAGAAGAGTCCAATTTATTACATAAAATTGTGCAATTGTTTACTTGAAAAGTCCATGCATAGTATTGGAAATCAGGTAAAGATAGTCCATCCTTATCCCTCTTCCTGCATGTTTTTTCCAAAACATCCTTGCCCTTTTTGAAGCCCAAAAAAAGCTAGTAAGTTTTCCCTGAAGTGTATAAATCCAATCCTTTTTTAAAAGTTAGCGGAATGGCATTGAAGAGAAATGTAAACCTGGGTCGGATGGACATCTTTATCAAGTTTGTTCTGCCTAAGAGAATTAGTGGCAAATATGCCCAGCTAATTTGCCAGACTATTTTAAAGCATTTTGATTTGTGTTTCCTTTGTTTTATCTAAGTCTTGTGTAATCCTCACCCCAAGATATCTCATCTCCTTCCTAATTTATTCATTCTCACTGGGATGATTCCAAACCATAATCTATGTTGTTCCTGAGTTTACTGAATATCCTGTTACACTCCTAAAGTCTTGTGTCAGCTTGTTTATAACCATTAACGCCAGTTCTAAATAGGTTGTGTGTATCATAAAATCATTGGTGTAAAGAGGTACCTTTTTCCACAGCCGTTGTACCTGAATTGGCTGATCCCTGTCTCCCTCCTTACTTTCCTAGCTAGGGCTTATATGTAGAGATTAAACAATAACGAGAAAAGTGGACAACCTTGCCTTGTGCCTCTCGTAATTCTGAATTCCGATATTAATCACGCATTCAAAATAATTTTTGCTCTTGGATCGTTATATATTTGTTGGCTTGTCCGACAAAAGATCCCTCCCAAATTTTTCTGATGCAGTACTATGCTCAGATATCTCCAATTCACCCAGCCAAATGCTTTGGTAGCATCCAGTGTTAGCACTACTAATGGAAGATAAAATGTTGAAGCTATATTAGTTGCACCAATCAACCGATGGGTCAGTTCATGGAGATAACATCCTGTCATAAATCCCTTCTGATCATTGTGTACTAGACAGTCTAATACCATACTTAGCCTCTTAGCTAACATATAAGCAAATATTTTATAGTCACTATTCAACAAAAATATTAGTCTGAACAACTCACAACTTGCCGGATTCTTATCTGGTTTGAGAACTATGGTATGTATTGCTACTTTCCAAGAGGGGGGGCAGCTCGACTCCATTATTAAAGATCTTTGTGAATATTCTGGTTAAGACAGGTATAACTGTTTCCCCCTGTACCTAGTATATCTCATAAGATAACCCATCAGGGCCCACTGCTTTCTCGTTTTTACAAAGAGTGATGGCCAGCACGGCTTCACTCTGTTCGATTCCCTTATTTAAGGTTTTTGATTGAGTTGCTATATTAAAATATTTAATAAAAAATGTATGTATGAAAAACTATTCGAATATGTGATAATGAAAACATGGATCTAACACATTATTATTATGTGTCATAATACAAATGTTTACCAAAAATGATAAATTATATGAGAAAAATTGTTAGTTATCGAAATATATGTCAAAAATATTATTAAAAATGATGCACAAATGAAACATACAAAATAAAATTACTAATTTAAGAAATGTACCCAAAATGAAAACTTGTATGTGAAATAAAATTGGAATATATGTAAAAAATAAAACGTAACTTATAAAATCAATGTGTCATCATTTACAATTCCATTCAATTTCACAAATGTAAAACATATTGTGAAAATATTGCATTTTTATTGATGTCCTGATAGGACTGCAAACCATAACATAAATATAAAGGGGCCTGAGTTAGATCTTGGCGATTCGATTACTCTGTCACAAAGGCAACAAATATCGTGTCTGGCGAAATATAAATCTCATTATTTCCTATGGGATTTATATTTCGCCGGACGGATAACCATCACTGTTGTGACGGAGTAACCCATCCACCAAGATGTGAACGAGGCCTTTAATTTCTAATACCTACTTTCAAATAGCTTCCAGAATTTTTCAATACATGCAATTTCATACCATATGTCCAAGGTGAGGCACATGCATATATTTTGCATATGTAATAGTGTGCACACATACATTACATGTGTAGATATTTATATACGTAGAACTAGGATCGAAGAATTGGAGATGTAGTGGCACATCCATGATTTTCCTATTGAAAATGCGATGGGCACATCATAGGTCTCCAAAGCAAGGTATGACGTTCTAGCTTAAGTGTCACTTGTAAGTCTGTTTGTGTAGACCAGGAAAAGGAAAAGGTTTTTGGATAGTCAGAGACATCCCTTCGTAGGATACAGAGCCCCTCACCCATCAAAGAGGCATGCTCCATCATCGGTTCCTGCTCCTCATCGGGTGAGGGGTGCAATATCCAACGGGTATTCTCTACGGAGCTCTTTTCAATACTACCCAGAAGTCTGTTGATCTTCCCTATTGCCAGATGTTCTCTTCTGTGCAGAGGACTTGGTGAATGAAGATTGGGTCAATGTGAAAGGTTAAGTATTAGAATTATCTATGGAAACCCAAAATAGTAATTTAATCACTAATTAGGTTCTATGGTATGGTGAAAAACAGACGCAGGACTCTCTGGACAAAATCATTCTTGAAGTCTTTGATGGGTCGACATGCTTCTTGCCCTCAGTTCCAAAGAGGGGTAGGACCCGATGATGAAGCATGTCACTTTGGAGGGTGAGGGTCCCTGTATCCTATAAATGGATGCCCCTTAATTTGGGCCCATCCCAAAACTTTTTCCTGTCCTGGTCTAAACAAGGAGACATACAAATGAAACTTGATCCGGAACATCATACCTTGGTTTTGGTGATTTTATCTCTGGATAGGACGTATGATGGACCATCTCTCATCCCCATTCATTTGTATAATGCACATCATAGATCTACATACTACATGAGACGTTGCACAAACAGAGATATTAGATTCATGCAAAGATTTTATATTTATGAAGCAAGCCTAACATGAGGCCTACAAATAAAATATCGGTTTGGAAAGAAGGGGACCCCTACTAGAAACAATTGATCTTGCTAGCTGTAGGGAACAATACCGTATGGGGTAAGGAGAGAGCTAGGCACAAGATTAACGATAATTAAATCATAAAAAACCTCAGGCCTCAGTGCTCACCATTATATTAATATCAGAACCTAAGGCCTAGTACGATTTTCATGTCTTTTTATGTTGTTTATGTTGCACTTTGTTATAGAGAAAGTTGAGACGGTTTTTCCTGACGAAGGCTTTAACGCCGAAACGCGCGTCGTGTCTTGCATCGACCGCCAGCCTTTGAATTGTTTGACAAGATAAAATACTCCTTCTCTTGGTTTTTAAACAGAAGTTTTTGTATGTACAGCACTGTGATGTAATGTCTGTGAAAAATATGTTTTGTATTTAGATGGTTTTGTTTATGAAATGTAAATAATATATTATTTGTTTACAAAAAGAATCAATAGAAAAAGTAATATAGAAAAAGAAAAGAAATAAAAAAGATATTAAAAATATATCAATATATACACATATATAAAAATAAAGAAATATAAATTTTATAACAGATATCTGTGTTTTCAGTCATATATACATGCTCACTCTGATATGTACTGTTTTCATAAAAACTGAGGCCTGAGGTTTTTTATGATATAATTATTGTTAATCTTGTGCCTAGCTCTTTCCTTACCCCATACTACAAATAAAATGTCACTGAAAAATAAATGAAGCATTATTTTATGAAGTAGAGCATGGTCCCTGGGACTCTCCATGCAGACGTTGGCTAATTATTAAACGTCATATGTTACTTTTCCTATATAGATTTCAGTCTTCCAATGCTCAGTTCTTCTGTTATGACACTGCTACATTAAATATAGATGCATTCAAGTATCCTGTGCTGCACTATTAACATTGAACCACTTATACTACTCACAAAATTAACAGAATATAAAATCTTGAAACGTTGTCAGGTATTCATCGAGTGTTTAGTGGGTGACATATTCCAGTAGGAAAAACAGAACATCAGCCCAGAACACACACACTGAAATATCATTCTACTAACAATAAAAAATGAACAAAATAAAAGTTCTCCCAAATCAATCAACCCTTTGCTACATGTTCTGCTACTGTGGCATTTTGTTCACCTTCAGGAACAATAGAGCATTTTTATGGAGTCATTTTTTTCCTAAAGGGACGCATCAACAGGAAAAGCTTTGATTTGATGTCAACACATGGAGATATAATGAAGACTAACGTTGACTAAATGTCAACACTGGCAAACATTTTTGAAAAATTGAAGGGGATCATTTGTATTGTAAAGTGCTTTCTGAGTTTTACAGTTTCTCCCCTGCGA
The DNA here is from genome assembly GCA_963921515.1 of Calotriton arnoldi. Classification (NCBI taxonomy): domain Eukaryota; kingdom Metazoa; phylum Chordata; class Amphibia; order Caudata; family Salamandridae; genus Calotriton; species Calotriton arnoldi. The sequence continues at coordinate 49,664 of CAWUFW010009202.1, forward strand.
CTGTTTCTTTATCGGGATGTCCCTGGACTGTTTCCTAAATCACTCTTCAAGGTTTCAGCTCGAGCACCTTAAATACACTAATTTATTGACAGCACTTAGAAAAATAAATGATGGGATTTCAAATTGCATTTTCTAAATGAAGAAAGGATGAGAACGGCGGGGTTGAAATGTCACGCATTGCTGCAGGCACCTCCTAAGAAAATGCATTTGATATCTGCATCAAGCCAGGGCTAAACCATAGGTCACAGTATATGTTTTTTTTCCCTTCACTTGACATTATTATATTTTCTAAATACAGAGCAAAAGGTGCCAGCAAACGTCAAGATATCAAATGACTGTGGCTAACGTGTTTTTTGTAAGGTAGCATAAACTGAAAAACTTTCTGCCCTTCGGCAGTCATGTCAGTGGTTTTACACAGATTTTATTTATGTATGCATGTTTTGTTTTTTTCTTTTTTCAGGGTCGTCGAAGCATCTGAGCACGGTACAAGACAAATGGACTTTGACGGGATGAAACTCGTGAATCATTGCATTTAAATATACATTTTAGACATAGAACTGTGGCTAGCAATTAATGTTCAGTTGGAGCTCTGTAGCAATTCTGAGCAGTTAAGCGCCAGTTCTCAGGAAAATATATTTGTCAGCAACAGTACAACGCAGAATGCCAAACACCAATAGATTTTCAAAATATAATGCATTTTTGTCACTTTTCTGTAATAAATACAAACGCATTTTTATTACTTTTGGTAAACTCTAGACTTTTAGAACATTTTTGAAAACGCATGTTAAAATGCATTATGACTTTAACAGGAATGTAAACAAAAGATGCTGGTCTTTTCGTTTTGATTTCTTTAGCTATCAGATTTGTTCACTTGCTACATTAAACTGTTAGGTATTATTTTGTTCATGCTTTCTTTTTATAGGGCTTTTGGGCTAAGAGGACGCAAAAATGCATTTATTTATGTTCATATTGGCTTCTATTTAACTGCTGATCTTCATGGCTTCGTTTCAATCTCAAGAGCATGTTTCCAAATTAATTTCATGGCTTGGCCATCGTGATGGTTTGACGCCGAGGCCTCGAAAGAATAATTATGACTCTTAGATTCATAAAGGTAGTTTCATGCAAAGTCAATGGCCTCATTAATAGAATAAAGTTTCAGCCACTTATGGCCTGGTTAAGTCCTTCTAGCCAAGAGTTTTCCTTTTTTCGAGAAACTCATTTAAAAAATTTTCTCAGTCAAGAATTCCAGGTTATTTTGTTCAAGCCATTTTTGCATCGGTAAGCCCAGCAGTTAGAGGTATGGCTATATTAATTTCTAAAGAGCAGCACTGCGACATAAAGGAGGTGATACGAGACCCAGGGGCAAGATGGCCGTGGGCTAAATCCCTGGTGCAAAACCTTTATAAGCTATTATGGCCCCATCGAATTCAACATCTGCTTTGACAGAACTATCTAACATCGCTGTTAGACCTGGCATCTTTTGGCGTGTTTCCCCTGTCTTCTTACCTTCTGACCGCCTGTTTTTGATGGTATGCTGGACTTTGTTTTGCTGGTCTTTTTCACCAGTATTTAGTGCTAAAGTGCAAGTGCTCCTACTGTAAATGGTGTTATGATTGGTTTTCCATATTTGGGATATTTTATTTACTAATAAGTCACTAGTACAGTGCACTATGTATGCCCAGTGCCTGCAAATAAAATGCTACTAGTGGGCTTGCAGCACTGGTTGTGCCACCCACACAAGTAGCCTTTCAAAGGTGTCTCGGGCCTGCAACTGCAGTGTCTGTGTGCAGTTTTTACTGCCATATCAACCTGGTAAGTGCACCCACTTGCCAGGCCCAAACATTCCCTTTTTTTACACATCAGGCACCCATCAGGTAAGCCCAAGGTACCCCAATGGGCAGGGTGCAGTGTGTACTGCATGTACTGGTGTGTCTTACATGGCCTGATACTGAAATACTGCCACTTTCGTTATCACTATTGAAAGGCTATCTGTCTCATAGGAGTTGCTTTGTAACGTCTTACAAGCATAACTTACCATTGGGACAAGATAGAGAAATGGAGCTTAGGCTTCCTGAACTCAAAATTTAAAGATACATCTTTTAGAAATGATGATTTTTATATTGTGGGTTTGGAAATAACACATTTAGAAAATAGAAAGAAGAACAATTGATGGACAGAATGCAGCACAATGTCAAACATTCACCCCAGTACAGAGATCTGGGCCTAAATCCATCATTTTTTTGCTCCCCATGCCTTTCCAGTTCAGACCCAGCCATATGCAAATCAGTCTTAAACCTGTTCCCCATGGGAACAGTCCAGCCCGAACTGCCAGGCTAGGTCCTCCCTGGACTGGAAACAAGCATCCTGGAACCTGTTTTGGGGCTTCACCCCTCATCAGCCAGGCTACCTTGACTCCGCAGTTCGGGCTGGACTGTTCCCATGAGGCACAGGGTCAGACTGATTTGCATATGGCCATGTCTGTACTGGGGTGGTGGAGTGAGCTAAAGAATGATGATGGATTAAACCCAGATCAGTTGACTGGGGGTGAGTCTTTGATTTGCTCTAACGCTCCGTCCATCATCCCCTTTGGTATCGCTTTGTTCGCCCTAAGTTGGCAGGGTATGCCCAGACGTGGGTCCCTTGCTCACTTTGCCACTGGATTCAAGATAGCCTGGCTGATGAGGGTTTTGAACCCGAAACCGGTCCCAGGATGCTTGTTTCCGGTCCAGGGAAAACATGGCTTGGCAGTTCGGGCTGGACTGTTCCCATGAGGCACAGGGTCAGACTGATTTGCATATGGCCATGTCTGAACTGGGGTGGTGGTGTGAGCTAAAGAATGATGATGGATTAAACCCAGATCAGTTGACTGGGGGTGAGTGTTTGATTTGCTCTAACGCTCCGTCCATCATCCCCTTTGGTATCGCTTTGTTCGCCCTAAGTTGGCAGGGTATGCCCAGACGTGGGTCCCTTGCTCACTTTGCCACTGGATTCAAGATAGCCTGGCTGATGAGGGTTTTGAACCCGAAACCGGTCCCAGGATGCTTGTTTCCGGTCCAGGGAAAACATGTCTTGGCAGTTCGGGCTGGACTGTTCCCATGAGGCACAGGGTCAGACTGATTTGCATATGGCCATGTCTGAACTGGGGTGGTGGAGTGAGCTAAAGAATGATGATGGATTAAACCCAGATCAGTTGACTGGGGGTGAGTGTTTGATTTGCTCTAACGCTCCGTCCATCATCCCCTTTAGTATCGCTTTGTTCGCCCTAAGTTGGCAGGGTATGCCCAGACGTGGGTCCATTGCTCACTTTGCCACTGGATTCAATATAGCCTGGCTGATGAGGGTTTTGAACCCGAAACCGGTCCCAGGATGCTTGTTTCCGGTCCAGGGAAAACATGGCTTGGCAGTTTGGGCTGGACTGTTCCCATGAGGCACAGGGTCAGACTGATTTGCATATGGCCATGTCTGAACTGGGGTGGTGGAGTGAGCTAAAGAATGATGATGATTAAACCCAGATCAGTTGACTGGGGGTGAGTGTTTGATTTGCTCTAACGCTCCGTCCATCATCCCCTTTGGTATCGCTTTGTTCGCCCTAAGTTGGCAGGGTATGCCCAGACGTGGGTCCCTTGCTCACTTTGCCACTGGATTCAAGATAGCCTGGCTGATGAGGGTCTTGAACCGAAACCGGTCCCAGGATGCTTGTTTCCAGTCCAGGGAAAACATGGCTTGGCAGTTCGGGCTGGACTGTTCCCATGAGGCACAGGGTCAGACTAATTTGCATATGGCCATGTCTGAACTGGGGTGGTGGAGTGAGCTAAAGAATGATGATGGATTAAACCCAGATCAGTTGACTGGGGGTGAGTGTTTGATTTGCTCTAACGCTCCGTCCATCATCCCCTTTGGTATCGCTTTGTTCGCCCTAAGTTGGCAGGGTATGCCCAGACGTGGGTCCCTTGCTCACTTAGCCACTGGATTCAAGATAGCCTGGCTGATGAGGGTTTTGAACCCGAAACCGGTCCCAGGATGCTTGTTTCCGGTCCAGGGAAAACATGGCTTGGCAGTTCAGGCTGGACTGTTCCCATGAGGCACAGGGTCAGACTGATTTGCATATGGCCATGTCTGAACTGGGGTGGTGGAGTGAGCTAAAGAATGATGATGGATTAAACCCAGATCAGTTGACTGGGGGTGAGTGTTTGATTTGCTCTAATGCTCCGTCCATCATCCCCTTTGGTATCGCTTTGTTCGCCCTAAGTTGGCAGGGTATGCCCAGACGTGGGTCCCTTGCTCACTTTGCCACTGGATTCAAGATAGCCTGGCTGATGAGGGTTTTGAACCCGAAACCGGTCCCAGGATGCTTGTTTCCGGTCCAGGGAAAACATGGCTTGGCAGTTCGGGCTGGACTGTTCCCATGAGGCACAGGGTCAGACTGATTTGCATATGGCCATGTTTGAACTGGGGTGGTGGAGTGAGCTAAAGAATGATGATGGATTAAACCCAGATCAGTTGACTGGGGGTGAGTGTTTGATTTGCTCTAACGCTCCGTCCATCATCCCCTTTGGTATCGCTTTGTTCGCCCTAAGTTGGCAGGGTATGCCCAGACGTGGGTCCCTTGCTCACTTTGCCACTGGATTCAAGATAGCCTGGCCGATGAGGGTTTTGAACCCGAAACCGGTCCCAGGATGCTTGTTTCCGGTCTAGGGAAAACATGGCTTGGCAGTTCGGGCTGGACTGTTCCCATGAGGCACAGGGTCAGACTGATTTGCATATGGCCATGTCTGAACTGGGGTGGTGGAGTGAGCTAAAGAATGATGATGGATTAAACCCAGATCAGTTGACTGGGGGTGAGTGTTTGATTTGCTCTAACGCTCCGTCCATCATCCCCTTTGGTATCGCTTTGTTCGCCCTAAGTTGGCAGGGTATGCCCAGACGTGGGTCCCTTGCTCACTTTGCCACTGGATTCAAGATAGCCTGGCTGATGAGGGTTTTGAACCCGAAACCGGTCCCAGGATGCTTGTTTCCGGTCCAGGGAAAACATGGCTTGGCAGTTCGGGCTGGACTGTTCCCATGAGGCACAGGGTCAGACTGATTTGCATATGGCCATGTCTGAACTGGGGTGGTGGAGTGAGCTAAAGAATGATGATGGATTAAACCCAGATCAGTTGACTGGGGGTGAGTGTTTGATTTGCTCTAACGCTCCGTCCATCATCCCCTTTGGTATCGCTTTGTTAGCCCTAAGTTGGCAGGGTATGCCCAGACGTGGGTCCCTTGCTCACTTTGCCACTGGATTCAAGATAGCCTAGCTGATGAGGGTTTTGAACCCGAAACCAGTCCCAGGATGCTTGTTTCCGGTCCAGGGAAAACATGGCTTGGCAGTTCGGGCTGGACTGTTCCCATGAGGCACAGGGTCAGACTGATTTGCATATGGCCATGTCTGAACTGGGGTGGTGGAGTGAGCTAAAGAATGATGATGGATTAAACCCAGATCAGTTGACTGGGGGTGAGTGTTTGATTTGCTCTAACGCTCCGTCCATCATCCCCTTTGGTATCGCTTGACTCCAGTGGCATGGAGAGCACGGGACCCACGTCTGGGCATACCCGTCCCACCCGTTTGCACATTTAGAAAGTAAGCATTTTCTTGCTTGACCATTCTGTGTGCCTCTGACATTTGTGTATTCCCCGTCTGGGTTCAGAGTGACAGAAGCAGGGGATGTGCATTCGCACTAGACAGACACAAGTGGGGGTTGAGGTGGGTTCTGCCTTTCCTGGGTGACTAATAGCCATGCTGACTAGACCTGACTGTATTTGGAGTAGTGGGAGGAGTTGTCGCTTGCACCTCAAAGGACTGTGGCTTCCTCCCACAAAGCTATCTCCCCCTCCTGAAGTGAGCCTGCCTGAGCCAGGCAGAACTGGTTTTTGTATGCCAGTGGAACTTTCTTTGTGCTAATTTCAAATGGAAATGTGGTATAAATATAGGGGGCCTGACCCCAAGACTTTGGGACTCTTTGGGATCAAGAAACCTGCAAACAAGAAGAGCCAAAGAAGCTGTGAGGAAAGACTACCACTTTGCTGTGTGCTTTACTATGTTGACCTACAGTAGCTACTTCTGTCTTGGGCAGCGAAAGGACTGGACTAACTTTCTACAACTTCTTCTTCTGGGTATCTCCAAGGGCGTTAAGTAGAGCTTGCCCCCTGTTCAAGAAGTCTCTGGAACAGCAAAGAGTTCACCTTCCTCTGGGTACTGCCTCTACGACCATGTGTTTCAGTTGCCATAGAGGGAAACAGCAATCTGAGGCTGTCACCGAGACTACCGGCAGCTCTGTGACATGAACTCACCGCAGAGGGCACTGCCGCACTTTGCACCGCAACCCTGGTCTCACCGACGACACCATCCGCTGCCACCACCGAGCCGCTGACACCACCGTGACCTGGGACACTATCTCATTTTACTCCAGAACCCTGTCTCACTGACGACAAAACTGCAAGCTGACATTGCCACCACTGCCTGCACTGTGGTTTAGGGGCATCGCTCATAAGTTACATGACGCACCGCCCCATCCCACACGGCAGTCTTGGCCCATTGCCAGCCGCATTGCCCCAGATCCTCCACTAGCATTGCAGCTTGCACCATGACCGGTCATCACCGCCATGAGCTCTCTGCCACTTCGCACCGCAGCCCTGGTCTCACCGACACCGCTGGATAACTGCCACCGAGCCACTGTCTGCACCACGACCTGAGGGCACCACATGCCGCACCACTATGCTTCACACCGCAGCCTCGATGCCCGCCGGCCAGCAACATTGTGATCGGACCAGAACAAAAGGTACTGTTTGAGGGTCTCCCAACACCCCAATTGGCCCGCACTGCTGCGGTCGGCCGGAACCGTTGGATTGGGGTGTTCACAACACCGCGATAGCCCCAGACGGAGCTATCAACTTCAAAGAACTTCATTGAAAGTCTATTTTTGCATTATTGATATTTTAGATAACAGTATGTTGGGTTTTTATCATTTTGGTCTTGTTTTGCACAGATGAATATTGGCTATTTTTCTAAAACTGGTGTGGTGTCCTTTTGTAGTGTTTCACTGTATTACTGCAGTTATCTGAAAATGCTTTACACATTTCCTCTGAGATATGCCTGACTTCTCATGCCAAGCTACCGGGGGGTGAGCAGGGGTTATTTTAGATGGGTATCCCCCTTACCCTGACTAAAAGGAAGGGTCCCTACATGGTCTAGGACTAAACCATTGCTAACTAGAGACCCCCATTTGTAACAATCACGATAGGGGCAACTGCCACATTTATAATGGGGGAGATTTACCCTTCTTCCAAACGTCATAATGGACTCTTAACGCATAAATAAGCAACAAAATCACCAAAACCATTACGCTTCTGAGAAGGTTAGTACACCATTTGGCCTTGGTAGACTCCTGGCGAGCAGATCATTCAAATGATAAACAATATACATGCTTTTCCAAATGCCTCAAATTATAGAATACTTGGATCCTATTCACTTTAGATGGTGTTTCCATAAGTATATATTAGCTAGTTATATGTGGGTGGAAAATATATGGCTTACTTTACAGGATTTTATGGTGTGAAATATAATTAGGGCATCTTCCTTCTCTGTTTGGGGCACCTTAAATGCGCTTATTAGAGGCGAGGTAATTTCGTTCAAAGCAAAACAGACTCAACAAGAGAAGATGAAGCTTAAGCAACAACAAATCTCATTGAATTTGGCAACTCAAGCTTTTGTTACACAGAAAACTTTGGTAGCAAAGCTAAAGCTAGGCCAAGCAAGACAGAACTTAAAAGGGTATTTTAGGGGAGCCGAAATAGTCAATCAAAATGCCTATTTACAAAAAAGTGATGATGGTAGTGAACATACGGGCAAATGCCTAGGATGGTCAGCAAAACAGAAAAATAATCGAAGCGCAATAAAATCTATTTTTGATCCAGACACAGGTGAAGAAGCTACTCACCCGGATTGAGTTGCAATGGATTTTATGAAACATTATTCAAAATTGTATTCACAACCACAAAACAACACACATGGGCTGGTTCATAACTGGCTAGAAGGCATTACCCTACTTATTTGTCAAATGAGCAGCAAGCAACCATCACTGCACCACGTACTTTAGCCAAAGTGGAAAATGCAATGAATTCTTCTGCCAGTGCATAAGATTGTATAAGCAGTTGCTTACCAGCTGAGATATATAAAATGTTTTTACACCAATTAAGTCAATTTTTTGTTGCCTTTTTGAACCCCTTCGCTGGTAAGCCTCCCCGTGATAAGCCTTTTTTTGACTATTTGGGGTAGTTTGCACTTAGGCCCCTGTAACGTTTTGTCCACGAAAGGTATCCAGGCCAAATTTACTCCATTTTCTTCCAACATCTTGTGGATTCTAACAGTACCCAGGATTTGTGGATTCACTTGGAGAGGACCGAGAAATCTGCCAAAATAGAGCCAATTTTGTTTGTTTTTCAGAAAAATGGGGAAAAGGTGCTTCAGAAGAAAGCGTCAGTTTTTTCCCTGCAAAAAGTATCAACAAAGGGTTTGTGGTGCTAAAATCACCATCTTCCCAGCTTTCAGGAACAGCCAGACTTTTGTCATAAAATCTAAATTTTCTACACAGTTTGGGCATTTTACTAGGACATAGCCTTTTTTTCCAATTTTTTTGTGCTTCCAACCTCCTTCCAGTTAGTGGTAAAAATGGGTATGAAAGCAATAATGGACAACTACACATTTCTGAAAAGTATACAAAATTCTGAATTCAGCAAGGGGTAATTTATGTTGATCCTTCAAGGTTTTCCTATAGAAACAGTTGAAATAAAAATAATATTGAAAGTGAGTTGAAAAAAACAGCCATTTGTGCCAACATTTTCACCTGTAACTTCTTCTAAATGTGGCAGATTTCTCAAAGCAATATACTTTTACATCTATTGGATTCTTCTGGTTGTGGGGATATATAGGACTTGTAGGTTCACTAAGAACCCGAGGTACCCAGAGGCAATAACTGAGCTGCGTCTTGCAATGGTTTTTCATTGCGTACCGGGTATATAGCCATTCATTTGGTAAAACATAAAGAGTGAAAAATAGGTATTAAGGAAACCTATATGTTTCCATAATAGGAACAAAATATAGAGTTTAGAAGCAGTGGTTATTTGAACGTCTCCGAAATTGTGGGTACCCATACTAGCATGTGAATTAGAAGACATTTTAATGACTTATTTTTTACACATTGTCTTACATTTGGAAGGCAGAAACGCAAAGAAAGTCAATTAGTAATAACACTTGTTTTACTATTCTGCATTCCCCTAAGTCTCCCAATACAAATGGTACCTCACTTGTGTGGGTAGGCCTAGTGCCTGTGACAGGAAATGGCCCAAATTGCAACATGGACACATCATATTTTTCCAGTAAAAACTGACCCTTTCTTCGCAATGCGCTTAGCTGCAGATTTAGTACCCTTGCTCAGCCAGCATCTAAGGAGCCCTAGAAAACCTGTACATTTTTGAAAAATAGACACCAAGGGGTTATCCAGGATGGGGTGACTTATGTGCCTTCCACCAAATTCTGTTACCCAGAATCCGCTGCAAACCTCAAACTTTGTAGAAAACAAAAGATTTTCCCCATAATTCTGTGATGGAAAGTACTGGAATCTATGGGGAGCCACAAACTTCCACCCATCCAGCATTTCCCCAAGTCTCCCAATAAAAATGGTGCCTCACTTGTGTGGGTAGGCATAGTGCCCACGACAGGAAATGGCACAAAACGCAACGTGGACACATCACATTTTTACACAGAAAACTGTGCCATTTTTTACAATGTGCCTAGCTGTGGATTTGGGACCCTAGCTCAGCTGGCACCTAGGGGATCCTAGCAAACCTGTACACTTCTGAAAACTAGACACCCAGGGAAATCCAGGTTGTGGTGACTTGTGAGGTTCTCACCAGGTTCTGTTGCCCAGAATCCCTTGCAAACCTCAAACTTTGTCAAAAATCCACATTTTCCTCACATTTCTCTGACGGAAAGTTCTGAAATGTTGCGAGGAGCCACAAACTTCCACCCACCCAGCATTCCCCCAAGTCTCCCAATAAAAATCGTTCCTCACTAGTGTGGGTAGGCCAAGTGCCTGCGACAGGAACCATCCCAAAACACAACATGGACACATCACGATTTTCCAGTGAAAACTGACCCTTTTTTCGCAATTCAGCTAGCTGTGCATTTTGGACCTTAGCTCTGCAAGCACCTAGGGACACCTAGAAAAGCTGTAGATTTTTGCAAACTAGACACCCTGGGGAATCCAGGATAGGGTGATTTATGTGGGTAGGCCTAGTGCCTGTGACACGAAACAGCTCAAAACCTACTGTAGAGACTTCATAATTATTGATTTCGAAAAGACCTTGGTTTTCAAGGGAGTCACCTGCGTTTTTTATCCTAGGCTTGGCGTCCATCTAAGAAAACTTACCAAACCTGGATATTTCGGAAAACTAGACACCTGGGGGATTCAAGGGAGGACTCACATTTCTGTGTGGGAAAGTTGTGGGATCACCGAGCTGACACACATTTCCTACCACCTAGCGTTTCCCCAGGTCTCCAGATAAAAATGGTACCTCACTTGTGTAGGTGGGCCAAGTTCCCGCGACAGGCAAGGGCCCAATATTTAATGTGGAGACATTAAAATTATCTATTACAAAACGACCTGGTTTTGCAAGGAAGGCACCTGCATTTTTGGTCCCGGGCTCGGCAGTCATCTAGGGAAACCTACCAAACCCACACATTTCTGAAAACTAGACACCCATAGGAGTCCAGGAAGGTGAGGCTTTGCGTGGATCCCCCAATGTGGAAGAATTACTTTTCTTGTGTACGTTATTAAAACCATCACATTTTTAGCATAAAATACATCAGATGTGACAACATTCTTATTTGAGCATTGAAATTGTGCTTACTTGGCATCGCGGGGGCAATATTTAATCGCCGCTGTTGTTGCATTAGGTGAATATGTACATACTCTATGCCATTTATGGCTGCATAAAAACGAGGGTTTGAAATACAAAATTACAAGTTCGTTTGGTCTTCTTAAAATATGGCGTTAAACATGATACGTCTAAAAACCAAGTCAACGCATTTGTGTCCGAAATGTGCAAAGTGTCCGCTGACCTCATTCACAGTGATTGTAGGGAAGCTCTGATCGATTTTGGTCTGCCGCTAGGCTGGTGCAAATATGTCCCTTTCAGTTTTAAAGGCATCCCTGCTAATAAATAATTTCATTTCTAAGCACAAACCTTAAAATATGGGATAATACATCTAAAATCAGTAGAAAACGGGCTACGTGCAAGTGAGTGCCTAATGACCTCTATCCTCCATTTCAATTATATGTACACCTGCGCTGTGCACTTTGTGGCTGCCGCGTGATTGAAGTTCATATGCAAGAGTGCGGATTTATGTAACAAACAATGTTTTCCTTACCAGAATCCCCTGCAAACCTCAAATGTAGCTATAAAATCACATTTCAATTTTGTTTTGTTTCAGTGAAATGACGTCATTGCACTGTGCTGTTTTTTTTAAAGTTTCTCTCTCTATTTTAGCTCTCTTTTGAAATGGATACTGTATTGCTGTTGTGAGAAATTGGGTTACTTGTTGAGGTGGGTGAACCTCTACTCAAACAACAACCACAATTCTTGTCAGGGTGAACAACAAGCAAACCCCAAATTAACCTGTGCATAACCTTCTGGTAGGTTGCCACCAAAGCAGTCAGACTTAATTTAGAGGCAATGTGTAAAGTATTTTTATAGCACACAAACAGCAATGAAGACAAAACATAACACAAGAAAAATCCCAAAGCAATTTAGAAAAATAAACTACATTTTAATAAATTATTTGACACCAAAATGGTTTTGTGCTGTTGTCAGCATCGGCTGTATCAGCATGGAAGAAACTGCTGGTTCTTGATAGGACTTGCACTGAGACACATCGATGTTGAGGACGAGCTGCGTCGAGCTGGGCAGGAGTCAATGGCGAGATGCTTGGAGTTGTATCAAAGTCGTAGAAGCCTGTTATGACTCTGTGGCTTGAACAGGGGGCCAGCCGATTGACCCTTGGAGATTCCTTGGAGCCCTGGGACCACATAGGCAGGCTAGGTTCAGCAGCACAGCTCCCAGGAGCAGAAGAGTCCTCATGCTGTAAGAGAAGGCCTTGGACAGCAAAACAGTCAGTGGTCAACAAGAAGGTAAGCAGAGCAGGTTTCACCACTGGGCAGTCCTTCTTTCTGTCCACAGGTTCAGAAATGATATGAAGAGTTGGGTCTGAGGGTCCAATATTTATACTTGGTGCCCACTTTGAAGTTGGCAAAGCTTCTAAAAATACGGCCCCTATAGAGGTGCCTGGAATTTCCTGCCTCGCTGCCCTGGCCGTTGCTTGTCTGGGGGCACAAAAGACTAGTTTGAAACCGTTTGTGAGTGTGTTGAAGCAGAGTCTTTGTGATTTGAAAGTGTGGTAGATGAAAGCTCTGCTCCCTATCAAGTCAGAGATGGCCCATCCTGCCAACACTCAGTTCCTCCTTTGTGATACTCTTTAGGAGGAGTACACAAAGGCCAACTACACCTAGTTGTGAGGAATTGGGTTGTTGGTTAACTGGGGTGTGCACCCTGGTCAAGCAACAGTCACAATCCCTTGCCGGGGGAACCATAAAAAGTCACTAAATGAACCTGTGCCTAACCCTGGGTAGCTTGGCACACAAAGCAGTCAGGCTTAGAGGCAATGTGTGATGTATTTATGTAGCATGCAAACAGTAATAAAGTGAAGACACAACACAAGAAAAACCCCACACCAATTTAGAAACATAGAGTAAATTTGAATTAACTTATTTGACACCAAAGCAACAAAAATGCAATCAGTAGAAACAGATTTATTAATTTTTAAAGTTTATAGTACAAACTAGCGCCTAAAAGATCAAAGCACCCACCGCACACATTTAGTCATGCAAGGCAGGATCAAAGTTGAACAATATGTCCAACAGCGATCGAGCACAGTTCGGAAGAGGATTGGGCCCAGTCAGGTCTTACCTTCGGACTTAGAAGAGATTTTGAGAAAAATGTTCTTAGAAGGATAAACTGAGCGAGACAAGGCTGCAGGTGGTGTTGGAGGAGTGGGCATTGTCATTGGGGAGCCTTGGGTTGAAGCTGTGGTAAAATGTATGCTGTCAACTGCCAGTGCCATGATCAGCAGGCAGATTCCTACAGTCTCTTGATGCCCTGTCCTCTGGAGGTCCAGCCAGTAGGCACCAGAAAGGAATATTATTCATGGGTGGGTTTTCATTTTCACCCTGACTGGCAGCGTAAGGTCTCACTAGACATGAACCATGTAATGCTAATTCATTGCTATTGCATCAGCAGAAATTCAGTTTCAAAATACACAGCAGACGTAAAATGTAGGCTTTCAACATGGTCTTGGATGGTGATTATCAAATTTTAGCATCTGTTTTACTTGCATTTGTAAAGTCTCGAGCTCCTTGAACTATTAATTAGACGCTAGTTGTCTAAGCAGTGTGCTAAAGCATCTACAGCTTCATAGGGAGTGAAGGTAAAGATGACCATAGTTATTTTCAAGTACTTATGCTTATGGAATCAGAAGCTTCTGTCGACATTGTTGAAACAGAGGCTAAGATCGAGATGGCCAAGATTTGTTTGTAATATTGGTAGTAAAATATTTTTAGGGAGGAACTAAATGGCCCAGAGTTCCTCACCCATTGCAAACACTGTTCATAGGTTTTAAACATAAGATAAGGTACCTTCAGAGGACATAATATTGCTATTTACTGGATATTAGACGGCTCTTGAAGTTAATTTTATTTTGCTCTAGTATCAGTTTTTATCACGTTGAAATTTATTTCTTCTAGGGTGCATTTGTTGTCATGCTCTGTTTGCTCTCTTTCAAAAGAATTACATATTTGTGCTTCTTTCATGTAAGCGTCGGACTCCTGAGGGTGATGTTACAAATGTTGAAAATGTATGTCATTAGGGACTTGAAAGAATAGAGAAACAGTCCAGCATATCAGAGTTATGACCAGCAGGAACCAATTAATTAAGGGTGTATCTAATCTGTAAAGTCCTACACGCTGATTAAAGGTCTCAACATTTCCAGATTGCTTAGCTCACTAATGCAGAATGTAGGGGGCATATTAGCAAGAACGGCGTTAAAATTATCGCCGCTTTAGCGGCAGGAAACTGCCGCTAAAGCGGCGATAATGGGCTTGATAATATGCCCTTGAGAATACCAATAGAAGCCCATGTTCTGCTGTGATCCTGGGCTTCTATTGGAATTCTCAAGGGCATATTATCAAGCCCATTATCGCTGCTTTAGCGGCAGTTTCCTGCCACTAAAGCGGCGATAATTTTAACGCCGTTCTTGCTAATATGCCCCTTAGTCTTTTCGGGACAGGTTCACCTTAAGGCGTAATGGCCTCCAATGTAAATATCAATGCCAGAGATTATGCCTTCAGCAAACCCGGCAACAGGATCTATATACAATACAGTTTAGATGAAGTCAGTAGAAAATGGTTCTCCATGTGTCAAAAATGCAGCTTAAACGCGCACATTATGCTCATATCCTGTCTTATACAATGGAAATTTTCCTATGTTTTATGACTGGGAAATCTTAATTGCATTAAATGTACGCAGGCAAGCATTAAACTAAAGCCCCTTAGCCCACTAGTGTATTTGGGCATTTTCACTTAATGCCCAAAGTTCATTTATATGTTTGTAGAAAGTTTTTGGTCACAGTTATGTTTGTGTCATCCTGATTTGGCTACCACCAAATAATTATTCTAGGCAGTTTATATATTCCTTTTTATTGTGTCTTTCTATTAATGCTATTAGATTTGCTCTTGCAAAAGGAAATTAAACTTGGTCTTCCATTTTCGTATAAATTAACTGTCCAATTTACTAAGAAGCTAGAAATGTACTTATACAGGCTTGCAGCTACATTTTACATTTCTGACTTCATTTGAAATTCTAGACAGCTTTGTCTAAAGAGTTATGTTCAGATGGGGACTCGTGGCCTGGACTTTGACCACTTCTTGCTATGCACCGTCAGAAGCAGCGCACAGAGGATTATGTCTACAGGACATTCGATGACCCAGGATGTGTGCAGACAATGTACTGAAACACGACTGAGTCTGGTCAAAGATTGCATAAAGTAAATTATGTCAACAAGGGGTTTAGATCTAGGGACAAACCCTTCCACTGAATCAGAGGATACAGCTGGAGTAGTCAATGCCAAACAGCTCCAGTGTGGGTCCAAAGGCTGTGCATTGTGTTTATGTCAACTCAGGTGATGGCGGAAGTTCACTTACTGTTACCTTTGCTTGTAACAAATTAACATTTGTTTCTAAAGTCCAGAAACTTCCTTTAAAGTCTCGAGCTAAAGTAATGTTATGGTTCTACAGCAGAACCTAAAAAACACCGAAAATGCCCCCGTAATGATAACTGCAAAATAAAACTCAGCAATGCCACATGTGTTGCTCATGATCTTACACATAACACTACTGATGATGTTTCATATGTCCTCATGGATGACAACACTGGATGCAAGCTGTCCCAAATCACTATTTCCCTTTTGATATGGATGAAGTGCGGGCATATTTGGCTATGTGAAAGCATGATTTTGAGGGTTATTGCAACTGCGCTAAAAATACGCCTTTCCAAACCAGTTGTGCACAGCCCTATGCTGATAAATACCTGTACCGAAAGTAGCATAAAAAAATATAAACAAAATGGGGCACCCTGTATTCTCTAGAAAAAGTGTAAGTAAACTACGAATAAACAAGGGTTCTACAAGACATACAGTAGGTCAGTCTCGACTCAACAGAATAACTGACTGAGTAGGAGGAAGGTAAAGAACAGAGAAAGTTGTCTTACCTAGCCCAATTATTCAAGAGAAAGTTCAAATCAAAGACAATCATACGGATGTTGATATCGGCATGCGAATCGTGTTATTGTATGCCCTGATGCGGACTCAAGAGCTCATTTTGTTCAAATAGCGTTTCTTTCAAGTAACGTTGAAATGCATGCTTTTCACTATCACGTTATGGCCCAGGTCATGTGACTACGCACAGCATGCCCTTATGTATACACTACCACATGTGTGCATGATTTCTCTAGTGGAATGATTTCCACACACCTCTTTATTGAAGACCCCGGAATATTTGTCTAATTATCGGCTTCTCGTGGGCCTACCTATATCAGTTATTGCTGGATACTGAAACTCAGATGTTTGCAACACTGTGTTTGTATATGGACTGGTACCGCCTAATCCCCCTCCCGTAAATACACAAGCCCCCCAAAAAGGGAAGGCACACAATTCAGACACCACTACTTGCTTAAATTAGGGGTTGTAGACCCCGGCCGTATTTTATTACAAAATAAAAAACATTCAGATGCTGATTATTTACATTATATACAATACGCAGAAAGTCCAATACATTGATAGGTACAAGATGTTCGTTGGCTAACCTTAACATGTCTCTAATACAGATCCATTCCTATCGTATTCTAATCGATGCATATGATTTTCTTTCTGCGTATCCCTGTTAGAGCCTACGGCAAGGTCAATGACTGGCAGCCCCCAGATCCCAACTAACTTCCCAGGACTCCTACAGGAGCGATGTTGCGAAGGGGGTCCAGCTTACCAGAGAGATACCCCCCCCGGGCCCCGCCTATGCCCAGACTCTCAACTCCCTGTAATTATGCGCCCATGCGCCCTTGAGCGCATGCGCGTGCGGGGGTGGCCACCGGGCCGACTGGAAGCGTGGCTCCCCGGCCCCTGCACCCATCCCACCTACCGGCTGAACCTGCCCCTTGGAGTTCTATGAGAGAGACCCTCTGTCTCCCACTCGGGCGTCCCCCTTTGATAAGGTGATGCCCTCTTAAAGGACCGCAAACTATGCTCACCAATCATGACCTTACCGCCACAGGCCAGCATAGTTGCCCGACTATCTGGCCTCCCCCTCAGTTCATCCAGAAGGTCATGCACTGCGCCTTGCGCCCTCTAGCCATGCTAGAATGTCTTCCATGAACGCCTGGTTCCCTCTAGCTGAGAGGTGAACCCCAGCACGTAAAAAGAAACTGTCACCCCGGATGTACCCATGTCCTATCGACCTCAGCTTGGGGGTCCTGAACAGCTTGTCCATCTTGTTGTTGATCCTCTTTACCGAGTGATTCAACGCCCGCACTGACTCCCCCCCTCTCCACTGAAATCTCGGGATCATGTGAGACCAGACAATGATTGCCTCGGGGCATCTCTTCGCCAGCCATCCCACCTCAGTGAGCTGGTCCTCCCCAATAGCCCTACGCGTCATGTGAACCAAGTCATTACCCCCAAAATGCAAAATACAGGCTGCAGGGGATCTCTTGCTGTTATGCAGCGCGCACTCCATCAGGTCCCTGAAATGCTTAATGTGCAGACCACCCTGCCCATGAAATACCAGATTCACCCCAGCCTGTTGAGCCCTAACCTTGAAGGCACCTGTAAAGAATTTGGTTAGTCGGCGAACGTAGGGATGCCCGATGATCCAGACGTCCTTTTCTTCTTGGGCCCAGGCGTTAACCTGCGCCATGACGTGTGTCATGCGCTCTTGTACAGTTGATCGTTGTCCTCCTGCGTGGCAGGATGACATTGCCTGTGCCGTTTGGTGACCCACTGCGCGCTTCTTCCCTGCGTCGCAGGCTGAAGAAACTGCAAAATCAAACAGTGAGAAACAACCGTCAGTTGATCTCCCTGCACCTGGTCACAGCATATGTAAGTGCACATAGCGTTTGTAACAGTTTGATGACCATCTTCCTATCCTTCGGACCGCAGTCTCGCTAAGCCCTCTGGCCACTGCTTCAGTAGCGGCCCCTATTCTAAAGGAGTGGGTCCCAAAAACGACTGGATCCATATTGGCCTTCCTCATGGCTAGCCCCAGGACCCTCCTGAACTGAAAAATGGTGAGAGGAGTCCCGTTGGTATGAATGAGGAGGGGCCCCCCTGCAGCCCTTGGCCATTGTGCCATGAATGTCTCCAGCCTGGTAACCGGGCAGCAGAGGCTACCCCTAGATCTGTGCAGTATTATGCCTTCCCCCCTGCCCTCCTGATCAGTTTTGGACCTGTGGAGTGATATCATACCTGACTCCTCCCTCATCTTAACATGTCCCACTTACAGGCCCCCCTGCCAATCCCCTTTATTCTTTGCCACTAGTTCCCCTAGAAGGCTAAGCAAAATGCTGCTTGGAACAGGGTTGCCTCCCCCGGGGAATTACAAACCTGCTGTAAGGCCTCCATTAAGGTGGCCAGGATGTGAATCCCTATTGGCCTTCTCTCATCGGGCTGGCCACCTTGTAAACGCTACCACCCCTTCAGAGCTTTCCGCACCGTGAAGGTACCCGTGGGATTGCCCCCCCCCTTTTAATTTTGCAAAAAAGGAGATGGCTGTGACATGACGCCTGGCTGCTGCCGCAGAGCGCCCCTCCTCCCTCATGGCCTTTAGAAAGGCAACCAAATATACGGTGTCCTGCCACTTCTGCTCCCAATGTCTCCCGCAAGTAATGGCAGTATGCCCAAAACGCCCCTTCATATGCTTTCCTGGTCCGGGGTGCTAGGCTAGCTGCCATGAGGTCCGATAACTGGGGGCACCAAGCTGCCAAAGTTGTTCTGGGAAAGGCGTTGGCATTGCTGCTGCTTCTGGGTGGTGTGACCGGAATACCTGCATCTTGAAACGAGATAGGGCGTCAGCTGCATTATTGAGTACCCCCGGCACATGCTTCGCCCTAAACAACATATTCATTTTCATGCATTGCAGTATTATTTCTTTCAGTAGCCGCAATATCATGGGACAATTCGCCGTCTGGGTGTTAATGCACTGCACAACTGCCATATTGTCTGACCAGAATACCACACTCTGGTTTCTCAACTTCTCAGGCCAGGCTGACAGTGCCACCAGGATGGGGAATAGTTCCAGAAAACTTATGTTGGTCGTTAGCCCAGACCCCTCCCACCAAGTTGGCCAACGCTGCGCTACCCATGCTGAACCCAGGATGGCACCAAACCCCTCGCTCCCCGCTGCGTCTGTCATTAGTCCAATCTCTGGGCTAGACCTGGGGGGGCTGGGCCACACTACCCTACCATTGAAATTGTGCAGGAATGCTTGCCATATTTGCATGTCCTGCTTGACCTCGGCGGATAGCCTGGTGTGGTGATGCTTCTCCTTAAGTCCTGACATAGCCTGCGCAATTGTGCGTGAAAAAGGGCGTGCCATGGGGATTATTCTAAGAGCAAAATTTAACTGCCCCACCACCTGCTGCAATTGGTGTAGTGTAACCTTCTCCTTTACCAAGCAGACCTGTAGTGCTTTCACAAATGCCTCCACCTTCCCTGCTGGTAAGCGCGACACTCCCTGCACTGAATCCAAGGAGGGGAAGGGGGAGAAAACAAAACAGGCACTTTCCGGCTCCCTTTCATGCCACTGGCCCCCCAACAAAATGCAGCCAGCCCCACCTGCGTGCTGTGCCCGCTCCCCTATTGTCCCCCCGAGCGCGCGTTAGAATTGGCTCCCCTATTTTTGAAAACTGCTGCTGCGCTAGGAATGACAAGCCCTTGTGGGCAGCAATGCTACACTGCCCCCGCTGACATGCACTTGTAATGCGCTATGTTTTAGCTACCTCCAGCATTACTCGGCGATTCAGGAACAGCCGATTGTCCTGCCAAGCACGATGCTGATGCTGGATTTTCAAAAAAGGCCTATAAAGTGCCCAGCGCTGGTCGCGATTGCAGACACTGGGGCTGGTGTAAGCGTGAGAAGAACCAGGGTGGTATGAGCAGAACGAGGGATGCCTCTCTAAGCGCCCCTCCTTACCGCCAAATCTTGCAACGGGGCGAAATCCAGACCACTGATTGGTCCCATGTTCCCAGCAGAACCGCTGAGTCCTCACAGGTGCTCCGCTGCCCGCCGCCGCTCAGCTGATCACCCCACCGCCAAAAAAACCTGCCACAAACGAGACAACAACGTTATTTTCTGGCGCTCTCGTTCTCTTCACCGGAGCCGGCCACCGCACAGCAGCTGCTCAGCCGATCGTCAACTCCGCCGCCTAAAATCTGAAACAAAAAAGAAGAAATGAAGTGAACGGGCTTCCCCACGGCCCGGCCCCGGCAACAGGTATTGTGTCTAGAAAAGGCAGTGGAGTGAAGAGAAAGCTTCTTCGCTCCGCTCCCCTTTAAAGCAGTAGCTGGGGCAGAACCAGTTTATTCCGGTTTGCCCCTGCCGATGCCAACTGACCCGGAAGCACTAGTAAGTGCTTCCGGTCCAGTGCGCCACGCGCTCGGATTGGGTGACCCCTTGAGAGGTCGGGTGCCGCGTCACCATTGTGCGCGGCAGCGCCTCCCCCCCACTACCGGGGGCCGGCGCAACTGCCATAATGGCAGCAGGCTCGATGCCGCGCCCGCCTATTCAAATTGTTTCCACCTTGAAATCCATGGGTATAGGCCATTTGTACATATTATAACTACTTACTTATCTTTGTACTTTTTTCATTCATTTGTCATGGCTCACTGAGGTTCACTTATCACTGCACCGTTAGTTGGAGTACCTGTTTGCTTGAATGATTTTCACTTGAAACTAATGCTTCAAATAGAAAACTGAAACATCTGCATCTTTGTTCGTACATGTTTCTTTGATTTTGAGAAAAACGTTGATGTATTCTCTCGTAACTTAAAAAACCCATGACTATGTAAATCTTTGCTTAAAATAGAAAACCTTGTAGAACACTTGTTTATTCGTAGATACATACCTGTATGTCATTGGTACAGGCTCCACCGTCTATGCAAAATGCCCTGCATAGTAAGTCCCGTGGAGATGCAAGTTTTGTGTGTGGCATGTGTGTTTGTACTTTTCTACACCTACAATGCATGCAGAGTTGGATTATATTCAGGGGCATATTAACAAGACCGGCGATAAAATTATCACCGTTTTAGCGGCAGGAAACTGCCGCTAAAACGGCGATAATGGGCTTGCTAATATGCGTATAGAATTCCAATAGAGCCCAGGTTAGATGTGCAGGACATCTAACCTGGGCTTCTATTGGAATTCCATAACGCATATTAGCAAGCTCCATTATCGCCGCTTTAGCGGCAGTTTCCTGCCGCTAAAACGGCGATAATTTTATCGCCGGTCTTGTTAATATGCCCCTCAGTTTCTTGGAGGCCAAAAGCATGACCTTGAAGTTTTTTGCTCTTTTAAT
The DNA here is from genome assembly GCA_963921515.1 of Calotriton arnoldi. Taxonomy (NCBI): domain Eukaryota; kingdom Metazoa; phylum Chordata; class Amphibia; order Caudata; family Salamandridae; genus Calotriton; species Calotriton arnoldi. The sequence goes on from CAWUFW010009202.1 coordinate 70,931, forward strand.
ATGTAGACACTCCATATCACACATCATCATTAATATACAGTGGTCCTCTTAGATGATGTCATTTGATGTGTTAATAGTGATATCATAAGCAGCATATGGCAGGAGTGTGATTTATGGTTTGTTCAGTTTTTCTTAAATTGGGAACTTTAGTGTTTTTTACATTTTACATTGTAACCGAGGCGTTACTTTATCTGCAGTTTTTGATGGGAAAGGAGTGACAGGGATTCTGTTGTTATGTTTACATTACTGTCCTGGCAGGGAATGCGTTTTTGGTTAAATTGCTGTCCTGATAGGTAATTAGATTTTTTAATCTTTAATACATTTGTCACAGTTTGGTGTAATCAGATGAAACCTTCTAAATAGAAAGATTCATAAAGATAGATCAACCGTGGCAAAAGTTACAGGTGGGGTCCAAAAGTGATTTTCATTATGATAATGTCCATTGGTGAAATTCCAAGGCACCTACAGCAAGAAACGATATACACATTTTCAAGAAGCTGCACGTAGGGGAAGTGGTCAACCTTCAATTGCAGTCCTATGTAAGGGCTCAGAAATCCTGTTACGTACCTTTTTTGCAAAAAACCCCCAAATCATTGAAGGCACCATTCCGAAATGTATGTTTTTATTTCAAAATGTTTGCTCACATAATAGTGAATCTCTAGCTGTGCATACATTTATGAATGTAAGCTAGTCACAAATAAATGCTTCTTTTTTTCTGACCAGTAGAAAAGGTACCCATCAACACCCTCTTTGCTTCATGCACAGAAAAGAAAAGGCTAGACGAAGATTTTAAATTATGACAATAAAATTACTTCAAGTAACAATATGGTCAGAATGTATATGCATCTCTGCAAACTATACCCAGGTTTATGAACATGGCTTACAGCGCACAAAATATGAAGACATTCTGCAGTCCTCTTCTCCTCATGTTGTGTGTTTGTACCCAAAGCCCTGAAAGATCCAGATAAGAGCAGACCCTTCCCGTTACTAACGAGTACTTCAGTTGAGAAGGCAGCATATATTCTAGTCATCTTTTTAGCTGTGATAAAATACATGGCCAGCTTCCATAGTCCCTCGGGTTGACCATGTGGCAGAATGCCACTGGTGGGGTGAATTCCTTGTGGATTGAGGTATACACAATTTTGGTTATCAATAAAAAAACGACATGATGAGGGTAGGCACGTGAAGTGTAGGATTTCACGAATACTGGTAGCAGTGTTATGTCATGATGTTTTTCCTGACTTCTCCATCAACCAGCATATTCTAACCACCATGCGTCCCCACCACTTGCAGTATCTGCCAGTTCAGGAGGCAACCATTGTGAGGCCAGGTAATAGCGCACATCATTACATTTAGCAATGTATCACGCTCACTGATAATGTCAACTTATCCACATACATCACATTCATAATGAAACATATGGCTTACTCATACACATGCAACGATACCACCTCACCTTTTGAACACCTGCTCAAAGGCAATAAATGCACATGTTGACCTTTATCTAATTTCTTTCTCCAAACTTCTGTGCATGTTCAAAACAGACTTGAACAATGTAACCCCCTCCTGGTCAAAGATGCACCGACAGATGAAGGTGTAAGGTAAGGTGTTTAGTATACAGCGAGAAGAAGCTGTCACAGTGCTGCTCACCACCAACCCTCTTCCAGCGATCTCTGCTTCCCACATTCCACACCCTCATCCCTTGTGACATCTCTTCATTCCATACGTGTGGGATGCCACACATCTCCCTCAATAACAAACAGTGAAATGAACAAAGCATTATATCTTGCAAGAACATACATGAACAAGTGATGAAACATACACGTAGCCCTAGCAGACATAATTTTCTACATTATTATATGGCAGGTAACAAATGAACAAATCAGTCAACAAAATGTATGCAATCAATTTAACATCTACTTTGAGAAAAAAAAATTAAACTTACATAATCTTTAACCCACACAGCTGCTTTCTGGGATCTGCCTTGAGTTGATTCACAAAACCTTTTCAAATTCCACACATTCCCATCTCTTAGGCAAACGGTGTATGCATTCACATTTTTCCCCTGCAATAGAACCGAAAACTTGGACATCCCCTTCCTCGCTTTGCGACCACATCTCACTCACACCCAATCACCAATTTCAATTCCTCTGGCACTAGCACTACCCTCGTAATTTCCTCTCTCAACACTCATATCCACAGCTTGCTTCAGCGCTACAGTGGACAATAGCATCCTTGACTTCCTACTCCTCATCAACTCAAATGGTAACCTACCAGTGGCACTATTGGGGATAGTGTGATATGCCCGTATCAATTTGCTCACAGTCTCCCTCAATGAGCTACCCTGACACAAAGCCAGTTGTAATTCCTCCTTGAGCATTCTGTTCCACTTTTCCACCAGTCCATTCCCCTGGGGATAATAAATTGAGGTGTTATGTGCCCCGGTTAGGCCCAAGTAATGGAGCTAAACAATTTCCTTACATTGTCCTAACACAATAACAATGTTGGATTCGTTTCTTTGAAACTACTTTTTTTACACAGCTAGCTTTGCATAACATTGTCATGATGCCTTGAACACTAGGTACAAGGCCTCTTGAGGCACTATGTACAAATGTCATTCTATCTTCATCCACGAGGCGACTAATCTATAAGTACATAACAAGAATGCTTTCTATTATAAATAATGAGCATCCCAAAAGATTAGTAGAGGAGGCACTTCAGCTGACATCGAGGGTCCCTGCATGCTGAAACTTCACCATGCAGCGGTCTGACATCTCCATGAGGGGGTGTCCTGTTTGTAACCAACATGGGTTCCTACATTCTCTCCCGCCAGGTTATGGGGTTGGATTGTCCCTTGGGGGGATTGTTGGCTACACACTTACACACACTCTAGGTGCACTCAGAGTAGGGTTTACATAGTAGGAGTACGCATGAATACTGCCATGTTTATATGCATGCATATATACACTGTTTTAGCACCATGGTAGAACTATATCTACTATTTACTCTTTTGGTTCTTGTAATCACTTTCATCTGCTTCTGTCTACTGATTATCGCAGCACGTGTATTCTATACAAGAATAACGTTGGTTCAATAAATCTATTGAAAACGTCCCACTGTGTATTCTCTGTATATTTCCCGGAGCACAAGTGAGCATGAGTGACTGAGCGAAAGGTTCTGATCTGTATCCACAATCCCACAGTGGCTGCCAGAAACTATTCACTCCCTGGTAAGGTTAGGGGGGCTTCTGGTGGCACTGTGACCTAGCTGACCTCTAGGCCAACATATCCCGCGGTGGTGCCCGGAATCAGTCTAGGCACCTCACCCACAGTTTATGAGGTCCAACAAATGTGTAGGTCCTACGGATTAGTGGGAACTACATAACAGAGGAGTGGATATGCTCCACTCCCCACTTCTCCCAACAATTTCCCATTTCACGTGACACAAACTGCACTCCATTATCCGTCACTATGACTTCTGGGATCCCTTCTCTGTTCCAGATCTCCTCCAGGAGACTAATCACCTCACACATACAGACTTGATGTGAAACTTTGCCCCTGGTGCCTAGATAATCAACAACCACAATGGCATACAACAGATCCAGAACCCAAAATTCCACAAGGTCCAGAAAAGTCCACTCCTATCTTTCTCCACAGGGCATTCATCTTATCTGAAGTCACAGGTGGGTATTTCACAGTCAGTTGTGACTTATCACTCCACGCACATGATTCATGCTGGGCCACCCGTATTCAGATCTTTGCTTGGCCACACTCACCCCGCATGACCTTTGTGTGCCAGATCAAAAATATATCCTTTCCATACTTGAGGCACCATCAACATTTCATTCCGCCACAACACATTTTCAATCACTGATAGCTCATCGCCCACCTGACGTTCAACATTGGCATGGTCCAAACCTTCTCCTCTCTTTGGCCAACCACTCCTCACATACTTCAATACCTCTTGTAATACCTTATCCCCTTTCATAGCTCTTACACACTCTTCATGCGGAATACACCACCCCACCATGACGCTTACACCAGCTGCCATGAATGAATGAAAATATTTATAAATCACAAGCTACTGCCTGGAGGCGTGAAGTTTTGGTTTTCCTATTTAGAAGCAAAAAGCCAAGTTTTTAAAGATTTTCTGAACTCTTGTAGACAGGTGGCCGACTTAAGCTTTCCTGGCAAGGAGTTCCATAGCAAAGCAGTTGATCTAAAGAAACTCTTCCCCCCACCTTGCTTTCCTAAAAGGAGCAACTACAATATTTTTAGCGGAGCTCAAACGAAGAGTCCTGCTCGGAGTATACCATCTGAAGTGTTCCCTAAAATACCTTGGTCCAATCCCATGGAGGGTCCTTATTGCTGTACATAGAGCCTTAAACTCTATCTGTCGCATCACTGGCAGTCAGTGGAGAGCCCTGATGTCTCCCTTTGCAGATTCAAACCAGACACCTTTAAAAGAAAGCGTGCAGATGCATTCTGCAAGGTTTGTAGTTTTTTTTGGAGTCTGACTGAGATGTTAAGGTAAAGACTTTTACAATAGTCTATCCTTGTCAGAACTAATGAAATTATCACCGTTTTTAAGAGTTCAAAGGGCAGATATTTCTCAATTTTTTTTATAAGTCTCAGCGAGTAGTAGGAGGCCGAGGTGACTTTAGAAATTTGCTCCTCAAACTTCAGATCTTTATCATTTAGGATCCTCAGGTTTTTTACCTTTCGGGCCAGGATAGGAAGTGCTCCTAGTTCTGATGGCCACCAAGACTGTGACCAAAAAGAAGGGTTATTTTCAAACAGAATAATCTCCGTTTTGGAGGAGTTCAACATCAAAGAGTTATTATTCATCCATTTATTTACTTCCTGCATACATTCCCTAAAAGAGTCCCCAGGATCAATTGCATTTTTAGCAAGAGACACTATAATATGCGTGTCATCCGCATAGGATGCCATGGAAAAAGAAAAATACTTATTGAGCTTAGCTAGTGGAGTGACATACAAATTAAACAATGTGGGACTTAGGGATGAGCATTGCGGTACCCCACAGGGCAGATGGTGAGATTGGGAAGTAAAATTCCCCACCAAGATTTTTTGCTGCCTGTTCGTCAAAAATTACTTTAAAAGGTTCAGTGCTGTGCCCCCTATTCCCATACTCTGCAGATGGTCAACCAACACCTGGTGGTTTACCATGTCAAACGCTGCAGAGAGGTCCAATAGTACCAAGGCGGCATTTCCTTCAAGATCAAGAGTAGCTCTTATTTCTTCCGTTGCCGTTACCAGTGCAGATTCAGTACAGTGTTCTTTCCGAAAACCAAACTGGGTATCATCCAATAAGCGGTTACCATCAATGTAGTCCGTTAATTGTTGATTGAGGACTTTTCTGCCAGTTTAGCCAGAAAAGGTAGCCTAGAACTGGGTCTATAGTTACTCAACTCTTTAGTGTCGAGATGAGGTTTTTTTAAAAGTGGAAGCACTGACGTTGATTTCCAGTTATTAGGGAAAATTCCCTGCTTGCACATTGCTGCCATAATATCGGCTAGTCGATGTGCAAGGGGTTCTGGTGCCATATGAAATATCTTGGGTGGGCACGAATTATTGGGGGAGCCTGATTTAATAATGGGAATACGTTTTCTTATCTGTTCTGCAGCTAGTGGATTAAAGTTATTAAAATTCGTGCTTTCCAGCTCCAGATTAGGACATTGCATTGTATCTATGGGAACATTAGAAAAGGTAGCTAATTGATTATGAATATTAATGACCTTCTCTTCAAAGAAGTGAGCAACTGAGTCACAAAATTCCTGGTTATTAGTCGCTACATTAAGGCAAATGGGTGCTGTAAATTTTTTTATAACTTGAAAAAGCGTTTTGTTTGCATCACAGGCTACTCTAATTAGTTCACAATAGTAACCTGATTTAGTAGTCATAAAAAGCTGTTTTTGTTTCGCTAATTTAATTTTATACTCCTTTACTTTTTCCTCATAATTTTTCTGCCTTTTTCGCTCCAATTTGCGACATTCCTGTCTCGATTTTTTTAGTAACTCCCCATCAATCTTTCTAATTCAAATTATGTTCTTCTAAACAACTGACCGTCAATCTTGACATACAATCAGCCAAAACGTTTTTCTTTCCTGGGAAATATTCCACAAAGTATGTATACTCCACCATGGTCATCATCCATCTCACAATCCTTGCAGAAGCCTTGTCTGCCCCTTTTTAGTGAGGATATCCACCAATGGGCGATGGTCTGTCCATAATATAAACTCCATTCCCCACACAAATTTTTTGAAATGACAAATACTCCACCAACATGCTAGGGCTTCGCGCTCAATCATGGAATATGCTAATTCTGCCTCCCTCAATGGTCTTGACGCATAAGCTATTGTGACCTCTTTGCCTTCCTGACACTGCAATAACACTGCACCCAAGCCTACACTGCTGGCATCCATACAAATTATGCTTTTGTTGTGAGTGTCAAATTGTGTCAATGAGTGAGCAGATGTTAAGTCCTTCTAACTGCACAAATTCATGTTTGCATCCCTCACACCAATCAAACTTACAATTCTTCGTAATCAGTTTTCTCATATTCACCATTCTATCAGCGAAATATGGTATGAACCTCGAGTAGTATTCAGCCAAACCCAAGAAATACCGCAGCTGGTCTGGGAACGGGGCTTCTAGTATGCCCTTTACCAGTTTCATCTTAGGCGATACACTGTGTTCATTCAATGCTTGATGGAACAAAGTTGCTGCTCCAATGTGTCCTCTACACACTTCTTGCCTGTTTATTCAGTTGCAGAATTCTCATCACCACTGTAATGTCCTCCTGGTCAAAGAACGCCTACAGGTGAAGGTGTACGTTAGTTCATTAGTATACAGCGAGAGGAAGCTGTTGCAGTGCTCCTCACAACCGAGACTCTTCCAATGATCTCTGGTCCCCACATTCCATAACCTCATCCCTTGTGACATCTCTGCATTCCATGCATTCAGGATGCCACACAAACCACATCAAAAAATCTGCTATGAAACAAAGAAATATTTGTCCACAGCACACCCTAGAGATATGTTGCAAAAATTTGCACCACTATCACAACAATGTCTTGCAAGCATACTTGCTTGTCTACACACATCCTACCTTGTGCCAGCATTAAAGACTGTCCAACATCAAAACATTATCACATTTATTATTACCTCTGCTACGCCATCCACTGCTGTTGATCTGCCTGCGGTTCCAGTTAGGCTAGACTCTAAGACCACACATGAACGTTACTCACTCACAAAGACTGCTTCACAATGCATGTAACAAACACAGTCTTTGAGTATGTGAACGTCTCGTATCTAAAATGTTCACACACAACAGATACCCTTGTCATTATCATCAGTGTTGTCATCAACACCTAGGTGTGCAGTCAGCAAACATGACTGTTACATCATCTCCACAGTGTCTAACTAACAACATTGGTGTCCAGTGTAATGATGGAAAATACACAATACCAGTGTACTGAAGCTTCACATGTTCCAATATTGCAACTTAGACAATAGAATATTGCATCGTAGATGTTTGATGAATATACATGACAAAAAACTGCCAACCTAACCTCTCATTGCCTGCATTGTCACAGTAAATACCATTGAAATTCACAAGCTCATGTCACCATAGTGCTATGACTAAGCGTGTAGTTGAGTGCCATGACTTTTAAGCACAACTTTATTTTGGCCCCCACTGTGGGAATATCAGTGAGCGACTATGGCTGTCATACGACGACAAGAGTGGTGATGGGGTAATATTCCCCTAATCCCCACATACTAGTTTTTAACAGCAAGTAATACCCTACGTTTAAATGTAATTTGGGGTAATGCATTGGTTTTTAAATCACTATTGCAGGGCCCCCACTTATATCATTAGAAGTGCCTCCCTGTCTCCAGGTGTAGGCCTGCTCTCTATCAAACCGGGTTTTCAGAGAGCGAGGACCTCCTATGATGAAGCATGACACCTAGTGGTGTGTGAGGACAGTCCTTACATTTTTTGAGATGCCCAGTACTCAACCCATGCAGTGCTTTGTAGGTATACGGTTATATTATGTAAGTGACCATTTATTTCAGGGCAGCTTCTATTGTGTGTGCATACATGGGCATGCTCCTGCCTCTAAATACCAATGGATAATGTAATGTTAGCATGTGCTAATGCATATATCTTAATAGCTACAATCACCCAATACCATCTGGTTACATCCCTCAGATCAGGGAACACTGAGCAAGCAGGACAGCAGATATTGATCATCCGCCAGTCAGCCAAGCATGTCACACCAGCTCAGTGTTGCAATCTCCATCAGTATTTCACCCAAAAATTATTTACAAATGTACATAGATGCAAAAATATTGGCCATGAATTGGATTTCAACCTCACCAATTTCTTCTTAACAAATGTCATCATGTCAATGTAACATGTCTCACTCTCTCTGTGCCCTCTCATTAGTATGTGATACACAAAATAGAAAGCTCCTGATCTTCTAATCAATACAGTTGGAATGCCATCAACAGCAATTAGAGTTGCTAGGAGAATGGTTGCTCAGTATTACATTAAATAAAACGGTTTGACTTTATTATTAATGTGTCCATAATTGTGTGTCAGTATTTATGCTATATGTCAGACACTATAGACCCCAATGCGCACTGCAGGTTTTTGCAAAACTTTGCATATAATATACATTCAGTATCCACATTTATCATATGAATGAATGATTGGTACAAGATTCTTGGATATACCAATAATTATTATTATTGGTCTCATGACTTCATGATTTCAGTATGAATTTTCTTCATTGTTACTAATCCATCAATCAAATACCTGATATGCATGTTCTCAATAATTGCAATTTTATAAAGATCACCAATGCATTTTGGACTACATGTCTTTCATGTGGATGAAATTGTGGGGAAATTGTAATCATTTCTCAGGCATCCATTAGAGCCATATTTATGTGCGATTAAGCCACTGCATAGATGCACAAATTAGTTGAGAAATTTGGCATTTTTAAAAAAATGTTTACTTGCCTTGAGCACTGCACTTGGACTACTACCATATATGTCTTTTATACTGGAACATTTTTACCAAATAACTGTCAATATATAGTTTGAAAATCACTCAGGGGCCGATTCCGATCTCGGTCGGAGGCGCACCCAATACCATTCGGTCGGGAAAAAAGCCATGCGAAAGCCTGTTACCCGACCGAACCGTACGCGGGTCCGGCCGAGCGAGTACGATGCGGATTCGCCGACCGACTCGTCCGGGCGACCCGACCGCTCCGACCGACTCGTACCCGGACCGCACCGCTCCGACCGACTCGGTCGGACCCGGTCCGCACCGCGCAATGGAGACGTTTTCCGGCCGGGTAAGTACGATGCGCACCTCGACCGCTCCGACCGACTCGCGCCGTCCGACTCGAACTCGCTGTCGGAGCCGTACTTTGGGGGTCCGTGTCGGACCCCCTGTACGCGTACCCGTGCGAGGCGCACACAGGGGGGACCCAAGGGTCCCCCTACCTGTGCGTGTACGCCGCGAAGCGCTCGCGGCGTACTCGCTGTAGGGAGCGCCCTTGTCCGCCTCGCACCCATTGAGGCAATGGGAGCCCGCGTACGCGTTGTACGACCGGCTCCCATTGAGTTCAATGGGAGTCCGACCGACTCGTGTCCGATAACATACGGACGCATCGGACTCGTTCGGTCGGACTGCACGGGTCCGATTCGGTCGGAAATCTCTCCGGGTCCGGCTCGGTCGGGGAAATTTCCGGCCCGAATCGGAATCGACCCCTCAGTGTTTTCAGTGACCACTGTCTTATTAAGATGTCTTAACTCTTGAACATGCATAAAGTGTAAAAAATGTGAGTTGTTTGTTTCACTTGCCTGAATTGTCTCTAGTTGAAGAGCTGCTGTTTATAACACCACTTAGTCATATCTGTCTGTATTTCACGTTTGACATCTGCTCCATTCACATGCCACCACCAATGTCAGCTGACATCTCAGGATTTAGATTGGGCAATGGGGAAAAAAGCTTTTTGAGGAAGTATTGTGTCACTTAGCAACAAGTCCACAAATGTTATGTATTCAAAATAGAGCCAATGATTCAGAATTGTTCTTTACGTTAAATCAGATACACATTTTGTGTATCTGTAGTTAAGTTACAAAATGCTTTCTAAGCCAAGCCATTTTTGCATTGCAATCTCTCGCCAACCATACTCTACCAAATGTTCCTAAGATAAATTATAGGTAATGGACATACATTATACATGACTTGGTTCAGATTGATCAATATGGGTTGATTGTTATCGATTACATCTTACTTTAATGGACTTCTTTTTAAGACATATCTGCTCTTTGTTTCTTTCATGTCATGATGGGATCAATATATATAGGGGCCGATTCACAGAACTAATCTGAGATAAAATCCTAAACTTACTACTTTTGGTATTCACAGAAGGCATTTAGTAGTAGTAAAGTTAGAACTCCTAACTTTACTACTACTAAACTGAGACAAAGTCCTAACTTTACGACTTTCAGTATTCACAAAAGGCATTTATTAGTAGTAAAGTTAGCAATTTTTTCTGCTAGGAGTGCTTTCAAAACTGTGGGGGTAATATAACAATTCTATAGTAATCAACTGGGGGGTTTCAATTCCACACTCTATGGGCTTGATTAAGAGTATCCCAAATGTATAACTCCCAATAAAATCCAAGATCCCAGCTATTATTGGGTGCAGTAAATTCTGCCTATAAGAGTAGTGCACATGAAAACGGGGCATATCGTGTGAATTTTGGTGCTTACCACATTTACGGGTCTTTTATTTTCTAGCATTTGCTTGCTGTTTTTCCTCTGATAAATTTCATCAAGTTTCACTGGACAAAATATATCCACAGACTTAATCGCATCCAGTAATAGCCAAGGACAATACATTCGGCAGAATTCAAAATGTCTAACCCTGCACATCAGAATTTATCAGGGAACATGTAATATAGCCTTTGAAAGCTTTAGATTTAGTAGTGTTAGACAAATATTGTAAGTGTTTAGTAGTATGGAGGGGTAGGGGTTTTGCAGGAGAAATATTGTATCCAGATCTTTTTGAGAAATTAAACAATGGAGACCATACACTACACCTATGGGTCCTACTTTGAACTGCATTGAAATAAACAGTATACACTTGATACATGGTAACATTAATATTATGGAATATTAATGGGCTTAATTCCCTTATAAAGAGACACAAACCATGGAGAACACCATCTCTGAGGTGCCTGGCATTATTTGTTAACAAAGATCCACCTCGCCTCGAAAGAATCACATTAAATGAATCATTAATCATTCCCTAATCAAGTCCATACTTTGGGTATGAAAAAAGTAGAGAGGGGTATGCTTACATTTCACAAGTGTTTGCCATTTGAACCATGAGAAGTAATAAAGGACAAAAAGGAAAATCTATTTCGCAGATTTATTGGAATTCTGTGGGGAAGGGAGGGAGCAACAGTAGTCTCCAATGCACCACATCCTAATAAGAAGTATTTCCTCTTTTATTGAACGGAATTAGTTAAACACAAACAAGTGAGTAATCATGCTGGACAGGTGATTTCATTCTGGTCCAAGTTACAGCGATTAACAGACATCCTCAAGAAAGATTGAGTAAGGGGTGTCTTGTAAATTGACAAAAGCATTCTTTAATAGAGTGGTATCTAGTAGATGTAAAACAATTCACCCCAAAGAATGTGACTGTTGTTTCTTCATACACCATTGCATGATGTACTCCAGAATTGATTCACCTTGGTGGAGTAAAAAATAAGTAGGTACAGCAATTTCAGATCATAACCAAATCCTATGGGTTAGTGTAATGAGCTAGGTGGATAGGAAAAAAGATTGTGGAGATTTTACCCCACTCTATTTAAGGATAAAATCAATTAAATGGATTTAAAGACCAAATAAGATTCATTTTAATATAAATGTAAAAACAGTTTCACCTACCCTAAGCCTATCTAACAACTAAACATTAATTAATAATTTTTGACCACTTGGGATTTATAAGCAATAGACAGACCTTTGACAACATAAGGTTATTGCAATTCTTGATCGAAAAAGTGTTTGATCGAGTAGACTGATCTTTTCTTAAATTGGTTCTAGAAGTTGCAAAAATAGGACTCAATATTCAGAGGCTATCTATGCATCAACACAGGCATGACTGGTGAGAGCGATCATCCACTACCCAAGTAGTACAGGTACAAGTAAGGGGTGTCCCAAGATCCCTTATTCTTTGCTCATTAAGTGGAACCCAATCAATAAAAGCTAGTAAAGTTGAAGATAATATTGTGATGCCCTGCAATAGAGTGCCACATAAAAACACCTATTTGCAGATGACATTTTGCTTACAATAGGTGGCACTGAGCAAGCTATTCTGAGTGTATTGGAAGAGTTAGGACAATTCCTGTGTACAGAATAAACAATAAGGTGGAACCGATGAGTGTCTGACTTGAACTAGCAATGAGAAGTTATTTTATGGAAACATTACCTTAACACTGGGGAAAAACTAAACTTTGATATTTGGGTAGAACTATTGTTTCTATGGTTAAAGGTTAAATAAAGTCAATTACTCTACTCTGTTAGCAGAGTTTTGGAAGGAGTTATATAGATGGCAGCCTTTCTTTATCTCTTGACTGGGTAGGCTTGTGGCCGTAAAAATGAATGCTCTCCCCAGACCTTCCTATTTATTCCAGTCTATCATGACAGTAATTCTAAAGCAGGTATGTAATCCCTACAGTTTTTTATGAGGTGTTTCATATCCCATTCAGGGTGTCTAAAGGCAGACTGGGCCAAGCAGTCTCAAACCATAAAGGATGAAGCAATTTCCCACTGGTGCACTTCACCAAGCATAACCATTTCTACACTTAATTATCAGGGTAGCTGGAGCAAGCAGTCCAAGGCTTCTCAGAGACGTAGTGTGAGGAGTAAGGGCTCAGAAGTAAAAAATCACCCAACCTCTTATCACTATGGTAACTAGGTGCTATAAGCCCCTAATATCTAGTTTCAAAATCACAAATAAGGCTCAGGTGCACTTATTGATATGGGCCTCTCAGGGTTTCGTTCTCTGATACTCTCCAATTTTCCTGGGTGCACCACAAATCGGGAACAAGCTGGATGTTTGCGCTTTGACAGTCTCTCCTCCTAATTTGCCTGTTACACTCCTTCCCACTCTCAGAAGACAGCCAACACTCTAGGCGACTTTCAGCTCCTCCAGCAGAAAGCACAGACTTCGGGGTGATGCCCTCTCACCACTAGATGACTGGGTGTCAGATAGGTACCAGGATAAAGAGCAGTGTGTTGTTCACTTTGTGGAACACACTCCATTCCCTTCAAAGTGCATATATTTTCTGCTGAACAATTTAAAACCTGCAGATGGGCCTCAGCACGCGGGATCCTCCTCAATCCTGTGTAGTTGCCCCACAGAATGAGACCGGTAAATACCGACCCCAGTGGCCCCCTCTGTTAATGGGGTGGTGCACTCTCAGCGGCAAGGCCGCCGCCATAACATCCACGCTCCAGCTTGACCTTCGTTGTGAGAGGCACTCTGACAAAAACACGGAGCTTCAAGCTTTAAGCTCATTGAAAGGTATGGAAGACACCAGCCTGCTGATCTCCTTTGCAGCCGTAACACCAGTGCTGCCTGATGCATTTCGAAGTCATCTTCTTTATCAAAGGCTGTTGGTGAAATGGAATGAAGCACAGTCCGGTCGCAGCCTCTTAAGTACACATAATAGCGCGCCCCCTGATGGGCTGTTCTGAATGAAACTGCGCAAAGTATTCTGGAAGTTGCAGAATATTGTCATAATCATGTTTATCTCTTGCAAATTTATGGGCTTTGCGTGTTTTTATTGTAGTTTCCAAAATTTTAATTCTCTCTTTCGAAACGCGTCAGATGGCGGTTTGACAAAATGAATGAATTTTGAATCGCACAAGGAGTCGTCCTCCTTTTTCAAAGGAATACTATAAAAAAAAAATATATATATATAAATTTTGGGCCCGATTCACAGAACTTAACTTACGACAAAATCCTAAACTTACTACCATTTTGGTATTCACAGAATGAATTTACTCATTTTGGTATTCACAGAAGGCACTTACACATTTTGTGTAACTTACACATTTTGTGTAACTTACTCATTTTTGTAACTTACTCATTTTGTGTAACTTACACATTTGGTATTCACAGAAGGCACTTACTCATTGATGAGTAAGTGCCTTCTGTGAATACCAACATGAGTAAGTTCATTCTGTGAATACCAAAATGGTAGTAAGTTCATTCTGTGAATACCCAAATGTGTAAGTTCATTCTGTGAATACCCAAATGTGTAAGTTCATTCTGTGAATACCAAAATTGTTGTAAGTTCATTCTGTGAATACCCAAATGTGTAAGTTCATTCTGTGAATACTCAAATGTGTAAGTTCATTCTGTGAATACCAAAATTGTTGTAAGTTTAGGATTTTGACGTAAGTTAGTTCTGTGAATCAGGCCCTAAGTTCCTCTGCAACAAAGGATTGACGACGCCGTGTTTGGACAAATATTAGGTTTTATTTGTCGGCTGATTAGATTGGACGCGTTTCGCCTGTACCAGCAGGTTTGTTCACCAATAAAGTTTTTGCCGAAATCAACCATTTTTAAATGCTGTGCATGTGACGTACCACGTGATACACTACAAACACAATGTCATGGAAAACAGACTCGTAGTTTTACAACATGATTTGTAAAAACATATGTTCAATTATATCTTTTGTTACAAACAATTAAAATTTCGTTATTTGCGTCAACCAAAAAATAATAAATTAAATTATACTGCATTTTAAACATTATTTGGCATTTCATAAGTTATTATCAGAAGCCATTTCTCATATTGCACTCCGTGCAGTGTAGTATAGCTTTACTCGCTACATTAACCAAATATTGTAGGGTTTTAATTCACCCATTCAAATCATGCACTTATCTGCAAAAACAATAGCTACCATCCCAATAGGGGATTTAAGCGACTTATGCTTTTTCCAGTCATAGGTATTGCTAAGAAATTCTACCCCAGTGGGCTTAGCTTCTGCTCCTATAACAATCTACATGATAACACTTATGTTTATTATGCCCTAGTGGGCTGTCAGGTCTTAATGCAATCATGCGGTTCATATCTGTAATGTCTGCATTGTGTAAACATAGTGCTTGAAACTAACCAAAAAGTGCAAGTGTTAACAAAAACTTTAAATTATTAAAACAGAAAATCTGAAGGAGATTTTTGACAGAATTCAACTATATGGTTAACTAGATTGTCAGAGAGTTTACAGATGAGTGTACAGATCTTCTTCCATATTCAGTCCTGCCGGAGCCCTCGTATCTAGCTCTAATATATCACAAGATTCTAGCCTTCTTAATTTCTTCTCTCTGTCACCTCCACGCATATGAGGAGGAATAGAATCTATGACAAAATATGTAAGACCTTGTTCATTTTTGTTATGGTATTTCTTAAAATGGCGCGCCACTGGATATGACTTATCGCCAATTTTAATCGCACTGAGGTGTTGCAGCACCCTCTTATGGACCAGTAGTATTGTGCTACCCACGTACTTAAGATTACAGGGACATCCTAGCACGTAGATAGCAAATTCAGTTTTGCAGTCGTACTGACCCTTTATTTTTCTTTCTTTTTTGGATAACCCCGGCAAATATGCAGAAGTATTTTTGCCATACTTGCAAGCTTTACGCTTCATACACTTTATAAAGCCTGCCTTACATTGTAACCACGTTGTCTTCACCCTAGAGGTGTCGGATTTTGGTACCATATTGCTAACTAGCATCTGTTTAAATGATTTTGCCCTGCGGAATGTTACCAGTGGTCTCCTTGAAACTAATTTTCCTAAAGCAGGGTCATTATGTATTAAGTGCCAATGTTTGGACAATATATTCCTGACTTGTCCAAGTTGTTTATTGTAGGTTGTTATCATTCTGCACTCATTGCTGGGGGTCAAATCATTATTCACTTTCTCAGTGTTACCTTTTTTGAACAATACTTCTTCTCTTGTCTTTTTCTTGATTTTATTTATTGAATTTTAAATTTAGATTGTTCACTTGAAGTTTCTTAATAAAATGTATTAAGAAACTTCAAGTGAACAATCTAAATTTAAAATTCACGAGTTCAATCAGTGATAAATCAGTCAATTTTCTTGATTTAACAGTATATGTAGAGGAAGCTAAACTGCATACTAAGCTTTATCGTAAACCTACAGCGGGAAACACGTTGCTTCATGCAACAAGTTTCCACCCACACAATCTGATTAGGAGTATACCTTACAGTGAATGCTTACGTATAGTGCGAAATTGCAGTGAAAATGAAGTACTAGAGAATGAACTTAAAAACCTATATTCCCGTTTTAAATCAAGAGTTTATGGAGAAGGATGTGTGCAAACAGCAATCCATAAAATCAAGTGTATGAAGTGTAAAGCTTGCAAGTATGGCAAAAATACTTCCACTTATTTGCCGGGGTTATCCAAAAAAGAAAGAAAAATAAAGGGTCAGTACGACTGCAAAACTGAATTTGCTATCTACGTGCTAGGATGTTCCTGTAATCTTAAGTACGTGGGTAGTACAATACTACCGGTCCATAAGAGGGTGCTGCAACGCCTCAGAGCGATTAAAAATGGTGATAAGTCATATCCAGTGGCGCGCCATTTTGAGAAATACCATAACAAGAATGAACAAGGTCTTACATATTTTGTCATAGATTCTATTCCTCCTCATATGCGTGGAGGTGACAGAAGACGAAATTAAGAAGGCTAGAATCTTGTTATATATTAGAGCTAGATACGAGGGCTCCGGCAGGACTGAATATGGAAGAAGATCTGTACACTCATCTGTAAACTCTCTGACAATCTAGTTAACCATATAGTTGAATTCTGTCAAAAGCTCCTTCAGATTTTCTGTTTTAATAATTTTAAGTTTTTGTTAACACTTGCACTTTTGGTTAGTTTCATGCACTATGTTTACACAATGCAGACATTACAGATATGAACCGCATGATTGCATTAAGCCCTGACAGCCCACTAGGGCACAATAAACATAAGTGTTATCATGTAGATTGTTATAGGACCAGAAGCTAAGCCCACTCGGGCAGAATTTCTTAGCAATACCTATAACTGGAAAAAGCATAAGTCGCTTAAATCCCCTATTGGGATAGTAGCTATTGTTTTTGCAGATAAGTGCATGATTTGAATGGGTGAATTAAAACCCTACAATATTTGGTTAATGTAGCGAGTAAAGCTATACTACACTGCACGGAGTGTAATATGAGAAATGGCTTCTGATAATAACTTATGAAATGCCAAATAATGTTTAAAATGCAGTATAATTTAATTTATTATTTTTTGGTTGACGCAAATAATGAAATTTTAATTGTTTGTAACAAAAGATATAATTGAACATATGTTTTTACAAATCATGTTGTAAAACTACGAGTCTGTTTTCCATGACATTGTGTTTGTAGTGTACCACGTGGTACGTCACATGCACGGCATTTAAAAATGGTTTATTTCGGCAAAAACTTTATTGGTGAACAAGCTTGCTGGTACAGGCGAAACGCGTCCAATCTAATCAGCCAACAAATAAAACCTAATATTTGTCCAAACACGGCGTCGTCAATCCTTTGTTGCAGAGGAACGTAATTTCTATAATTTCGGACCAAGCTTGGGTGGTCTGCTGTGACGACGCACCCTCTGATCAGGAGTTTGCGGCGGCTGCCACACAAGCAAAGCGGAGTAAAAAAAAAAAATATATATATATATTCACTGAAAAACCACATGTTTCAGGGACGTTATAGTTAGTTGGACATTTCACTCGTACAAAACCAGAGAAATTTGTCTGTTATAGTTAGTTGAGCTAAGTATAACTTGCGCCCCCGCAATGCACTGCTGATGAGATCACATATTACATCACTCATGACATGGTCAGTGACATCACTGATGACATCTCAAATGACATCACTGATGACATCATCCAGTGACTGTGTTTCTGTAAAGTTTAAATGTGTTTTATATATATATATATTGGCCAAGGTGTATTGAAGAATGAGTGGGTGTATGACTGTCTGAATGGATGATTTAATAGGTGTGTGACTGACTGTATAAGTGAGTGATTAAACGTGTCTTTTGGTGAGTAAGCGGTTGCATGGGTTGGTGCGTAGCAACATGAGTGTCTATACGGGTTATTGATTGCTTGTTTGAGTATCTGTATGGGTGCCTGAGTGTCTGTGTGGGTGGGTGGGTGGGATGTGTGTGACTCACTGCATGGATGTGTGAGTGGGTGATTCACTGGGTGTATGGGTTCAAGAGTGTGTCTGTGAGGGTCTGTGGAGGTGGGTGAGTATGTGTATGGCTGTGTTGGTGAGTGAATGGATATCTCAGTGGCACATGTGTGAGTAACTACATATGTGAAAGGCAGTATATATGAGTGTTGAAGTATATAAATGACTACATATGAGAGTGAGTGATTGTGAGAGTGGCTGTGTGGATGAGTGTGTGCTTGTGTCAGTGATTGTATAAGAGAGTAAGTATGTGTTAGTATCTGTGTGAATAAGTGAGGTGGTGTGTGTATAACTGTATAGGTGAGTTAATGGCAGTGTGATTGATTCTTTGCATGACTAACTAGCTGTGTAAGTAACTCTATGGGTGAGTGGCGGTGTGTGAGTGTCTGTATAGGTGTATGAGTGCCTATGATAGTGGCTGTATTTATGAGTGACTGCATGTATGAGTGACTGTATGGGTGAGTGGGTGGATGTGTGTGTAGACCTAGGAATTAGTGATTGGGTATGTAGTAACTGGTATTGGTGTATCTATGGTTTCGAGAATGGCAGTCTGTATTTTAGAGTGGGTGTATCAAAGGTTATATTAGGCCATGAGGCGGTGCATCAGAGGATCACATGGATGATGCCATGAGTGAAGTCATTTGAGATGCCATCAGTGATGTCATCAGTGATGTCACTGACCATGTCATGAGTGATGTAATATGTGATATCATCAGTTGCACATTGCGGGGGCGCGAGTTATACTTAGCTCAACTAACTATAACAGCCGAATTTCTCTGGTTTTGTACAAGTGAAATGTCCAACTAACTATAGCGTCCCTGAAACCTGTGTTTTTTTAAGTGAATTTCGATGGATTATTAAATGCTAATTTCTAACTATAACGTCCCTGAAACCTAGGGTTTTTTCAGTGAATTTCGATGGATTTTTAAATGCTAATTTCTAACTATAACGTCCCTGAAACCTATGGTTTTTTCAGTGAATTTCAAAGGTTTTTAAATGATAATTTCTAACTATAACGTCCCTGAAACCTATGGTTTTTTCAGTGAATTTCAAAGTTTTTAAATGATCATTTCTAACTATAACGTCCCTGAAACCTATGGTTTTTTCAGTGAATTTCTAAGGTTTTTTAAATGCTAATTTCTAACTATAACATCCCTGAAACCTATGGTTTTTTCAGTGAATTTCAAAGGTTTTTAAATGTTAATTTCTAATTATAACGTCCCTGAAACCTATGGTTTTTTCAGTGAATTTCAGAGGTTTTTTTAAATGCTAATTTCTAACTATGCCTACAAAGGTAGGACATGTGCAGAAAGAGGAAGAAAGGCGCAGAAAGAAGCAAGAGAAATGCAAAAAGAGGCAACAGAAGTCCAGAAAGACGAAGAAAAGTGCAGAAAGAAGCAAGAAATATGCAGAAAGAACCAACAGAGGTGCAGAAAGAGGCCTTGTTGCAAAGTCATCCTGTGCCCCCAACTTTTTGCTGACTGTTACTGGTGGTAACTGACCCTGACTAACCAGGCCCGGAGCCAGTGCTATGCTGAAAGACACTTAGAATAAAGTGAAAACACCTACATACACTAGGATACACTATGGGTTGGGGTACCCCTGTGATTGGCATGTCCTCTAAGCCTGGGCGTAGTTCGCGAAGTAGCGCTACGCGAAGCTACGCAAAGTGCAGTTTGCACTACGCGAGCTACGCGTAGCACTACGCGAACTGCGTAGTGCACTGTTCGCAATGATTGCAAAGTGCCGGATGCTTGTCCGCACTGTGCAATCATTGAAAACGGCATCTTGCACAGTGCGAGCTGTCTTTTACTGCCGCTCGAGTAGATTTTTACCCGAGCGGCAGCTTTCTCAACGCGGACTGGTAGTTTCTCATCGCGAGCGGTCGCGAGCATATGCGACTCACTCGCAATGAGAAACCTGACCTCCCGCGTTGAGAATCTCGCCGGAGGTTTATTTTCCACTCTCGCGATCGGCAACTTGATGTTGCTGATCGCGAACGAGGAAAAAGTCTTGCCGGGATAGTCATTTTGCTTGCTCGCGGTCGCCAACTTGACGTTGAGGACCGTGAGCAAGCAAAAAATGACCGCTGCACTACGCTACACTACGCTATGCGTGTTTGCACTGTGCTACGTGCAATTCGCGTTGTGCGAAGTAGCGCAAACTTCGCAAACTACGCGAGCGTAGCGTAGTGCTTTGCCCAAAGTTAATGTCCTCCCCTGTAAGGCCCTAGTACATAATAGGGCAGGGGGATTAAAAATTAAAACTACCTCTAACTCAGAGGAGCAGAAAGAGACAAGAGAAGTGCATAAAGGAGTAACAGAGGTGCTGAAAGAGGCACGAAGGGTGCAGAAGGCGAAGAGAAGTGCAGAAAAAGGCAACAGAGGTATAGATAGAGGCAATTGAGGTGCAGAAACAGGCAGGAAAGGTGCAGAAACAGGGAACAGGGGTGCAGAAAGAGGCAAGTGAGGTGCAGAAAGAAACAAGAGCAGTGCAGAAAGAACCAACAGAGGTGCAAAAAGAGGCAAGAGGGGTGCAGAAAAAGGTAGGAGGGGTGCAGAAAGAGGCAAGAGAGGTAGAAAAAGAGGCAGGAGGGGTTCAGAAAGAAGGAAGAGAAGTGCAGAAAGAGGCAAGAGAATTGCTGAAAGAAGCAACAGAGGTGCAGAATGAGGCAAGAGAAGTGCAGAAAAAGAAAGAAATGCGCAGAAAGAAGCAACAGAAATGCAGAAAGAGGCAAGAGAGGCGCAGAAGGAAGCAAAAGTGGCTTGCACACCATTAGTACTAATTTAATACCCACATTTAGCAATAAGTAACAGGTGACCATTCTAGGTATGCAAAGGGCCTTCCACCACGCTGTAACACTTGTCGCTGCATTTTTGGTAACGTTTCAGCCGTTTCAGCCAGAAACAAGGCTTTTTTTGTTCAAATCTGCAGATTATGGAGCAGATGATGAATTATGTGGCTAATGCGGAAAATGTATAATTGTGCGAAAGTCGGTGCAGCCAAACAGTCACATAATTCCAGGGGCCCTGCTCATACCTCTGACTAGGTCCACAAGTGCTCCTCAGTGATTCCTTTTTTTTTGTCTCACTGAGTTCATAGTTCATCTTCTATGGAAACGAGGAAGACTAAACCTGATGTTACCACTCCACAACACAGACTACCATACCACATAATTACTCTCCATAACACATAATCCCACACATAATTCCTATACACTAAATACCACATACTTTCTATCCACATAATTTCACTGCACAACATACCACATAATTCCACTACACACTCCAAAAAACATTTGTAAAAAACTTTTACATTTACAACGCCAATAGCTCTAACTCTCGCAAATGGGAAACCTATTACATTGCAAATACTTCTTTAACTTGTAGTCGCGTTTGCAGAGTGGTGGAGAAAGGGTCCTGGGCCTCCGACCAGTGCTCATGAATTCCGCTGCGTAGGAGTTACAGGAGGCACCAGGAGGGCTTCTTGGCCCCCAAAGTCCCTCAGGAGTAAATTGGACTACATCCCCCATCCCGTAGTCTGCCATGAGGTGCGTTTGCAGAGTGGTGGAGAAACGGGGGGCATGGCCTCCGAAGACGTCTTAGCAATCCCTCTGTGTGGGACTTACTGGAGATAACAAGAGGGGTAGTTGGCCCCCAAGGACATCCTTGGGGGCCAACTACCCCTCCTTTTACCTCCAGTAAGTCCCACACAGCAGGATTGCTAAGTTCTCATAGCAGGCCATGCCCCTTTGCCCACCACTCTGCAAACGTGCTCTCTGGCGCGCTCTTGGATGGGGATTGAAGTCCCCTTCGCTGCTGGGGGTCCTACCTCTTACCTCCAGTAAGCCCCACACAGTGGTATTGCTGAGAGGTGGACACAGGCATTGCCCCCTTTCTCCAACACTCTGCAAACACGCTTCCTGCCATGCTCTTGGGTGGGGGATGAAGACCCCTTTCCTCCTGAGGGTCCCTGGGGGCCAACTAGCCCTCCTATTACCTCCAGTAAGCCCCATACAGCTAGATTGCTGAGAGTGCTCAAAGGCCACGCCTCCTTTTTACACAACTCTGCAAACGTGACTCCTGGCATACTGCGGCTCAGGGGATGAAGTCCACTTTAGTCCTGAGGTCCTCAGGACACAAGAGGACCCCATCGCCCCACCAGAAATGCACCAAGAGGAGCGTTTACAGAATGATGTAAATAGGGGCATGGCCTCGGACCACCTCTCAGCAATCTCATGGTGTGGGGCTTACTGGAGGTACCTGGTGGGCTAGTTGGCCCCCAGGGACCCTCAGGATTCAGGGGGACTTAATCCCCCAACTTAGAACATGCCAGGAGGCGCGTTTGCAGAGTGGTACAGGGAGGGGGCGGGGCCTCCGGGGAGATGCAGCTTTTCTTTTTTTTGTTAGAAGGGGGGCTGTGTGGCCCCCCTTCTCTTAATATTTCGAGGGCCCTGGAGACCCCATCCCCCAGGGCCTGACCCTCATTTTAAAAAAAAATTAAAAAATGGGAAGGGGGCCCCCCTCCCGAGGCCGATTTTGGCCCCGGTGACCCCATCCCCCGGGGCATGGCCTCTTTTTTTTTTTTTTAATTAATACAGAAGGGGGGCTGTGTGGCCCCCCTTTCCTGGGCCACCATTGGCCCCAGGGACCCCATCCCCCAGGGCCTGGCCTCCTTTTTTATTTAATTATGGGAGGGGGGCCACGTGGCCCCCCTTCCCTAAGCCACTTCTGGCCCCCAGGACCCCATTCCCCGGGGCCTGGCCAGACTTAATTTATTTTTATTTTTTGGAGAGGGGCTGCGTGGCCCCCCTCCTGAGGCCACTTCTGGCCCTAGGGACCCCATCCCCCGGGGCCTGACCTTATTTTTTTTTTTTTAAATGAACACCCAAAGGGAGTGGGCCGAGTGGCCTCCCTCCCGGGCCACTTCTGGCCCCGGGGACCCCATCCCCCGGGGCTGGCCCTAAAGTTAGGGACCGTGGGGGGATCCCCAATGCCCCCACAGTCCCTGCCGGCTCTCGCCTCCTGCGGGAGCCGGCATTGCTTTTGGGCAAGGGGAGCTGCTAACATGCAGCTCCCCTTGCCCAAAAGCAATTCTGCTTTGCTTCTTTGAAGCGAGAGCAGGTTTCCTGCTCTCGCTTCAACGAAGCAAAGCCAGTGTTTTCTATGGCAGGGAGGGAGCGGGAGCCATAGCAAACGGCGATGTCCCGGGGTTGGGCACCCCGGGACATTGCAGGAGCCGGCCCAGGAGGGTGGCGGTCCCCAGGGCCATCGAGGGCTCCAGGAGGGGAGCCGTGCGGCCCCCCTCCCAACTAATTACTGTGGTTACCGAGTCACAAGATGGCTGCCAACACTTCCTGGTTTGGAGTGTTGGCAGCCAATCAGAAGTCAGCTCGTGCTCGGGAGGAGTCGCGACTCCTCCTCGGTGCTCAGATATATACATTTTAATTTTTTTAATTTCTCAGCAACTGCTCAACAGATTTATACCATTTAAAAAAAGGTTGCTTTCTGGACCAAGAGCTACCTTTTTGCTAAATTTGGTGTGATTCTGTTCAGCAGTTCGGGCTGTAGCCGTGTCTAAAGTTCCCATGGAAATTAACATGGGGAAAATGCGTTTTGGGACCCCCCTTTTTTCTCAGCCCCCGCTTGACGAATCACCACAAAACTTTCAACACAGGAGCTGACCTGAGTGAAGCATTAGTTTTGAAAATTTCGCGAAGATTTGTTAAACGGTACCAAAGATATTGGCAAAAGAAAAAACGCTTTTTGAATAGAAACAAGGTCCTAACTATAACTACCTACTGGTGGTTACCACCAGGACCTCGATTGCAAAGGAAAAGCATTTTTTGACTTGCCTATTTCTTTGGAGCAGTTTGATGAATATTCACAAGATTTCCCCCAAAAAGTGCCCTGGTTAATCATTTTGTGCATTGAGAGTTTTGGTGTGATCGGTCAAGTGAGGGCCATGAAAAAAAGTGTGTTTCCTGTGTTAATTCCCATAGACTCTTTAGACACATCTGCAGCCTGAACCATTGTGTGAAATTACACCAAATTTGCCATATAGCTAGCTTTTAATCCGCAGATTTGGTGTAAATCCTTTCAGTAGTTTTCGAGAAAGGAAAGGAAATCCAAATGTGTATATCTCTAGCCGCAAATAATGAGCAATGATTTTGTGACAAATCTCGAATGCATGCACCAACAGGGATGCAGTGATTGGCTGGCCACAACCTGAGCAGAGATGTGCGGCCACCATTTTAGTCCATTGGAACAGTCCCCCATGGCTCTAATGAAATGGCAGAAAGTGGCATGAGGGGTCAGGTTGGGTATGAACTGACCCAATGGCTGCAATATAGAGGTTTTTGAGGGACCCCTATTGTGCATAGAATTTTCTACACTCGATATTCGCAAATTTGCCACGACCGTCAGCACGGACCCCATGTAACGTTGCAACAAATTTGCAAATATTGCCAAAATATTTTTAAAAATACATTCATAGTCCTACTCAGATACTCATGCACCCACTGAAACACCCACTCAGAGACTCATGCACCCACTGACAGACTCACTCAAGACTCATGAGAAAAAACAAGGACCCCCTGAACAATGGATAGTTCAATTCCTAGGACAGGGACTTAAATGGTAGTAACAAAAAATCCTAGGCAATGTCAATAAAGCAAACAATATACACAGTATCTGTAACATTAAGAAAACCAAGGAAGACAGAAAAAATATGTTCAAAGTTGTTACCATTTTAATAATTTCTTCTCATATTGTCTAAACAAATGATATTTATACAAAACATTTAAAAATGAAACACAATATGTAACACATCACTTTTAATCAGTAGATATAAATAAAGGGTTAAAAAGTGGCAATATCTTTATTAACTCGACGCGCGTTTCGGCGTATACAACGCCTTCTTCAGGAAAGCCACACAATTATAGATCCTGTTGCAAATTAGTTCCTAGTGATTAAAACCTGCAACTCCATAGTTGGTGGATGTTCTTGATTCTAATAAATGGCTGATAAAAATGCGGTGCACCGAATGTGCAACGATGTCTTATTAATATTAAAATCAACGATTTCACGAAAAAGTCGGATGTCTCGTGTAGGTATATTTGAAAAGCGACCTGGTCCCGCTAAATGTTAAAATCAGTAATATGGTATTCTGGAAAGCCTCTTGCGATGGAAGAGATTCAACGAAGAAACTGGAACAAGCGCTAGATATGCGATAGTGTTCCAAATATGTAGCTCAATAGGTATGCACAGTAAAGGACTTGTTGATAAAAGGAGGCTCCAGGTAGGACCAGGCTGAGGATGACTGCCGATAATGCCTTCGGAAAAGAGTAGTCCGCATCTTCGTCCTCTGATGTCACATGTGCCTCACACGTGGGTGGTGGTGGAATGTCGGCAGCACTGTGTGCCACTGACACATCAGGGGCCGGAGTTGGATTGCCTGCCGCACTGTGAGACACATCAGGGTGCGGAGATGTGGATGTAGAAGCAGCATCAGCATTCATCTGCGCAAGACCTTGAGGCAGCAATGCCATGACGATGTGCTGCAGGGCATGGAAGGTCCCAGCCACATCTCACTGGTGTAAAGCCGTGGCAGCCATTCTTTCCACCGTCATCCGCTCCATGTTCTCCATGAGCCCCCGCATCTGTCCCAACTCCCGGCTGACATCGCTGGAGCCACTCTGACTGGACAGTTGTTCTTGTCTCAGTATCATGACTCCAGCGATGTCAGCCATTGATCGTTGGAGAGCATGGAGCGGACTGTGGGTGTCCGTTAGGGACTGTAAGTCGTCCCTGATGGGAATCAGACACCCATGTATGGCATCAAGTTTGGCTGCCATGAAGTCGAACCCCACCCGCACCTGATCAGCCATCTTCTCCTGGACCTCTAACACACGGCGTTGGAAGGCCATGTGTTGTTCGTGGGGGTCCTGGGAGACAGCCGGGGTGGTAGGTGCTTCCTGCTGTGTGGTCTGTGCAGGGGGTGGGGTCTCCTCGATGCAGCTGGGCTGCCCTGCTCCTGGAGGTGGGGTGCCAAAGCTGTCAATGAGGGTTTGGAGGGCTTCGGTGTCAATGTCGGGGATGTCCTCATCGTCATCAGTGAAGAGTTGTTGGGGATGCTCTGCAGGAGGTGTTGATGCTCCCTCTGCAATGTGAAGGGGAGATGCAGTATTACATTGTGTTCACATGTATGTTGTCTCATTGTACAAGTTCACATGCAGACTGCATGACAATGTACATTGTGACTGTTTAGGAGGAGCTGCCTATTTAATGCGGGACAGTGGACATTTCATCAACATCACGGATATGTGTTTGTACTATACATTGACATCTCACATTTCCCTGCTATGCCAAATGTGATTGGCCAGTTTCCACACACAAGCGGCACCTGTTGTGTCCTCTGTCCTGTTGTAAACGTGTTGCAGTTTGTACCACATTGTTGTCAATGCTGATGTGCTCTGAATGTCATGTGTGTGTGTGCTGCATTTTGGGAGAGTCACCCCTGCAGCTCTGATTTTCCTGCCCCTTGTCCCTTTCAGGCGGTGTGCCTTTGACTTCTGTGCCCATACAGTACTGAGATGTTGCAGACTTGGGTGAATTTGGGTCTTGGGACTCTGGGGCATGGTTTGTCCGCAGATGTGTTGTTGACATCAGGGGTTGTTTGTGCACGTGGATGTGTCAGAGTGTGACCTGCTCCTTTACGGATGTGGTCCACACTCAGCCACCTCAGTGTGATGATCGGACTGCAGCCATGCTAATCGTCATGCAGTGTCACTTGCATTGTCAGTGTGGCTCTCGGACCCGCAGCTTTGCTGGGTTCAGCACATGTGCATAGGTTGGTTGTGGGATAAGTGATGTGTGGGCGGGCCTCCTCTGGGCACATAGTCAATGGGGGCCTACGTGCTGTTTCTATGTGTGCTGCAGTGTGCCAAGGGGATCAGGGACATGATCCAGAGTCATTGTGGGTGTGCACTGTGCTCCGCTTGATTGTGCATGTGTGCCATTGTGCTCATCTCCCCCCGTCCCCCCAGTCCCTGGTGGTTACTCACCCTGTTGCTGTTGCGTCAGGTCATGTTGAGCAGTGTCCGGTCCCCCAACTCCTGCCACGTTCTCCCCACTGATGACTGTGGACACCATTTCCTCCATCTCATCCAGCTCCTCCTGTGGCGCTGAACTCCCACCTCCAGTCTGCATTGCTGCCTTCTGGTTGTTGGCGAGTTTCTGCTTGGTTTTTGCGCTTCACATCATTCCAGCGTCTCTTGGGCTCTTCCATTGTCCTCCTCAGCACTCCGACTGCATTCACCTTGTCCAGGATGGACTGCCATATTGCTTTTTTTGTTGCCAATGACACAGTGGAGGTGACAAACAGTTGTTGATGGTGTTCTATCACCTCCGTGATCAGGATCCTGTTTTCCTGCGGACTGAACCGCGTCTTCCTCTTCTTCTTGTCCTTGCCCTTCCCTGTCCCCGAGGTCCCAGGCTGCTCCTCCGGGGCGCTTGTGGGGTTCTGGCCGTCCTCTGTACCTGCTCTGGCTGCCTCCATTGTGTTTCGCTGTAGTTTGGTTTTTGTTTGTGTTTTTTTTTTCTGCTTTTGTACTGATTTTTCCCACCTGACGTGTGTGATTTGCAGGCCTGGTGCTGCTTTTCACTGATTGTCTTATCGCGGTTGGGCCCATTACAACTTTTTTCTCGTTCCGGTTTGGATTTTCATCGCCGTCCCGGTAATGTTATTGCGGACATTTGACGCATTATCGGGAGACTATCGCCGTGTTGAAAATACGACGTTAACACAGAGTTATTTTCCCGCGATAGACAGCGATATGAAAACTTGCGTTAACCTATTTTGGCGATGTTTATCGCACGTTCTTGAGAATATTCCCCAGTATTGAGTGTTCAATCTTTCCAACGTACTTGCAGATGTTGAAAGATGAGATTGAACAGAAAGAAACAATCGCTCTTGAGATAGCCAGGGAGAGTTTACAAGGCAGTCAAAGGTCTGCACCAGCAAGTCAAGATCTTCTTGGGGAAGCAATTATTCAAAATAAAGCAGCTATAGCTGTGAATGAGGTGGAATATGCCATGCAGCATGCAAGGGCTGAAACTCATGGCTTTGACTGGTTACTACAGCAACAGACTAATGAAGAGAAATATATTTTTAACAAAGTTAAAGATAAAATAGAGCATGGATACTTGCATGAGAAGAAAGAGCGCCGGTGTTCTTTATTCAAACCAGTTCTACTATATATAAGTGGTCAAGCTGGTACTGGAAAGAGTTTCTTAATTAAAGTACTCCCCAGAAACCTACAGAAGACTACAGATTCTAAATTGTCATGCATAGTAACTGCACTAAATGGATTAGCCGCACATAATATTAAAGGAATTACTCTTCACCAACTACTATTGCTATCTGTGGAACATGAGAACAAACTGAAATATCAAAAATTATCAGGTGACGCTTGTCATGAGGTAGCAAGAGTATTAAAAAAACTGAAGCTTCTTACTATCGATGAAGAGAGTATGGTGTCGAACCTCATGCTTGCCTTCATACATTTAAGAATGCAACAGGTATTAAAAATGAACTATGATGTACTATTTGGTGGAAAACATTTAATTGTATTTGGTGACCTACTACAACTAACACCTGTAAAAGGACAACCTGTTTTCAAGACACTTCTACATGATGAAACAAGAAATTCTCTTGAAAGTATTGGGAATGTGAGTATTTGGCAATACTTCGGATACAAAGAAGCCAAAAATATGCACCAAGCAACAAATGTGGAATATGGAGATATACAAAAGGACATTAGAGTTTGAGTTCTAACGAACCAAGCAAAACATGCTTTGGAAAGTCGTATTATCAGAAAATTATTTCCATCAAATATTACACCAGCGCAACTATTGAATATTTTCATTAAAGAGAAGTCTATAGTTTGTATAATGCCAACAATACAAGAGTGCTCATACTTCAATGAACAACTACTTCAACTGGAGAAAGAAGAAGCTGCCCAGCCCCCTGCATACTACTAAATGGCGCTGCGCCACTGGCATGCAAAAGGTGCATCAAACGCAAGCCTGTCTGCTTCTGTCTGTGCTTGGACCACGCCCTGTGCCACAGACCCTGGTCCTCGGACCCACCTCCGCAATGATGGCTGCACTCTCCATGCCTTCAATCCTGGATGCAACACTGCCTGCCGCCTCACTACGCCAACCGACACCCATGGCCCCTTCACTTGCCACCGCTGCCAATGCACCCTCACCCAATTCCACACTCCAGCGCCTCCCATCACTCAGTTGACCAACAGCATACCCGACCATCTCAGCTGCATCCTCCTCAACAATTGATCCCTCAACAAACATGCTGCAGAAATATGGGACATCATTGACTCTGTATCTCCTGGCATCACCTTCATCATGGAAACCTGGATGAAGCCCAGCTCAACCCCAGACATCACCACCCGCAAGGACCGCACCAACCAACCAGGAGGAGGTATTGCCACCCACTCAGACTACCCAATGACAAGCATGGAACACCTCCACTTCCAAGTCCAGACCAACCCCAACACCACCCTCCACATCACCCTTGTCTACAGACCACCTGGCCTCCACCCGCCCTTCACCGACACCATCATTAACTTCATCGCACCCCAGGCTCTCGCATCCACCAACTACATCCTACTTGGCAACCTCAATGTTCACCTGGACAACTCCAATTATCAGAACATCATATCCCTTCTGGAGAACCTCACCAGCATAGATCTCAAGAAGCTAGTCACCTCTCCAAGCAACCCAGCAGGACACACACTCAACCCTGTTTTCCACACCAACAAAAATATCACCATTAGCCACATCTCCGAACTCCTCTGGATCGACCACCACTGCGTCCATTTCACTTTCATCAAACCCAACGTACATCACGGCGCCCACCACCTCCCTCGCAGAAGCTGGAACAAGGTCACCAAAAAACATCTCACCATCTCCCTCAGCACTACCCCATCTCTGACATCCACATAGGCCAACACCTCAGCTTACAACCTCCAACAAAGGATCTCCAACTGTTCCGCACTTTGACGCTCCTCAAGAAAGCCCCTTGCAAACAACACTCCCAGAAAACCAGCTGTTTCACTCCGGCCCTTCAGGAACCCAGTCACACCAGTAGACGGCTCAAGAAGAGATGGGGGAACAACAAAACCCCGGAAGCCCACGCAGCCTCCAAAGGAGCCATCACTGCATACCACCTCCTCCTCAAAACTACAAAGAAAATGGCCCTCCAAGACAGAATCAATGCCAATGCCCACAACAGAAAAAAGCTCTTCACAATTGCCAAGGAGTTTGCCAAACCCAACACCGAAACCACAGACGTTCCACCCTCCGAAGACCTATGCCACAAACTCTGCAGCTTTTTCCACTACAAGATCAAGCAGATCTACGACAACTTCAACACCCTAAGACCTTTCCACAATGTCTGGACACTACACTCTGTATTTAATAGGCCAAACTGGATGGACAGAATGCAATGACACTCATTGAACATTAAAACCGAGACTACTCAAGAGATCACCAAACTCATATCTGTTATATCTTCAACCAAAGTTATGAGGAATATTTGAAGATAAAGACTGGTGTATGATGTTTTTTATGACAGCATTTATGGTTAATTAGACATTATGCAGCCTTTTGGGGTAATGTCTTCAGAATATTGTTGGAAATGCAACAGTCCTTTTACGTTCAACAAAGGAGTTTATATAACCTTTAAACAATACATTCTCTTATTACAGTTAAATACTGAATGCATATAGTGCAATAACAGCAGCCTTAAGTTACCACCTAAAACTGTCTTTGCAAAATATACCTTTTGTTTCTCTAACAAAAACTTGTACATACTACTGTGTGATATTTTTTCTACATGGATCATCATCATTTTCCATTCAAAAGGTTCTGGTAAAAATTAGGACTGATTCACAATTATATGTCATATTGTATCAGATATAACATTATAAGAAACAGTTAAAACCAACGTTTCTTGAGAATATTGTAGTAACTTTAGAAAAAGCCAATAATTAGTGAAATGTAGTGAGTGTTATGTATAGTATTATTTATTTATAAAAATGTATCAAGTGGTATTGTTTATTTTTTTTAATTGTTTTTCCCCCACTGTTCATTGATGATGCTTCATACAGACCACTGTTTATAGTGAACAAGTATGAAAATTGAGAACAGTAAAAATGATGTTTTCATGATGTTCTATTAAAATTTTACAGTGTAAGTAATGTATGTTGGTATAATTTTGTAATCTTCAAGATCAAATACTAACATATTTTTTCTTTGTTTTTCTTTTTCCAGAGTGGATAGAGTTCAGCAAGATTTTATGTGTCAAATCACTTTTCTATCATAGACATTCATTAGTCATAAGGAAACTAATGTAGCCATTCACTCACACATACAAGCCCTCATACACCCATTTGCACACCTATGCATGCATGCATGCACCCATTCACTCACTTATACAGGTACTCACACAGCCAATTACTGACCCATACAGGCACTGTTTCCTTCACCCTTATACAAACTGAACCACCCTATCACTCAATCATATAGACACTGATGCACCCATTCACTCACCCATATACAACTGATGCATGGATTTGCTCGCTCATATATGCACTAATACACCAATCCATGCACTCATACACAAATTCAGTTACCCATACCAGCATGAATACACCCATTCCCTCAGCTATACATGCACTACTGCATCTATTTACTCCCTGATTCATTCAGCACTCATGCACTCATTCAATAACCTATGCACTACTCATGCACTCACTCTAACATCCATATACCACTCAACCACCATTCAATCTTCTATGTGCCACACATGCACTCATTCTACTTTCCATACACATCTCATGCACTCATTTGATCATCCATGTAACACTCATGTACTCATTCATTCATCTATGCCCCACTCATGCACTCATTCAATCATCCATGCCCCACTTATGTACTCATTCAATGACTGATGCCCCACGTAAGCACTGATTCAATCATCCATGCCCCACTCATGCAGTCATTCAAACATCCATGCTCTACTCATGCACTCAATCAATCATCTGTATACCCCTCATACACTCATTCAGTCATCAATACACCACTTACACCATCATTCAATCAGCCTACACCACTCATGCCTTCATCCAATTATGCATGCACCACTCATGCACTCATTCAGTTATAAATCCACCACACATGCACTTATTCAATCATATGCAAATGGACAAATGCTGGACTATCGCCTATCTGTCCAATATGCTTAAGTGCAGAAGAATCCATTGAGCACTTTCTCTTCTTCTGTCCTATGTACAAGGCTATCAGGAGAGCTTGGATCATTCCAGTCTGCCGATTGTTCTCTTTTTCCAGGCCAATGGAAGCTCTTCGGATTTTACGATCGGACACTTCACAGTGTATTGTCTTTGCTGTTTCAAGATTTTTATTGTATGCGTGGTGGTTGAGATCCAAGGCCCTGAAATGAACTTAATGTGGTGATGTCCTTGGACAATTGACTTTTTTAATCCCCGTATATGTCCTCTTGCTGCTACTTTTAAACTTTTATCTGAGGTGGGGGTTTAAAATGGATGTAGTAATTATTATCTGATTGTTTTTTTTTTAAAGTTTTGTATTTAAAAGTATGTTTTGTATGCTGTTGTAATGATCATATGATTGGTCGAAATAAACTATCTATCTATCTATAAGCACTACTCATGCATTCATTGTAGCAATCATGCACCACTCATTTACTCATTTTAACATCCATACACCACTCATTCAATCATGTATACATATTTTATGCACTTATTCAAACATCCATGCCTCACTCATGCACTCATTCAATCATCCATGTAGCACTCATACACACATTCAATCATCCATACACTACTCATGCACTCATTCAGTTATTTATCCACCACTCATGCACTAATTCAATCATCCATACACTACTCACGCATTCATTGTGACAATCATGCACCACTCATGTACTCATTCTAACAGCCATACACCACTTATTTAAACATTCATACACATGGTATGTACTTATTCAAACATCCATGCACCAATCATGTATTCATTCAATCTTCCATGTACCACTCATGCACTACTGCAATCATCAATGCACCACTCATGCAGTCATTCAATCAACCTTCCACCCATTCTAACATATATGCACCACTCATGCATGCATGCAATTTTCCATGCACCTCTTGTGCACTCGTTGTAACATCCATGCACTACTCAAGCACTCATTCAATCAACCTTGCAGCACTCATACACACATTTAATCATCCATACACCACTTATGCACTCATTCTAATATCCATATACCACTCATGCACTCATGCTATTATCCATTGTTGGAAAGTGGGTTATTGGTAGGGGCAAATGTAGGTCTGCCACTGGCAATAAGGCCACTAACACATGATAGGACTCAGCATAGGTCTTAGAACATTATTCCTATGCTCAACCCTTGGTAACGTGGCTGCGAGCAGACAGGCTTAACTTCAAAGACAGGTATGTAAAGCATTTAAAAACACAATTTCAGTAAATAATTAAGACACAACACAAAATAAAAATCCAACACCAATTTATAACAATAGGATATAGTTTTATCTTTAAAATGACACCAAAATGACAAAAATCCAATGTAGGGAACCGGAGATATGAATTTTCAAAGATTTAATAAAATATAGCACTTAGAAGTTTATAGCACCATATTGGGATACCTGCTCGCGATAGACCGGGGCAAAGTCAAAGTTTCAGGCCGACCGCGATGGAGCCCTGGGCCGCTACAGCTTGCGGCAGGTCCCGGTCTCAGTTTCTACCTTCACACTTAGAAACTTTTCTGGAGCTTTTTCTCGCAAGGTCCCTCGAAGCTCCCAGCAAGTCCGGATCCAGTGAGGGTTCGCTGGCTTGCCTTTTGAGGAACTCCCGGTCAACTTCCCTGGAGCGGACTTGGAAACTTTTTCGTTAGCGCTTCAGCGGGGCAACCCAGGAGCCCAGGCCGACACGCAATGGAAGACAGACGGCTTGGCTCTCGCGGTTGCTCCCGGTCGACTTTTCTACGAGTGGACTTAGAAACTTTTCTGGAGCTTTTTCTCGCGGGGTCTCTCGATGCTCCTCGTGCAGCCGGATCCGGTGAGGGTTCGCCGGCTTCAGATTTCTTCTACTCCCGGTCAAACTCTGGAAGTCGGACCGACGGAGCTTTTAGCGGGACGAACCTGGATGGCTTGGCCGACTTGTGGTTGAAGGCAGGCGGCTTGATTGACCAGGTTGAGTCGGTCCCTCTATGGAGCTTTTTTCCAAAGTTCCTCCAAAGTTCTCCAAACTTCTTGAACTTCTTCCTGAAGTTCCTCAAAGGGTCCCAAAGTGTCTCAAACTCACTCCAAGGGTCTGGAAGCTCCAAAAATGGTCCTTGAAAGTTGAGGACTTCAGTTCCCACAATCCACTGGGATGTCACCCTTACAAATCCACTGGTAGTTCCCCAAGGTGCAGATTTAGTTGGTGATGTTCCAGATGAGCTCTTTTAACCTGTAGCTTTCAGAGAGTCCACTCTTTAGTTCTTTTTCAGCAACATAATCCACAGGGCTGTAGTGTCAGATGGTGCAGTTTTCAGAGGTCAGGTCTTAGAATTCTTTGCACAGCAAAATCTTCTCAGCAGGGCACTTCTTGCTTCAGTAAGTTTCAAGCAGCAGATCTGGAGGGCTCTGCCCCTCTCAGATACTTATTCAAAATTCTCTGGGTTAAGCAGCAGGTCACTCCTGACCAATGGGAGCAGGGTAACTCCTCATAGTTATGACCACATCCTATAGAGTGTGGCATTATTTTGTCCGAGAGTGCATCAAATCTTCCAAATCCATAATGGCTGATTTTCCAGCAAGGAGGTAAGAGCTGGCTAAACACCCCCTAGGATGGCTTATTTCCATAGACCCTCCCCCTACCATCTGCACATACCTTCCCTAATCCTAGGTCTGGTGGGGGTCAAAAGTGTAAAGTGGAAACTGACACTGTGGCTATCCCTCTGCCTTTGAAGCCCATGGTTAAGACTCCTCCCCCTGGCCTGGCATTCCTATGGAACAGCACACTGCCCTCCCAGCAGAGCTGGTTAACCCCAGGGGCTCTTTATCACCTCTTCAAGGCAGACTGGCTAATCCACTTAACTCTGACCAATCAGGGCAGACCACTGGAAGGCTGGATTTGGACTTACAAACAAGAAAGTCTTATAACTTCTTGTATGTACACTTTAGGAGAAATTCAACAATATGATATTGTTGGATTTAGCATTACTATTCTGAGAAGTCTTTGAACGGTAGCTCTATCTCCTTCCTATCAGGAGTTCCTATTTAATAACTTCCTGCAATGTTAACCTATGTAACTGGGGATTTGCAATGGGAAAAATGACTTGGGCCATTTTTCTAGCACCAGGACTTACAAAAACACATTTTATAAGTACTTGCCTTATATCTACAGGAACCCCACCCCATGTGCAACTAGGGAAGACTTTAGGGGTTCTGAATCTGCAAAAATATGGCAGATCCTCACTTCACACTGCTCCTGGCATCAAAGTCAAATTTGGGCAGCACTTTACCACAATGTGGGAGTGAAATGTGAAATTTCACTTTTCCCAGGCATATAAAAACTCATTTTATAAGGGTGTACCTTATAAATATCTGACCCCCCACCCCTGGGATACCTATGGGAGGCCCTGGGGGTCCCTAATATGCCAAAACATTGTAGGTTATCCATTTGTAAGTGCCCCTACCACCAAAGTCGAGTTTGGGCACATTTTACTTTTTAAAAGCAGTCTTGCACCCAGTGCTGCTTTTAAACTGACCTCAGGCTTCAGCAGTGCACACATGCAAGTGCAGAAAAAGGCTGCTGGCCTCTAAACTGCCCTGCCCCAGGGTACTGGGGACTTCTAGGTAGTTTCAATCCCCTGCCCTATTATATACTAGGGGCTTATGGGGTAGGTCATGCCAATTACAGGGGTACCCCACCATACCATAGTGTACCCTAGTGTATGTTAGGTGTTTTAACTGTATTCTAATGTGTTCCTTTCAGCTTGGCACTGGCCCTGGGCCTGGTTAGGCAGAGCCCAGGGTCAGTCAGAGTCAGTTACCACCAGTACCAGTCAGCAAAAAGTTGGGGGCTGCCCAGGGCACAGGATGACTTTGCAACATCCATGTACCACTCATGCACTGATTCAAGGATCCATGCACCTCTCATGCACTCATGCAAAAATCCATGTACCACTCATGCACTCATTGTAACATCTATGCACCACTCATGCACTCAGGAAATCATCCATGTACCACTAGTGCACTCATTCAATCATCCATGCACCTCTCATGCACTCATTGAAATATCCATGCACCACTCATGCACTCATTCAATCATCCATAAACCACTCATGCAGTTATTGAATCATCCATCCACATATCATGCACTCATTCTCACATCATTGCACCACTCATGCACTCATGCAATCATACATGCACCTCTCATTCACTCACTGTAACATACTTGCACACTCATGCACTCATTGTAGCTTCCGTGCACTCATTCAGTCATTTATGTAGCACTCATACAATCATCCATACACCACTCATGCACATATCCAATCATAAATCCACCACTTAAGCCCTCATGCAAAGAACGGTTGAGGTACATAATGCTGCACACTGTGTAGTTCCTGATTTACAACTAATTGGCTGCCTCTCCTACTAGTATGCCCCAGAGGTCCCTCATAGGCTGAAGCATGTATTATGTCACCTATGGGAGACCATTCAAACTATCTCTACAGGCCTGCCATTGCAGCCTGTGTAAGCTGGTGCTAGCACCCCTTACAAAAGATATAGGTTTCCCTATATCTAAGGTCACTGTGCTTAAAACCTATAAGTCACCACTACAGGAGGCCTTTTCAATCCTGAAGACAGGGTGCTTGGTTCTAAGTGTGAGGGTGCCCCTGTATGAGTAGGACACCCCTACAGCCTTCAGAGTCAATTCTCCCAGGTTGTAAGTGAAACAGCCCTAAAACATATAGAGGGGCACTGCATCATTACGCGATGACCATCTTGCAACTGGCTGTAACAAACACTGTCATGTTTGGCATTAAACATGTTGGAATCATATCCCCACACCATAAACTGTGTGGGAGGTATGATTACAAGCACTGTAGAGGCCCTCCGTTAGGTCCTCAGTGCTCCCAGTACCAGTCTTCTAGACTCGAGCTCGAGCAGGGGAAGGCAGAACAATAGGCATCCTGTCACAGGGAGGTGTGACCATCTACCTTCTAGACAGGGTTTAGTGTATTGGTGCAGGGTGGGAGTGCTTGCCAGCGCCACATAGTCTTCATGCAGGGCACATTTGGCACCCTCCATGCATAGTCCAGTTCAAACCAGTTCAGGGAGCCGTTAACTCCAGCTATGGCACGAAACTGGGCAAAATACAGGGGAGTATCCTCCCACTTGTCCAGCCCCTCCTTAGGGAGGGACCCCTGTATTGTTCTAACCCTTTGCTTGGGGTACTTAAGGGCTTACCTGTGGGTGGGTCCCTAGATTCGTCATGGGACATGATACAATTCAGACACCACTTCAACTTTGACCGTGTGGGCACTCTGAACTTCGCTGGACTTTGCTCTGGGCATCAAGGCTACAACCGGGAAGACTCGTGCTGCTCCTGATTGCTTTGCCCTGCTGGTCTGCTGCAATGCCTGTGGCTGTGCTCCATACAGGAACCCGTCCAGGGTCTGTGGACATCCAAGACACCTGAAGGAATCTCCCTTGAAGTGAAGGAGTCACTTCCCTGCATCTGCAGGCACAGCAACTAAGCTGACTTGTCTACTGATCCTGGGCTCCTATGGACTCCGGAGGGCTCAGCAACACAGGTGGTGCTTCTTCACAGTCCTCGAGGCCTGCCCTGCCCTCTCACCAAGTTTGTGACCGGTAACCCTCGTCGCGCCGCAGGAACGGGACCACTGTGCACCATGTCGACTTGCAGTTGCAAAGGCTTCTTGGCTTCCTTCCACCAAGTTCTTTGGGCTCCAGGTAGCCGCAACCTCAAGCATCTCCAGTGACCAAGATATTCATCCTCCCCACATCACTTGCACCATGGGCCTGCATCTTTGGTGAGCTGAGCTGCTCGAGGTCCTCTGCAACTCCAGTGCCTCTCGCCTGTGGGTCCTCATGAAGGTCACTTTTTAATTCTTTTGGGCTTCCCTGATTGCTTAGGGCCTGCCCTGACTGCCCTGCTTGTGGTGAGTGTCCTGGACCTTGCTGGTGCACATTCTTCTACTTCCACATTGGTTGCAGTTGCCAAGGCTTGTTAGGGCTCCCACCGGACACCGACCCCTCAACTCTCGACATCCGACATGGGACAGCTCATGTATGCCTCCTGGTCTTCCACAGCATTGCATGGTCCACATAGCTGTAGTTCCAAGGTGACTGTCAACTCTTTAACAACACCAGACATCGGTGGGCATTCATCTTTTGCACCTCCTGGTCACTTCCAAGTGGCATAGACTCTGTCCCCTCTGCTTTCAGGTACTTCTCGACTTAAGTCCACCTTTGTGTTCCACCGGACACTTTCACCTTTTCCAGCAGCTGCACTTTCCTAAAGTCCTCCATTGGGTTCTACAGCGGTTTCCGACGCCACATCACACCTATGCACCCGGCTTCCCTGGGGTAGGTAATCTGGTTTCTAAGGTATCCATGGGTGGGGTGGCTTTCCAACCTTCTGTCTTCCACTGGGTTTCTTCAGGGACCACTGGGAAGGGTCCTTCTTCTTTAAATTGCAACTGCGACTTACACGTTGATTTGTATGGAGAACGCAGTTGTGTTCCTACACTATGTGGGGCTCCTAGATACTCACATTGGGTGGTTCCTTTAGTCCCCAGCACGTCTACATCCTCTGACTATTGTCTTGACTCGAGTCGTGGTTCGCATGCCACTATTTTAGTATATGGTTTGGTCACCCCCGGTGACCACTGTGTATTCTGTGCTATTTACCTGTTACTATTGCAAAGTATTGTGTGCATTGGGTATATCTCCAACTAGGACATATCTGTGTGTGTTAGTGAGTGTCTTATAATAAATACATATTTTTATAAATGTACTATGTGGTTCTTTTTCTCTTAATCTATACCTAAAGATTATGTTCTGGTAAAAGAAGCTGATTTACACTCCTTCTGGACTAAGCCTGGAGGCTGCTCTCCACAGCTACCACTTAGAGAGCTTTCTAAGGTTGTCTAAGACCACTAAAATCATCATAAGGGTTGCCTGGATCAGAGCAAGGTGTCCATTTACATAAGTGCACATCATATACTGAGCCAGCCTCTCACACTCACTCATACCAATACACACATACACACTCACTTAATCATACACCCACTTACACACCCACTCGCTCACCCATTCAAAATCTCACAGACCCAGTCACGTATGTATACAATCTCTCACATACCCATTTACACACTCACTCACCCATTCAATCACTCCCACAACTAGTTACCTTAGTATATATCTTTAAGACTCACTAAGTTTTACAAAAAAACTTGAAAACAATGGATGATGTCATCAGTGATATCAACAGTGGTGTCATTTGAGATGTCATGACATCAGTGATGTCACTGACCAAACATGTGTGATGTAATATGTGAGGTAATAAGCAGTGCATTGCGGGGGTGTAAGTTATAGTTAGCTGAGGTAACTATAACTGCTGAATTTCTATGGCTTTGTATAAGTAAAATGTCTAAAGTACAGTGTTTCTGTAAGCTTTGTTTTTTTCAGTGAATTTCTAAGTTGTTTTTTAGTTCTATTTCCTAACTATAACGTCCCTGTAACCTTTGTTTTTTTTCAATGAAATAACATATATATATATATATATATACATATATCTTTACATATATACAGATATATATACACATATATACACACACAATAAAGCCATGTGAAATATAAGAAATGGAATAAAACACAATATATTAATGTACACAATGAATACAATATAAAATATTAAAAATTCCAAGACACATTTACAAAGAAATGCTATATACATTGAAATTAATGTAAACATAAAAACAAATATAAAAAAAAACAATTAATGCTATAAACTCTATTTAACCAACATTATGAAAACTATTGAAGTCTAAGAATCATAAATATACTATTCACACTCTAGTTTATGCAATGGAAGGTAAAGTGGAGGGATACAATTTACTATCACCACTCCCGTCTGTGCAACAGTTGTGGTAGTGTTAGACTTAGGAGGGATAACATTTGTTATTCCCACTTCAATCTGAAGGGTTGAAATTTGCTATTCCCACTCAGAAGAACACAACAGTAAGGAAAGTTTTGAACTTCAGAGAGGCAAAATTTACTATTCAAACTCCAGTTTATGAAACAGTAGGGAAAGCGCTGGATTTTGGAGGGGTGAGATTTACTCTTCCCGCAACGGGCCCCCAAAGCCAGTCTCCGTCTGGCTTTTTGCAACTGGATATCCGCCGCAAAAAGACAGGCGGAAGGGCTCATCCTAATCACTACGGCGGTGCCTGCATGGCCCCTGCCGCAAGGATGCCCTGGTTCTGGGTTCCGCAAGGCGGGCGGAAAAGGACCGCCTTGCGGGACCATGGTGGACGGACTTTCCGTCCGCCGCGGTACCAATGTGATTCCCACCGCCATCCTAATTTGGCGGGGGGTGAATCACATTGAGATGGCGATCCTCCCGCCATCCTAATGAGCCTTATATCCCTAGAAACCCAACAGCCAGCAAATAATATATAATGAAAATAAATCAAAATGATATAATTTACATAATAAATATCAATCATATCATTAAATACAATTTACTAAATAATTCATAATTATATTTAACTAATTACCTTCCAATGCTATCCCTAAATATACCCAACAATCCACTACAACACTATACATTAATATAAAAATATAAATTAACAATTCGAACTCACCTAAAATTTCAAGCTATAGCTAAAAAAATACGCTTTATATGAACAACAATAACACATAAAATTAATACATCAACAAATAATTTAAATACGGTACTTGTACTGACTATATTATTGAAAATGGTATCAAGACATCAATATTATTTAAAACAATATTACTTACCTCAAAACACGATATTCTTGTGTAACACAATATTTATTTTCTGATATTTTGGACATCCGATAATTTTAAATCAATATTTTGTCAAAACATAAAAATTATTAAGAGATACATAAAAGCAAACAGTCGTTTTCACAATCACATCTCCAAAATGTGATAGGCATCTCCAAACCTACTCCGGATTAGCAAATGAGTTATCTAAATCATTGTGCAACTGCATGATGATCTGTGACTCGTTTACAATTTTCCAGGGCAAATCTTTTTAAATCTCTGAAATATTTGTAAAAGTAGTAAAGATCATGTAGAATAAAAAAGTTATGAGAATAGTTATGTGCTAGGTTAGTCTTAGTTTTTCAGTAACATTTGCCACAGAGCTATTTGATTAAAGACCAAGTGCAAACATTTTGATTAAAATCACAAACCACAGAATTATGAAAATTGAGCCTACATTTACCGAGGGTCAGGTGGTTGTAAAAGCAATTATCGATTCAGTTGTATTACTGCATTAAAATAAATGGTTAATTAAATACGACATATGCACTTCTTTATTATTTAAATTCTCTATTGCCAATTATGTACTTTTAGTTCAGGAACGGAATCCTGGTATAAGATCCAAAATATAATATTGTTGATTATTTTCGGGAAAAATGATTACCCGGTCATGCGTCTGACAGTTTTGTGACAACATAACTTTGATTTCACATTTTTTTAAACCTACTTTTTTGTCACAGAATGTTGTTTATGTGAAACAATTTCCTGTGCCTTGATCTGATTTGTTCTGTCATGAATTTATTGTATTTCATCACAAAAAATGTTATTCTTTTCGATTTCCAAGAGGGATCGCTGTCAGAATATCAGAAACAGAAGTATCATGCGGATATATTATTCAGTCAAAAATATTGAGGACCAAAATATCGAGACGGTAAGTATAAATAGGTAAGACAGATTTACTATCTTTAACTTGACATCTATGTACCTTGAAGATATATATATTGTCGAGGTACATGCATTTGGAATTATATGTAGTAAAACGTTGCTTACCTATACAAACTTAGAGAGCTTTCTAAGGTTGTCTAAGACCACTAAAATCATCATAAGGGTTGTCTGGATCAGGGCAAGGTGTCCACTTACATAAGTGCACATCATATACTGAGCCAGCCTCTCACACTCACTCATACCAATACACACATACACACTCACTTAATCATACACCCACTTACACACCCACTCGCTCACCCATTCAAAATCTCACACACCCAGTCACGTATGTATACAATCTCTCACATACCAATTTACACAATCACTCACCCATACAGGCACTCCCACAAATAGTTACCTTAGTATATATCTTTAAGACTCACTAAGTTTTACAAAAAAACTTGAAAACAATGGATGATGTCATCAGTGATATCAACAGTGGT
Organism: Calotriton arnoldi; assembly: GCA_963921515.1. Lineage (NCBI taxonomy): Eukaryota > Metazoa > Chordata > Amphibia > Caudata > Salamandridae > Calotriton > Calotriton arnoldi. The sequence goes on from CAWUFW010009202.1 coordinate 113,899, forward strand.
GTCATTTGAGATGTCATGACATCAGTGATGTCACTGACCAAACATGTGTGATGTAATATGTGAGGTAATAAGCAGTGCATTGCGGGGGTGTAAGTTATAGTTAGCTGAGGTAACATCTAACTGCTGAATTTCTATGGCTTTGTATAAGTAAAATGTCTAAAGTACAGTGTTTCTGTAAGCTTTGTTTTTTTCAGTGAATTTCAAAGTTGTTTTTTTAGTTCTATTTCCTAACTATAACGTCGCTGTAACCTTTGTTTTTTTTCAATGAAATAACATATCTATATATATATATATATATATATATATATATATATATATATATACATATATCTTTGCATATATACAGATATATATACACATATATACACACACAATAAAACCATGTGAAATATAAGAAATGGAATAAAACACTATGGGGTCGATTCCGATTCGGGCCGGAAAAAGCACCGACCGACTCGGAGCCGGAATTTATTCCGACCGACACGTACCTGTGGCGCCCGACACGCCAAGTACGATGCAAGGCGTGCAAAATCCGACCGACACGTACCGAACCCAAGCCGAATGACCGAGCCGCACGGAAAACAGCAATCCGGCCGGAAAAACACGCGAATCGAACCGACCGACACGCACCCAGAACAAATCCAACCGAAACGTACACGCGAACTCCAAACCGCAAAGTACGATGCAAGGCGCGAAAACCACGACCGAGTCGTACGGAGGACAAGCCGTACGACCGACACGCATACAAAACCGAGCCGATGTAACACAAAACACCGCGACCGACGCGTACGCAGCATAGAAAACTGCACAAACACAGCGTGAACGAAACGGAGAAGACCGTACGAGACAAATGCAGGGTCCGACTCGGTCACAAGAACGTTTCCAACATGCACAGACAGTACAAAGGAAAAATTACACAAAAAAAGGCCAAACAAGCAATTACAAAGCCAATAAATACTGGGGGGGGGGTGGGGACAGAGAACAAAGACACACCCACAACTCCACCCATATAAAGGACACAAATCCCAACCATGATCCTTTGCAAATGCCTTTCTACTGCCAGCACCCAACAGACAGCAACCACACACCCACAGCTCATCCCTCACACAAGCCACACACCATCAGCACACCAACAAATACCTAGCTCACATACACCCAGCAAAACACACACTCACACACCCTCACCTGCACACCAACACACACATCACTCACCATCACCACCCATCACCATGCCCCCCAGAAGAATCACAAGTTCCTAGATTGTGAATTGGAAGTCATGGTAGACGAGATCCTCAGGGTAGAGCCACAGCTGTTTGGCACATTGGTCCAACAGACCCCCATGTCGCAGAAAACCAAGATGTGGGAGAGGATCATCAACAGGGTGAACGCACAATCACCATGTCTGCGCACAAAGACCGACATCCAGAACAGGTGGTATGACGTGCGCAGGAGGGTCAGGGAGCTGCTCAAGAAAGACTACCTCCTGAGCCAATACACCGGCAGTGGCTCTCTTGCTAAGCCAGTATACCTCAGGCCCTGGGAGGAGAAGGTGCGGGCCATCCTTCCACCAGTGAGCGTATATGGACTAGAGAAATTCCCAGAGCCTGGTGAGTACACAACAAATGTACACAATATTCTGCCACAATACACACACACATCACTGTCAAGGGGAGAGTCAAACCATGCACTCATAGCAATTACACAGCAACCAGAACAGAATCATCCCAAAATGTGTATGTCAGTCAGATAAACACAACACATGCCATCTCAAAGTTACATTTAACCGTGCCATCACATGTACAAACACAACTACAACTACAGCTAGGCAGTGGCACAAATAGAACTAACAAACACATCCAGACATGTAGCCACCACTACAACACCAACACACAGTGAAGACCGCTGAAAGAAAGGAATTCTGTGTATGCTGGGCAAGTCAGTGTAGTCAATAGCATCATGGGAGTCGTAGTCACACATATTGCCCCCCCCACAACTGTCCCATCAACACCACCATGAACCATGCGCACATCACAGGGAGTGGAAAAGGACTCACAAGATGGCTGACACTGGCTACTGCTGTGGGGAGCACAAGGCCCTGCTGGCAACTGTACAACAACCAACATCAGGACACCACTGACTGACATCCTGAGAGACAACTTCCACTCCCTGCAATGGAAGCACGTTCCATGGTGGGATATCTGGCTGGCTGGGTGGGAAGGAGGACTCGCACCACTGACCATAGTCACAAGCACCTCCCCTCACACACACCCTCAACACATACTCCACATAACCCACCTGGGAGAATGCAATGCCACACATCCTAACTCAAGATCCCACAAAGAACCTCCACCCTGGGTTATGTCGTGTGAAGCACAGGGACACTCTTGGGACTTTCAGCCAAACAACTGCCAGGACAACACTCCCAGCCATCCTGTCAGCACAGGCAGCCCACCCCACAGGGAAGCAGAGTCAAAAGGAAGGAAGGATGGGCATGCTGGGAAGGGGGTGGAGGCAATAGCATGATGGGAGTCGTAGTCACAGCTCTACATCCCCCACCACATGGCCCAGCAAGCTCACACTCACGCATGCACATCCCACAGAGAGTGGAAAGGCCCATCAAAGATGTCTGACACTGTTGCTGTGTCGTGGGGATCACAAGGGCATGCTGGGAACTGCACACCAACCAACAGCAGGACACCACTGTCAGCCATCTTGCCATTGCTCTCACACCCACACACACTGAACTCCCCACAAAAGCAAGTAAGTATGGGAATGCTGGGAAGTGGGGTGGAGGCAATAGCATGATGGGAGTCATAGTCACAGACATAACTCACCCCCACAACTGTCCCATCACCACCACCCTGAACCATGCTCACATCACAGGGAGTGGAAAATGACTGACAAGATGGCTGACACTGGCTACTGCTGTGGGGAGCACAAGGGCATGCTGGGAACTGCACACCAACCAACAGCAGGACACCACTGTCAGCCATCTTGCCATTGCTCTCACACCCACACACACTGAACTCCCCACAAAAGCAAGTAAGCATGGGCATGCTGGGAAGGGGGGTGGAGGCAATAGCATGATGGGAGTAGTAGTCACAGATATTGCTCAGCCTCACAACTGGCCCATCAACACCACCCTGAACCATGCTCACATCACAGGGAGTGGAGAAGGACTCACAAGATGGCTGACACTGGCTACTGCTGTGGGGAGCACAAGTCCCTGCTGGGAACTGTGCACCAACAAACAGCACAACACCACTGACTGACATCCTGAGAGACAACATCCACTCCCTGCAATGCAAGCACAGTCCATGGTGGGATAACTGACTGGCTGGGTGGGAAGGAGGGCCGGCTGTCAACCAAATACAACCAATGCAGACCATGTTCACACCCCAACAAATACATAGAAATGCCCAAATAATGCAGGACAATGTGCCACACCAATATCAACCCCTGACTGTGACGACTTAGGACAATGCAATGTACAGGCCCGCACCCAGAGGCACAGTCACAACTGTCAGGTGTGTCAACCATTGATGCCTGCAGAAACATAACATACATTGTGTGTGTCTCCCAAAAACAGGTGATGATGGGGACACAGCAGCAGACGCTGAGGAGTCCCAGTCCCAGGCTCAAGAGGATGCGGAGCTCACTGTTGTCGTACAGCCTCTGCCCTCCTCGGACGAAGAAGACCAACCTGGCACATCCGGTGCAAGTCTACATGCAGCACCAGCAGGACCACCAGCTGCAGCACCAGCAGGACCACCAGCTGCACCCCCTGCACCCACCCCTCCAACGACTGTCACCACAAATACCATCCCTGCCGACATGGACAGAACAAGGAGCAACACCAGCACAGGGACCCTGGACCAACGTGGGGCCATGGACACCACCACCACCACCAACCCCCAAGGTGGACCAGGGTCATCTGTGCATGCCACTGCATGCACTGCACATGTCTGCAGGGGTGGTGGGAGGGGTGGGAGACAGAGGTCACTGCTTGCAGAGGTTGCTGGTGTGCATGATGACCCACAACTGGTACGCATAGCTGATGCGTACCAGTCCAGCACCAGAGATCTCAGCCAGGTAGTGGGGCTCCTCAGAGACATGAAACAGCAGCAGGCTGCCCATCATGCCCGCTTGGACTCACACATGTCCCGCGTGGAGTCCAAGTGGGACGCACTGCAAGAGATGATGGCGGTGCACAGGGACATTTTACAATGCCTCCACCAGATGAACAGCAACCAGTCCACACCTCCCTGTGTGCCAACAACATCTGGTGCTGAACAAACTGCAACTGCCACAGGGAGGGAGGATGACTCTGGCGGAGAGTCCCCTGCACCGCAGCAGCCTGTACTTGAGGGGCCCCCCCCAAAGAAGAGGGGTCATCCGAGGAGGGGCAAGTGAGAGGCCGATGGCTAAGCGCAAGTCCCAGGAAGCCTGAACCTGTTCTGGATGTTCACCTTTGTGCACAGACTGTTCACCCTGTTGACGGCAACACAACTCCCACACATTGCATGGGGAGTACAAGTTGGACCAATGTCTCAGACAACTATGGCCCCGATACTGGGGATTTTGTCTACCAGGACTTTCAATTCACCTAGGAACTTCTGATTGCAAGATATATGTACAGCACTACCCATCCTATGCACTATTCACACAAATGTATCACAATAAACACACTAATACACCATACTTAGCTCTGTTGTGATTCCAACGTGGGTGCTGTTATGGGGATGATGAACTGCAAAATTACACTGTGTATGCGAACTGCAACAGCAAGTACAACACAGGCATGTGAGTAAAGGCAATGTGACACATATGAGGGAGACACACCACCAGGGCTACACAACACATACACACCTAGGCCATCTGACTCATTGCCTACACTGATGTTACCAGGGAAGAAGGTGCAATGTACAGACACCACACCTATTCCCAGTTGTAGTCAAGTAGCCCACAGGTGCAGTAAGCAAATGGCAGTCAAATGTGTGACCACAGACAACGCACATCACAAAGTGAAGCACAGGTTTATTACACAGTTGTAACATGTCATAACCACTACAGATGCAAGGTAATCCCACCTGGCAGCGGGCACACAGTCAACAACTGTAGAAGGAAGGAAGTCCATGGGTGCGGCGCACATCACCTGTAGGGACACAACAGCTACCACCCTGGAAGTACAATCACGTCGTCGGTGGACACAGTTGACCAAACGAATCTGAAAGTACCCTGTGAAGGACAGAAATGACACACAGTCAAAAGCAATGGAGAACAGGACAGAACAGCAAAACTCATGCACAATACATGTTACAAGATACCCACCCAGAACCAAGTTAGCATGTCAACACTGTTGGGGAGTACAGACCACCTGTAAGCACACATCGCTACACACATCCAGTCAAGTAGCCCATGGACACACTCCAACAGCACCAGAGCACCACCTACACATATCATGCCAACTCACATCATTGACATGACACCTCAGGATACTCACATTCAGCTAAAGAAGTTGGTGATGAGCTGTGTGCGGACATCACCCTCATCATCATCATCATCATCATCACTGGCATCGTGGTCCAGGCCAGGATCCTCCACAGGTGGCGGATGTTGGTCATTGTCATCCTGGATGAGAGGCAACTCCTTCCGCACTGCCAGGTTGTGGAGCATGCAGCAGATGATGATAATCTTGCACACTTTCGCAGGGGCATACGGGAGGGACCCTCCGGTCTTGTCCAGGCAGCGGAAGCGGCTCTTCAGGAGACCAAATGTCCGCTCAATCACTCTCCTGGTCCGACCATGTGCCTCATTGTAGCGCATCTGGGCTGGTCTCACAGGGTTCCTGAGGGGTGTCAGCAACCACGGCATGTTGGGGTATCCCGAGTCACCTACGGACAGACAAGTGCACATTAGCTGACTTGGAAAAGTGGGCGGAATACTACAGATCAGATCACACACAATGGCACAAAGTCAGTACACACCGACAAGCCAGGCACGCTGGTTCTGCATCTGTGCCATCATCCTGGGGATGCGACTACTCCTCATCACAAAGGCATCGTGTGCTGAACCAGGGAAACGGGCACACACGTGTGTGATGGTCATATCTGCAAGACACACCACCAGTGCATTGACCGAGTGGTAGTGCTTGCGGTTCCTGTAGGCCCGCTCCTGGGCCTGTGGTGGTACCAAAGCCACATGTGTCCCATCAATGGAGCCAATGACATGCGGCATCCTCCCCAGGGCATAGAAGTCACTCTTCACGTCAGTGAGTCGTTGCAGTCTAGGGAAATAGATGTACCGGTTCAGGAATAGCAACATTGCCACCAAAACATCGCGGAGCACACGGCTCAACATGGTCTGTGACATCCCACCAGCAGTCGCCACAGTATGTTGGAAGGTACCGGTGGCAAAGAAGTGTAGGGCTGCCATCACCTTCACCTTGGGGGTCAGCGCTGTAGGATACGGCCGGCCAGGCTGCAAATGTGGGGCCAACTGCACTGCCAAATCCTCAATCAGCTGCCTGGTGAAGCGGTACCCTCGGATGCTGTCCCGTTCCACCATCGTTGCCAGGTCTGGGAATGGTCGATGGACAGCAGGAGCCCTGCAGTGCAGAGGCGAAGAAAGCAAGATTGTCAGTCAGCCCACATATGCGGCATTGAACACACTCAATATCCCAACATACATCATTATGAGGCACAACTACATGAAGTGTGCAGTTCCGTAAGGACATGTATGGTACATACATGGCCAACATCTGTCATCACGGTTCAACAAGTGGCATCAATAAGTCCCAGGTTGGCCCATTGGATATCATGAGGCCGTGTCACAGTTCCCATCTCCTGCTGCCGTGTCACAATCACCCCCACAGTGACATGTGATGACAGATGTGCCCCAGGCATCACAGCTCAACGACAGGTACATTCCCAGGGACCCTGTATTGCCACATGGACACTGGCATTACATGGAGTATCATGTATACACCACAGCAAAACAACTATGACCCCCACAGGTAGTGGTCCCACTTGCCACTGCAGGACAGACATGGATGTCTGTGACACACACACGCACAACATCAAAGTCCATGCACACACAACGTGGATGTGGAGACTGTCTCCCATTGTGCACATGAAATCAGAGACATTGTAAACACTACATGCACACAGACTGTGGAGGACCATCACTATTGTGCCACTGGGACACCCTGGCTCAAACATACCGTCCCACATGGGACTCACAGGGTATGTGACATGACATACACATACACCACCGTGAAATGTGACCATGGCACATGCACAGATATGAACAGTTGCACATCACAGTGGTCATGTACACGTAACACCCAGGATCCTGTCCCCATGAACACGTGCACAGCCTGGGGGTGGCTGCCCCCAGGTGACACCCACAGGACAACATGTACACCAACATACACACAATAGGAAATGCAGCCTTACATGCCTTATCATACAGTTTGGACAGGCTGTCGTGTTGTAGGTGTGCCACTCACTCCCTGGGAGCTATCTGTGGCTGGCATATGTCCATCTGAGACAGGCATGGTGACATATGCCAGTCAATTGTACAGGGATGCGTTGAACAGCAATGGACCGATCGATGCCCCGGCCGGCCCATTGCATTCAATGTGTGCGGGTACGCGTTGTACCCCTGTACGCGTTGTACCGCAATGGACCGATCGGTGCCCCGGCCGGCCCATTGCATTCAATGTGTGCGGGTGCGCGTTGTACCCCTGTACGCGTTGATCAGCAATGGACCGATCGGTGCCCCCGGCCGGGCCATTGCATTCAATGTGTGCGGGTACGCGTTGTACCCCTGTACGCGTTGATCAGCAATGGACCGATCGGTGCCCCGGCCGGCCCATTGCATTCAATGTGTGCGGTACGCGTTGTACCCCTATGCGCGTTGATCAGCAATGGACCAATCGGTGCCCCGGCCGGCCCATTGTATTCAATGTGTGCGCAGTACAGCGTTGTACCCCTGCACGCGTTGATCAGCAATGGACCGATCGGTGCCCCGGCCTGCCCATTGCATTCAATGTGTCGCGGGTATGCGTTGTACCCCTATGCGCGTTGATCAGCAATGGACCGATCGGTGCCCCGGCCGACCCATTGCATTCAATGTGTCGGGTACGCGTTGTACCCCTGTGCAGCGTTGTACCGCAATGGACCGATCGGTGCCCCCGGCCGGCCCATTGCATTCAATGTGTCGCGGTGCAGCGTTGTACCCCTGTGCGCGTTGATCAGCAATGGACCGATCGGTGCCCCGGCCGGGCCATTGCATTCAATGTGTGCGGGTACGCGTTGTACCCCTGTACGCGTTGATCAGCAATGGACCGATCGGTGCCCCGGCCGGCCCATTGCATTCAATGTGTGCGGGTACGCGTTGTACCCCTGTACGCGTTGATCAGCAATGGACCGATCGGTGCCCCCGGCCGGCCCATTGCATTCAATGTGTGCTGGTACGCGTTGTACCCCTGTACGCGTTGATCAGCAATGGACAGATTGGTGCCCCCTGGCCGGCCCATTGCATTCAATGTGTGCGGGTACGCGTTGTACCCCTGTACGCGTTGTACCGCAATGGACCGATCGGTGCCCCCGGCCGGCCCATTGCATTCAATGTGTGCGGGTACGCGTTGTACCCCTGTACGCGTTGTACCGCAATGGACCGATCGGTGCGCACCCATTGACAATGGCCTAGCCTGGCAATGGACGCGTTTTCGAAATTTGAACGAGTCGGTTGCTGGAAATTCAGTTGGTCACCCACAACAATGTTGCAAAATCATGTATGTCATGAAGTTGAAGATTTGAAGGATGCTGTGGGCGTGTATTGGTTCTGCTATTCCATGGATTGGCCAGATTCAGAAGATGCAAACGACTTGGACCTATCACTTTGGACACAAGGGACAGTATCTGCCTCTCCAGCACATATATATTGCTGGCTGTTCCCCTGAGAGCTCACTTGCCTGCACTACATGCTCCAGGACGACATCTGCCACTGCACTGCTGCTGTCTCTGCCCCTCTGGACCCTGCAATAGCACGTACTGTGGAGAGAGCCCCAGCCTTCAGCCTTGAGGAAAACCAGGCCCTGCTGGACAGCCTACTTCCACAGTACAGCAAGCTGTATGGGACACCAGGGGAGCAGGTGAGTGTTCTGTGCACTGCCTTTCTGAATGTGCATTTTGTCTGACTAGCAAGGCTTAAAGTCTGCACGCCACTGGCTAGCAGGCTCACTGAGTAGTTGTCACCCCCCATAGTGTGTAGTGACATGCACTGGACAGGTATGGTGCAGTGACAGTGCATTTGAACAAGGTTTTACTTCCTATGCAATGATACCATGTAGTGACGTCTGGCAAACTGTCCATGGGCAGCGTTGCACTGCCTGTGTACATCATGTGCCCCTGTGAATGAGACATGTATATACAACTGTGTCATGCACGGATATGTTGCATGTGTAGTAATGGCCTTTTCACTTTGTCATCCTGACAGGTTAATGCCCATCGGAAGCAGGAGATCTGGAAGGACATCGTCCGGGCTGTCCGGTCCGTGGGGGTCTACAAGCGCCGGATCCGCAACTGCCAGAAGAGGTGGCAGGACCTTCGGGGCTGGACCCGGAGGTTTGCACGGGTCCAGCTGAAGCTGTTGCCTCCTCGCAGGAGGGGCGGAACACGGACCCTGACCCCCACATGCTCCAGATCCTGGCGGTGGTGTTTCCAGACCTGGATGGGCAGCTGAAGGCCAGACAGCAGCAAGGAGGGGGTGAGTCAAAGACTGCACTGTGAACTCTGTATTACATGCTATGTGCCCTCCTCTGGCCTGGTTAAACTGCCACAGTACAGCAGTCATGTTGTCCAGGAGCCATGTCCCTCTATTGTGCACTGCCCACTCCTCATCTGATACCCAGGTGTGGCCCTTACATTCAGGGAATTGTGTCACTTGGGACTGTGTCCTTGCAGTTTGCTTCACTAAAGGTGGGGGACAGCATCTGTTTCCCTAACTCTGTTGTGGGCATCATGGGTGGGTCCATTGTTCACACAACGCCTGTGTTCGGACATGTAATCTGCGTGTTGCTTTGATATGCGGTCCACTTGCTGAGCTGAGCCACCACATGTGCCTGGGGTATGTGGCACACACCCATGCAGCTGGTGGGAACAATGTTTGGGCCCCAGGAGTGTGCAGATTACGTGTGTCACACATACATAGCCAGCTATCCACTGTCCAGGGCTCATCCCTCATTCATGTGGGGCAGGACAGTCATGCCTACTCCAGGCCATGCAATGCACTCTGTACTCCCACTCCCGTGTATCAGCTGACACATTGTGCGCAGTGATTTGACCCCTCAGGTGTCTGACTCTGTGTCAGTGTGCTGTGGATTTGTTGCCAGGACTGCTGGGGTGTTTCTCGGTAGGGGCTCAGCATGCCACTGGAGATGTGACATAGGAGACGATACTTGTGTGTCACATAGGTGTTTGATCAGCTGCCGTGCAGACTGGGGTATGCGAATGTGAAGTTCAGGCAGCTGTTCCCCATTCACAGCAGATTGTGAGGGGCTCAGGTTCAGAGGGTAGTGTCACAGGTCTCCCATATGTCCAATCGGTATGACCTGGACAGATGAGGGTTAAGATGATGTGTTGTGTGGGGGATGTACATGTGCACTTGTGCAGCTCCAGGACGTGCATTCCCCATGACCTACTATTGTGACACAGTGCAGAGTGTTGTTGTCTGGCTGCCAAGTCATACATCACTGAGACAGTGATGTATGACTTAGCAGTCATGCCTCCGCCATGGCATGTGTCTACTTATTGGTGATCCTGCAGGGGAGTGACATGTGCTACATGCACACCATTGTGGCGATGGCTATCAGGACATGGGTGCATCATGGTGTCTGTCGCTGGTATGCATCACATGCATTTCCTATTTGACTCTGGGCGTCCCTTTCATCCGGAAACCTGTACTGACTCAGTGGCAAGAGTTGTGATGTGTGCATGTCCACATGCGACACCGTGTCCTCTGCACTGTCCAACTACTGTGTAGTTGGTGCATGTGTCCACACTGGGGTGTTGCTATCCAACAGACACCAGACAGATGGGTGCAAGGCCATGTGGGATGTGAGTGCCATGGTTGGCATCAGACTGACAATTGGCTTCTCCTGTTCAGTTAGGGCACTTTTAGCAATGTACAACTAATGATGCCAGGGCTTGCTCTGTAATGTGCTGTGCTCACAGTGGTGTGTGCGTTTGGTGCAGGTGACTGATGTCTGTCTGTTTCCCCATTGTTTGCAGATACATCCACGGCCACGGAAGGGGACAGCTCCACGGACCAGGAGGAGCCGGAGAGCCAGACTGGGTCAGCAGCCGAGGAGTGGTCGGAGGGACCCAGTGGCATGGAGGGCGAGGGGAGCCACACCGAGGAGTCCTCAGCACCATCCACCTCAGCTGAGGACCAGAGCAACTCGGAGGATGACTCCCTTATGGAGGCGGGTGTCAGCAGCCACCACACCCCAGCTAGTGTTGCTGTCCCCGCCACCACCAGCACCACCACCGCCCTCCCATCGGCTCCCATTCCTCAGGTCCGTGGAGGCTCCCATGTTCGGGAGCGTGTCTCCTTTGGGCCAGGCACCGCACCCCTGCCCCTGTGTCCCCTGCTGCCCTGAGTGAGGAATCTGTGTACCTCCTTCGCCAGCTCCATGTAGGGCAGACAGCCATGCTGAGTGTCCTCCATGCGCACACCGCTCTTTTGACTCAGCTGGTGTCGTTCATGGAGGGCATCTCATCGGGCATGTCTGACCTACAGAGGGGCAATAGGTCCATGGACTCCTCCCTGACGGCAGCAGTGTCCCTCCTCAGACAGTCCCTCACCCCTCCTGCCTCTGCTCCATCCACACTCCCCAGCACCTTACCCGTCCCAAGCACACACACACCGGCACAGGCACACACCAGCACACACACGTCCAGCACACAGACACACACGCCACAAACAAAACGCACACGCACGCACAGTCAGGGGACTGAAACCAGACTCACAGAAGATGGGGCCCTGGAACACACACACACATCCACGAGCACTGCGCAGTCCTCAGTTGCCTCTCCCTCCAAAACACCCTCCCTTGCCTCACCTGCAACCCCAAAGACCCAGCGGCTCTTCCTCAGTGACCTCGGCCTCTTCCCCTCCGATCCAGCTGATACAGCATTCAGGGGGAAGAGGAAGCCCACCCACACGGAGCAGAGTGCCCCTCGCCCCCGGACACCCTCCCCCAGACGCAGACAGACTGAGGCCCCCACCCGCAAGTCCCCCCGGAGTCGTAAGAGCAAGACCCCGCCGCCGCCCTGCAGCTCATGCACCAGGTCTCCTTCCTCCATCCCTCAGGCCCCCACTCCACAGGTGCCCCCACCACACCCTGCCCCAGGTTCCCCCACCCACAGATATACCATCCCCAAGAGGATCCGGCCTTCTCCCCCTGCCACTTGCTCTCCCGGCACCACACCCCCCGCTGCGCTTGTCTGTGCCACTGATGTGGTGAGGGTGTCCTCCCCCTCTGTCCAGCCCACCTTGCCTGTTCCCCATTCTCCTCCCCTGGTGGTAGGCACTGCAGTGGAGTCCACTACCACCCTGTCTGACTTGGGCACTGCAGTGGCGGACCTGTCCACTCCATCTGCAGGGTCCACTGCAGTCGTGCCGGCACCCACAACATCTGAGTCATGCCCCCCAGTTGTGCCGGTACACACCATGTCAGACACCTCCACTGCAGTTGTCAGTGGCTCACCAGCACCCACCACCCCTTCCCTGCTTCCTCCTGGTGAGCCCTGATCCTGTCCCTGCGGTGCCTGGCCTGCCCCCCCGGTTGCCCCTCCTAGTGGATTGTCCCTGGTTTTGTGCAGGCATGCGTAGGGTGACATCTGCCACTGTCACCCTGTTTGGACTTTGACAATGGACTGGCCATTGGCCTTTGTGTTTTTTCTGGACTTTCAGTTTTCATTGCACGCATATGCTGAATAAAGCAACTTTCTGTTCTCTAGTGCTTATGCTTCTGATGTACATGTTGTTGATGATGCTAACCATGCCCTTGCTGCAGTGATGGTGATATTTGGTCTCATGATAATGAAGTGTTACTGTGCAGGAACCCATGTGGTCCAGGGGGAATGTGTCCTATCCTGTGGTGTATCCATGTCATCCATAGCAGCATCTGAGGGTGTCATGTGTTCAGTATTTGGCAATGGGATTTCCTACTTACATTAGCTATTTCACATCTGTGGCTTCCACCCCTGCACATCTGTTGTGCCTGCCATTGTTCAATTCGTCTACTTCCCTGACCGTGTGGCCATCTGGACATGCAGGTTTGGGCATCAATGGGGAAGGACTCATCTGTGTTGTCAGTGCAACATTGCTATACAAGTGTGTTGGATCTGTGCTGATGATTTCGTTGGCACTTCCATGACCAGGCTGATGTGACGGGAGCCCTCATTTGGTGCTAATTGTTGATTGTGTGACCAAGTGCTCATCTGACATGATGGGGCCCTACTGAGGCAACATATGGCACAGCTTTCCTCACACAGGAGTGGAGTCCCCTCATGGCAGTGTGTACTCCTGTGACATTGCCTGCGCACAAAGTGTGTGTTGTATGAGCATGTCTGTGTGTTCACTTCCGTTTTGCTGTGCATGCTGTGATCCCTAGTGTTGTACCTGTTTGTGATGCTTGCTGAGTTGACCTATGTTCCCCCAAAGTCTTCTCCCTGGGTTCTCTGTGATGTGGGTGCATGGCACATTACTGGTCATCAGGGTGTCACCCATAGGTGTGTTTGCTGTCAGGGCTGAGTTTGTGTGCAGACGCAGATGGGTCACAGTCAGGTTTCCCCTTGGCACTTGTTGTTTGCCCCTGTCATGTGATTTCCAGTTTGTGTTATCTTTCAGTGATTGTGACACGTTGTGTGTGTGACTGCTGGCACTCCTCAGGGTCCGGGCTGCAATGTTGGTTGTTGTCTATGTGAGTTCTTTGTGGGTGACCTTGGCTTCTTCATTGGTGTGTGACTGTGGCTGGGATCCCATTGGTTGGTGTGGTATTGCCGTCATGTCCATGTACAGCGTAGTGTGCAGTGTGTCAGACATTCAGGAGTCTTGTTGAGTGGCCATGTGTGATGTGTTTCTGCACCTTGGTTCCCACCCACCACCCTGGAATAGTCATGGGTGCATGTGCAATGTCACCAGTGCATGTGTGCTTCACTGCTGCACATTGTTGGAGGTTGAGGGGTGTGGTGTTGAGTGTGTGCAGATGAGAGTTGTTGCCCGGCTAGGCCCCTGCCTCCATGTTGGCCTTGGCTTACTGGCCATGCTGATTGATTTGTGCTTGTGTAGGTGTGATGGTAGTTTGTTGCTCAGGACACATGACTGTGGTTCACAGTGTGAACGACATTTAGCTTTGTCATCACAGTGGGATTGTAATGCAGCCCAGGGTCACCACATTGTGGGGGCCCTGGGGTAGTGCTGTGGTGTGTCTGTGTCTTGCTGTGTCAGTTGCTGTTCCTACGTGCCTGTGTGACATGTGTGATTTGTGCTCCCTCTCATCTGACAATGCCTGCTTGCCCACATAGGGGATTTGGATCCATGAGTTACCTTTGTGTGGCACTGTATGCACATCTGTATGATTGGTATTCAGGTCTCCTCATGTGTTGTGTGGTTGCCTGGGGACACTGGCACCCCCCTCACCTGTTGTGTATGATGTGCAGTGTGGGTCTGCCTGTTTGTGTTTGTGCATCTGCACCACTGCATTGGCATATCTTGGGTGTGCCATTGGCTGTATGTAGTTTGGTGGCTTTCCCCTGCTGTCCCTGGGACTCCTAGGTCATCGGTCAGCACAATGATCATGGTTTGTGTGTCCCATTGCTGCCATGGTATGGTATCTGTTCACCTCACATCTACAGTCTCCACAGGGTATCTGCATTTGTGTGCCCATTGGTGCAAATATGTGGGTCTGCATTCTGATGGTCACTTCTGTCATTGTGTCATTGATGAATGTTGACAGTGTCAGCCCCCATGGGTGTTGTTTGTCTGCACATGGCCAAAGGTATGTCTTATTTGCACTGCAGTATTTGGCTCCCCCAATTTATGTTGCAATGGGACACATGCACTACTTTGCCACTGATGTGTTTTATGTTCTGTGACCAGGAATCATCCATGCAGTTTGGCAGTTGCAGATCTTTCTTTGTCAACACTTACATTTTGGTCACTGTGTTGATGGGGGTTTAGACCGCATTGCCACAATGTTCAAAATGTGCTTCAGCTATGGACCCCACACTTACATTTTGGTCACTGTGATGATGGGGGTTTGGACCCCATTGCCACACTGTTCAAATTGTGCTTCAGCTATGGACCCCACACTTACCTTTTGGTCACTGTGGTGATGGGGCGTTAGACCCCATTGCCACAATGTTCAAAATGTGCTTCAGCTATGGACCCCGCACTTACATTTTGGTCACTGTGGTGATGGGGGGTTAGACCCCATTGCCACAATGTTCAAAATGTGCTTCAGCTATGGACCCCACACTTACATTTTGGTCACTGTGGTGATGGGGTTTAGACCCCATTGCCACAATGTTCAAAATGTGCTTCAGCTATGGACCCCACACTTACCTTTTGGTCACTGTGAGGATGGGGGTTTGGACCCCATTGCCACAATGGTCATGGCCTGCTTGCATTGTGGGGGCCACACACATATATGTGTGGCACATGTGATAGGGGGTCACATTGTATGTTCAAAGTCATGTTCAGTGTTGTAGGCATTTGACACAGTCTACACACGCTTGTCATGGTGTTGGGGGGATGTCTTTTTCTTGTATTCCCTAGGTTGTGGTGTGCTGGTTGTGTCATGCATTGTCCATCCTATGAGTGGGGGTGGTGTTGGTGGTAGGCATCCAGCCCCCCATGGGTAGAGGTGGTAGTAGTGAAAGGCATCCAGCCCCCCTGGGTAAGGGTGGTAGTAGTGGTAGGCATCCAGCCGCCCCTGGCTAAGGGTGGTAGTAGTGGAAGGCATCTGGCACCCACATGGCTAAGGGTGGTAGTGGTGGTGGGCATCTGGCACCCCACTGGCTAAGGGTGGTAGTAGTGGTAGGCATCCAGCCCCCCTGGCTAAGGGTGGTAGTAGTGGTAGGCATCTGGCACCCCCTGGGTAAGGGTGGTAGTAGTGGTAGGCATCTGGCACCCCCTGGGTAAGGGTGGTAGTAGTGGTAGGCATCCAGCCCCCCGGGTAAGGGTGGTAGTAGTGGTAGGCATCCAGCCCCCATGGGTAGAGGTGGTAGTAGTGACAGGCATCCAGCCCCCTGGGTAAGGGTGGTAGTAGTGGTAGGCATCCAGCCCCCTGGGTGAGGGTGGTAGTGGTGGTAGGCATCCGGCACCCCCTGGGTAAGGGTGGTAGTAGTGGTAGGCATCCAGCCCCCCCTGGGTAAGGGTGGTAGTGGTGGTAGGCATCTGGCACCCCCCTGGCTAAGGGTGGTAGTGGTGGTGGGCATCTGGCACCCCCCTGGCTAAGGGTGGTAGTAGTGGTAGGCATCCAGCCCCCCTGGCTAAGGGTGGTAGTAGTGGTAGGCATCTGGCACCCCCTGGGTAAGGGTGGTAGTAGTGGTAGGCATCTGGCACCCCCCTGGGTAAGGGTGGTAGTAGTGGTAGGCATCCAGCCCCCCCTGGGTAAGGGTGGTAGTAGTGGTAGGCATCCAGCCCCCCATGGGTAGAGGTGGTAGTAGTGACAGGCATCCAGCCCCCCTGGGTAAGGGTGGTAGTAGTGGTAGGCATCTGGCACCCCCATGGCTAAGGGTGGTAGTGGTGGTGGGCATCTGGCCACCCCCTGGCTACGGGTGGTCGCGGTGGTTGCCATCCCGCCCCCCTGGCTTAGGGTGGTAGTAGTGGTTGGCATCTGGCACCCCCTGGCTAAGGGTGGTAGTAGTGGTAGGAATCCAGCCCCCTGGGTAAGGGTGGTAGTGGTGGTGGGCATCTGGCACCCCCTGGCTAAGGGTGGTAGTAGTGGTAGGCATCCAGCCCCCCTGGGTAAGGGTGGTAGTGGTGGTAGGCATCTGGCACCCCCTGGGTAAGGGTGGTAGTAGTGGTAGGCATCCAGCCCCCCGGGTAAGGGTGGTAGTGGTGGTAGGCATCTGGCACCCCCTGGCTAAGGGTGGTAGTGGTGGTAGGCATCCAGCCCCCCTGGGTAAGGGTGGTAGTGGTGGTAGGCATCTGGCACCCCCTGGCTAAGGGTGGTAGTAGTGGTAGGCATCTGGCACCCCTGGGTAAGGGTGGTAGTGGTGGTAGGCATCTGGCACCCCCTGGCTAAGGGTGGTAGTAGTGGTAGGCATCCAGCCCCCCTGGGTAAGGGTGGTAGTGGTGGTAGGCATCTGGCACCCCCTGGCTAAGGGTGGTAGTGGTGGTTGGCATCCGGCCCCCCTGGGTAGGGGTGGTGGTGCGCATTCAGGCCCCTGTGTGCATATGTGGCATTGGTGATGGGCATCCCGCCCCTATGGTGCTGCTGTTGCTGGTGTAAGTAAATTCTGCATCCCTCTGTGTGTGTGTGATGTGTCGTGTACGTGTTGTATGTGTTTTGTGGTTGGTGTCTGACTTACCTTCTGCGCCGTACGCGTCCGTGCCTGTTCCGGTAGTAAATGTAGAATATTGGTATGATCGGGACGAAGGGATTCATGGTTGGTTCGTGTCGTTTGTCTTTCTCGTTGCTTCGCGTCGTCCTCGTCGCTTCGCGTAGTCCTCGTCGCTGGCGTGTTCGCCTCGTAGCCGTGGATCGTGTTGTGGCGCGAATCGGAGCTTATGTGCGCCTCTCCCGGATGCTTTGACGTGCCGTGCGTAGCGACGGGTTCGGCGCGTACGGAAAGCGCATCGTACTTGTTCGGCCGGACGGAGCTGCATTTTCCCTTCCGTGCGACTCGATTCAGCGTTTCCGGATTCGCCTCAGTCGGAGAACAGGACCTGAATTGGGTGAGTACGACTCGGCCGGATTCTGTGCTGTTGTGCGCATCGTACTTACTCGTTCGGTCTGCTGTACGGATCGGTCGGGAAACAGGCATTCGCATGGCTTTTTTCCCGACCGAATGGTATTGGGTGCGCCTCCGACCGAGATCGGAATCGGCCCCAATATATTAATGTACACAATGAATACAATATAAAATATTTAAAAATCCAAGACACATTTACAAAGAAATGCTATATACATTGAAATTAATGTAAACATAAAAACAAATATAAAAAAAAAACAATTAGTGCTATAAACTCTATTTAACCAACATTATGAAAACTATTGAAGTCTAAGAATCATAAATATACTTTTCACACTCTAGTTTATGCAATGGTAGGTAAAGTGGAGGGATAAAATGTACTATCACCACTCCTGTCTGTGCAACAGTTGTGGTAGTGTTAGACTTAGGAGGGATAACATTTGCTATTCCCACTCCAATCTGAAGGGTTGAAATTTGCTATTCCTCTCAGAAGAACACAACAGTAAGGAAAGTTTTGAACTTCAGAGAGGCAAAATTTACTATTCAAACTCCAGTTTATGAAACAGTAGGGAAAGCGCTGGATTTTGGAGGGGTGAGATTTACTCTTCCCACCCATGCAGCAGTAGGAAAAGTGTTAAATTGCAAAGAGGTTAATTTTATAATTCCTACTGGAGTCTAAACAAGAGTAGGGAAAGTACATCACTTCAAACACATTACACATATAAGTAACACAATGAATGTAGAAGAAAAATATTACATTCCTAATATCAAAAGTATTAACATAAATATATATGCATATATGTAATTAAAAAATAATTTACAAAAAAATAATCAATTTACATAACAATTCAATAAAAAAAATAGTATTACTTAATACATAATTGTAATTCTATTATTAATTAATTAAGTTCCCACCCTATACCCCACCAAACCTAGCAGCCTGCACCAAAAATGTAACTTAAAAGATATGTATTTCATAATCTAAATATTTAAAATCAATTTAATAATTAGTTAGCAAATACTAAATGATTTTTAATAAATTATTACTTAATTACCATTCCAGTCTAGACCCCCTACAAACCTAGCAGCCCACAACTAAAATATAAGTACAATAAATGAGCATTCCATAAATTGTATAGTTATAATAAATGAAATAATGAATTAAAAATTCTGAATTCATTCTAATTAATTATTACTTAATTAACTTCCCACACTATGGGGGTCATTAGGATGGCGGGCGGACTTCAGTCCGTCCGCCATCCCAGCGGTAACGGGACCGCCCGCCTGTCATGCTGCGGTCCCGTACCCCTAATTATGATGCGACCGCCACCGCGGCGGTCGCATCTGGCAATTTAACATTGCGGCGAGTGCTGCTGGCTGCAGCACCCGCCGCAATGTCAAATGGCCATGTTGTGCATTTCCATGCACAACGTGGCAGGCACCACGCGGTGCCTGCCACCTTGAGGGGGGTACCATGGGTACCCCCCCAGTGCACAACTGCCCCCCCACAGAGGGGGCCCGCAACGGGCCCCCAAAGCCAGTCTCCGTCTGTCTTTTTGCAGCTGGATATCCGCCGCAAAAAGACAGGCAGAAGGGCTCATCCTAATCACTACGGCGGTGCCTGCACGGCCCCCGCTGCAAGGATGCCCTGGTTCTGGGTTCCGCAAGGCAGGCGGAAAAGGACCGCCTTGCGGGACCATGGCGGACGGACTTTCCGTCCGCCGCGGTATCAATGTGATTCCCACCGCGATCCTAATTTGGAGGTGGGTGAATCACATTGAGATGGCGATCCTCCCGCCATCATAATGAGCCTTATATCCCTAGAAACCCAACAGCCAGCAAATAATATATAATGAAAATAAATCAAAATGATATAATTTACATAATAAATATCAATCATATCATTAAATACAATTTACTAAATAATTCATAATTATTTTTAACTAATTACCTTCCAATGCTATCCCTAAATATACCCAACAATCCACTACAACACTATACATTAATATAAAAATAGAAATTAACAATTCAAAATCACCTAAAATTTCAAGCTATAGCTAAAAAAATACGCTTTATATGAACAACAATAACATAAAATTAATACATCAACAAATAATTTAAAGATGGTACTTGTACTGACTACATTATTGAAAATGGTATCAAGACATCAATATTATTTAAAACTATATTACTTACCTCAAAACACGATATTCTTGTGTAACACAATATTTATTTTCTGATATTTTGGACATCCGATATATCTCCAGCAATAGGATGTCAAGCCGAGTCTTCAAGAGTATTTGTGGTAAATGTAAGACTTTTTAATTTGAGAATGCTATCCTTTCCAATGGAAGATCTACTTATCCAAGCTCTTCATCTTATAGAGATTGCAGAGAATATCAGGTGTGTGGTTTTCAAATGCATTGAGCAACCAACACAGTACAGCAAACGAGATCCATGCATGTGTATCTGTATAGACTGACTTCCTTTCTGTCTGAGCCACTATTTGATGTGCTCTGCAGCAGGGGAAAAAATTACTTTAGTACTACATTCTGCAAAGCAGCCATTTGCCTGACTTCATTGGAGGACCCAATTTACTGTAGGTGTCCTCTTAAGTCATTAGCAGCCACCCTACAGGACATAATCTTTGACTTCCTTTGTCAGCATTGTACTGAATCAAAGAGATAAAGTCTGTTTTCTGGCCAAGATTATAAATCAGGCACATATACACTACCAAAATGCTCCATTTTGATTGGCTCTTAGCTAGTCAATATCTACCCAGGAGATTCATAACTACTTTCTGAGACAAACCTCATTATCAGTGGCGGCTCGCAGAGGTAACGCTATGGGGTGGTGAGGCGGGGCGGGGGCTGGACTGGGTGGGGGGGTAGTGGAGTCCGACATGCAACCACAGATATCTATTTATTTATTTACGTTCACCTTTGCCGTCGTATGTCGGACTTCACTACCCCACCACCCAGCCCTGCCCCCGCCCCTTCTCACCTCCCCACAGCATTACCTCTGCGAGCCACCACTTCTCATTATAGTATCAGCCCACATGTCACTCCACCTTCTTCCCCTAACAGTCACCAGCGAAGCTCACAATATTCTGTAAAATATCTCGAGTGTTCACCTTGTTCATAGAATATACTCATACTGGAAGATGTACTGCTAGAGAAAACATTTGTAGAATCATTCACTGTGAGCAGAAATCTTAATACATATGGAAACGGTTCTTATATCTGCTACTACAAGTTCCGGAAATAAGTAAGGCCCCAAAAACATTCTTTCTCACGTGTTTATATGTAACAAGATTGATGAGTCCATGACAGTTTTCACTGTATTTTTTTAAAAATACCCAATTGTTCTGCTGGTTCACAGTGCTGTATGCTAATTAATTATCTTTGGATGTAGTCTTGTATGAGGTTTGCTTAGCAACATTTTAAAAGACAGTGTATATTTATAAACATTCTTTTATAATTCTCTTGTAATACACTAACAACGATTTAGTAGTCAGGGCTTATTCACTTAATCATTTTCATATTCCTTGCACATGCTTGTGAAATAGATTTAACATTTATTCCTGTTGGTTGAGGTGCACAGATCTCTGCACAAATGCAAAATAACTGAATATGCTGCTACTCATGGCCATCTCCCCTCAGACCATATGCTCGAATGCTAGTTGGTCAAGCAGCCAATCATTATCAAGTTTATTCAGAATCAATGGAGTTATAAAACAAGATCCATAAAATCAGTACTGTATTCATCATTATCAGGTGCACGTGTGTTCAAAAGCATATTGACACAATGAAATCCATTCAAGGTGAGAAGAGACAAAAATAACAGGATCAAAACGAGTAGCCAATCTAAAAATTCACAGAATAGTCATTGGAGTTTTCTGAAAACCTGGGCTGGGTGATGGTTGCAACACAGTGTGCCCAAGTTGCAAAATGAGCACCTACAGCATTAAGTACATTTGACCTTGGGAAGATGCACCAGAATACAGGAGTTGAACCTGAGCGTTCCAGTGGATAGATGCTTAATAATTCTAACTTGAAGACTGCACAGTTCACAGCCAGAATATCTTTGCAGCAAGATTCACAGGCCCTTTACGTGAGCCCTGTGTGTCACGGGAAGCGAGTACCCTGTTTCCGTACCTTGGAGATTTGATCAAACTTTATGAACACTTCTAGTTGCAAGATCGTGCTGCAATTTGGTTACTGGGCCACAGGGCAGGCCTCGGGGACATAGTGCAGACTACTATCCATACTGGAGAGCACACATGCATACAGAACATAGCATTTATGTTTTGCAATCAATAGAAGAGCGTACCAATAGCATGCACATAGAGAAGCAGGCTGCAGAAACCGCTTTCATCTGATCAGCTGAGACTTTTTCATCTGTGTTGTGCTGATGGAATTGTGCCTCTTCCAAGTTGAGAAGGCCAGATAAAGTGGTCTCAGCGCGGTTTGATCTTACCAACAAATATGAATTCTGTCACACTTCCATTAAACTTGAGAACGTGTTCACTGAACCATGTTTAAACACTACAATCTTAAAAGTGAGTTTTTGAGAAAATGCAGTGAGCCAGGGACACCCTCATCCTAGGTGAAGAATGAGTTGTACGTCATCCACATAATTCTGATTAGCTGAATTGGTGGACAGATATTGACATTAAATGGCAGGTGCTATTGGGGAGTCTTGTGGCGCCCCCCACAACGGTAATGAAAACGGTAGTTACTACTCATATTTCATCTAAAGTAGACTACTGAGATGCGCTCTTCATCAATATTTGGAAACAAATTTTACATAAGCTGCAGACTCTGCAGAATGCCACAGCACGGCTACTGTTGGGCATTCCAAAACATAAATCAATATCTCAAGCACTGATCCAACTACACCGGCTTCCTATATATAAACAGATTCAGTTTAAGGCACTCTGCATTGCCTTTAGACCACTTAAAGGCATTGGCCCTGAGTACCTGAAGCAGCGCTTTCAGCGCTACATCCCGGCACGCTCCCTACGTTCATCCACCAGCGGAAATCTAGCCATCCGCAGATTTATGAAAACCAACTGGGGAGGGAGAGGTTTCATTCTAAGCACTTCGAAGCTGTGGAACTCACTTCCAATAGAACTAACATCTAAGACTAATCTATTGGAATTCAGGAAGAGCCTAAAGACCTGGCTCTTTAATAAATAACCTGTCCATTCCGCTTAGCGCCTAGATACCTCCGGGTAATTGTTGCGATTTAGAAATTCTATTTCATTCATTCATTCATTGACTAGCAAATATGTGACGGAAAAGGTGAAATGGACAAGACCTGGGTTCCATCTCTCAGGAAGGATGCAAACAACATGGCTGTCATCAATAAGATGCCTATTGCTTTAAGCTGTCATTAATGGTTGTGTGATTAACAATATCAAATAAAGCATAGAGGTCCAATAATATAACCTATGCTTTGTTGTCATTATCCATGATGCTCCTAATTTTGTCACCATCAAGCGCCAATGCTGTCTTGGTCCCGCTTGCACTGTGGAAGCCCAGATGCTAAAGCACCAATGTGATTTGACTTCTGCAGAAAGGCAGATAGTTACTTTGTAAACATCTTCTCTAATACTGTGGGCATCATAGTAAGTATGGTGAAGTATCTATAGTTCTCAGTAAGCAAGCAATCTAAGTTAATTTGTTTCGCAGTGGGTGACGATACCAGATTTCCAGAGTTGCAGGAACTAGAGGTGGATTAAATAATACAGTGAGTCATGACAAGAAGGCCGGAGGAAGTGACTGGGCTACAGACACAGGGCAGATCTCATCTGTAGACCCTGATTTGATGAATTGTGAAGATGGTTAATATTGCCTCCGGAAAATGTAGTAGCAAAGGATGTCCAGCAATTTCAACACCATGAATTTGCCTGCAAAGTGGTAGAAGTAAGTATGGGATTCGAGTCAGTCTTGGTGGTTTTTATCCCTTCTTTAATAGCCTCAACTTTAGCTCTGAAAAGCAAAACAAGGTCATCACACTCTTTCTGGGATGGAGGGACACCCATCTTTCAGCAAATCAGTTGTGTGAAAGGCTTAAAATCCTTGAACTGCTGATTAGAGGAGCTATTGATTGAACACATAAGCACACTGATATATTCACCCAGAATAGAAAGGAATCTCATTATAAGCATGTAGATTTATTTTGTATTTTAGTTCAATCTCTGAATATGTTTTCCTACATTTACACGAACACTGACACGCAAGTAGTTGCTGTCATTTCAGAGATGCTAAAAACCTAGATTTTCCAGCACTTCCGCTTTTGAGTTTGAAGTGTACTTCTTGAAAGATTGTGCATGGCATATTTGTTCAAAGTAAATAAGGCTTCATCTAGAGACATTGATTTTGCTCCATGACATTCTCTTGGTTGACTCCATGAGTGGTCTACCTCGAACTTTCAACAACTATTAACAGAATTAAGTTGAAATAGGTCCATGTTAAAGCAAGTATATTAAAGATTGACCCTAATCCAAGACATGAAAATATAAGATCCCTTGTAATTAGTAGAACTCTCAATCAGTTGGTCTAGACCAAAGGTGTGCATGGATTAAATAAAGTCACTTTCCAGGCAGTTGGAAGGGCCATGAATTTGCAAACTGAAGTCTTCCAAAAGGATCATCATGGTCACCTCTAGGATAATTTGACCTATTGTTTTGCTAAGTTTGTTCACCCGGTTATCACCCTTACACAGTGGCCATATTGTAATTGATTGCACATGCTAAGTCTTTCACTGAGTGAATCTGGGCCTTCTCCCAACCTTCCTTACACATTGCCTCCCAAACAGACTTGCATTATTAGCTACACCCAGGCTAGGTTTCCTGTGACCCTCCAATCTTTGTGAACAGTCTGGAAGGTCAGTAAATCTGGGAAAACTAATAGTGATGCTGCTAACCCCTGTGGTATATTCACAGTATTTGGATCAGAATAGTGAATGCTACAGAGCCTTCCAGAACAGTTACAGGGTTACTTATAAATGTAGATTTTCATATGTAGCCACTGAGAAGCAAAATGTAACCATATCTGTACACTAAAGAGGCAGTACATTAGTAGCATCTTTTCTACAGAATGTAGAACTACCACAACAATATAGTTAGGCATCAAAATACAGGATACAAAATAACAAATGATAATATTGAGTAACACATTGGACACAAGCAAATACTAGAAATGAGGAAGTGAACAAAATACCTGCCATCATGTATTGATTTATGATAGCTCATATCAGGATGAGAGAAGCAAATCCCATCAATACCTCTCTCTTCTTGACTGATGGCAGAGGTGACCGCTTAGCAATATCAATAGTCCAAGTCCATCATTGGTGCAATCTTCAATGCAGCATAGCTTCACTTTGCAAGAAGTGGCCTATTCTTTAAAAAGTAAAACCAAGGGGTTTACACACTGTAGCATGTACTACATTATAAGTATGCACACTTGTTTAGAATGCAACAGGAATATGGTATTATCAATGGTACTGTCATAATTACAATTAAAGTATCCTTTCTTTGATTGAAATGAGGTTGTCCTTCCTCATAATACTAAAACCTTTTCCAATGCCACTATATGTTATTATCGTAGCTAATCGTTGTCTCATTTTAATTTTAATTTGTAAATGTAAACTATTAACTGTCCTCTTGTAATCTGTTTGTGTGCAGTGAAAACTGTTCTCATGGAAAGCTCTCTGATATCTTCAGGCCTAGTTCACACTTAAGAGAACTGCAATAAATAAATAAATATATTCAGGGAGATGGAACTACTGACAATATAAAATGTGAGAAGTACACAATGAAATGCTGAAGGGTCTCTCGCCCTAAAGGAGCACACATCTATTTATTTCCGATATTGAAACTGTCTGAACAACCTTTCAGCATATCTCAAAAATGTACTCCCATATCTTTGAATAGAAGACTATAAAAGGTCTGTGTCTACCTAAATGTTACAGTTTTAAGTGGATGTATGTGAATTGATAGTCTGAGAAACAGAGGTGGAAGCCTGCATAAAGGAAAGTATCTCTTTCACAAACTATTTTAGTCCTTTAAAAATACAATATTTCATATATGACTAAAACCAATATTTTTCCCTTGCATTTTTTTAAACTAGTGTTTTTCTAGCTGCTTTAACCCCTCACTGTTATGTTATGTGATGTTATGACAGAAGGATGCTGCCTTTGCATGTTTTACTCAGCATGCCTTGACTTTTTCAGGGAAATATTTGGAAATGTTTATAAGATGAGTCCTTATTTCAGCTTTCTGGAGCATGACCCATAATTTCTCTGACAAAGCTAAACCCCTTGTTTTGTTTGTTTACTCCATTCTCCTCCAAGCTTAGAATTCTATGTCTCCTATTGCTTTATTTGCAAAATAATTAGTGGCAGTGCCCAAAGCGCTGCTCAGATACCTGCAGCCAGTGCTATTAAATGTCAGCTCGCCGAATGCCAAGGATGTGTAGTTCTGATTCGAACTCAGGCCTCTAAAATACACTGCCAGACACTCCTTGCCGCTTTTATCCCATCTTGCAGGTTCTTTCTTTCTCCCTTGATGGTGTTTCTTCCATCTTCTTCTTCCTCCTTTCTTGTGCTCAGGAAATGCCTGCTAAGGATAAATAAGTGCCAGTTCCAAAATATTAGTGCCTGTGGCCCACATCCACGACCACCGGCTCAAACTAAGCACTGTTCCAGCAACTTTAAGCTAATGTGTGTCTCACATTTGTCATGAAAAGAGAACGCTAGTACTTTGTTATTTGCAACTGTTTGGTGTAAGTGCGGTAGAATAATGAGAAATTACCCGACAGCCTGCTGCTGCTGTTAAAGGTACACATTTTTGTACGCTTTTTCACATGGATGAAGAACATATTTGTGCATTTATAGAAAATGTGTCCTCAATTTTGCTTCTGGAGCACTAAGCATAATTTTCTTGAGAACATCCTGAGCTAGAACCATTTTCTTTCTAAAAAGGTCCATTACATTGCTGCAGAAGAGCAGCATTTTTAACAGGGTGAAATCATCTTAGACCTCACCACAGTACCTGCAATTAGCATGGCACCACTAACAAGTGAGTTATATTATGAATATTATCTGTTACCCTTTCTATATGCTCCTTTATCTGACTTTCAAAACAAGGCATTTACTCAAATGTATTTCAATATCATATAAACGGCAGAGCAGTATTTTACCTAAAAAAACACCATCTTAAAATTTTATGAAATTCACCACAATTTGTAAGTGAATTTATTATCTGGGGGAAGAGGGGTAGCGGGGTCTCACGGGTAGCCACAGAGAAGAGTGGAGTATGTTTATTTTTAGTTTAGTTTATTATTGATTATGCGTGAATAATAAAAACCAGTGCATACACGGGTCAATAACGAATTCATTTACATAATGCAAGATAAAAAAGAATTAAGTTCATCATAAAATGCAACATATTAAAATTCACATTTTAGAGCTTTTACAACTCATCAGATTTAAAGTGCTTGTGCTTTAAGAGGTAGTCTGACAGGAGCCTTTCAAGTTGAGTAAGAATAAAAGCCGAGCTATGTTGTTATTCAGTGTCCGCTTGCGATGTACGCTTAAGTCTCTCTGCCACTGTGTCAAAGAATTTTGTAACTCGGCAGTTTAGCTGTGTTTCCGCCGGATTAAAGCACAGTTTTACTGCCTGCCTGCAGGTCCTAATACCGCTCTGTTTGAGCGTTGGTCGGAGTAATGTGCGTCTTATGTCCTTTAGGTTGGGGCAGATGCAGATGATATGCACAAGGTCCTCGTTTCCTTTTTCGCAGGGGCGGCAGATCTGCTCTTCTGGTCTCCTTTTCCAGGGCGGCAGGTGCCGAAGAATTAGTAAACTGCACAAGAGTGGAGTAGGGACTTTAGGTGCATCTTGCACCCTTTAGTTCCACCCTGGTCAATAACTTCTTGGGAGAGTCCTTGCCCTTGATTAATATTTGTTATTTATTTTGATACCCAATTTATAAATAATCTTTATCATTTACAATTATTGCTGTCCCTAAAAACACATTATATGTGTTAATGACATCAAAATAATGCTTGGTCAAAAGAAATTAAATTTTGCCTGGAAGATTTGGCATATTTAAAATCAGTAAAATCTGAATCCTATTGTAAATGGTCATTGAATGTGGTCTATATAAATGCCATTTCCTGAGTCAACAAATGCATCTTTTAGCGGAATTTATATACAATAAAATAAATGTAAATCATTTTAATTACCCTGGTTCTACGAGTGTGCAATATGTGACCCCATTATTTGTAAACAGCAAGTTACAAAACACACATAGATAAATAAAAACTGGTTCAATTAATTCAAAATGATTTAATTCATGCATTCTTTGGATATTGGGCTAAATACATTTCAAACATAGGCTCGCTGTGCATTGGCAAAGCTTCAGCATATGTTAGGGTTCAGTTTAGGATTAACTGTATTGTCAGTGTTACTGTACAGTTGTAGGCTTAAGAATAGTATGTGAATAAGTGTTAGGTTGATTGTAAATATTTGGGCTAACATAAGCGAAATATAGAATTCAGGCTAAAGTATAGGTTAGGGTAAAGGTTAGGAAAGCAATAGTGTTAGGGTGGATGTTGATATTGAAAAGATGCTGTAGCATTGCTGTAGTTGTGAAGTGAATTATGTATCTGCTTTTCAACTTCATGATAGTTTGATCTATGGTTGCATTATGAGATGTGTCCTAATTATAAAAAGGACAGTAACAGGAGTTACTGGTCGACTCAAAATATAAGATCCATGTTAATTCCCCTGATCTGGTGTCTTTCACCCACATACTCTCCCTGCTAATAGGCAGGTGGAATTAATGTTTACAATAGCAGAGAGAACTGAAAGATTAACATGGAACCCAGGGACAAAATTATTGATTTTCCTAGCAATTCTTCTCTTCTTAGGAGACCTTCAGGGCACCTCTTACAAAGGGCCAATAGTTCCCCATCCCCAGACTTTATGGGAGCGAGTATTGGCTTATTCTGCAGAGACTTCGCATGTACTATTTAGAGATAGATTTATAAAATTAAATACTAGGTATCCCAATATAAATGATGGGATGCTTGTTTGACCCCACAAAAACAGGAAAGTGGAAAAGAGGAAAGCGTAAAAAATGTGCGTGATAGGAACATCATTAGCAAATTGTGAGCGTGGATTAAAGTGTCTCACATATCATGCTGCTCAAGATCTCTGATACATTTCTACGGTCATTTTTACAAATAACAAAATCCTAAACTCTGTTGATTTCACATAATTCAAATACATTAGTGAACTAACATTTATCAGCACCTTCACTTCATTCCTTTAGTTTTGCATACCTTTATTCTAAATTGCAAATCTTATTTATTATGACTATTAGACTTGACATCATTGGTGTGGCAATCCTGCTATCCTATTGTCTTCACTCCCTTACTTTGCTGAACTCGCTTTTGTTGGCATTAGGACTCTATGCACTTCACTCCTGCTAGCCGGTGTGAAGGAGTTTGTAGTCTCTCCTGAAAACATGGTAAAATTGGCCTATACCTAAATGGCACCTTTAATTCCCATAGAAATGATACTGCCTGTACCCAGGACTTGTGAATGAAATGCTGCTAGTGTGAAGCAACACTCATTGTGCATCCATCCACCAAAATAGCCTTTTGAAATATGTCTCAGGCATGCTACTGTAGCCAGCAGTGCACATTTAAATGGCCATTTAGACTTGGAAAACAACACCTTTTGCCAGGCTTAAAGCTTTCTTTTTAAAGCATATAAGTCACACATAAGATAGTCCCTCACAAAACCTAGTGCAGGGTGCATGGTATTTAAAGAGTAGGACATGCGTTTTAAGTTTTATATGTCCTGGAAGTGAAAAACACCTACAGTCATTTTTCACTCTCTCCTCCTTAGACTAACACTAGGTTAGCTTGTTACCTTTAATAAGTGCTAACACTAGATTGGGAGCAGGTAAATAAATGATATTTACACTCAAATTAATTGTAATTTTAAATCCTCTTTAAAACGTCTGATTCTAAGTTACAATTTTAAAAATACCACTTCTACAAAGTTTTTCAATAGATTTGGGCAACCCAATATACCCTTGTGAGCTTGGGTAAAAAAAGTTAACCAGGTAAAGATGCCTACAAGGTATTCATAAAAATAAAAAATCAAAACTCAACATAACATAACATAAACAGTTGTAAGGTCAAAACAATATATATCAAATGGGTCTCTTCAATGATAAACATTGTGTAGTGTATACACGTTCTTAGCACTGTAGCCGTGGCATTAGTCAGACCGTCTCGCTCCGCATTCCACAAATTTTGGAAGCTGACATTACAACTGCTGACCAAGGGGTCAAGGAATGTCACACGATTCAATGATGTCCTGAAGATGATCTCATTGACACATTGCAAAGGAGAACGAACCGTCAACGTATAACCCATTCTTTTTTTTTAGTGATTGTTAAATTAAATTGTTTTGGGATCTGAATCCTATACATAAGACAGACTCAATTTCTGATTTTGAGGAGATGGGCATTTATACATTGATGACTAATATACCTCCATCCTTCATTTATTTGTGATCTCTGTTATCAATGTATGTGAGAATTGCTTGATTTTGAACCTCTGTTTCTTCATTTGGGATATAAATCAAATTATTATTGAGACAAGTGGCTATTGTAATTTACTTAGTGAACAAATTGTGTATGTTTTGATTTAATTAATTTGTGGTGTCATATGTTGCCACACTACAAAAGATATATTGAGTTTTTTTTAAAGAATATTTTTTTAATGAATCCCTTGTAGGCATCTTTACCTGTTTAACTTTTAGAAAGTTGGCATTTTAATCCCCAAACCAACTTTGCCTTTCAGTCAGTGTCCTGAGTCACATGACTGTGAATGTCTCTGTGTTTGTCAGTTGAGTATTGCTTCCAGACAGTAAGACAAAGGAAGCCTATGTGAGAGGGTAGAGGGCCTTCCTAAAAGAATGGCAGAGGAGGAGTCACACCATGCCTTGATTACACTCCAAAGGGCCTTGTCTGCAGCACACACAAAGGAACCTGACACCAGGCCTGCCCCAGGGTTTTTCACCATAGACTATTTGGAGCCATGTGCAGGGGAAGGGGAAGAACTGACGAGAACCAGTGTTGGAAGTAGGACAGGGAATTCCCCCACACAAAGGCTGGCACCAAGTGTAAAAATGGGACCTCCACAACCTTTCATCAGAATACTCCTGTACCTATGGAAGATTCAGAGGAAGGAATGTCCTGTGGTCTGTGGAAGGAGGACTGCCCTGCTGACTGAAGAAAGATTAGACCTGTTTACCTTGAACGCAGGCTACTCAGTGTTACTGCAAGGGTCAGTTGGCTGACCATCTTTGTGAGCTACAGGGACACAGCAAGCAGTCAGATGCATCCCTGCAACTGCCCATCTGACCAGCAGCAACTTGACCCACCTAAGCCCTGCTGCTGGTCTCTACTTGGTTGAGTCATGATTCCCAAGAGGTGCCCCAGGTCCTGGGCCCTTAGCTGGACCAGTGAGTACTCATCTTGAAGAAAAGGTGAAGGTACAGAAGTTTTGGGCTCCTTGTGACCATGAAGTGATCCCTTCACACCAAGAATTGACACCCCGAGATGACGTCAATGCAAAAGTCCAGTGGGATCTGCTCTCCGTGCTGACAGTGGCCAAGCATGAGGACTAACAAGGTGAGGCCTGCACTTCATGCGGACAGTAACCATCCACGACGATCAATCAGCATGGAGCTGCAGATGTGATTGGCTGTATGTGCTACAGCAGCGACCATCCACAGAGCTCAACCCGTTCCTCACACCGACAGCCTTTTCCTTGCACCCCTAGCCAACGTGAACTTCACCCTGGGTGCCGGACGTGAGAAGGTAACTCTTCAGTGGGAATAACCTGGTACCTATATCCAACCCACATTCCATCATGGGCAGTCTGAACCTGTGGCCTTCCCCTGGTCCAGCAACTGCAAGTGGCGCTTTGTCCTTCTTGGTGCATTTTTCACCTAAAACTTTAAAAACTGACATCTCCGTTTCTACTGATGATATTTTTGTTATTCTGGTGTCATTTAATTTATTAAAATGTTCTCTATCATTCTAAGTTGGTTTGTGATTTTCTAATGTGTTTTTCACTTTATTACTGGAAGTGTGCTGCATAGATGCTTAACATATTCCCTCTAAGTTAAGACTGACTGCTTTTTTACCAACCAACCAGATGTTTAAGCACAGGTTAAATGATAGAATATTGTAGTTCACCCTGACAAGGATTGAAGGATTGTGTTTAATATTTGAGTGGATCTACCACACCTCTAAACTAATAACCCAATTTCATACAATGACGCAATGTTTTCATCAACTCAGTATAGTGCATCATTGCTTAGTAACACACATGGAAGAAAACTTTGTTTATCTCGATTTAAATCTGCTATTGAAGCGCTGCCTGTAGACATGTTTGATACATATAACCAATTTGAATTAAACATATTCCCCTTACTGTTTCTGACAGAATCCCTACATGAACATTTGCAGATCGATAGAAAGCTCAGGAACATAATTTTCTGCTTTGGAATCAAACCTAAAAATGATTTGATTAATAGCATTGATGCTGTAGTAGGTAAGGATATTCTTCATTTTAGAGTTTCCGGTTACAGCACTGATTTTAAAGATTTATATTTCAGCAATATGCCATATGAATATGTTGCAGAGAACGAGCATATTTTAAAGTGATAGACTACAAGAATATGAGATTTCTAGATGAAATTATTCTGTAAAGGACTGAAAAAAGCTCAAGTAATTTAAACTTTCCCAATATTCTACTCTGCCCAGATGTCTACTCTTCTTTCAATAGGTGCCTAAGGCATCAATGCATAGTAAGCAGGCTTACATAAAAAGTGTATACTATTTTCAAGTGACCTCATCTCATGTTGACTCCATACACAGTGCATTGGGTTACTGTAAAGCACTTCCCTGCAAACCATATGAAAAACAGAGGAACAGTATGGAAAAATGTACTAATGAAGTGCAAACAAAGGCATATCAAAGACAGTAATAACAACAGAAAAAAGGTGGAGGAGGAACCTGGGGAAACAATATTTAAAGACCAGCAAGGAGAGAAAGTCCCCTATTCACAAATTCATAACACGAAAACAGTCCTTGGGTCTCTAGGATGAAGTATGAATAGTTACCACTGTGTAGACTCCGACACCTGTATTTTAAAGGAAAAGGGGAAAGATCCCTTTTAGGATGAAAACCCTCACTCACCTCACGGTGACATGCTTCATCATTTGGGTTTCTCCTCCTGGTGGAAAAGCATAGTTCCACCAGGGGCTACAACTCCCTCACTGTGAGGAAGGAGCTCAGGGATGTTTTAGTATGTTGAAGACTCTATATTCGCAAGGATGCTAAAATCCCGTGATGGATCAGGTAAGCAAGGAAGTGCAGCGCAATTGCAAAAAGATGTGAATTAAAACTACCTAGTGGCAACAAAATAGACAGTCTTTATTCACTTGCTGACACTGGTAGGGTTAAAAAGCAGTGCAAACAGCAGTGTGAAAATTATACTGCTGAGTTATTTCCTTTAAAATACAGGTGTTGGAGTCTACACAGTGGTAACTATTCATACTTCATCCTATAGACCTGAGGACTGTTTTCGTGTTATGAATATCAAAGACAGTGCCACAATCTACCATAACGAGTGTCAGCAAATACTAGTATTTTTATGTGATATGCTCATTGCATCACAATGATAGGAAAAGTAATACTACAATAGAATTACTTTGTGTACTCACACATGTTATTCACTCATCTAAAGTCAGAGATCTCCATGTACGTCGCTTCTATCTTTTTAAGTGCAGAGTTCTCGCATGCATTGGTCTCCTTTTTAGTAGTTAATATATGGAGACACATGAAGGATTGTAGGAAAAATGGAAAACGCCGACTGTCTATTACTAGATGGGTGGGGTTAAGGCAAATACAAGAATGGATTTAGTGATGGACTTGTAGATATTATAACACACCCACAAAAGAGAAGACAATTATTATTAACCATTATTACACCTACATTCACACTATAAAGTTGATTCAAAAAATGATTTATGAGTACGGGAAATAGTGCTACAGGATTACTCATTTGAGTAATCGCACCTTCCTTGTGCACAGAGAGTATGGTCCTTTCTAACTCCACTAATCATACATTAATAGTCCCTGAATATTTCTATTTTATTTCTATCTCTGATGTTTTGAGTCCAATTCACATAGGCATGCAATAGTATATAAAAGAGTAATACCGGACTACTAGTTTATGTACTAAAAAACATATTTTGGCACCATCTACAAAGCAAACTTAAATCTTCTACAGCCAAGCCTTGGAGGAATTTATGCACTGGTACTTCAAGTGAATCTCATTGAAATTAGCAGAGGCAAGGAACACTAAGGGCCTGATTATGAGTTCAGTGGTTCAGGAACCGCTGTACCCGCGGTTGTGGTCTGACTGCTGCGAACTTGGCAGTCCGACTGCCGAATTACGAGATTCTGGGATTGCCTCTGCAAAGACCGCCGCAGACATCCACAGACTGCCGTGCCTGCGGTCGGGGAAAAGCAGCTGCCATAGGGTGGTACTGGGAAGTTTCATCAGTGATGTCATGAGTGATGTCACTGACCATGTCATGAGTGATGTAATATGTGACGTCATCAGCAGTGCATTGCGGGCGCGCAAGTTATAGTTAGCTGAACTAACTATAACGGGGGAATTTCTATGGTTTTGTACGAGTGAAATGTCCAACTAACTATAACGCCCCTGAAACCTATGGTTTTTTCAGTGAATTTCTAAGGTTTTTTAAATGCTAATTTCTAACTATAACGTGCCTGAAACCTATGGTTTTTTCAGTGAATATATATATATTTATTATACTATGTATACATGTGAAAATGTCTCGGTCCCCTGTTTGCCTCGGTGGCACGGAAAAAATGGGTGGAACTGACTTCAGCACGCCGACGAGGTTCTCTTATGGCTCCGATGACGTCATACGGTGTCGCGAGCGGAGCCGTGCTATTATGAAGTCCTCGTTGACGTGGGAGAGCTAGGAAAGAATTTCCGTGGAATGCTGGTGCAGGGGATATTCACCTAAGTGTTCAGGCTAGTCCTTTGGGAGCAACTGTTTATGTTGCCACTACAGAAACCGAAACCAGTGATCAGAGGGCAGAGGCCCTGCAGATGGCACACAAGGTGGGGTGCCCAGTCGTGTGCACCAGCGGGGCAGCAAAGTGACAAGCACCACAACCCACAAAAAAGGTAACAAGGGCACTGAATAACACAGGATCTTCTCTTTGTATCTGGCAGGAACAACGAAGTTAAAATGCCCTAGTACCAAAATGTAGAATTAGTGCTACAACGGTCTTCAAGAGGACCTTCTATGCCGCTTCTGCCTCCCGTACCCTGGAGGTGGCACATGGGTCACGTGGTACGGTCATACTGCGGTGGGACGCACACTCGTTGACCTCTCATGGCACTGCTCCACACTTCAGGGAGTACGCTTTCCATTAGCTATGTTTTCTGATGACATGTCGTGCCAGCCCCGTCCAACAACAGAACTCCTTTAGATCCAAACAGACTCTTCCACTCTCTCACCGGAAGTGAAACCAGGCCACGCTGACACTTTCACAATACAACAGACGGGAATGCACTTTTCGGTAAAAAAAACACATTCCTTCCTCCTAATTAATCAAATAAACGTCTCACTAAAGAACAGGGGCCAGCTTCGATCGGTAAACAGCCGTTACAACGACTTTTTTACTTTGCGATACCATTACAACGCATGCATTACCACGCATGCGTTGTACATCACGAAAGTCATTACTACGCATTTTTTAGAACGCATGGTCATTTACCACGCATGCCTTTACAACAAATTTTGTTGTAAAGGTATGTATGGTAAATGACCATGCGTTCTAAAACATGTAGACGATCCATGTCGTTGTAAGGAAACAGAGGCTGTTCCGTTTCCTCACAGCGACGTGCACCGCCCCTCAGAGACGACGTGAAGCAGGAACCACGAGGAGAGAGGAACCACGAGGAGTGAGAGGTAAGGGGGATTGGGCATGGGGTGGGGGTTTCTTTTCTAGGGTTTAGGATAGTGCAGTGGTGTTTGGGTGGTGTAGGGGGTCGTGCTGGGGGTAGTGTTTTAGGGTTTAGGGTAGTGCAGTGGTGTTTGGGTAGTGTACGGGGTCGTGCTGGGGGTAGTGTTTTAGGGTTTAGGGTAGTGCAGTAGTGTAGGGGGTCGTGCTGGGGGTAGTGTTTTAGGCTTTAGGGTAGTGCAGTGGTGTATGGGTAGTGTAGGGGGTCATGCTGGGTTAGTGTTTTAGGGTTTAGGGTAGTGCAGTAGTGTTTGAGTAGTGTAGGGGGTCATGCTGGTGGTAGTGTTTTAGGGTTTAGGGTAGTGCAGTGGTGTTTGTGTAGTATAGGGGGTCATGCTGGGGGTAGTGTTTTATGGTTTAGGGTAGTTCAGTGGTGTTTGGGTAGTGTAGGGGGTCGTGCTGGGGGTAGATTTAGGGTTTAGGGTAGTGCAGTGGTGTTTGGGTAGTGTAGGGAGTCGTGCTGGGGGTAGTGTTTTAGGGTTTAGGGTAGTGCAGTGGTGTTTGTGTAGTGTAGGGGGTTGTGCTGGGGGTAGTGTTTTAGGGTTTATGTTAGTGCAGTGGTGTTTGGGTAGTGTAGGGGGTAGTGCTGGGGTAGTGTTTTAGGGTTTAGGGTAGTGCAGTGGTGTTTGTGTAGTGTAGGGGGTAGTGCTGGGGGTAGTGTTTTAAGGTTTAGGGTAGTGCAGTGGTGTTTGGGTAGTATAGGGGTTCATGCTGGGGGTAGTGTTTTAGGGTTTAGGGTAGTGCAGTGGTGTTTGTGTTGTGAGGGGGTCGTGCTGGGGGTAGTGTTTTAGGGTTTAAAGTAATGCAGTGGTGTTTGTATAGTGTAGGGGGGTTTAGGGTAGTGCAGTGGTGTTTGTGTAGTGTAGGGGGTCATGCTGGGGGTTGTGTTTTAGGGTTTAGGGTAGGGCAGTGGTGTTTGTGTAGTGTAGGAGGTAGTGTTTTAGGGTTTAGGGTAG
Source organism: Calotriton arnoldi (assembly GCA_963921515.1). Lineage (NCBI taxonomy): Eukaryota > Metazoa > Chordata > Amphibia > Caudata > Salamandridae > Calotriton > Calotriton arnoldi. Next base: position 151,021 of record CAWUFW010009202.1, read on the forward strand.
TGCAGTGGTGTTTGTGTAGTGTAGGGGGTCATGCTGTGGGTAGTGTTTTAGGGTTTAGGGTAGTGCAGTTGTGTTTGTGTAGTGTACGGGGTCGTGTTTTAGGGTATAGGGTAGTGCAGTGGTGTTTGGGTAGTGTAGGGGGTCATGCTGGGGTTAGTGTTTTAGGGTTTCGGGTAGTGCAGTGGTGTTTGGGTAGTGTAGGGGGTCGTGCTGGGGGTAGTGTTTTAGGGTTTAGGGTAGTGCAGTGGTGTTTGTGTAGTGTGGGAGGTCATGCTGGGGGTAGATTTAGGGTTTAGTGTAGTGCAGTGGTGTTTAGGTAGTGTAGGTAGTCGTGATGGGGGTAGTGTTTTAGGGTTTAGGGTAGTCCAGTGGTGTTTGTGTAGTGTAGGGAGTCGTGCTGGGGGTAGTGTTTTAGGGTTTAGGGTAGTGCAGTGGTGTTTGGGTAGTGTAGGGGGTCGTGCTGGGGTAGTGTTTTAGGGTTTAGGGTAGTGCAGTGGTGTTTGTGTAGTGTAGGGGGTCATGCTGGTGGTAGTGTTTTAGGGTTTAGGGTAGTGCAAAGGTGTTTGTGTAGTGTAGGGGTAGTGTTTTAGGGTTTAGGGTAGTGCAGTGGTGTTTGTGTACTGCAGGGGGTCATGCTGGGTTCTAGTGTGTTAGGGTTTAGGGTAGTGCAGTGGTATTTGTGTAGTGTAGGGGGTAGATTTAGGGTTTAGGGTAGTGCAGTGGTGTTTGGGTAGTGTAGGGGGTCATGCTGGGGGTAGTGTTTTTGAGTTTAGGGTAGTGCAGATGTGTTTGGGTAGTGAAGGGGGTCGTGCTGGGGGTAGTGTTTTAGGGTTTAGGGTAGTGCAGTGGTGTTTGGGTAGTGTAGGGGTCAACCAACATGAATTTGTCCTTGTGTGATGTAACCAATGCTCATGTAAAGCACTCCAATACCTGACCTGTCTGCACTATATAAAACGGCAAAAAAACAAAAAATAAAAAGTGTTTTGCACACTTCTGTCATTGGGCTATACGTGGGCTACCTCTGGGTGATATTTGTGCTACATTTGGGCTCTTTTTTCTCTGGTGGCCATCTTGGGAGACTGAAGTTTCCTAATTTCCTCATTTACTACAGTCTCCTCAGTAGGAAATGCTTTCAGTTTTTTACTTTGATTCCATCAAGAAGGCATTCAGATGTGTCACACATTTGCCATAAATTCAGAATGTTAGCACTCTAGTTGTTCATTAGATCACTGTAGTAAAGCTACTGCTCACCAAGGAGTTAACTGGAAGTCTACTGCTGGTATTGAAAGCGATTGTTTCAGTCTGCATGTCAGAATTTTCTAATGAAATAGAAGAGGATTTGAGATCTCACTTAAAACATGCCCTACATTTTCTTTTTGCAGCACTAACCATAATTTCTATGGCAAAATGAACCCCCTCATTTTGTTCCTTTTTAAATTAAATGTTTTAAGTGTTACCAGTTTATTCCAATCAAGATGGCTTCAGGTGTGCCATACTTTTGTCATAAGTAAGGCTGTTAGCACTCTAGTTGTTCTTTAGAACACTCTGGGAAGCTGCAGTAGAACACAAAGGCATCAACTGACAGGCTGCTCCTGTTGAAATATAACAGGAAGATATTTGAGATCTCACTTAAAACATGTCCTAATTTTTCTTTCTACAGCACTAACCATAATTTCTATGGCAAAATGAACCCCCTCATTTTGTTCCTTTTTAAATTAAATGTTTTAAGTGTTACCAGTTTATTCCAATCAAGATGGCTTCAGGTGTGCCATACTTTTGTCATAAGTAAGACTGTTAGCGCTCTAGTTGTTCTTTAGAACACTCTGGGAAGCTGCAGTAGAACACAAAGGCATCAACTGACAGGCTGCTCCTGTTGAAATATAACAGGAAGATATTTGAGATCACACTTGAAACATGTCCTAGTTTTCTTTCTACAGCACTAACCATAATTTCTATGACAAAATGAACCCCATCATTTTGTTCCTTTTTAAATTAAATGTTTTAAGTGTTACCAGTTTATTCCAATCAAGATGGCTTCAGGTGTGCCATACTTTTGTCATAGGTAAGGCTGTTAGCACTCTAGTTGTTCTTTAGAACACTCTGGGAAGCTGCAGTAGAACACAAAGGAATCAACTGACAGTCTCTGCCATTGTTGGATGTACATGTTTTACTGTGAATGTCAGACTTCATTCTCACATGACTGAGAAAGATAATGTGAATTTACAGAAAATATGCTCTCATGTTAGCTTCTGGAGGACCTTCCAAAACTGTATGGGACAAGCATGTGAAAATAGTTTTCTCTCAAACATGATTCATGATATCCCAGCAGAAGGTTTTTCACAGGGTAAAATCACCTTAGAACACACCACAATTCCTTAAATTAGTATGGTACCATCAACAAATGAATTCTAATGTAACTAAAGTCTGTTTCCACCCTTTATAGTTCTCCTTTTGGTAACCCTCAAAATCTTCGATTCACTACAATGCATTTCAATGGGGTACTATCATTTATATTGGTCCCAAGATGGCTGCCAGCAATTCCAGGATGAAGTGCTGACAGCCAATCAGATCTCACGATGACATGTGTGGTTAGGCTCCGCCCAGATATATATGTGTTTTTACTTTTGATTTTCTCAGCAACTACTGAACGGATTTACACCATTTAACAAAAAGGGTTCTTTCTGAACCAAGAACTACCTCTGTGCCTAATTTGGTGTAATTCCGTTCAGCAGTTCGGGCTGTAGCCTTGCATAAAGTTTCCTATGGGAAATTGATTTTTTGACTCTTATTGTTTTAATTTCTCCGCAACTACTGAACGGATTTACACCATTTAACAAAAAGGGTTCTTTCTGAACCAAGAACTACCTCTTTGCCAAATTTTGTGTAATTCCGTTAAGCAGTTCGGGCTGTAGCCGTGGCTAAAGTTTCCTATGGGAAAATGAATGGGGAAAACACGTTTTGGGACCCCCCTTTTTTCTCGGCCCCCGCTTGACGAATCACCCTGAAACTTTCAGGGTAGGAGCGGACCGGATTTGGCCATAAAGTTTGAAAATTTCGCGAAGATTCGTCAACCGACGCAAGAGTTATTTCAAATAGAATGTTGCGGATTTCCTATGGAAAATAGGTCCTAACTATAACTATCTACTGGCGACCGCCAGTAGATAATACATATATATATATATTTATATATATATATATATATATATATATATTCCACTCAATTTTTACTCCATCCGTAAAAAATCAACTCGAGCCCAGATTCATTAAGCGTGAAATTTATTCAAACATGAAACAAGCACAACGCCCGACGCGTTTCGGTGCAGCCGCACCTTGGTATATATTTATGTATACAGATGACCTCTGTACTCTTTGCTGAGGAACAAACCAAGAAAATTCTCACTGCAGTACAAACAGCTGTACTGAACTAGCACCCTTTGGTGCAGGTGAATCAAGTCATTATAGACCCTTGTATACCTACACCTAATAGGAGCAACCAAAGCCAGTATTTCTAATGCATATGTTCTATACCTGCTTTGGGTGCAGAGTGTCACTTCTTTACGTTCTACAGCCATAACATTTTAACATGATCGTGCTACACTCTACACACAAAAATGTTTGCAATATTCACAAAATATCCCACAAACTCTGATTGTTTTACCTAAACATGAGTATGAGATTTCGTTCTACCCAGAAGGCTCTGCACACCCTATAAATGGCTCTTAGCAGAAATAGTGAGGTTTTTAGAGGGTGTTTGTTTTAAATAACACCATGTGTGGAGTTACTCAACCCTTTAAATATTTAAAGGGATGGCGCTTAAAAAAGCTGAAAAGAGAAAAGGGTGCTTCAGGGAATGTCTTCTTTGCACGACAGTAAGACCTCTTGATTGCATAAGTAAGTACTGGGACAAGGAATAAGGGAATTTAAATTCTGAAGATTACCACTTAGCAAACAAAATATTTTGCTGCGGATCTGAAATTGAGACAATACAAAAATAGAAAAGTAATGTCCCACAGTTAATCTTTTGAGTCAAAAAAATAAGGATGTCTTGAGACAAATTTACAATATAATTCATTGTTCTTTATTGTTGTTCAAAATTTCTTCGTAGGATAAAGCCATGCAGACAATGGAGTTTGCTCATACACCATGAGCTTCCGCAGGCACTGCAAATTACAAAAATACAAACAATTAAAAAACTGAATTAAATACGCATAACATATATATTAGGAAACCTACTACAACAATCAGTTGAAGAACCCAGCAACAAAGTGTAGGAAGAAAGCACATTGGCTGACAAACCAAAGATATTATGACAAACTCAATTATATTGCACAGAGAAGACAATTATTGGATTTAAATCACAACCAGGTATCATGAATTACGATTTCCACAGATCTCAATTTCCAATTTGAAAAGCTTATGACATGTTTCAAATATTACAAAAAGAGAGAGCCTAATGTACAACAGGCCCAAATGATTTTATTAGACCTCAGGAGATCTTTCAATCAAAACATAATTGTCTTACATTACTAAATCCTTCAGATATTATTCTTTATTATACTTGATGCAACTGTCTTTTGCTCTAGAACTGTTGATATGAATTCAATTACAATTAGCTTATATTCTCAACCAGGTGTCCAAAAAGCTTGATTATTGTTCATATAGCAGTAAAAACACCTTTATTGTTTTGCCTATAATTTTGGCACTGTTTGACGAATCTTCACAGAGCTTTCTATAAAGTGCTCTTTTTTGACTAGTTGGTGTATGGAAAGTTTCAGGCTGATTCATCAAGTGGGTGGCAACAAAAAAGAGGGGTCCCAAAATGCAAAATCCTCATGCATTTTCCATAGACTTTTGTTAGAAGCATTTTCACAAAAACTACTGAACGGAATTACACCAAATTTGGCAAGAAGGTAGATCGTGCATTTTGTGATTTAGAGTAAGTCCGTTCAGTAGCTTATCAGATAATAAGGTTTACGAGTATTTGTACATCTGGAGGGTTGAGGTCAAAGAACGCTTTCAAGAGTCCCTCAAAACCAATTTTGAAAAATGGAGTGTTCTGATAGACAGAGGGAGATTTTTTCTCTAGGGCCAATTTGCTCTCTCAGGAGTCAGATTCCCGTGGGAGCAAGTGCTCTGATTCGATGAAAAAAATGTTGCTGCAGCCATGTTGCTTGCAACCATTACAGGACTTGGGAACTTAGGTTCTGATTTAGATTTTAGCGGATGGGTTACTCCGTCACAACGGTGACGGATATCCTGCCAGCCGAAATATAAATCTCATAGGATATTATTAGCTGTATATTTCGGCGGATGGGATATCCATCACTGTTGTGATGGAGTAACCCGGCCACCAAAATCTAAATCAGGTCCTTAGTCCCCTGTCCTGAAGTTGAAAGAAAATGATATATGGGGCAGGGTAGGGATACCCTACCTTCCTAGGATCTGTGGAAGGAACCTTAAGGGCCCCCCCGGGGCCAAAATAAAAAAAATTCATTTTTTTGCCACATGATCACGAATAAAACCCCCAAAAAATTGCCTGCCCATATTTTTGCAAAAATATATGGGGGGAAGGTGTGAGTAGTGACCTCCTCCCCAAACCCAATTTGGGCCCTGGAGACTGCATCCCCTGGGAACGGGTGTATTATTCCCTGAGCCTAAGAAAGCCCTGGGGCCATAGTCAGAAATAAAGGAGAGGGGGCTGCGCTGCCCCCCTCCCTGAGCCAGTGAGGGCCCCAGGGCCAAATTTTTTTTAAAGGAAGGGAGCTGCGTGGCGCTCCTCCCTGATCCTATTTAGGTCCCGGAGACCCCATCCCCTGGGGTGGAAATGTATGGAAAAGAATAGGGGACCACATGGTCCGCCTCCAGCAGCCTTAAAACGGCCCTAGGGACCTATCACCTGGGGCTGTAATGTTAATTAAAAGGGAAGGCACCTCCCTTCCAGGAGCTCACCGCCAGGACACATTAGTTACCCTAACTGCACTACCATGTGCATGGAAACATGCATTTACTCGCTTCTGGTGGGAGCTTCTTTAAATCTCGCTGAACGGGAGCAAACATTAAGTCTGCTCCCAGCCAGCGAGAGATTTAAAAATGCTCTGCCGGCTGGGAGCAGACTTGTGTTCTGTTTCCCTACCCACACTGATGCGGGCAGGCAAACAAAGCACATATTGTTCCTGCCTGCAGGGAGCATACAAAAAGCAGCTGTTCCCTCCGGACAAGAGCAATGCCGGCTCCCACACCATGCGGGGAGCCATCTAGGCACACAGGGACTCTGGGGCTCCACCCGCGGCCCCCAACATAAGGCCCATTAATGCTGTCATTTGACATGTCATCAGTGAGATCATAAATGATGTCATAGAACATGTCATATGTGATGTAGTATATGAGGTCAGAAGAGGTGCATGGAGGGGGCACAAGTAATAGTGCATTTCTAAGGTGAGAGAGGAAGAGAGAGAGGGAGATAAAGAAAGTGCGCTGACGTCTTACATATCCAATTCTATACTTCTGGAATATTATTGCTAACTGATGCAAGCATGGGGCGTGGCCAAGATGGCGGCCGCGATGGATGCAATGTAATGCGCTCTGTGGTGGGCCCACCTCTTATCCTTCTCTATCCTGCCATCTGGTCCTGAGGTGCCGGCAGAAATCACCCATATTCAATCGGTGGACGGCCCAGGTCTAAACGGAGCCCCGGAAAATCACCCCACAGGCTCCAATGCAGAGGGTGGCAGTATTAAGGCTTACATAGAGGGGCACCCGTGGCGAGGGCCTGCGGCTGTTCGGAACGGGGAGACCCCGCAGTAGACAGATGCTGCAGAAGGCCAGAACCGGGTTGGAGCAGCATTGGGGGACTGGCAGTGATGGGTGTCCGGTAAGCAGTGCAGGGCCCCGTGGATACTGAAGCACCCCCGCTGAGACTGGCGACCCTGCTGGGGGCTGGATAGCCCATGTGCTGCTGCACGTATGGTAGACCGGCCCCACTACCATTTGAATTAAGGTCCGACGATATGGGCTGACTCAGGGCCCTTGACGAGATGAGGGAGGAGTCCAGAGCAGCAGTGAGCAGTGCGGGGCCTAACGTGAATCAATGTCACTGGCGGGATGCCTTGAGCTCCAACGAGGAAGTGGCTAGGCCCCTGATTGCCACCTTAGAGGCCAAAGCAGGCAGAATCCTAGGTAAAGCAGTGTCGTGGGATCAGCAGGTACCCGGTGAGCAGTGTGGGGCCCCGGGGGTACTGCAGTGAACTGTATGGAGGCAGGTTACCCTGCTGGGGGCGGCCCGTGTGCTGCTGCCCACAAGATGGATTGGCCCCTCCGCCACCCAAAGAAAGGAGTGATGATGCGCGCCTGATCCGGTGCCCCCAACTGAGACGACGGAGGAACCCAGGGCAGTGGTGAGCAGTGTGGAACCTGTAAGGGCTGGCTTCATCGGCATGAGGACCGATGCTCCAGCTAGGTAACAGGAGGGCCCCCTGGTGCTACCCCAGTAACTGCGCTAGCCTGGACAGTGGGGGGAGGGAGCGGCAGTCCATGCCGGGGACACAGAGGATAGCCTGCAAATATGTCTAGAGATACAAGGGAGGCGCCCCCAGGCTGCACATAGGAGCCAAGGGGGCCAACCTTTAGTAGGGCAGAATGGCGACCCTGCCCCCCCTCATACCCCTAATCACAACGCCCTAAAACATAAAGGACATTGCAATATGCACGTGGGAGAGACAGCAGAGCTAGTGAGGGAGGGCCAACATCCTATAGCCCCCTGAGTCACTGATCCTTCTATATACAAAGCCCAGCAGTGGGACCCACTCACCGCCGCAGTATGGAGTTACCCTTTACAGGGAGCACTAAACGCCCAAGCATGCTGGAGGCGACGGAGGACCACGCGACAGGTGATCACCACAGGTGGAAACTTAGGACAGACTCCTCCTGGGGCCCCTTGGGGAAGGCTGCAGCAATAGAGGCAGTCATGGTGAATTGGTGTGATTGATTGTGGATATCATCAGGCCTGATACTAGACCGCTGGGAGCACGGGCTGCACCCTACCAACTGGCATCAACCCCCGAGCAACAAAAGTGAGTAGAGCCAACGCTGTAGCCCTGGGGATCAGAGTTCACAGGAGAAATTAACCCAAAGGCCTCGGACCCTCCCTTCAATGGCTGGGGGACGCAGGCATGGAGAAAGAGAGGCCACAGAGGGGGATCCAACAAACCAAACTAGATCAATACACAGCACAAAACCCCACAATGCGCCCAGAGCCCCCAAGGATGTCTGCACCCACAGCGATGGGCCCGGCGGGAGAGCCCAACGGCACCCAGATCTTTGCAGCTATGGAGGCCTCCAGCCTAATGTTCCATGGAAAGATAGAGGCGGTATCACTGGATGTGGGTTTACTCCGGGTCGACCTGCGACATTAGAAGCAGAGGTCTCCTCTCTGAAAGCAGCCCTCACAGAACTAATGGCAAAAACAGCAATGCTGTAGCGCAGGGCCGAAGACGCGGAGGGTCGTTCCCCCACATTTAATCTACACTTTGTGGGCTTCCCGGAAGGAGCTGAGGGCTCCAAGCCTGAACTTTTCCTGGAAAACTGGATCAAAACAACTCTGCCCAACGCATCCCTCTCCTCCTGCTTCGTGATAGAACGGGTGCACCGGGCACTGGGCCCACCTCCCACCCTCATTGCCAAGATTCTCTATTAGAGAGACCGTGACCACATCCTTTGAGAAGCCAGGCATAGGGAGGATCCGACCTTTGAGAACCACACAATCCGTATGTTTCCTGACTACACACGCATGGTGCAGCAACAAAGATGTCCATTGGGGGTGTGAAGCAGTATATACTGCTATACCGTGCCAAACTTAAAGTCATACATGATGGAAAAAAAACACTACTTCACCACCCCTGAGGCGGCCTGGGACTGGTTGGAGGTGAGGGGAGAGGGCCGTATACCAGCCCCAAGGGTTTCCAGCTGACAACCACCAGAGCCCTGGGTGTTACATAAGCCAAATAAGCATGGACACAGTACAAATAAATCTCACGGTCCACTCAGAGAGTGGTGGTATGCCAAGACAGCTCCCTGGACTTGGAGCTCACAGGCTCGGACAGTGAGGGTGCACAAACATCGGGTGTGAGCCAAGCCCTGTTGCAGAGAGAGCGTGAGGAAGCAAGAGCACTGCTGGAGGTGGTGAAGGCGGCCAGGTCTGAAGCCAGTACTGGGGATATAGTAGAGGACACCCCCCAAACTACTAACAATTGAACATACTCCACAGAACTGCAGCTTCATGTCTCCCAGCTTGGTGAATGGGACGAAAACTACTCAGAAACTCATCTAATGTTCACTAAAGCCCCTTAGGGCTAATTTGAAATGCCTTATTGCACTTCAGTGGAATGGCCCGAATGCACTGGATGGTGGTGGGCCTCCCCACCCTCTCTCTTCTCTGTTACTCTACTTATCTCCTCTTTCCGTCCTGTACTACCGGCGCCCTGCTTGGACGCTTCACCCCCTATTGTTCTTCCCCTCCTCCCTTTGCCCCCTCTCCCTATCTCTTTTCCCTTCTGTCCCCTTTCTAATTCCCAGGCTATGACTTGCCTCTAGTCCACCCTGTTGAATTGGATCTGAAGTAGAGTGCGATAGTGTGATGAGAATGATTGAGTGAGTGACGCAGTGGTAGGGGCACGGGAGCACCAGCGGCTCTCCATTGGGGGACGGTCATGGCACCCGTGCATCCCCACGCAGGGATAGCTCACCCACACAGCCGAAGCCCAATATGCTCTGAACATGGGAAAAACCCCTGAAGGTTTAAAAGCATCAATCCTGTTCTGTAAACGCCTACCGTTGTCGATTATGGGACGGGTAGTGTTAGCGAAAATTGTACTACTCCCCCGCTGCCTATATGCCTATATACATTGCAAAACTCACTTTGTTGCATCCCTAATGACACCTTTACTACTCTGAACAGTTTTCTAGTCTCACTCATTTGGGCTGGTAAACGCAGCAGAGTGAAACTAGATCTCCTAAAACTAGACATGGATCAGGGCGGCCTGAGGCTCCCGGATTTGTTCCTCTACTATCTTGCAGGACTTCTCCAATATGCAGCACAATGGTGTGAGGATGGCCCAAACACAGAAAAAAGATAGCAGTCTGGCGCCCAGAGGCAGACCTGCCCAAGTACCTTATGATGGGCTCAAGGACTCCTCGAGATTGTCCATTTCTTATAAGGCATGTTGCATGGCCCTGGGAACGAGCGGTCACCCTTGTATCACGGAAAGCCCCTTACACATGCGCACCTCCCTTAAAATGGCTACCAGGATTTCGCCACTTACAAACAATAATGGACTTGCCTGGGTGGTATGACTGTGGCTGCACATCCGCAGGAGATCTCTTTTTATATGATACCTTTATTTCATTTGAGATCGTGAAAGAAAATTATCGGGTTCCTGAAGGCCACTTCCTGCAATATCCTAAGGTAATGTGTACGGTCCGTGAAATCTGGGTTTCATTTCCAAGTGAGCCGGGACAATCCAGCACACTATGCATGATCATAGATCCAGGCTCCTTTAAGGGGCTAATATCCTGACTATACAAAGCCCTAAAAACCGACCGCAGAGCAGACTTGGCAAAAACCAGGGACAGATGGTCGGAGGATTTGCCAGTGCTGGTAACAGAGGGGGAAAGAAACGTGCATTTGCACAGGTGCAAGAATTATCTAGCAATGCTCGATTTAAACTCACTCAACTCAATTACCTCTACCGCACATACCTGACCCCCCTATGCTTATCGAGATTTGATCCGTCACACACCCCAAACTGTCCCAGATGCGGCACCTCCCACATGACCTGGGACTGCTCCTATTTCATACATATTGGTGCACAGTTCTAGACATGCTGCAGAAAGCGACGAAGCTCCCAGTTGAGATGACAATAAAGCACTATTTACTGGGCGTACTGCCAACCCCCAAGGCGACAACCCGTATGCAGCACAGATTCACCATGCTGGGGCTGGTGCTGGCAAAACGTCACATAGCCATTCACTGGAAGCAGGCCAAAGCTCCTCTCCCAGAGAAGTGGAGGGCAGATCAACGCGAATGGGGAGTCTTGGAAGAACGCCGCTTGCGTACCATTCGCACAGATAAAAACACTGACAGAGACCTAGAAACTTGGGGAATCATGTTGGGGAGGACACCGATGTCAGACCATCCTGGAGGGAGGGACCCTGAGCTCTCCCAGAGAGTGACACCTTCACACACAGCAGAACTCACTGGTGGACACCCCCCGCTGCTACACATCATCTGGCCCCATCACCCATTAAATAAATCTCTACAGACTCACGACTGAGACATCAGTATAGATCACTAATAAAACTGCATATAATCATACTGGTTGCATTTTTATTAATTATGACCCCCCCAGCCAACTCACCAATCAAGCCCCCTTCTTTGTCCACCCCTTACCCGCCCGACCCACCTTCAAACAGTATTGGGTAAGGGGGATAACGTGACGCACAGAAGCCTCTCTCTAAACTTAAAAGAGCTAAATGACTCTAATGCTGGGATGTGCCGTATGATGCAGTTGTATTATATTGATTAGTTTAACTCATAGGAAAAATAAAATGACAAGAGGGAAGAAAATGTAAATAGAAAACTCCAAAAAACCAAAAAGACAGAACAGCACGTGCGTCCACAGAAATGCACACGGGCCATGTTTTTCATAGATATAGGCGAGTTCCATCTCACTAACATGTGGAGGAAGGATGGGCAATGTAGGGACTAGCCCACCCCCATGGGCATGTCAAATATGTTGTATGAATACAGGGGGGGTAGTAAAACAATGTTATGTGTACATCAGAAACCTAACCTGGACAAATTATAACTGTAATGGTCATGAACTCATTGCCCATGCAGGGCAAACATATTGTAACATGTTTTATGAAAGTGTATGTACAGTGGTCCTATATTCCAATTGTCAATAAAAGTATATAAAAAAAACTGCTCCAAACATTCATAAATAACTAATTGCAATAAAGCAACAGTTTAAGTTTCTCTCACTTCTTGTCGTTCATTTCACATTGCTATTAGTGTTATGTTGCTAGTATTTCCAAACACATTATCCTACCTGCTAGTATGGCATGTGCCTGGAATTAAAAACTGACCACATTTCGTCATTTTCCAACATTTATGCAAAGACAAAATCCCAATTAGGCAGTTCAGTTCTGACATTGCAAAATATCCCAAATTTGCTATTTCTCAACAACCCATCCAAAATGAAACTCATCCTAAGCCGGTCGTTTCTGTACACTACATAAACATAATTCCCAGCCAACAGATACAAATATTGATCTTACATAAAGTTGATAGTCCTAATATACGGTTTGTCAGATATCTTCCATTCAAAAGCATCTATCAAGCCACACTTCACCAATAATATCTAAGATTTTAGCTAAATATACACTCTTTGTTATCATTGTTTCGATAGCATCAATCATGTCTTACTGAATCAATTATATCCTGCATTTTACTCAAACAGCAAACACTCTCCTTATTGTATTGGCTGTCATCTTAAACTAGCGCTTGAACATGATGTGGATGACCTACTTTACTGACCATATACTATCAAACTCAGCACAAACACTGTCAAATTGTAAAGCCATTTATAATCTGCAAAGACAAGGCACTTAAAATAACGCAGTTGGCCCAGATGTCAGTAACTCATGACATTGCTAACCATATACACATTGAACACAGACTCAAAACACATTGCAAATTAATCCCTTGTATACCTTCCTGTGTTTGGCATACAAACCTCAGATCACCATTCTATCAGCCAAGAAGTTTCTCATAGACCTGCTGCCAATATTTAAACAACCATCAGCCAATCAGATAAGTGTTCATTCTAAACACAGATCAATTTATCATCATCCCGAAACTGCATCTCATCTTTAAACAGCAATCACATATAGTATAACCCGGTTGACTAGACCTTAGCTGTCATGAGGATGGACCTAAAATTTGAGTTGGGAGGAGACTTTCTATAACTTAATCCCATGAACTGGATTCAATGTAAACTTTCACAAGGTTTGGAGACATTTGAAAATCCAGCAAAAAGGTTACATAACTTTTTTTAAAGCTGGCAGTTACATTTTCTTTGTCTCTGGATGACAAAGACAACGGGGCCGATTCCGATCTCGGCCGGTAGGGCTCCGAATCGGATTCGGATTTACCGGATCCGATTCGGAGCCCTGTTTCCCGACCGAATCGTACGCGGGTCCGGCCGAGCCGAAGTACGATGCAGGCACCCGCGAAATCACCGACCGACTCGAACGCGGCTTCAACACGCTCCGACCGACTCGCATGGACACGACTCGCACCGCGCTATGGAGACATTTCCCGGCCGGGTGAGTACGATGCGCGCCGCGAGCCAGTCCGATCGACTCGCGCCGTCCGGCTCGAAAAAGCTGTCGGAACCGGACTTTGGGGGTCCGCGTCGGACCCCCCTGTACGCGTAGGCGCACGAGTCGCACACAGGGGGGACCCATGGGTCCCCCCTACCTGTGCATGTATGCCACGATGCGCATCGACGCATAGCTGCTGTAGGGGGCGCCCTTGTCCGCCTCGCACCCATTGAGTCAATGGGAGCCCGCGTACGCGTTGTACGACAGGCTCCCATTGACTTCAATGGGAGTCCGACCGACTCGAGTCCGATGGCATGCGTGCGCATCGTACTCGTTCGGTCGGACTGCCAGAGTCCGATTCGGTCGGAAATCTCTCCGGGTCCGGCTCGGTCGGAGAGATTTCTGGCCCGAATCGGAATCGGCCCCAATGTATCAACCCTATATGAAAAGGAAAAACCATCAGCAATTTCTACTTAGTATTTTTCTCTTTCATAAAATTATTTTTATCTAAAGTTTAAGGATACTGCTCAGTAGATGTATCTGGCCTATAGCAACTTTTTCAAAACCAGTAGTGGACGGCACAGGTAAGAGCGGTGGGGTAGGGTGGGGATTTGGTGGTCGGGGAAGTCGACAAATGGTGGGATAAGTAACATCAAATAAAAAAATTAAAAAACCATTTACCTTGCACTGGCTGCATCACTGAATCAGGGATAGGGGAGCAGGGAATTGGGTCAGAAGTTGCTCAGCTGTGGGCTCCTTGAGGGATCACTGACACAATATCGACATTCATAATATCGACATACAAAATTATCGAAACACAATAACATAAATATCAATATGCTATACCTATTTAAAAAATGCACAAATATTGAAACACAAATATCTTCAAATAAAAACATCAATACAACTAATATCGAAATCAATAATATCGTTAAAACTAATATCGTTGACACTAAATAAACATACAAAATAACACAAATATCGAAATCAAAAATATAGACCACACAATTATCGCCAAAACTAAAATATTGACACCTTAAAAATATTTCAAATAACACAATACATAACAAATTAAATAGAAACAATATCACAAACACACACAACACATTAAATATACACAATTAAAATAAAAAAAATAAAAATAAAAAAATTAACTTTAAATAAGTAAAACCACCAAATTAATTCCTCTTTACAGCAGAATATATAAAAATAAATAATTATTTTCATACCTTAAATACAATATAAATTACAACGTATATACTATCATACTTTTAAATTAACAAAGAATAAAAAAACGGTTAACTGAAAATTAAATAGCGATTCCCAAATAAGGATACAACTGCCAAAATAATTGACAAACTTTAGTAACAACCAATAAAAAACACCTTCAACTTAAATAACCCAATAAGATTTAAAAGACAAATTAGACAAACACAATATAAACTAAACAAAAATTAAAAAAAATGTATGCTACAACAGCAAACACAAATATAAGGGAAATCGCTGCCAGATTTCTTCTACAACATCGGACTTCCACATTGAAAACTCTGATTTCAACTTTACAAAAAAGGTAAAATATAAAGCTAATGTTATAACTTAATAAAAGATAAGTAAAGTACTTTTAAATCAATTAAATAAGTGATGTAATATTTATTTTAATTATATCTCCTCTACAGAAACTCCAAACGACACCCAACTAACTACAAACAACATCAAAATAGCACCTTGGCAAAAAGTAAGTATAAATTAAAATTATACTAATGCCACAACTATTAATCTCAACCCAAAGGCCCCACTAACCACAGAAACCTCAAAATACAGAAAATTGTGTTAAACAAATGAATTAAAATTATATATTTTTTCTACAGAAAATAAAATGAAACACTAAAGCCAAACACCAACAGAAACATCTCAACATCCAAAAAGTTCTACAGATTAAAACATGTAAGTATAATTTTATTTATAAAGATCTGTAATACAATAAAAACATTTCTAATATATGTAGCATTTTTTATATAAATTTCTCATAGCAGTTGAAACATCAAAATGACTGAAGGTGCAAAATTCATTACTTCAGAGAAAGGAAAACTTTTATTATGCTATATGGGATATGTCTACATCCAAGAAAAACAAACAGACGACAACATTAATTGGAAATGCAGCAAATATTATGCTAATGCATGTTATGGGAGGGCTACAACAAAACAAAATAAACTACTGTATTAAATGTTAAGGAACATAACCACCCCCTTAACATAGCAGAAATAGAAGTAAGAGATACTTTGGAGACTCTTAAGAAAGCTAGCACTAGCTCTCAAAAACCTACTACTGAAATACTAAAGGACATACTACCCCGAGAATATGTAACTGGCCAATTATCCTCCATCCCAATGTTAAAAAGATTAATAGCTAGAACAAAAAAATCAACTATGAACACCCGCCTGCCCCCAAAAATTTCAGAGAAGTTCAAATACCACCTGAACTCACTCTAACTCATAATGAAGAACAATTCCTTCGTTATGATAATAAATCTAATGAAAAAAGGATTATAATATTTGCAACTCCTCCAAACCTACTTAAACAACAAAATTGTGAGACATGGATGATGGATGGAACATTTAAAATATGTCCCAAACCATTTTACCAATTATACACAATCCATGGACAGTATCACAATAGCAACATCCCCTTTATATATGCCCTATTACCAAACAAACAAACAACTACCTATTTAGAACTCCTAACAAAAGTAAAGCAAGAAACTAATAACTACTACCCTCAAAACATTATCATAGACTTCGAACAGTCAATGATACAAGCTATCCTCAAAAACTACCTTCACACAGCAATACAAGGTTGCTTTAATCAATGCATATGGAGACACCTTCAAAAATCTACCATTAGTGTAGAATATGCAACTAATAGCAATTTTGCATATGAAATTAAAAAGCTAATTGCACTAGCCTACGTCCCAACAACTGATGTAGCAGAACACTACAATTTATTAATAGAAAGCCCCTACTACCAAACAAATGAACATAAACTAAGTCCCCTACTCAACTATTTCGAGGATACCTGAGTGGGAAGGTTACACAGATCTGGACACAGAAGACAGCCAAAATTCCACATTCCTTGGTGGAAAGTATACAACAGTACCCTAAACTAAGAAGCAAAAACTAATAATGCTGTTGAAGGATGGCATAATGCTTTCCATGGCAAACACAAGGAGATGATGGACGTAGCGCTGAAACTTTTCAGACACTCAACCCCAGTCACAGATCTGGGTTGAATCCATCATCATTCTTTCGCTCACTTCGCCACCTCAGTTCAGACACAGCTATATGCAAATCAGTCTTGACTCTGTGCCTCATGGGAACAGTCCAGAACGAACTGCCAAGCCATGTCTTCCCTGGACCGGAAACAAGCATCCTGGGACCGGTTTCGGGCTAACAGCCCTCATCAGCCAGGCTAGCTTGAATCCAGTGGCAAGGTGAGCAAGGGGCCCATGTCTGGGCATACCCTGCCAACTTAGGGCGAACAAAGCAAACACAAGGAGATGATGGACGGAGCGCTGAAACATTTCAGACACTCACCCCAAGTCACAGATCTGGGTTGAATCCATCATCATTCTTTAGCTCACTTCGCCACCCCAGTTTAGACACAGCTATATGCAAATCAGTCTTGACCCTGTGCCTCATGGGAACAGTCCAGACCGAACTGCCAAGCCATTTCTTCCCTGGACCGGAAACAAGCATCCTGGGACCGGTTTCGGCTAACAGCCCTCATCAGCAGGCAAGCTTGAATCCAGTGGCAAAGTGAGCAAGGGACCCACGTCTGGGCATACCCTACTCAACTATTTCGAGGATACCTGGGTGGGAAGGCTACACAGATCTGGACACAGAAGACAGCCAAAATTCAACATTCCATGGTGGAATGTATACAACAGTACCCTAAACTAAGAAGCAAAAACGAATAACACTGTTGAAGGATGGCATAATGCTTTCCATACCACAAAAGGCAGAAAACAACCAACCCTACATAAATTATTAGACTCAATCCAAAAAGAACAAAGCTACCAACAACTATGGCCCGATTCCGATCTCGTAAGGAAGGCCTCCAAACGGGATTTGCAAAAAGCAAATCTGATTCGGAGCCTATCTTCCCGTCCGAATCGTCCCCCATTCCGAACAACCAAGTACGATGCGAGTATCCCGTACGCGCCGTGCGAATCGTTCACGAACCCGAACCTGTCCGTCGCCGAATCGTGCCACGCAATGGAGCCAAATTCCGACCGAGCGAGTACAATGCATGATTCGGACAGCGGCTTCGCCTCGGTCTCAGCGTGACGAAACGGCTGTCAGAATCGTACTTTGGGGGGCCGTATCAGGCCCCCCTTCACCCGGGGCCCTCCGAGTCTGTCACGGGTGTGTGCCCATGGGTCCCCGCAATCCAGGCATGCACAGTCTGGTGGGCACCATGGGGTGCACGCAACAGGGTGTACGCTTTTCCTCACCCATCCCTTTTTGCTATGGGAGCCTGTGTATGCGTCTGTACACAGGCTCCCATAGAGTTCAATGGGAGTCCGGCCGAACCGGGTCCGTAACCATGCGGTTGCATCGTATTCGCTCGGTTGGAGTCGCACAGCGTGTCTCGCTTGGAAAGCACTCCAGGCCCGAGTCGTACCCTAAGACTAGAACAATCTATAACACAGCTATGTCCAAAACTAACTAAACAAACTAAAACAATGTACGAGCACTTACAATACAAAGTAAGACTCTACCCAAACACTAAAGGGCTAGAATATTTAGAAACAATAGCAAAATCCCAACATTAAAACATACAACACATAAACATAGAAAAATAATAATTGTAAACTGAGGGGCCTATTACAATGGCGGTCGGAAAACCTCCCCGACCGCCATGGTAGCGGGAAAAGACCGCCCGCATGGACCGCGACATCACCGCCGGTCGAATTACGATGTCCCGCGCTCGAAATCCAACGCGGCGGTCTGATCGCGGGCCTTAACATTGCGGCGGTTGCTGCTGCCTGCAGCACTGCCGCGATGCCGAAAGGAGCATGTCCTGCATTTCCCTGCACTGCGTGGCAGGCGCTGCACAGTGCCTGCCACCTGGTACAGGGAAATGTAGGGGGGACTATGGGTACCCCCCCAGTGCACCCACATCCCCCCAACACATTAAGGGCCCACAATGGGCCCCCGGAAGACAATCTCCGCATGCCTTTCCATGGCGGTTTAACCGCTGAGGAAAGGCTGGCTACCGCCGGCATCATAATCATGCCGGCGGAGCCTGCTCTGCACCGCCACCATTATCCCGGTCCTGCTCTGTCCGCCAGGCAGGAGTGCGGATGGCAACCGGCGGAAAAGCGGCAGTCGGAATTTCCCACCGCCGCGGTCACCACTGCCATCCTAATTTGACCGGCGGTTTTCTTGGTTGCGATCGTGGGCGGATGTCCACCGCCGGTCCAGCGGGCGCCACCGCCAGCCCGGCGGTGGACATCCGACCGCCATCGTAATAGACCCCTGAGTTCTTAACTAAACATTTTTATTCTAACATATAAAATATAAATATAATGTCAATTAATTTTAACGTTTTTTAAAAATTATTTGACATAATAAATATATTTATGAGAAAAATGGAGCGGTGCACTCCCAAGTTAATATACTGTCAATAAAGAAGCTCGATCAGTTTCTTCGTTTTAAAAATATAAATCTTTATTATATATAATCCATTGGATTTGCATAAAGCATCAGCCAACGCGTTTCGTTCAAAGGTTGAACTTCATCAGGGCAAGCGTAGCAGATGATGAATATGACGAGTTTTCGTGCTTATACTAAAACGTTCTACGGGCCCAATCCGGTCTGGACCCTGTTTGGATATGTATAAAAAGTTCTCGAACTTATGACTGCATACGTTGTGTGGGCCTCCTTGATAAGGGCCTGTGTGAAATTCCTGCAGTCTCTCACCACGGCGTCTCAGCTCACGGAACAGCATGATAAATATATTTTATAACATAAAAAATATCAGTAACGATTATACAAATAACATTTCCGTCCCACTATAAATAATTTAAAATAACTTAGGTTTTTGTAGCTGAAAAGTGTAATCCAGTCAGCCAAAAAAAATCCAAACGCATAGGTATTTCAATACTTAGTTAAAACTCTCAAAACAAAATGGAAAAATACAACAGTGTAAAAAAACTGCGCCGACAAAATATCCATAGTGTAGAACCATAAAAACTCAAAAAATCAATTTAGAAAAAGAAACGCTCCAAGAAAACCCAAAAAATCAAGGAAATGTAAAATAATTATTAGTTTACTATAAACTAATACACATTTCCTTTAAAAAGAAAACTGCATCCTTCTCCTAACGCCAATTTGGAAACGTAGAATACCTGTGGAAAAAAAACACAATCCCTCCCGCACAAACATAAAGTAATATTATTTAAAAACACACATAAAAATAGTGATAACACCGTACTCTAAATATAATTAAATATATATAACAAACCATAACACCAAACTATCACCTCACTAACTGCATTTCACATACGCTAAACTACAAATGAAACTTCACAACAAACATTTAATCCAAACCTTATATACACTATATTGTACCTAACTACCTTCCCCCTACCCCTAAATTGAGTCTAAAAGCAATTAAATTAAACTTACCTTAACCGATGTGACGCAGCTTCCAACCGTGAGTTTCTCCTCTCAGAAATGACCTAAAACAGCACCGATAGCCTAGAAAATAGAACTTAGTTAAAAAAATGGCCGCCTAATTAAAATAACAAAAATACTTTCCCACATTAAACTCAATATAAATTAGAAATGTTATACATTATTTTTTTCAAAAATACTTATTAATATTACTAATGTAAAAATGTTTTTTCTGCTGTTAAAAATTGTAAAATGTATTATAATAAATATTACAACACAAATAATATTTATTATTATACATTAAAAAAAATTATAATAACTTATTGTAAGAAAAAAAATTGTACTGCCTGCTATAAATGTGAAAAATTGTATTGATGTTAAAAATATTTTCCTTACAAAATGCTTACTTAGCTGTATAATATTAACTTTTGAGACAAATTAAATATTATTATACAAAATATAATATTATTTAGTATCAATTCTACAAATAAATTAAAAAAAATACAATGAAAAATATGTTACAAAATGTATATTATTAATAATGTAAACTGTATATAACTATCTAATGTATATTTACAATATAAAAAAATAGTATATCTATTAAAAAATAAATATTAAAAATTGTATTCAAAACAGTAGATAACTGCATCTTTTGTTTTGTAAAAAATGTACATATTTACCAACTTCTACATTATATAAAACATAAAATTGTTTCATACTTACTATGCTTAAAAATTGTATATTTATGTTTAAATATGTACTAAATATGTGACATATCAAAAATTAAAAATGTATAATTTTTTTGGTTTATCACAATATATATGAAACATTGTAAATAAAATAAAATGCACTACATTTCTTTGCTTGATTCTTTGAATGAAAATAAGGAAATTAATAAAATATAAATATTTTAATATTATTTTTCTTGTACTATGGGGCCGATTACGATGGCGGATGGACTGGAGTCTGCCCGCCATCTTGGTGGTGACCAGGACCGTCTGCAATACATGCAGCGGTCCCGCACACCAAATCAGGATGCGACCGCCACCATGGCGGTCGCATTTTGCATTTTAACATTGAGCGGGTGCTGCTAACAGCAGCACCTGCCGCGATGATGAAATAGCACGTTGTGCATTTCACTGCACTACGTGGTAGGCACCACACGGTGCCTGAATTATGAGTGCAAGTGTGAACATTCACTTGCCCGTTCCCGCACAGCTGGGGGTGCAAATAAACTATTTGCTCAATTTTACAATTCTGTAAATCAACAGTACATCAGTATTCAAATTATACTATTCACACATTGGGGCCTATTACGATGGCGGGCGGAGGCACCACCGCAGTGCTGGCGGTGGCGGAAAATGCCATTTTCCGCACGCCAGCAGCGGTCTCCACGCCCCCCCTATTATTATGGTCAAACACAGCCCATTTCCCGTCTGCCGCGGTGCGACACGAACCGCCAGAAATATGCACCCACCACTGCGGCGGTGGGAGCCAATGGAGACCCTCCGCCGTGCGGAATGACGTCCCGACCGCCGTACAAATCAGGATGCCCCAAACAGCCAGTCGCACCGCAGCGGAGAAACCTCCCAACCAGAGATGGCGGAAGCACAACAGCGGAGCGCGAAACCTGATTCCCGGTCCCATCCGCCCGGTCCCGAGCGCAATGGATCCAGCTCTACACGTCTTCCCGGTGCTGTACCTGATACACCACCAGCAACTCATGCACCGTCGCAGATGTCGCCGCAGGTACGCAATAACACAACTCCGCACTAGGCCTGGGCGGAAAACTACGCTACGCTCGCGTAGTTTGCGTAGTTTGCGCAACTACGCGCTACGCGAATTGCACATAGCTCAGTGCAAAAACACGTAGCATAGCGGGCATTTTTTGCTTGCTCGCGGTCCTCAACGTCAAGTTGGCGAGTGAGCAAAATGACATCCCGGCGAGACTTTTTCCTTGTTCGCGATCAGCAACATCAAGTTGCTGATCGCGAACGTGGAAAATAAACCTCCCGGCGAGATTCTCAACGCGGGGAGGTCAGGTTTCTCATTGCGAGTGGTCGCGTATGCTCGCGACCGCTCACGATGAGAAACTACCAGTCCGCGTTGAGAAAACTGCCGCTCGAGTACAAATCTACTCGAGCGGCAGAAAATGACTGCTTGCACTGTGCAAGATGCCGTTTGCAATGATTGCACAGTGCTGACAAGCATCCGGCACTGTGCAATCATTGCAAACAGCATTTCCTACCGCACTACGCAGTTCGCGTAGTGCTACGCGTAGCTCGCGTAGTGCAAAGTGCACTTCGCGTGGCTACGCGTAGCACTGCTATGCGAACAACGCCCAGGTTTACTCCACACACAACAACAACACACAACTCATGGACAGATATAGGGTTCCTGTGCACACCAGATACCCTGGTGGGGACAGGAACACATCCAGAATGTACCCACACATGTCCTACCACTCACCAAATCACCCCTCCGCATCCAGTTCATCCACCAACCTCGATCTTGATTTAATGTCCCGGTCACATCACCGCAGCGGTGAAGACGCGGGAAAACATGCGCAGAAGGCAGAAGGCAGGGCCAGCGCAAGGCATGGGCAGTGCACAAAGATCATAAGGCCACACCTCCAGCCTCCACATAACAGGCCCCCACCCCAAACATGGAGGGACATGTCATGTGCCAACCCTGTGCTCTCCCATGCACAATAACCAGCCAGGTGAACCCACACCCTGCACCACACACAAAACAACTAGGGAGACAGCACAGCAGGTGGGGCTGCAGAAGAACACACAGCACAGAAGCACAGGGCCAGGGCAACCCACACACCACACCTACACCACACTCATAGCAAGAAAACAGAGTCCAAGCACACAATTAACACCCATACAGATAAGGAACAATCACTGAACTGGACACACAGCCTGCCAAGTCACACAGACATACCCCACACTGACACACAGCCACATACACAGACCAGATGTCAGCAGCAATGGAGGACAACAAATAGGAAATCTAAAGTGAGGTGCACACAAATGGTAGGCCAAGGAGCTAACCACTAAGCATGTGTACACCACATGCAAGAGAAGGAACATATGACAACACCCTCAGCCCATCAAATCACACATGGCTGGCACAGTGAGTGAAGTCAAACCACAGTCACCTCAGTGCAACAACTCATGGAGACAGCAAGGCAACCCATGGACAGGCACAGGGATGAAAGGAAGGGTCTGAAGTCCAACAGTGAACAGCCACATATCTGCATCCAACTACCTTACTGGTGTATGTCAGCAGCACAACAAACAGGGCCCATTGTAACACTCCATGACTGTCAAACACAAGTAGGAACCTTCACACATACCACCCCCCCCACCCCCCTCACACCTGCAGCACACAACACCATTGTCCAACACACAGAAGGGTGCCAATAATGTCCACACTGACAAACAACCACACTCCCTGGGGGATATCCACAAACATCACACACACACACCCAGGGATGCCTGAACCAATGCTTGCACAAAACCAACAGCCAAACCCAAACCTCCATTACAACACACACAGAAGTACTACCAGACCAGACCTGACCTGTGCAGCAAAACTGTGGGAAGGCAATGGGAGCCCAGACAGAACAGGAGCACACAACCTCATCAGTCAGGAACAATGCACAGACAACATACCACAACACAGACAAGAAGTGCATCACCACAAAACAATCATGGACACAAACTGGGAGAAATGGGCCTACAATGATACACAGACAGACATACCACACCACCCATAAAGTCAACATGGTGTCATAATGTACCACATGCTTGCACATGCACAATAATGACAACTGACAGCTCAAATATGAGAGGAGAAAACACCCAGGACGCACCCAAAACAAGCACAGGAACAAGAATAGCCCCAAGTGCATGTGACAGACACACAAGTAATGCACACTACACTGGCAAGACACAACTGACTGAAAGACAACACACCAACAAAACACACACACTGACATGCAAATACAACAACACACACAGAGCATCTGTCAGCTGCAATACACAACACAGCCCAAACACTGCCCACATCCACATCAAACACACAACAGATGCACATGCCAATACATCACATTGCAAACACAGCAGGACATCAGGGGATGCACACCAGGCAAGGACAAGGCAACATACACTCACAGCACTGCATGCACGACAAGCAGTGTGTGCACACTAAACATACCAGTTCCACACAGACATGAGTGACACACCATGAACACCCACAACACCAATCAGCACAGCACACAGACAACATCACACTCAGGAAGTGAAGCAGTACCTCAGCAAACACACATACAGCTAACCCAACACCCACAGATGCACAAGTCTGGGACACCCAGGTGAAAACAACATGACCAGAGGACTGTGCAGCACAAACAGTTGAACTGCATCTGAGCAACCATGGCTGCAAAACAGTATCAGAAAATCACATATAACCAATAGGGAAACTGTCATGAGTGGCACATTGGTCCTGTGCACAGATCAGCACCACAAACCATAGTGTAACAAATGAAGTGATGGGGAGGCACACACACTGTCAACACAAGGGGACAGCTGACCTGAGAGTGAAGTGTTGTGTACGTCAGTAGTGGACATGGCAGGAGTGCACCATACACAAATAGATGGAGTGCAGACTCACAATGGGTATGCATCAGAAGCACAGATAGGGGATGGTATGACTCCACACCCCACATGCCATACTGGAGGCAAAAAAGCACCAAGTGACAGCAATGCATGAGAAAACACACCCCCAATGTCAGTGTGGCCGAGCAGGTCTGCACAGTGACCACAAAGAGTATCAAGACACATGGCTGATCAACAAAACACAACACTGAATTGCCAGTCACACACTCTGCATACCCACAATTGCCACCAACAACAAGTTGGAGTCCCCCAGAAGTGCAAGGACACACCAACACACTGCACAGTGCACAACCTACAACTCCCACATGTGCACACAATCACAAGCACAGGGCTGACCAATCAAACAAACAGGCACTCAAATCCTGGCTGACACATGTGTGCAGTTGACATTGCAAGGGCACACACACATCAACACTACAGACAAATTCACCCCCTTCACACTGCACACTTCTTGACCACACAAGTGCACACATAGAAATCAACCCATGTGACTAGGATGACTGGCCATCACAAGATGACCATACACCAACACTGCTGTGCACACATCAAGTGAGATCACACATACATGATGACCCTGGCCAGCCTGCCTGCAATCCTGTGGATAGATTCCCACCTTGTGCTGGCAGTGCAAACAAACACGACATGAGTACAACTTAGCTAACCTGACAAAAGAATGATTATGATAACAGTAGTCCATCACAAACCACCATCATTGCACCCCCAAGCCTCCGAGTCAACAAGAACTGAAGTACGTGTCACCCCTGTAAAACCCTTAAAAAGTGAGACAAGCCATTGGCAATGTTGAAGTGGCATACAGAGCATGTGTCACAGTAAACCATACCCACACAGAAAACCCTTTATTCACAAGGACACTGACAAAACAGACAACAGGAGTAACTGTCTTTATTCACATATTATACAGATAGGCACCAATAGTAGACAAGAGCAAGGCCAGTGGCCAGTCCAAGGTGCAGATGAGGTACATGAGAAGCTACACAGGGAAGGGGCAAACAGCAGTGAACATCAAGGCCAGTGGCCAGTCCAAGGTGCAGATGAGGTACATGAGAAGCTGCACAGGGAAGGGGCAAACAGCAGTGAACATCAAGGCCAGTGGCCAGTCCAAGGTGCAGATGAGGTACTTGAGAAGCTGCACAGGGAAGGGGCAAACAGCAGTGAACATCACGGCCAGTGGCCAGCACAAAGTGCAGATGAGGTACATGAGAAGATGCACAGGGAATGTGTGTGACTGTACCCTGCCATGGTCAGCAACACAGTCAGGGGGCTAACAATATGCAGTCCAGGCACCGCTGTGGGAGAGACAGGTGTGTGAGGGGGACTTCCACTCAGACTTGGCTGTCAGTCGGACTGGGAGGTGGCTGAGTGTCGGGGACAGTTGGAGGACTGAACCGGAGAGAGAGAGGCCCAGCTGAGGTAGAGCCATCAGTGGCTTTTGAAGCCGGAGGGCTGCTTGGACCAGGTGGTGTGGTGGCACGTGGAGGTGGAGTTATGCTGCCGTGAGACACAGTGTGGGTGGGAGATTGTGGTGGGGTGCCTTTCCACTTCTTGGGGATTCTAAATGGCTTCCCTGTCTTGGTATTAGTGGTAAGTGGGGCGGACACAACAGGCACACTCACCACCAAAGCTGCATCAGGTGCAGACGGTGGCCCTCCCTCTGGGGACATGCTGGATCCAGCGGTACGCTTGGCCTGGCCTTGCCTTTGCCCCTCCATCCCCTGTTTACCAGGTGTCCCCCCTACAGTGCCCTCCTTTCCCTGCTTCACAGGGCTCTGGATGGGAGTTGAGGTTGTGGGTGAATCTGCCTTGGAGCTCTTCTTATGTGTACTCTTAGCAGGCACCAGCTTCTCAGCGGGCACGGAAACTGTCTGCTTGTCTTTGCGAGACGCTTTTGGGACAGGACAGTCCTTGGCTGGGGATGCCTCTGAGGCATGTGAGCCTGAGGCCTGCTTCTTGGCTTTATGGCCCTGGGTGTCGCCTGACGGGCTTTTGCCTTTGCGCTCTGGGGTGGCTTTAGTTTTCTGTGGGGATGGTGTCTGCGCCCTGGACCGCTTGGGCTGCTGCTGCTGTGTGCTGCGTGTGCTGTATCTTGCCCTTGAGCTCTGTGGTGTGTGGTCACTATTGTCAGATGTAGCCACTGGCAGGGGGGTGGCCAAAGGGACTGGAGCTGGACTCTGTGACTGTGCCAGCTGCATGGCTGTCGTCACTACGGAGGACAAAGCTTGGACAGTCCGGTGTAGCCCACCCACGTCTGAATGTATGCCCTCCATGAAAGCAACGACCTGTGCCAATTTTTTGTCGTGGTCTAGGAAGGCGTTGATGAGAGTTGTCTGGCCCACACACAGCTGGCGCAAAAGGTCCACAGACTCAACACTGAGGGCAGCA
Source organism: Calotriton arnoldi (assembly GCA_963921515.1). Lineage (NCBI taxonomy): Eukaryota > Metazoa > Chordata > Amphibia > Caudata > Salamandridae > Calotriton > Calotriton arnoldi. The sequence goes on from CAWUFW010009202.1 coordinate 178,169, forward strand.
GGGGAGACAGGGGTAGGGGCAGCGGTGATTGGGGTGAAGGACACTCTTCCCTTCTTACTGGTGCGAACACGGCCAGCACAAGTGGAAGTAGTTGGGAGGGTGGGCGCTGGACGCTGTGTGGTGGAAGAGGAGGCAGAGTTCCTGCTCCCTATGCCCGCCAACAGAGATGTGTCACTGCTGGCATCAGATGACGTTGAGGTTGGTGTCTCTGGCTGTGATTCCTAAAGCAGACTCCTGTCCCCCTCCGACGGTTACATCAGTGTCACTGTGCTCGTGTGTAGCAGTCGTGCTTGATGCCTCACCACTGGTGTCCGTCCCCTGTCCTTCCGTGCCCATGGGAGATGCTGCATGAGAGATGTAGGCTCAGTTCATTGGCATCAACACAACCATCATATGCAAGCAAAGCACTAAACAAGATAATGATATCTCCATGTTGCACACCACCCTGTGCAGTAACATTGTGCAACCTCAATTCTGAATTCGAATTTTGCGTGTCATCAAGCAAACGTGGCATAAGTGAGCCATGTGATGACCACACAGCCAAATTGCCTGCCGGTGGCTCCGTTTAACCAGACACACAAATACCTCTGAGCACACCTCGGGCCCTGAGGGGGGCAAAGATGTACCTCCCAACATGTTGCCACTGTCACATCTGGAGGGAGCAGAAGGGGACAACACAGATACAGACTACAACATAACAGTCCACAATGGCCATGAGCACATGCCATCCACCATGTCGTACTTTGGGGCCCAAATACAGTTGCACATTGGTGTCAGATGTCTAGTCCTCACAATTCTGAGGTCAGGCAATGCACACATTGATGAAAGAACACTCAGATGATGCACACTGCCGTTCCCTTCCATGGGATTTCCATGACTACCCCAATGCAGACGATGCCAGAAGGCCACGACTCAGAATGCAATGTCAAGGGACATTACCCCAATGACATGAGAAAGTACAGGTAGGGAAAATGCATGACAGCTGCACCCAACACAGAGGCCACTTACAAGCCACTGCATCACACTACCAACATCACCGGGCCCAGCGCTGGCCCAGGCTGTGAACACATGCAGCCACTCACAACCAAAGTCACCCTTCCCAGAATACTCACCCCCAGCTTGCTGCTGATGCTCCTTCAAACGTGCATCCAGCTCAGGCTGTGTCACAGCTAAGATGCGGGCCATCAGTGGTGTCATGCTCCTGCGCGCCAACCTGCCAGTCCGAGGGATCAGCCCCAGCGTCATCTCCGCCACGTTCTTGCTCAGCCGGCAGATGTCTTCCCACTTCTTGTGACAGTGTGTGCGCCGTCGGTTGGAGACACCCAGAGCCTGCACCTTGCATGCAATGGCCCTCCACACGGCCTTACGCTGGTGGACTTTAAGCTGCAGGCATGGGAGACAAGAGGGGGAAAAATCAGTGCCACAGTGTTATGTACCACTATCTCACAGTACAGGAGCATGATACTAACTCATCCCAACTTCACAGATATGTGTAGCAGAGACAATAATGCATCTCACATGGTACATTAGCATGGAAGAATCATACGCAAATGCATGCAGGTATGAGGGTGGACACAGTACCTGCACATCTCATACACATGCAGGATGCCAACACAGAAAGCTATGTGTAGGCTGCCCACATCTACTGTCCATGTTGAGGGTGAGCAAGACATACATGACATTTCAATATATGTTCAGGGGAAGACTCACTGTGTCCAACACTGCGCAGCCCTCAATGTCCTTGCCCTGTGAATGGCTCACTGTGTCATGGAGGTCACATTGAGGGACATGATCCTACAAACCCACACACTCTCACAGGGCCTGTCGTGTGCAATCTATAGGGCTGAGATGGCTCTTTGATGGAGAGTCCTGGAAAAAACACACATGTGACACTCTGTACATTCAGTGATGTGTCCTTGTCTGCTTGGGCAGTGACTGTGCAGGCCAGGTGTGATCACACTGAGGTCCAACGTGGGGTATCAGAAATGTCACATGAAGGGACAATTTGAGAGCGTGAACAGTGCCTACACATGCCAGTCTGTACACATGCTGGTGGAAAAGGAAGGGGCTGTGCACAATAGTACGGCAATCAGCTGTGTCATAGGTGAATGACCACCAAGAGTGTCACCCTCGGGTATTGACGTCCTGAGCATAGTGCTGAACTATAGATGATGCCAATTGTGAGTCAGACACAATTCCATCACTACCCTCTGGACGAAAAGCCTTGCTAAGGCCACAGATGAGCCTATGAAGGACATCAGGGACCCACACAGCCAGTCACAAAAGCAATTACTGTCCTGACTCCTGCATTACCAACTTGCTGCGTCACTGTATGGCTGACAAGACAATACATGTCCCTCCAGTTCTGATGTTCAGGCGGAGAAACGTGTGAAATAGGCTACACACCCCTTTCACCTGGTGACAGCATGCTAGGCAGTGCATGACACAAACCCACACTCTCAGGCACATACTGCACCACATCAACGTCATGTGTGCACCCCCTGCACTCTCACTTCTACTCTGAAACACTTACCACGACATTTGGAGCACCATATAGCCTCCCATACTGTGTGAGCACCTCGTCCACCAGGACCTCCAGCTCCTCGGTGGTGAAGGGACTGGCACGGATCTTCTCAGTCCTCGACATCTCTGTGTCCAGGAGACAGGAACAGCAGCAGTTGGTGGTGAGGGGTGGCAGGCAGCAGGCTCTGGAGACAGGAGCAGCAGCAGTTGGTGGTGAGGGGTGGCAGGCAGCAGGCTCTGGAGACAGGAGCAGCAGCAGTTGGTGGTGAGGGATGGCAGGCAGCAGGCTTTGGAGACAGGAGCAGCAGCAGTTGTTGGTGAGGGGTGGCAGGCAGCAGGCTCTGGAGACAGGAGCAGCAGCAGTTGGTGGTGAGGGGTGGCAGGCTGCAGGCCCTGGAGACAGTAGCAGCAGCAGTTGGTGGTGAGGGGTGGCAGGCAGCAGGCTCTGAAAGCTGTGGAAATGTGAGGCTCTCGCCCACACATATATAGCCCCCGGGGTAGTTTCAGTGGTTCTAAGCTGCTGCAATTGGTGGTTCAGATCAGCCTTTTTCAAATACATCCAATGACCGGCTCCGCGGTGGCGGAGCACGCCTACCGCGATTTTCAAAATAGCATTAGGCTACCGCGATTGCGGTTCACATTGGCTGTAAGGGCATGGTGCATGGTGGTGACACACCGCAGGGGCCAGGCTGGTGCTACAGTGGTCGTGCATCTTTCAATTGCATCCAATGTCCGGATCCACAGTAGCAGAGCACGCCTACCGCGATTTTCAAAATAGCATTAGGCTACCGCAATTGCGGTTCCCATTGGCTGTAAGGGCATGGTCCATGGCGGTGACACACCGCAGGGGACAGGCGGTAGCCACCGCGATATGTGTGCCATGCCTTGCTGAGAATGACCGGGATTGGGGTGGCGGAGCATGCCAACCGCCATTTGGCCATGTGTATATGCCAGACACTACCGCGATTGTGGCAGGGGCATTGGCGGTGACACACCGCAGGGGACAGGCGGTAGCCACCGCGATATGTGTGCCATGCCTTGCTGAGAATGACCGGGATTGGGGTGGGGGAGCATGCCAACCGCCATTTGGCCATGTGTATATGCCAGACACCACCGTGATTGTGGGGGGGCATTGGCGGTGACACACCGCAGGGGACAGTCGGTAGCCACCATGATATGTGTGCCATGCCTTGCTGAGAATGACCAGGATTGGGGTGGTGGAGCATGCCAACCGCCATTTGGCCATGTGTATATGCCAGACACTACCGCGATTGTGGCTGGGACATTGGCGGTGACACTCCGCAGGGGACAGGCGGTAGCCACCGCGATATGTGTGCCATGCATTTGAGGCAGTGACCGTGATTTGGGTATCAGATCACCTTGACAGAACTTATGGACACGTCATGCAGTGTGAATGGCCAAAGGCAAGTCCTCCACACTGCACAGTAGACACATTATTCATGGCACAAGATTGTGCACTCAATGCCAATTTGACCTTTACCCCACTGCTGACTGCACATGCCATGTTGTTGTATATGATTAGGAACATTGGCATGTACTCACTCACATGTCACTTGTGGTTTTCTGGGCATGTACACAGAACAGTGTTGTGATGGACTCTACAATGGGTACACATGTCAATGTGTGAAAGGGCTGAGCAACTTACAGTGATGAATGTCTCACTACAGAATGTGCAGATTTGACTGTCTACTTTTCCTGGCTCATGCACATACTTGTCAATAAACGCACAGTGTTGGGTCATTGTGTGGTTGATGTGTGCCCTGTGTGACTTACACAAGAAGGTGTGGCAGTTACAGCAGCTATGTAGGAGACAGTAGTGTTGCAGTTTCACACATATGCTTTTGGTACTACTCTCTGGGCTGCCCATGCAAGATGTGGCCATGTCCCTTTGTGCATTCACATAGTTGGATATTGTTTGTGAGATGCTAGCTGTGTGAAAAGTGGACAGGTGTACGGATGGTGTATCTCAAGGTGTCCCTACAAGTAAGTTGTTTTGTAAGGTGTACTGTGGTGCTAGTCATTGTTTCCGTTGTGTCAGTCAATACGTAAGATGTCAGACACATATCCTGGTGTATTGCGTTGACATGTGTCCTCTTTCATCTCACCTAGGAGGAGACCAAATCTGCATCGTCCCTTAACAGTGCTGTCAGACATTGAGGATGAGGAGATAATACGGAAATTCTGGCTGGATCGAGACACCCTCGAAGACCTATGTGCTATGTTGGAGCCCCACCTGCAGCCTCACAGGACATATTCAGGTGCTCTCACACCAACGTCTAAGGTGATGGCGGCCCTGCATTTTTTTGCTTCTGGATCTTTCCAGCACACGGTGTCCAGCGCAGGTGGGATGTCACAACCTATGTTCAGTATGGTGCTACGGGATGTCCTGTCTGCTATGATGATCTACAAGGACAGATATATCCATTTCCCCAGGAGGCATGAATTGGCGGCTGTGAAGGGCGATTTTTATGCACTTGGGCACATCCCCAATGTTGTTGGTGCCATTGACTGAACACATGTTGGCCTGGTTCCACCACAGGCACAGGAGCACATCTACAGGAATAGGAAACATTTCCATTCCATCAATGTGCAGGTGGTGTGCCAGGCCGATATGATCATCTCACACGTCTGTGCCAAATTTCCTGGCTCCGCCCATGACTCCTACATCATGCGTAACAGCATTGTGCCACAGCTGATGGATAATCTGCTTCCGGAGCGTGCATGGATTGTGGGTGAGTACGCAGTGTCAAGTAGCGTGCTGTGTGTTTGACATGCTGTCCTCTGCCACAGTTGTATTACAAAGTTGGTCTGTGTATCTCCCACCTAGGTGATTCTGCATATCCCAACCGTCCTTGGTTGCTGAGCCCACTGCGAAATCCCAGGACCCCAAGTGAAGTCCGCTACAATGATGCCCATGGGAGGACACATCGTGTGGTGGAACGTACTTTTGGTCTCCTGAAGTCAAGGGTTTGCTGCCTGGACAGGACCGGAGGTGCATTGATGTACTCGCCCAAAAAGGTGTGTCAGATTGTAGTTGCATGCTGCATGCTCCACAACCTGGCCGTGCGCAAGGAGATCCCCCTGCTCCTGGACGCTGATGATCAGCCGAGGCTCCCGCCTGCAAACCAACGCATGTCCAGTGACAAGGATAGTGGAGAGGAGGAAGGTGTCGACCTGCGTAAACAGCTCATCAACCGCTACTTCACTTGAAGGTGAGTGACAATGTACAACAGACCCATTGTCTGCTGATGTTGTTGCTGGTGAAAAGGTCTATGTGAGCTTTGTGACTGCAGCCTGTTGTTGACTCAGTGCAGGCTGCCAACGTTTCTTGGACAGGGTAGTTTTGCACAGTTCCAGGATGTCTCTGTCGGTACTATTGCTCATTGTGATGTGTGCATGTTGGAGTACCTTGATGACAGGTGTTGTGTGATGGCTGTGATGCCACCGCGTGACTAGTGAATATTGTTATGTTGTGTTTTTCCAGGTCCCATAAGCCTCTCCTTGCCTACCAACAATCCGTGCTCCTGGTACATTGTACTCATGGTGAACATTGCACATCCTGTGATTAAAACACGGAGCAGACACAACAATATTGGTGTGTAAGGAGTGTTTATTTACAATGGGTACATGTGACAGTGGAGTGCATATTTACCAAAAGGTGAATGGTGAAGCAATGAGTTGTCAGTGATGGGAGGTGAGACAATCAAGTGTGACCCAGTCCAACAGACGGATGACATTCACATGGCAGTGTGGGGAAGGACAGTCTACAAAGTCTATGGCAGGGTGAAGAGGGGTGCCATCATGGCTGGGTCCTTGACTAGCGTTTGGCAAGTGCTTTGCCACGGGATACTCCCAGGGATTTCTTAGGACGGCCCCTTGATCATTTGGGAGGGGGGGCCTCTGCTGCAGGGCCAGTGGGGTCTGAGGAGTCCCCCCTCTCTGTGGCGGCAGGGGAGGGTGTGGAACTGTCATCCTGCGGGCCACCAGAGGGAGGTGGAGGTGTTGTTTGTGCCACAGGCCTGGCCCTCAGTACTGCCACTAGCTGGCCCAAGAGGTCCATGATTTGGCCCATGCGGGTGTCTATGGACCTCAGCAGCAGGCGGAGCTTGAGGGAATCTTCCTGTGCCTGGCCCGTTTGTCCCTGGGCCCGTTCACAGGCCCCAATGACTCTGGTGATATTGTCCAGGGCTTCAGTCCCAGTGTCTGTTTGGCTCAAACGCCTCCTTGCCCTCCCATCTGCCCTGCTGTGACGGACCTGTTGCCTCACCACTGCACGCACCCACATACTCTCCCTTCCCTCCTCTGTTGTTGGGGTGGGGTGGTCATCCTCTGGGGCAGGGCGAGTGTTGCAGGCAGCACTGGTGGTTGTGGTGGTGGAGGCCGCACAGGTCATTCCAGCAGGGGTCAGCGTGGTTGTTGTTGTTGCTGATATCGTGGTGGGGGGACAGTGGGGACCTGGGACCTGTTGCCCCCTGGCATGCCAGATGGGCCAGCTTCAAGCTTCTCATCCTCGAAATCCAGGGAGTCATCATCAGTGAGTCCATGTTCCGGGGGTGTAGGCTGGCTCTGCAGGTTGGTGCAGTCAGTCCTTGGTCACCTGTGGGACAGAGGGGAAATGGTAACTGGCACCCCTCATGCTTGTTGTTCTATGTATCTTATTTACAGGTCATGCAACACACAGTTTACTAGTTTGCACATTGCATGTCTGCACAGTAAGGTGCATCTTGACATGATGTGGAGGTACATACATCAATATTCAACAGTGTGACATGTCAATGGATACCATGCCCCACGTGCAAATTTTGTGATTACGAGGACATGTTGTCATCTGTCAACTGGCGGCTATACGACTTGATGTGCAGCATCTTTGCTGATTACTCTGCCTGGCATGCGTTACATCTGCGCATGAACTAGCCATTGTCATCTCATGCATACCTTTGTCATGTCCTGTGCTTTGATTTATTTTTTCTACAGACCATGCTTGCTTTGTTTTCATATGGTCCTTCAAGCTCAGCCCACATGGATCTTACAAGTAACATTCAGTGCTGTACATGTCTGGGCCCGGATTCACTTCAACATGGTATTTGGTGAGTCAAACTTTTGTTTCTGTGACAGTTACATATTCTTAGCTGTCTGCACACTGTAATTTGATAGTGCATCTGTGTCAATTTTGTTGGGATGTGAGGGCTGGTGTTGTCATATGGCTCCATGCTTTTGGGAAGGAATGGTGGTGTGCATGCACTGTCTACTAACCTGTTATGTTGTCACATTGGGGTGGAGTTTCTAACACATCTCTCTGGCTGTGTGTTTAAGTGCTACTTCCTGCTCAGGGGTGGGACAGGGGTGCCTGGTGGGAGTTGTAGTGCAGGCCTCCCACCCCCAAACAGCCCTCCCTGGGAAGATGGCTACCTACCTGTAATGTGAGGGAGAACCTTACAATGACCGCCACATGCTTCTGGATGGGTGTGGAGTGCTACATCCTGCTCAGGGGTGGGACAGGGGGGCCTGGTGGGAGTTGTTGTGCAGGCCTCCCACCCCCAAACAGCCCTCCCTGGGAAGATGGCTACCTACCTATTAGGTCACGGTAAACAATGCAATGGCTGTCACATGCTTCTGGGTGTGGGGGGAGTGCTACATCCTGCTCAGGGGTGGGACAGGGGTGCCTGGTGGGAGTTGTAGTGCAGGCCTCCCACCCCCAAACAGCTTTCCCTGGGAAGATGGCTACCTACCTGTTATGTGAGGGGGAACATTACAATGACTGCCACATGCTTCTGGGTGGGTGTGGAGTACTACATCCTGCTCAGGGGTGGGACAGAGGTGGCTGGTGGGAGTTGTAGTGCTGGCCTCCCACCCCCAAACAGCCCTCCCTGGGAAGATGGCTACCTACCTGTAGGTTTGGTTGTTGTAATACGATGGCTGCCACATGCTTCTGGGTGTGGTGGAGTGCTACATCCTGCTCAGGGGTGGGACAGGGGTGCCTGTTGGGAGTTGTAGTGCAGGCCTCCCACCCCCAAACAGCCCTCCCTGGGAAGATGGCTACCTACCTGTTAGTTCAAGGTAAAAAATGCAATGGCTGCCACATGCTTGTCGGTGTGAGGGGGAGTGCTACATCCTGCTCAGGGGTGGGACAGAAGTGCCTGGTGGGAGTTGTAGTGCATACCTCCCAACCCCAAACACCCCTTCCTGTGAAGATGGCTACCTACCTGTAAGTTTGGTTGTTGTAATACGATGGCTGCCACATGCTTCTGGGTGTGGTGGAGTGCTAGATCCTGCTCAGGGGTTGGACAGGGGTGCCTGGTGGGAGTTCTAGTGCAGGCCTCACACCCCCAAACAGCCCTCCCTGGGAAGATGGCTACCTACCTGTTATGTGAGGGGGAACCTTACAATGACTGCCACATGCTTCTGGGTGGGTGTGGAGTGCTACATCCTGCTCAGGGGTGGGACAAGGGGGCTTGGTGGGAGTTGTTATGCAGGCCTCCCACCCCCAAACAGCCCTCCCTGGAAATATGGCTACCTACCTGTTGGGTCAAGATGAACAATGCAATGGCTGCCACATGCTTCTGGGTGTGGGGGGAGTGCTACATCCTGCTCAGGGGTGGGACAGGGGAGCCTGGTGGGAGTTGTAGTGCAGGCCTTCCACCCCCAAACAGCCCTCCCTAGGAAGATGGCTACCTACCTGTTATGTGAGGGGGAACCTTACAATGACTGCCACATGCTTCAGGGTGGGTGTGGAGTGCTACATCCTGGTATGGGGGGCCTGGTGGGAGTTGTAGTGCAGGCCTCCCACCCCCAAACAGCCCTCCCTGGGAAGATGGCTTACTACCTGTTAGGTCAAGGTGAACAATGCAATGGCTGCCACATGCTTCTGGGTGTGTTGGGAGTGCTACATCCTGCTCAGGGGTGGGTAAGGGAGACCTTGTGGGAGTTGTTGTGATGGTTGCCTGGTCACATACAACCCTGTTAATGTTGGCTGCCTTTGGGGTGATTAAGATGGAGTGCATGTTACATCTGTGAGAGCTCTGTTGGGTATTGTGGTGCACATGAATGCATTTGGGCCTGGGAGGTGTTGCTTTGTAGTCATGCAAGACAGTACATAGCAGTGTAATGAGAGACATTTGTTGGTACTTACCAGCCTCCACTCCCCCGGCTATTCCTGTGAGACTCTCTGGATGCAGTATGGCAAGCACCTTCTCCTCCCATGCAGTGAATGGTCTTGGTGGAATGGGAGGGTCACCGCCAGTCCTCTGAGCCAGCTGATGGTTCTTGTTCCTCTTCTCTTTGACAACATTCTTCAGGTCATGCCACCACTTCATGATTTCCTGTTTGTTGCGTGGGGTGGTCCCTACTGCATTGATCTTGTCAACTATCCTTCCCACATTTGCGTTCTGGTGGCTCATGGTGTCTGTTGGACGAGGTTACCAAACAATTGTGGTTCTACTCGGGTTATCTCATCTGCCATGACTGTCAACTCACTGTCTGTAAATTTGGGCATTTTCAGTGGTGACATGGTGTGTGACGTGCAAAGGGGTTAGGGGTGCAGGTGTGTTAGTGGTGGTGGTGGTGGTAATGTGTATGGTGTGTGATGTGCAATGGGGTTGGAGGTACAGGCGTGGGAGTGGTGGTGGTGATGTGTGTGGTGTGTGTGTGTAGTGATGGTGTGTTGATTTGCCTCTCCTTTCAGCTGTGGTGTTTGGCCCTTCACTTCTGGAGTATTGCAAAGCATTGTTGTCAGGGAAGGGGCTGGTTTTATACTGGGCTATGTGGGTGTATCAGAATGGGGTATTGCTGTCAGGTGTGTTGTGTGGGTTATCCTGGGATTTGTAGTTTAGGAGTTGCCATGGGGGTGGGTCATTGGGGTGTGTTATGTGTTTTTGGGGGCAGGGCTAGTTTCCTGTGTGCACTTGCTGGCCTTGTTGTGGGTTTTTTCTGTTGACCGCCATTTTTGTCACGGAGCGTCTGCAGCGGTGGCTATGCTACAACCCTTCCGCCGGCTCTCCCATTCATCACTGTTTGCGACCGAGGCGGTCGGGAACTGTGGAATGTACCGCTGTCACATCGGGGAATCCTAATTTCATGGGCAGTTACTCCGCGTGCCTGGCGGCGGTTTTGGGTGTTTCCGCTGCAAATCCGACCCTCGCGGATGGTTTATCACCGGCTCCGCCCGCTGCGGGTGGGTTTTCGTTGCCTCTTTCCGCCGCGGTCTGGTTTTTATGGCGGTTGATCCTAATCCTAATCCTAATCCTAATCTGACTGCCGGTTTTGCCGCGGTACCAGCGGGCGGTTGATTTCCGCTACCATGGCGGTCGGGGTGGTTTTCCGACCGCCATCCTAATAGACCCCATTGTCTCAAAACATACATTTTTTTATTACAGATTCTTTTCCGTAATCATCTTATCATTAGCATGTACAAAACAAAACGTGTCATCACTACAGACATCATATACATAATGTTCACAAAAAACAATAATCTTTGTTGTTGTTTTCCCAATGCATTTCGGGATAACCTTATCCCTTCGTCAGGGGAACTGAAAATCAAACATAAATTCTAGTGTTAAACATACAAGGAGGAAAGAATTCTCAATGGAAAACATTGTCAATTCATAACAACATGACCACATGCTAAAGTGTTGAATTATAGTATCCCCAGATGCCAAATGTTAATGAATAATAGGAAACTCACCCATCACCAACATAATGTGAACTTAACGGCATCCTACCACCTACTCACCCAAATGGAATGTCAAACAGAATAACCACAACTTACATTCACAAAAAATGTGAGTGCTGTCCGATGCCCGCAGTAAGCGTATGTCAAACGGCGACCTAAGTGCATGAAATGAGTCCTTTAGAAACAAAAAATGGAACCCATGTGTAATTTAGACATGCGCATCACCAGTAACGTACTCAATAAACTGTAAAAAAATGTAAAATGTCCGTGAATGACCGTTCGCATCACTTATCGCCTTAACTCTGACAAAATTGCAACCGCTGACAGCTTACCTGTAGCTTCAAACGGTAACGACCGCGTACTCCGCATGAACAGCTGCCGGAAGTCAAAGTTCCTGGGCGCATAGACTCATTTAAACCTGTCCGAATCACCAAAATAAAAGACGTCTGCATGCAACATATAGGCGAACGTATCCCATTGACGCGGGGGCCATCTTGAGATGGTTGTGGTGTAAACTGATCAATTGTACGGCGGAATGCCTGTCAGCAAAGAATTACCACCTAAACAACTAAAAGAATACGTTCTCAAAATAATGCTGAAATGAAACTCCCCAAATGTACACCCTACTCCAAGCAAAAGTGAAAAGAAAAAGAATGAGAATGCCTTATGCGCGCTTAACACAAAGAAATGATAATGATGGTGCCTGCCACTTGGTGCAGTGAAATGTAGGGGGGTACCATTACCATGGGTACACCCCAGTGCACCCACACCTCCCCCTAACACAAGGGGGGCCCTCAACGGGCCCCCGAAACCAATCTCCACCAGCCTTTCAATGTCGGTTTACCTGCCACGGAAAGTCTGGCTGGAGACAGCATCATGATTTAGCGGAAGGTGCCTGCTAGGCACCGCCACCATTTCATGGATGCAGACCGCTGCGCCAGGCAATCACAACGATTGCCTGCGGCTGTTCCGTGGCGGATGGTCTTTGCGTCCGCCGCGGTTCGAACGCGATTCCCCCCGCCATCGTAATATGGCGGGGAAAAATCACGGTCCGATTGCGGAAGGACCGCCACCGCATGGCTATTGGTGGCGGTCCTTCCACAATCGTAATCAGCCCCCATATTTGCATTAAAATATTTGTTTTACATTTAATTGCTGTTATAAATAAATATTTTAATAAACATATATTACATACAATTAACACTTAAACATGCATTATTTTCATTAATCTTGCTCCAAAATAAACAACTATATTTTATTATTCTCATTCCAAACTACTTTAACTCACAAAAGGCACTGGTCACTAAACTTAAACAAAATCATATTCCAACTCCAAACTATATTAACTCTGGGAAAGTGCTGGACAATAAGTATATAAAATATACTATTCCCACTCCAAACTACAAAAACTCAGGGAACGTGCTGTGCACTAAACATATATAATTTACTATTCTCACTCCAAACTATATTAACTCAGGGAAGGTGCTGGACAATAAACATATAAAATATTCTATTCCCACTCCAAAGTACCAAAACTCAGGGAAGGTGCTCGACCCTAAACATATATAATTTACTATTCTCACTCCAAACTATATTAACTGAGGGAAGGTGCTGGACAATAAACATAGAAAATATACTATTCCCACTCCAAACTATATTAACTCAAGGAAAGTGTTGTACAGTAAACATATATAATTTAATATTCCCACTCCAAACTATAAAAACTCAGGGAAGGTGCTGGACACTAAACATATAACATATACTCAAATCAAATCAAATTCAGATTTATTCGATTTTTTTTTGTCCATAAAAATCATAAAAGCACAGTTAATAAACACAATCACTTACATTATAAAATAAACACACGATATACATATCAGACAGAATAAAAATTACAAATTACATGGATATTGTCTTTACATAGTATTCCTATACCTAACAACGCTTTTTAAAAAATGAGACAATAGCCCTTGTAATCAGCTGATTTTCCAAAGATTGCAGCTTCAGATAAGCTATTCTACATTGTGTTAAATCCATGCTCTTCAGAATTGGTATTAAAAACCTTTTCCTAGGTAGTGTATAAAATTTACAAAATAGAATAATATGCATAGTAGATTGTGTTGAAATATCATCACACGAGCATGGGAGTAAATTTCTCGACCAATCATTAACTTCGGAAAATGTAAGCATTCTATAAAAGGTTCCAAAGCGAAAACGGATTAAAAGCATACGATCGAAACTTCCCTGTACTTGTACCAAATAGGGTTGTATACCTGGACATATTAGCATTAATTGATTATCCATAACAGTTTTTTTATCTCTTTCTTTGAGCCATCGCTTGTTCTCTAGATAAGTCAAACAATCTGTTTTTAAGGTCTTTCGTGCCATACTCTCTGGTGCCTCAAAGAGTTCGGGATGACCAATATCATTAGCCAATCTCTTAATGTAGCCGAGCCAGGGTATAATCGCGACTCTATCAAGTTTTAAACAATCAATAATGATGTCACGATTAAAGCTAGTTTCTGTTGATACCCACACCTTATGCCAAAGTAAAAGAGGATGGATTCTAATGATATCAGTGATAAAATGCAAACCAAGTTCCGAATGGCAATTAAAATTAGCAGTTGAACTTGGTACTGCCAGTAAGTATCGCGTAAATGCATTCTCGCAGCTTTGTAGATATTGCACATCCGCAAATCCCCATATGCCTGACCCATATATCGCAGTAGATATGCATTTGGATTTGTATATGGCTAATAGCTCAGGAACAGGTCTACAGCCTAATTTCCTAGAGAAATTAATCACCGCACCTATAGCTCTAGAGAACATTAGTTTTCTCGCTTGGATAGCAGCATTCCAGGATCCCGTGCGATCAAAATTTATCCCCAAATAGGAGAATTTATCAGTACTTTCAATTTTCTTATTATTGATAAAAATGTCGCATTTTTTTGTCGCTTTTTTCCCACATTTCATTGTGTAGGTCTTACTGATATTCACTTTTAAACCCCTATCTTGCATGAAATCAACAAAATTATCAACAGTTCTTTGCAACCCTATTTGCATGCTCGCCATTATAACTGCGTCGTCCACGTAAAGTAAAATTGGGACTGGGATATTGTTAATGATCGGATAATCCTGACGATGTTCAGTCAGATATTGCCCAAGACTGTTAATATACAATGAGAAAAGAAACGGGGCAAGTACGCACCCTTGCCTCACTCCCTTCCTCATTCGGAATTTGGCTGAGCACTCCCCCTGCCTGCCAAAGCGTACCCTTGCCCCTGCCTCCCTGTACAATTCCTTTAAAAATATAAGTAAAGGTGGGTCGACTCCCATCCCTTTAAGCACGTCCCACAGCTTGTCATGCTTTACACAATCAAACGCTGAACTGAGGTCAACGAATGTCAAGAATAATTTTCCCTCCTTTGCTAGTGTGTATTTACTTGTAATCAGGGTTAGATTAAGTCCTTGTTCTATCGTCCCAAACCCCGCTCGGAACCCATATTGCAATTTAGATAGGACTCCTGTTTCATCAGCCCATGATTGTAATTTATTTAAAATGAACCTCCCTACCACTTTCAAAAGGGAGTCTAGCAGGGAAATTGGACGATAACACATTGGGTCATTTCGATCTCCTTTTTTGAAAATGGGAATCACTATTGCGTCCGACCAAGTAGGAATAAAACCATATCGAGTGCACCTAGCTAAAACATTAGTTAAAAGTGGAGCCCATATCTCAATGTTAGTTTTGTATACATCCACAAGGATGCCATCCGGGCCAGGGGATTTACCGGATGCACTCTCATTTATAGCCAAAGTTACTTCCTCCACAGATAAGCAAATATCTATGGGAATACTGTACTCTATTCGCTATCATCATTCACTGTGCCTACTGAAGCTGCCTCATCAAGTATGTTAGACACATCATTATATAGACCAGTAAAATGCTGGACCCATTTCTCCTCAGTAATGGCGATATCTACAATATCAGTGTCCCTGGCAGCAAAAAAAGGTGCATTAACCGCTTTCCAAAAGCTGTTGTTATCTTTTCTTAAACATGCCTCGTGGAATGTCTGCCACGCCTCCCGTTTTAATTGTAACTTCCGTTTTTTTATCGCCTGCCGATATGTATTTCTAGCCTGTCTTATTTCTTCACTATTTCTGTTTTCCCTATGTAAGACTTTCTTCAAATGAGTGTGCGCCTTACTGCATTCCCTGTCAAACCAGCCCTGTGTCTTATGCATACCCCGTTTCTGCTCCCTAGTTAATAATTTCTGTACCTTTCCAGCAATTTTAAGAAAGGCATTCAGAACATCTTCGTCTTCCCTTTCCTCTGACAGGCAGACTTCAAGGTCTTCTCTGGACCCTTTTACTAAATGCTTAATAAATGCAATAGGATCCACTTTCGACCAGTTTAAAGAATACCCATTTGTGCTAGCAAGATTGACACTAAAATTGTATTGTAGATCCTTCTCCCTCTTTTCTCTCCCAGAACACTCTAGTTCGAAGGCAATGCTAATTGGGTAGTGATCACTCATAATAATTCTATGGGTTTCAAAGTTGAGAACATTTCTTGTGTACCTGTTTGACACTAGCACAAAATCAATAATTGAATTGCAACCTCTACCATTAAAGGTGGGCTCAAACGGTACTAAGGGATTACACAACTCATTAGCGTATCCCAGATCAAACTGGAAGACAATTTCGTTTAACATATCCCCCAGTGATGTATGTAAAAAATGGGCCAATATGTCTTCTTTATCTTTTCCTAAGCCACATATACCATTTTGACTATGTTGGCACAAAAAACAATTGTAATCTCCCCCCCATATGATACACATATCTCCAGACATCTCATCTTCCAAATTAGTCAAGGCTTTACGTAGATTCTCTAGCACACTCAGGGGCCGATTCCGATTCGGGCCGGAAATCTCTCCGACCGAGCCGGACTCGGAGAGATTTCCGACCGAACCGGACTCTGGCAGCCCGACCGAACGAGTACGATGCGCACGTATGCCATCGGACTCGAGTCGGTCGGACTCCCATTGAAGTCAATGGGAGCCGGTCGTACAACCCGTACGCGGGCTCCCATTGACTCAATGGGTGCGAGGCGGACAAGGGCGCCCCCTACAGCTTGTACGCGGCGAAGTGACTTGCGCCGTACACGCACAGGTAGGGGGGACCCATGGGTCCCCCCTGTGTGCGACTCGCGCGGCTACGCGTACAGGGGGGTCTGACACGGACCCCCAAAGTACGGCTCCGACTGCTCTTTCGAGCCGGAGTGCACGGCTCAGTCGGACTGCTCGCGGCGCGCATCGTACTTACCTGGCCGGGGAACGTCTCCATTGCGCGGTGCGAGTCGAGTCCGAGCGAGTCGGTCGGTGCGGTTCGACCCGGGAACGAGTCGGTCGGAGCGGTCGGGACGCCCGGACGAGTCGGTCGGCGAATTTGCATCGTACTCGCTCGCCCGGACGCGCGTACGAATCGGTCGGGAAATAGGGCTCCGAATCGGATCCGGTTAAGCCGAATCCGATTCGGAGCCCTATTGGCCGAGATCGGAATCGGCCCCTCATTGTCTGGGCTATAAAATATACTATTTCCACTCCAAACTACAATAACACAGGGAAAGTGCTTGTCACTAAACATATATAATGTAGTATTCCAACTCCAAACAACATTAACACATGGAAGGTGCTGGACACTAAACATATATAATTTACTCTTCTCACTCCAAACTATATTAACTCAGGGAAGGTACTGGGCACTAAGCACATATAATTTACTATTCTCACTCCAAACTATATTAACTCAGGAAAGGTGCTGGTCAATAAACATATAAAATATACTTTTCCCACTCTAAACTATATTAACTCAGGGAAAGTGCGTTTTACTTTTGTTTTTGATAACATTAATAATTAAAAACTCAAACATTCAACCTCCTCACATTTAAAAAAAATAAGTATTCTTTTTAAAAATTTGAAAATTAAATATATTATTAAACATTAGACACTAATACCATCTCAACACAACACACCTCTCCCTAAAATTTATATTATATTATTTAACTAAATATTTTTTTAATCACTACTCCTATCCCCTATAAAAACAAAAAAATGATTACATTTTTAAAAATGTTTATTTTCATTAATTATTTTACAAAATGTTTTTTAATTTTAAAAATTACTCCACAAACTTATCTGCAATAACCACAAAATCCCACTCTTAATGGATTTAAAAATATGTATATATATATTTCTTTTTAAATTTTGTTTTCATCTTCTAAAAATTTCCCACCCCATCATATATAAATGCAACATCCCACTATTACTTCTTTATTTTTTTAAATTATTATAAAAAATTGATATTAAAAATAATTTTTTATAATTTACAAACACTCCCTACCCTTATCCCCTATAAATTCTTCATTACACACCTAAACATTATTTATAATTGTCTTTATTATTAGTTAATTTTTTTTATAAATTAAATGTTTTTTTAAAACACTCCCCACCCTTATCCCCTATAAACCCAACATCCTGCTCATAAAAAATATCTATAAAGTTCTTTATTATTACTTAAAAATGTATACAAATTTAAAAGAAACATTTTAAAGCACTCTCCAACCTAATCCCCTATAAACCCAACATCCCGCTCCTAAAAAATATTTATACATTTCTTTATTTTTACTTAAATTTTTGAAAAAAAAAAAAAATATATATATTTAAAACACTCCCCACCCTTATCCCTTATAAACCAAACTTCCCGTTAGTTTTAGATGGTAAATACTACATATTCTTCAGCTCAGTTGCAGCTCACAATTGGATTTTATTTATTTGCATGCGTTATTTCGAGAACATGATAAATAACTCATGAGTTAAATAACTCATGAATTATTTATTTGATCAGATACTCTTAAAATTGGAGGGATGTTTCCGACCCCCTCATTAAATTGCGATTCAAGTCAGGGCCTTAGTTTTAGGTTACCAACTCATTACTCTGATGTCTATGTCTGAACTTCATTGATATTTACCATAAAAAATATGCATTTACACAATATCGGAAAAACTTATCATGCATGTTATTGACTGAAAGTCATTTATCCCTTACATATGAGTCTAAAAGGACATATATTTGAACATATTTCAAACAGGCTAAGCTTATTTTATCCCTAGCATTGTCCTGAAGCATTTGGTAAATGTCTTGTTGCTTGAACATGAAATACCTTGAAAAAACAAGAGGCGTTTGGCAAAACAGGAACAGTTCGTTTAATTAAACAATGCAGCTGGGAGCACAGTCACAGGCATAGGGTCTGAGGACTGTCCCAATTTTCAATTGTTATAACATAGACTTTTATACAGTTCTTTGAATGCAATAATTCTGGTGATCCTTTTTTGGTAAGTGATGTGTACCTCTGTCTTTGGAGCCGTAAATTAAGGTATTGGATGAGGAATCCATGTGGGCCTTAATCTTGCTTGGTCACAATGCACACAGTAGGTAACGTGGCCAGATGTCCGGCATGGGGAGAGCGTGATCACTGCATGTACTGGGTGTGCTGTATCTTGATTGGCTAAGTGGCCATAACTTCATGTGGCATCTGACTTTATGCTATTTTGGGAACACGTGCAACCCTCTGATCATGTGTGCTTTACTGGGGCCAATCTCCCTGGACCATAGTGGTGTCACTGGGCCTATCTGTGGGATCGATATGGTATTTCCTGTTTGTGCAGTTGTATGCTGGCTACTTGCTACCCCACCTGTGATCTGTCAATCAGTAACCTCGGGCCTGGGTCTCAGGCCTGCCTAACCACGTATTTCTGAGTCGGGTGAACATGGAGTTCACAATGGGCGAATTCGTCAATAAAGTTTTTATACATGAATGTATCGTTATTCATATTGACATCGACGTTTTCAATATTAAAAGTCTTATACCTCTTGTTTTAACATTTGTTTTTTTCCTCCTATGCCAAAGGTGCGTTTTTTTAAAATAGGAATTTAATAGTTTTGTTGTGCCACGTTTTAAATAGTCAAACATGCAATTAAATGTGTTGCCAAGGCGCTATTCCCCATGTACCTGCGAAGAGCTGTGAATAATATTTCACCATTCAGCTCAGCCCACGGGAATGTCATGTACACACAATAGAAGTGTTAGACAAAAGAAGGAAGGGGAGCAGAAATAAAGGCTTTCAGCTAAGGCCACCTGATTACTGAGGTCAAGAATGAATGAGGTCATAGTTCAAAACGGTGACTGGGTATTGTTTTGCTTCCCTCCGGTCTTCAGCAATACCGCAGACATCCACTGATATACTTTTCAGTACTGAAGTTCATGTGATTTATTCACATTCAGAAACAGTGATTGGCGAAATGCTCACATTTGCCGACTTAGAAATCAGTCTAGGGACTGCAGCTAAAGCATCAATCCAGGAGCTGCAGATCAAGCATTTTTTCCATCTTTCAAGCGTTAATTTTTCATGATGCTAGAATGTGTCACGTATGAAACCCAAGTGTGTTAGGTTACCTCCATTTTGCTGGATAATGGTGGCTTCAATAGCCACATCGACTCATTGGTCAAATTGATTAGAATTACATGATTAACAGCATTAAACATGCTATGGAACCTACCAAGTTGCAATCCTACAAAGAAGAAATGCTGGCATCATGAATGCATTTATGTATAGGGTGTCATGAGAGTGACTGTCGAAGAGCACTTATCCAGAGGTGCAGCGAGGGTGCAATGAGCCCCAATGCAAGCAAGAAAATGGACTTCATGCCTCATAACATTTAGCCCCATTTGAGGCCCATAGAACCCCTAATGCCCCTCGCTTCTATGTCACAGCACCTCCTGCACTATTGATATCCACACCTCTGCAGTTACCTTCTCCAGGAGAGTCATTTAGTCACTGGGACTCGGGGTAGGAATCTCAAATTTCCCAACTAAAAAACAGTACACTGCACGGTGCAGGGGTGAAATGACCAATGTTCGGAATGGATGGTTTCCATGATGAACTGGGTCAGTACTGATTTGTATTTAGTGGGCCTCTGTCTACAGTAGCAGAGTGGGCAAAAATGATGTGTTGGAATGCTGCCCCAAGCTTTTGCCACTGGTTACACTATTTGCAAGCATTCAGCCCATCAGCTTATAGTGTTGACAGCCAGTAGTATACCTGGAATCTTGAGACTGGTGCAGCCTTCCAAGTCTACCACTGCCAATGTTTGTAAATTCCAAAAAGTGGTACATTTGCACCAATTTAAGGAGTATTTTGAAGGGTGCAGAGTTACTAGTTTTTTCGTAAACTGATCACTATACATATTTAGGATCTCAATACACAAAATGGGCAAGTCAAAATCTCTTGCTGAACCTGAATGACAAAAAAAGCCAATTCAGTCATAGCAAACCTACCAAACCAAATATGTATTTGAGTGGTGTCACAATCTAAATACCCCCGCTGAAGCTATGTCCCTGCCATTCTCACTTGAGCCTGTTAGTTCTCATTGGGAACTCGTGACTACATTCATGTATATCACAGTGACCTTGAGTCCCTGCCCTCGGAACACTAATTTCGAATGTATTTTCACTGCACGCTGCCTTCTTCTTCTCTGCTATAAAAAGCCTGGTTGAGTTGTCAAATCTGTGTATGTGGGCAGGGCTCCATGGTTCTAGTACTCACCTTTTACAAATCATGTTATCAAGTGACTCATGATCCCATGTGCTAAGCCCGAGTTGTAAATAGAGATAGTTGATAGGCAAGTAAATAGTGTGAGACATTCTATGGGTCTGGCTTGGCTCTAACAATCTGTGCACAAGCCAAGCCTTTAATATATTTGAAATAAATGTATAGTGCAACAAACAATGTAAAAATATGATGCAATCTCTTCAAAATTAAAAAAGTGCATTTCTTTAACATGCAAAAGAGTTTTAACTTAGTACATCAGATTGTAAAACTACATAGACAGACATTTATTAAAAATGTTTTTTTTTATAGAAACATTCATGGCTTGCCCCCAACAACAATGCCATTAGTGATCTAAGAGGCAAGTCAGTAGTAATGTGAACCCTAAATATGGCCTAGATGCTTGTCATAGATGGAGCAATATTATAGTCTATTAAATCAAATATTAGAGGTGCTTGTATGGTGCATATCTTGAACCTAAGTATTTAAAAGTGAGCTTATATGTGTTAAAGAAAAAGTAGGATCCGTGAAAAAAACATTTTGGACAATACAAAGGAAGCTGATATTGAATCCAGTTATCTGAGTTCACATTTTGAAATTCAACCCGCAGATGGGTATCTCTCTCTCTCTCTCTCTCCCATTTACATCAAAGATCACCTGTTTGTCTTTCAATCTTTGCTTACAAGGAGAAAAACCAACACAGAGATAGCAGACCCAATGTCCCCCTTGAAGCTATGCTCCTGACCTCCACTCTGAGAATTGCTGGTGCATTCATGTATGAATAGGAAAGGCCTGGTTGATATGGCCCATGCATATAGAGGAAGGTGGTTTCTGGGTGATTACTGGAGAGGTGTTCTAGTTTAGGACAGATAATATGTGTCCGCAAATTGCACAATATAAATATTATGGAAAAAGTCAGAAAGGACATTAGGCAGGAAGTCTTAGCAAAGTTGTGTATCAGTGGCAGGCATCATTTGAGTTCAGGATTACGGAAATGGCATAAGCATATGTATAAGGTAAATGTGTGCGAGTGAAAGATGTGCGTGAAGTGTGGAACAATGAGCAGGATTCACAAAGGTTTTGGGGTGGCAGGTCAGAGCTTGTCAGTGTGTAAACTCTAGTTGTGCGCGCCTGGGACAGTGCAGAGGAGGCCTGTGTGGGTGTATGTGATGAGCATGAGACATGTGTTATGATCATGGCTCAGTGTGCAATAAGAGCAGATACAGAAAAGGGTAGAGAATTTTGAGACATGCTCATTGGTTGCCCAGGAAATCTATTATTAGCTACCAACCTGTTGTGTTGCTCAGGTTCACAGTTTCAAGATCTTGCTGTACCATGTGACTCAGGTGTACAGAAGAGCAATATTTCTGACAGATGTCCCTTGATTTACATTAATCTAGTATTGATTCAAGGACATTTGTTCATACTTAGAGCCTTTCTATAAATAAGATGTTCATGATGGTGCCTCATGCAAAGAACAAAATATTTCCACAGTATTGCCGATCTTCTCAGTGCATACCAGTACATAGTTTGCTTTAAAGGAATTAATTTCTTAGTTAATAAAGTTGTCATGGTCAGTGACTCACTGAAATGCCAGGGGTAGTGGAAGTGACATCACATAATCGCCCTTCGATCCATTGACATCATAAAACCTAATGTTATATGAACTTTAGCACTGAGTGCTCCCAGGAAGTGATGCTATGCAACCTAAAACCAGATGACATAATATCTGACATTTATGAAATTAAAGGCATCTTTATCACATAATTATATGATTACACAACAGTTAGTAATGAAGATAAATGGCCATTTTATATACTACCTACATTTTAAATATGGTGCTTACATGATAGGGACATTAGACATTTCTCTTTTTCACCACATGAAAACGAATGTTTTGTGGGAAGAGGAAAATATATAGTGATACAAAAACACAGTAACACTGGAAAGCCACATTTTTTATACCACAAATAGTGGTATTTTTCATCAATAGGCCATTAATTGAATGTGAACTGTCATTGACTGAGTTATACCTAATCATTGGTTAGCATTTTGATTGGATTTACTAATTAAGCAAATCACTCATTAAAGCACAAAGGTGAGGTTTTTATTTAACCCGTTCGATGGACGTCACGGTGGGCGTGTGCGGAGGATGGCCAGGGGCCGTCCAAACCAATGCCCACTCTTTTTTTCACCCGCACCGCGGCGGAATTTGCGCCGCGGTAAAAGGGTTAAACACATCATTTTTCATGTGTGTTCCAATAATGAAAAGTAGCAACATCTTGTTCAAAAGTGTGTTGTTTATTTTATTGTTTTATTCTGTTCACATGTATATATATAACAATGCTGCATTTATTTGTTTTACCGAGCTAAGAGCCTATTGCCTCTGTTGACAGTTGGTGCTGCAGAAAGTAAACAGTGCTCATCCCAATTGTTTTTACCTTCTGTTCCTGGGATTTCGTTTGCCACCTTTGGAGTGAGAGGTTACAATGGCAGAGCCAGGGTTCACAAGAGGCAAGGCAGGAATTGTAGGTCCTACCCCTGGCAACCCCAAAATTACATCCATGGTACAAGTGGATGGTTGGCATCAGGGGCAGGGGGTGGTTGAAAGGGATTCTCTTTGCTACTGGAACCCAATGGATGGTATAAGAGCTGGTCTCAAGGCTGGAGATTTAGAAGACATCTTGCTGCTATTTTATAGCTTCGCTCGGTTCTACAAGGAGGAAAGCAGAGTACCCTGAGATAGAGGGTGCTGGCATTGTCTAGATATCAGAGCACAAGTCAAAGGCAAAGAGTCAAGTGATTTCAGTCAGTAAACCAAGAATAGGAAGTATTCTCAGAAGATAGAATTAAGGGGAACATTACGATGGCGGACGGACTTCCGTCTGTCCGTCCGCCATTGTGTCGGATTTGGGACCGGCCGCCCATGAGGCGGCCTCCCCACAATCCAAATTACGATACGACTGCCACCATTGCGATCGCATCACCTATATTTTGCATGGTGGCGGGGATGCGTTCAGCAGACCCCACCACAATGCAAAATTAAAAGCACTTGCATATCCCTGCACTACGTGGCAGGCACCATGCGGTGCCTGCCACATGGTGCAGGGATATGTAGGGGGGTACCATAGGTGCCCCCCAGTGCCCTTGACCCAGTGCCCTTGACCCAGTGCCCTTGACCCAGTCCCAGGGTCTCAAAACGAACAGATGAAAGGGATATCCTAATCCCTACGGCAGTGCCTGCAAGGCACCGCCGCAATGTGAGCCTATGGTGTAGTTCCGCAAGGCGTTCGGAAAGGGACCGCCTTGCGGAACCGTGGCGGCCAGTCTTTATGACCGCCGCGCTGCACCAACGATTCCCCTCGCCATCATAATTTGGCGGGGGAAAACAGAAGCATGATGGCGGAAGGCCTGCCACCGACACGCTGTCGGTGGCGGGCCTTCCGCCATCGTAATGAGGCCCTAAGTTCTCACTGCAGTGATAATTTGGGGAACAAAACCCAGGTCAGTGACAATATTACCAATATTTTCAGACTTGGTACTCTTCCAATGCTAACATGTCTGAAATTTAAGCCATTTTACACTCTATAAGGTGTAATTTTCAACAATTTCATGCGGCATGGATCACTGTTTGCTTTTTGCTCCGAGATCTGGATAGAAATTTAATGCGTATCTGTAAGGAATTAGGGAATTAGTTGGGGGAAGGTAGGTGCCGGCCTAACCTAATGACCACAGTCCTTGTTAGAGTGAATCACTAAGGTCACAAAATTACCCTGAGCTTACCCCCTTCTGGTAGCTATGTCACCGTCATGCTTCACTTAGAGGCAATGTATTGAGTATTTATCCACAACATAAGAAAGTTCCCAAAACATAAAAAATAAATAAAGTACATTTGAATAAATAAAAAAACACCAAAATGTTAAACATTCAATATGGTAAACTGAAGATGTGACTAATAACACTAATAACCATTAAGCACCAACCATGGTCATCTGGTTGTACTTGATTGGTACCTAGGTCGTGATTTAAGGCCAACCAGGCTAAAGCATGGGTCAGATATAAAAACCAGGTTCGACCCGGTTGAATGATATAAATTTGGACATAGGGCCCTATTTAAATGTTGGCAGAGAGGGAACTCTGTTACAACAGTGATGGAGGTCCTTTCCCACCAACATTGTGGTCCACCCGCTTAATTTAGAATCAGGCAAACCATGGTTTGACAAACGGGGAGACTACTATGTCTCCACCATGGTTAAACTCCTCCAATGGCCCAAAGGAGTAAGCTATACCTCTCTGAAGAGCTCTAACGAGAGCGAAACACGTGTCTCCATCCGGAACACAAACAGAGCCACATAGAAGGAGAACCGATCCTCGAATAAACCCTAATTAGAAAAGGGATTCATGCTGGGGCAACCATCATCTATTAAGGTGCACCAAAAGTGCAAATTTATTTTATGGACACCGGTCCCCGTCAAGAGAGAATATAATTTTTAAAAGATCTTTTAAACCTACTACTGAATTGAGGGCCGTGATACGGGTGAATCCAATTCACTGCTATTGGCAATACCTTTCGGCTTCAAGTTTGTTTTATGCTCCAGATCTTCCACACATTGTTTAAAATACTCGAATAGGACAGAGGGAGGTAGAAGCCCCCTAGGATCCTATCGGACCTTTCGAAATTTAGATTCATCGTGTATCGAGTTGATCACAATAAAAGGTGGTCCAAATTGTTCCTGGTTTTTATCTATTGTCTATGAGAGTTACAAATGACTCGGGGGTCGATTCCGATCTCGGCCGGTAGGGCACCGAATCGGATTCGGCTTAACCGGATCCGATTCGGAGCCCTATTTCCCGACCGATTCGTACGTGCGTCCGGGCGAGCGAGTACGATGCGTGCACTCGCGAAATCGCCGACCGACTCAATCGCAGGACCCGACCGCTCCGACCGACTCGCATGGGGACGACTTGCACCGCGCAATGGAGACGTTCCCTGGCCGGGTAAGTACGATGCGCACCTCGACCGCTCCGACCGACTCGCGCAGTCCAAGGAGTTGTCAGAGCCGCACTTTGGGGGTCCGTGTCGGACCCCCCTGGAAGCGTAGGCGCGTGAGTCGCACACAGGGGGGACTCTCCTTGTTTTTTATGTGAATCTGTTTTTAATGATTTTTGTATGTCTCTACTGTACTTTTTGATGAGATTTTGATGTAACAGAGATATTGTATACCCATGTATTGTTAAGCGTACGCTTTTTTAAACAAACAAAGAAATAAATCGATATATTTTTTAAAATTCTTGTTTTGTAGGCCCTAGCAAAGGGGTTGGATTTATACTGTTCCCTCCATGTATGTGGATCGTTTGAATGTAGGTGAGTGCGTCGTATAATAGAATATACAGTCAATAGCACTAGAGTAGCAATTTTTCCAAAGGAAACATTTTTTGTTCCCAAAGGAGTAAGGGCCATTGGAGGTTTGTCTTTACGTCTGCCCACTTAATTTAGATGGAAGGGAAAACAGCCATTATTCAATGTCAGTACCAGATGCAAAAATCTGGAGGTAAGGGGCTTTGAAAAGTTCCCAATACTCTCCTCGCCATGGGAGATGGGAGAAGGCTTTTCGATTTTCTTTTTGAAATTAAAAAAACGTGTTAAGTTGATCTCATGCTGACGGAGCAGTACGGCAAACTTACAATGCATTAATAGAAACTAGCATGATGCCAGTTCCTGCCAATTCTAGCAATGTCATCTGGATTAGAGATCATTTCAAAATTTGCTTGGCTGCACCTCCATCAGGGAAATGGAGTAATTTACTCTTTCGCCTTTGCAAAGAATGGGCCAGATGCCAAATTATAAACCAGGCCGTTAGTCTCTGAAATGAAAGCCACAAATTCTCAGTGGGAAAAGGCAGTAATCTGTGGCCAAATAGGGGTCCATGCCATGGGTTAGCCACTGAATGATGTCTCAGTAAAGCCACTGAATATTGGAAGAAAAGTTCAAAGTTCAGAATTTTGAATTTTAATCCCAAAGAACGTTACGTGCCCGCTGAATACTTTTGGCTCCTTTGTCTGGTGAAGATTTTAATATTCAGACTCAGTTCCAACATATAATCACTGGAGGATGTTGTATGAGGCATATGTTAACCTACCTTTCTCACCTTTTAGTGATGTAGCATAGAATCAGGGCTCTCTTCCAACCTTAGGTTAATAAGCTGGAACATTCACAGGTATGAGCTATTAAAAAAGAGGGGTCATTTGAGTTAATCCTCAAGGAAAACCACATTATAATATGGATGGTTTTGCTGTGCAGGGTTCAACCAAAATGGAAACACAAATTGTGGTGTTTGAGTTTCAGGGATATGCTTACTTTAGTTTTAACAAAAATACAAAATTGCATAATAAGTGTTGAGTTTGAAAGTAGGTAGATATTCGCATCTAAATTGGTTCGAAGTGGAAATGGACATCTCAGTTCATTGCAAAAAAAAACTAAAAAATAAGAAATGACTCCCATTATAGCTGTGTCCTTGCTCCCTCCCTTTTTTGATTGTATCTGGTATACTATCACTCTTGAAGAAAAAAACTCCCTTTCTCCAGAAATGCGAGTTGCTCTACAAGATCTGTCTGCAATGTCTGGATGATATGTTCTTTTGGATTATAGACAGGTGGGACTCCTGGTTCACTGAAAGAATATCGACCCCCAAAATATCCCAATACAAAAATATCGAGTAGTAAATATCGAGGGTCAAAAATATCGACATCCTATACTTATAATGGTAAGAACAAAAATATCGAGAAAAAAATATCGTTGTACAAAATTTCTATTTTAAAATATATATATGAAAAATAATATTAAATATATTACATAATAAAATTAACTTAAAAAATAAATAAATTAGATTTAATATACATTTACAAAAATATAACAAATAAATGTAATTTAAAAAATGTAAAGATACGTATATAAAAAGTAATATATATATATATATATTTACTTTAAAACAATTATTAAACTATTAATGTTAATTTATTTATTTTATAAATATATAAAAATGTACAAATAAATATGGGGCTCATAACGATGGGGGAGTGGTACCGCCCGCGTAACAAGCGGCGATCCCACCGGTGGTATTACAATGCCACCGCCACCATGGCGGTTGCATCTACCATCTTTAACATTGCGGCGGGTGCTGCTAGCTGCAGCACCCGCCGCAATGTTAAAGATGCACTGTTTACATTTCCCTGCACTACGTGGCAGGCACCACACGGTGCCTGCCACTAAGTGCAGGGACATGTAGGGGGGTACCGTGGGTACCCCGCCAGTGCACCCCCAAGCCCCCCACCCCAGGGTTGAACAGCAACAGGCCCCCAAATACAATCCCCACCAGCCTGTAAATGGTGGTTCCACCGCCATGCACCGGCTGGTGGGGATGCAGCATTGTAATTTGGCACCGCCACCATTTTACGGATGCTGGCTGCTCCGACAGGCAATCGGACCCATTGTCTGTGGCGGATCCGTGGCGGGCGGACTTTGTGCCCGCCACGGTCACGGTCGAATTCCCCCCGCCATCCTAATTTGGCGGGGGGAAATCGCAGGCTGATGGCGGAAGGCAAGCCACCGCACGGCTGGCGGTGGCGGGCATTCCGCCATCATAATGAGGCCCTATATATTGTAGGTTTATTGTATTGTATATTGTATGTATATATATATGCATACACCAATAACATAAAATCTAATAAAAAAACATTGTAATATAAATTGAAACATTAAACTATTTAAAAGTCTTTAAACTTGATTTTTCCACTCCAGTGAGTGCAACAGTAGGGAAAGTGTTGGATAGCGGAGGGGTAAAAAACACTATTCCCAATCCAGTGAGTGCAACAATAGGGAAAGTGTTGGATAGCGGAGAGGTAAAAAAATACTATTCCCACTCCAGTTAGTGCAACAATAGGGTAAGTGTTGGATAGCGGAGGGGTAAAAATACTATTCCCACTCCAGTGAGTGCAACAGTAGGGAAAGTGTTGGATAGCGGCGAGGTAAATAATACTATCCCCACTCCAGTTAGTGCAACAATAGGGAAAGTGTTGGATAGCAGAGGGGTAAAAAATACTATTCCCACTCCAGTTAGTGCAACAATAGGGAAAGTGTTGGATAGCAGAGGGGTAAAAATTAATATTCCCACTGGACTCAGTCAGTCAAAATATCAACAACAACACCAAATATTTAAAAAACAAAAAAATAAAACATATATAAAAATAAAAAAAATTAAAAAAGATAGAAACATATTATAATTTTAGATAAAAATAACAAATACCTAGAAATATTTAAAAAGATAGAACCATTATAATGTTAAATAAATATAACAAATACTTAGAAATATTATATTACATAAATTAAAAAATAATTTACACACAAATAACTTTTTAATTAGAAATTATTTATAAACACAAATGTTAATTATTACATAAATTTAATATTTTGTATTGCCTACCCTATAACACCACACAATTCACAACACACATCTGAATTTAAATAAAAATGTACCTCCATAATAACATAATTAATTATCAATTAAAGAAATAGAATTAATTAAAAAACAAATTAAAACAGATAAAAAGTAATTTACTCCCCAAACGTTACCCCTATAAAACTAAAACCCACACACAAAATAAATAAACAAATACCCTCATTACTTATCAATTGATGAATTAATATTAATGATGAACTAATTAATAATTAATTAAACATAAATTACTTTCCACCCTCTAGCCCTATAAACCCCACAACCCACACCTAAAAATCAATTCACAATTTCCATAATTAATTTTAAATTACTAAATTAATATCAATTAACAACTACTTATTAATTACTTAAAAATAAATTAATTCCCACCCTTTACCACTATAAATCCCACAACTCACATCTAAAATTAATTACACAATTTCCATATTTAAATTTTAATAAATTGATTAGCATTAATTAATGAATAATTAATTATTTAAAAATAAACTACTTCCCACCATTTACCCCTATAAGCCCCACCCCAACTACCAAAAAACTGACACAATTAACATAATTATTTACCAATTAATTAATTAATAATAATTAGCAACCACTTAATAATTAATTAATAATAAATTACTTCCCACAATTAACACTATAAAATCTAAATTAAATAAATTTTAATAAATAAAAAATAATCATTAATTTATTATAATTCAATTACTTCCCACCCTATTCCCCTATAAACCCACAACCCACCACAGAACTAAAAATCGCAAAATGCAATTAACATAAAATTAATAACTACTACAAATGTAACACATATTTAAAAAAAAAATAAACAATACATTTAAAATACATACTAAAATACATAACACCAATTTAAAAATTTATATTTTAAACAACTATATTTTTGCAAACGATATTAATGACTTCGAAATTTTTTAAAATGATATTTCTTACTTTAAAGTCAATATTCTTAACCATGATATTCTTGCTGTCAATATTTCTGTGTCATGATATTTCAAACTCGATATTTGTGTAAGTCGGCATTTCCAACTCGATATTCTAACTGCATACCGGGACTCCTAAGAGAGATTAAGGGGCCAATTACGATGTCCATACCATGGAGGTCTCGCGACCGACCAACCTCTGGTCAGTGGTCCGACTGCCTGATTACGATGTAACCAAACACTGTTCAGTTGCATTATCCCATTTCTCTATGGGAGCTTGTGCTACAGCCATAAACCGGCTGTAATACATGCTCCCATAAGAAATGTGTGTGTGTGTGTGTGTGTGTAAAACCCTACTCCCTGTGACAGCCACTCCATGGTGCCTACCACACAGTGCAGGGATTTACAGGGGGGCACCCTAGGTATCCCCTCGGACACCAATCATAGGCCGCAGAGGAAAGGGGGCCTTACTAGGGGCCCCCAGAGTTGCATTCTGACAGCCTTTCCAACATGGAAACGACATCGCAATCCCGACTGCGGAATCACCGTCCATAGGGGATTACGGTGCGGGTCAGACCGGCCGGAAGACTCGAGAGCTGGTCGGAACCGCGTCAGAATGACAGGACGGTTTACGCTCCGTGTCAGTCGGAAAGCCTCCGACCACGGGCAGAAAGTTTCTGACTAGCGGTCAGAGGCTTTCCGAACAAGATCGTAATTGGCCCCTGAATGTTTTTGCAGAGTATTGAAAGAGTATTTCTCAATGAAAATAAAGAAGAAAACAAAATAACTTTGCTGAAAAATAGAATTTTACTTTGTTCTCAAATAATACTAGAGTTGAGGAAGTAGATTCTTAAGTACTAAGGGCCGATTATGATGGCGGGCGGACTTTGTCCGCCCGCCATCGCCCGGTAAATGGGACCGCCTGCTATGTGTGCGGCGGTCCCGCACATGTGATTAGGATGCCACCGCCACGGTGGCGGTGGCATCCCCCATTTCCAGCATTGTGGCGGGCGGTGCTCACAACACCGCCCGCCACAGTGCTGGAAATGCATGTTGTGCATCTGCATGCACAATGTGACAGGCACCGCGCGGTGCCTGCCACCTTGTGCAGGCAGATGCAGGGGGGTACTATAGGTACCCCCATGTGCAGCCCCCACCCCCCCAACACCCTGGGGGCCCGCAACGGGCCCCCAACAGCAAAGACCGCGAGCCTTTCCATGGCGGCGACGCCACCATGGAAAGGCTCATCTCCGCCGGCATCATAATATGGATGGCGGTGTCTTGCAGACACCGCCACCATATTAAACCCTTTTCCGCCCGGTCGACTGTTCGGCCGGGCGGAAAACATGCGGACGGTCTTACCGTCTGCCGGGCTCCCCTCCGCCATGGTAATATGGCGGGGGGAATTTGTTGGCGGACGGGCAATTATGGCGGGCGGATTGCCACCGCCATGTGGGCGGTGGCGATCCGCCCGACATCGTAATCGACCCCTAAGGCTTGGTATTTACAAAGAACTGAAACTGAAGAGACGATAGGAATTTTTTTAATACTTTATTAAGGAGACTTCTTAAAATGAAAAATCTTTTCATATGAAAATTCAGTTCATAGGTATTGTTCCTAAAATCAAATAACGTACAGCAACATTCACAAATTCTATGATTAAAACAGCTTTTGTATCTCCAAAAAGGCTCAGTGATTCAAGCCATTCCCTGTGAATTAAGTCTCATTTCATGGGCTCAGCTGATGGACTTCCATTTGAAGAGATTCATTCATAATCTGACTTTCATTGAGTTTGCAACTAAAATGTTACACCTCTAGTGGAAATAATCTCAATGCAAGAAAATAAAGTGAGCAATTTAGTTGTTAAAAGAGATTAATAATCTCACGATAAATATACTTCACAAGGTTAAATTACCTTATAGGGCCGTACCCTTTAAAGTAGCGTTATAAATATTATTTTCCCAGGATTATGAATATTTGGCAATATCGTTTACCTTCCAAACTTTCCCTTATTTATGTAGTTTGCATTATTCTAATTTTTACTTCAAAGTGCTAAAAGTTCTATTCAGTTATAACCCCATCATTACTATTCCCGAGTCTTGTATAAATGTAAAAAATGGGGAAGGAGCATGCCCTTGCACACTTAACACTAGGTGTTCCATGTGTCATGTATTCAATTATTGCCTTTGACAAATTTCTAAATGAGATCTGATTGGCTGGTACCACTTCAACCAGGAAGTGGTTGCAGCCATCTTGGGACTCGGCCAAGCCCCTAGGAAAAAACTCAAAACACTATAAAGGGGCAGGTTAGGAATATCTTGACCCTGTTGGACTGGTAGTGGGGCCCAACAATGACCTGTCTGGAGCCAAAAGTGAATTTGCTTTAAACTTGAAAAAGGAAAACAAGTGTGGTCTCCTGTGCTTGCTTTTCTTTGCTCCCCAGGTGGGCACTTGCTTTTTGTTGCTCCCCAGGTGGGCCAGCTTCAGGGGGAAATATCTTTTTTATTAATGGGGAGGGGGATGCATGTGGTCCCTTCCCCAGGTTGATTTTGGCCCCAGGGAACCCGTCCCCCGGGGCCCAGCCAAATTCAGAAATGGGTCAGGGGGCCATATGGCCACCCCTTCAGGGTAGATTTCGGCCCTGGGGACCCATCCTCTGGGTCTTGCTTTAATATAAAGATAGAAATGGGGCAGCATGGCTCCCCTTTCTTGGCCACGTTCAGCCCTGGGAACCCCATCACCTGGGGTCGGTCATGCATAGGAAAAGGAGGGGAGACATGCAGCTCCCCCTCCCAGAGCCATTAATGGCCCTGGGGATTCCACCCCCCAGGACAGGGGTCCTGCTATGTCCCGGAGAGACCACCCCCGAACACAGTGTGTTTGCTCTTGCTTGATGGGAGCAATTTTAATGCTCCTGCAAAGAGAGGGCAAACAGTAAGGGGTCGATTCCGATTCAGGCCGGAAAAAGCACCGACCGACTTGGAGCCGGAATTAATTCCGACCGACACGTACCTGTGGCGCCCGACACGCCAAGTACGATGCAAAGCGTGCAAAATCGACCGACACGTACTGAACCCAAGCCGAACGACCAAGCCGCACGGAAAACAGCAATCCGGCCGGAAAAACACGCGAATTGAACCGATCGACACGCACCCGGAACAAATCCAACTGAAACGTACCCGCGAACTCCAAACCGCAAAGTACGATGCAAGGCGCAAAAACCACGACCGAGTCGTACGGAGGACAAGCCGTACAACCGATACGCATACAAAACTGCGAGCCGAAGTAACACAAAACACCGCGAGCGACGCGTACGCAGCATAAAAAACTGCACAAACACAGCGTGAACGAAACGGAGAAGACCGTACGAGACAACTGCAGGGTCCGACTCGGTCACAAGAACGTTTCCAACATGCACAGAAAGTACTAAGGAAAAATACACAAAAAAAGGCCAAACAAGCAATTACAAAGCCAATAAATACTGGGGGGGGTGGGGACAGAGAACAAAGACACACCCACAACTCCACCCATATAAAGGACACAAATCCCAACCATGATCCTTTGCAAATGCTATTCTACTGCCAGCACTCAACAGACAGCAACCACACACCCACAGCTCATCCCTCACACAAGCCACACACCATCAGCACACCAACAAATAGCTACCTCACATACACCCAGGAAAACACACCCTCACCTGCACACCAACACACACATCACTCACCATCACCACCCATCACCATGCCCCCAAAGAAGAATTACAAGTTCCTAGATTGTGAATTGGAAGTCCTGGTAGACGAGATCCTCAGGGTAGAGCCACAGCTGTTTGGCACACTGGTCCAACAGACACCCATCTCCCAGAAAACGAAGATGTGGGAGAGGATCATCAACAGGGTGAACGCACAATCACCATGTCTGCGCACAAAGACTGACATCCAGAACAGGTGGTATGACGTGCGCAGGAGGGTACGGGAGCTGCTCAAGAAGGACTACCTCCTGAGCCAATACACCGGCAGTGGCCCTCCTGCCAAGCCAGTATACCTCAGGCCCTGGGAGGAGAAGGTGCGGGCCATCCTTCCGCCAGTGAGCGTCTATGGACTAGAGAACATCCCAGAGCCTGGTGAGTACACAACAAATGTACACAATATTCTGCCACAATACACACACACATCACTGTCAAGGGGAGAGTCAAACCATGCACTCATAGCAATTACACAGCAACCAGAACAGAATCATCCCAAAATGTGTATGTCAGTCAGATAAACACAACACATGCCATCTCAAAGTTACATTTAACCGTCTCATCACATGTACAAACACAACTACAACTACAGCTAGGCAGTGGCACAAATATAACTAACAAACACATCCAGACATGTAGCCACCACTACAACACCAACACACAGTGAAGACCACTGAAAGAAAGGAATTCTGTGTATGCTGGGCAAGTCAGTGTAGCCAATAGCATCATGGGAGTCGTAGTCACAGATATTGCTCACCCCCACAACTGTCCCTTCAACACCACCATGAACCATGCGCACATCACAGGGAGTGGAAAAGGACTCACAAGATGGCTGACACTGGCTACTGCTGTGGGGAGCACAAGGCCCTGCTGGCAACTGTGCAACAACCAACAGCAGGACACCACTGACTGACATCCTGAGAGACAACTTCCACTCCCTGCAATGGAAGCACGTTCCATGGTGGGATATCTGGCTGGGTGGGAAGGAGAACTCGCAGCACTGACCATAGTCACAAGCACCTCCCCTCACACACCCCCTAAACACAAACTCCACATAACCCACCTGGGAGAATGCAATGCCTCACATCCTAACTCAAGATCCCACAAAGAACCTCCACCCTGGGTTATGTTGTGTGAAGCACAGGGACACTCTTGGGACTTTTAGCCAAACAACTGCCAGGACAACACTCCCAGCCATCCTGTCAGCACAGGCAGCCCACCCCACAGGGAAGCAGAGTCAAATGGAAGGAAGCATGGGCATGCTGGGAAGGGGGGTGGAGGCAATAGCATGATGGGAGTCGTAGTCACAGATATTGCTCACCCCCACAACTGTCCCATCAACACCACCATGAACCATGCGCACATCACAGGGAGTGGAAAAGGACTCACAAGATGGCTGACACTGGCTACTGCTGTGGGGAGCACAAGGCCCTGCTGGCAACTGTGCAACAACCAACAGCAGGACACCACTGACTGACATCCTGAGAGACAACTTCCACTCCCTGCAATGGAAGCACGTTCCATGGTGGGATATCTGGCTGGGTGGGAAGGAGGACTCGCAGCACTGACCATAGTCACAAGCACCTCCCCTCACACACACCCTCAACACAAACTCCACAGAACCCACCTGGGAGAATGCAATGCCTCACATCCTAATTCAAGATCCCACAAAGAACCTCCACCCTGGGTTATGTTGTGTGAAGCACAGGGACACTCTTGGGACTTTTAGCCAAACAACTGCCAGGACAACACTCCCAGCCATCCTGTCAGCACAGGAAGCCCACCCCACAGGGAAGCAGAGTCAAAAGGAAGGAAGCATGGGCATGCTGGGAAGGGGGGTGGAGGCAATAGCATGATGGGAGTAGTAGGCACAGATATTGCTCAGCCTCACAACTGGCCCATCAACACCACCCTGAACCATGCTCACATCACAGGGAGTGGATAAGGACTGACAAGATGGCTGACACTGGCTACTGCTGTGGGGAGCACAAGGCCCTGCTGGGAACTGTGCACCAACAAACAGCACAACACCACTGCCTGACATCCTGAAAGCCAACTTGCACTCTCTGCAATGCAAGCATGTTCCATGGTGGGATATCTGGCTGGGTGGGAAGGAGGACTTGCAGCACTGACCATAGTCACAAGCACCTCCCCTCACACACCCCCTAAACACAAACTCCACATAACCCACCTGGGAGAATGCAATGCCTCACATCCTAACTCAAGATCCCACAAAGAACCTCCACCCTGGGTTATGTTGTGTGAAGCACAGGGACACTCTTGGGACTTTTAGCCAAACAACTGCCAGGACAACACTCCCAGCCATCCTGTCAGCACAGGAAGCCCACCCCACAGGGAAGCAGAGTCAAAAGGAAGGAAGCATGGGCATGCTGGGAAGGGGGTGGAGGCAATAGCATGATGGGAGTAGTAGGCACAGATATTGCTCAGCCTCACAACTGGCCCATCAACACCACCCTGAACCATGCTCACATCACAGGGAGTGGATAAGGACTGACAAGATGGCTGACACTGGCTACTGCTGTGGGGAGCACAAGGCCCTGCTGGGAACTGTGCACCAACAAACAGCACAACACCACTGCCTGACATCCTGAAAGCCAACTTGCACTCTCTGCAATGCAAGCACGTTCCATGGTGGGATATCTGGCTGGGTGGGAAGGAGGACTTGCAGCACTGACCATAGTCACAAGCACCTCCCCTCACACCCCCTCAACACATACTCCACATAACCCACCTGGCATAATGCAATGCCTCACATCCTAACTCAAGATCCCACAAAGAACCATCACCCTGGGTTATGTTGTAAGCACAGGGACACTCTTGGGACTTTTAGCCAAACAACTGCCAGGACAACACTCCCAGCCATCCTGTCAGCACAGGCAGCCCACCCCACAGGGAAGCAGAGTCAAAAGGAAGGAAGCATGGGCATGCTGGGAAGGGGGGTGGAGGCAATAGCATGATGGGAGTAGTAGGCACAGATATTGCTCAGCCTCACAACTGTCCCATCAACACCACCCTAAACCATGCTCACATCACAGGGAGTGGATAAGGACTGACAAGATGGCTGACACTGGCTACTGCTGTGGGGAGCACAAGGCCCTGCTGGGAACTGTGCACCAACAAACAGCACAACACCACTGCCTGACATCCTGAAAGCCAACTTGCACTCTCTGCAATGCAAGCATGTTCCATGGTGGGATATCTGGCTGGGTGGGAAGGAGGACTTGCAGCACTGACCATAGTCACAAGCACCTCCCCTCACACACCCCCTCAACACATACTCCACATAACCCACCTGGCATAATGCAATGCCTCACATCCTAACTCAAGATCCCACAAAGAACCTCCACCCTGGGTTATGTTGTGTGAAGCACAGGGATACTCTTGGGACTTTTAGCCAAACAACTGCCAGGACAACACTCCCAGCCATCCTGTCAGCACAGGCAGCCCACCAAACAGGGAAGCAGAGTCAAAGGAAGGAAGGATGGGCATGCTGGGAAGGGGGGTGGAGGCAATAGCATGATGGGAGTCGTAGTCACAGCTCTACATCCCCCACCACATGGCCCAGCAAGCTCACACTCACGCATGCACATCCCACAGAGAGTGGAAAGGCCCATCAAAGATGTCTGACACTGTTGCTGTGTCGTGGGGAGCACAAGGGCATGCTGGGAACTGCACACCAACCAACAGCAGGACACCACTGTCAGCCATCTTGCCATTGCTCTCACACCCACACACACTGAACTCCCCACAAAAGCAAGTAAGTATGGGAATGCTGGGAAGTGGGGTGGAGGCAATAGCATGATGGGAGTCATAGTCACAGACATAGCTCACCCCCACAACTGTCCCATCAACACCACCCTGAACCATGCTCACATCACAGGGAGTGGAAAACAACTGACAAGATGGCTGACACTGGCTACTGCTGTGGGGAGCACAAGGCCCTGCTGGCAACTGTGCAACAACCAACATACTGACTGACATCCTGAAAGACAACTTTCACTCCCTGCAATGCAAGCACAGTCCATGGTGGGATAACTGACTGGCTGGGTGGGAAGGAGGGCCGGCTGTCAACCAAATACAACCAATGCAGACCATGTTCACACCCCAACAAATACATAGAAATGCCCAAATAATGCAGGACAATGTGCTACACCAATATCAACCCCTGACTGTGACAACTTAGGACAATGCAATGTACAGGCCCGCACCCAGAGGCACAGTCACAACTGTCAGGTGTGTCAACCATTGATGCCTGCAGAAACATTAAATACATTGTGTGTGTCTCCCAAAAACAGGTGATGATGGGGACACAGCAGCAGACGCTGAGGAGTCCCAGTCCCAGGCTCAAGAGGATACGGAGCTCACTGGTGTCGTACAGCCTCTGCCCTCCTCGGACGAAGAAGACCAACCTGGCACCTCTGGTGCAAGTCAACATGCAGCACCAGCAGGACCACCAGCTGCAGCACCAGCAGGACCACCAGCTGCACCCCCTGCACCCACCCCTCCAACGACTGTCACCACAAATACCATCCCTGCCGACATGGACAGAACAAGGAGCACCACCAGCACAGGGACCCTGGACCAACGTGGGGCCATGGACACCACCACCACCACCAACCCCCAAGGGGGACCAGGGTCATCTGTGCGTGCCACTGCACGCACTGCACATGTCGGCAGGGGTGGTGGGAGGGGTG
This sequence comes from Calotriton arnoldi, assembly GCA_963921515.1. NCBI lineage: Eukaryota > Metazoa > Chordata > Amphibia > Caudata > Salamandridae > Calotriton > Calotriton arnoldi. The sequence goes on from CAWUFW010009202.1 coordinate 216,951, forward strand.
GGAGACAGAGGTCGCTGCTTGCAGAGGTTGCTGGTGTGCATGATGACCCACAACTGGTACGCATAGCCGATGCGTACCAGTCCAGCACCGGAGATCTCAGCCAGGTAGTGGGGCTCCTCAGAGACATGAAACAGCAGCAGGCTGCCCATCATGCCCGCTTGGAGTCACACATGTCCCGCGTGGAGTCCAAGTGGGAAGCACTGCAACAGATGACGGCGGTGCACAGGGACATATTACAATGCCTCCGCCAGATGAACAGCAACCAGTCCACACCTCCCTGTGTGCCAACAACATCTGGTGCTGAACAAACTGCAACTGCCACAGGGAGGGAGGATGACTCTGGCGGAGAGTCCCCTGCACCGCAGCAGCCTGGACTTGAGGGGCCCCCCCAAAGAAGAGGGGTCGTCCGAGGAGGGGCAAGTGAGAGGCCGATGGCCAAGTGCAACCCCCAGGAAGCCTGAACCTGTTCTGGATGTTCACCTTTGTGCACAAACTGTTCACCCTGTTGACGGCAACACAACTCCCACACATGACATGGGGAGTACAAGTTGGACCAATGTCTCAGACAACTGTGGCCCCGATACTGGGGATTTTGTCTACCAGGACTTTCAATTCACCTAGGAACTTCTGATTGCAATATATATGTACAGCACTAACCATCCTATGCACTATTCACACAAATGTATCACAATAAACACACTAATACACCATACTTGCCTCTGTTGTGATTCCAACGTGGGTGCTGTCATGGGGATGATGAACTGCAAAATTACACTGTGTATGTGAACTGCAACAGCAAGTACAACACAGGCATGTGAGTAAAGGCAACGTGACACATATGAGGGAGACACACCACCAGGGCTACACAACACATACACACCTAGGCCATCTGACTCATTGCCTACACTGATGTTGCCAGGGAAGACGGTGCAATGCACAGACACCACACCTATTCCCAGTTGTAGTCAAGTAGCCCACAGGTGCAGTAAGCAAATGGCAGTCAAATGTGTGACCACAGACAACGCACATCACAAAGTGAAGCACAGGTTTATTACACAGTTGCAACATGTCGTAACCACTACAGATGCAAGGTAATCCCACCTGGCAGCGGGCACACAGTCAACAACTGTAGAAGGAAGGAAGTCCATGGGTGTGGCGCACATCACCTGTAGGGACACAACAGCTACCACCCTGGAAGTACAATCACGTCGTCGGTGGACACAGTTGACCAAACGAATCTGAAAGTACCCTGTGAAGGACAGAAATGACACACAGTCAAAAGCAATGGAGAACAGGACAGAACAGCAAAACTCATGCACAATACATGTTACAAGATACCCACCCAGAACCAAGTTAGCATGTCAACACTGTTGGGGAGTACAGACCACCTGTAAGCACACATCGCTACACACATCCAGTCAAGTAGCCCATGGACACACTCCAACAGCACCAGAGCACCACCTACACATATCATGCCAACTCACATCATTGACATGACACCTCAGGATACTCACATTCAGCTAAAGAAGTTGGTGATGAGCTGTGTGCGGACATCACCCTCATCATCATCATCATCACTGGCATCGTGGTCCAGGCCAGGATCCTCCACAGGTGGCGGATGTTGGTCATTGTCATCCTGGATGAGAGGCAACTCCTTCCGCACTGCCAGGTTGTGGAGCATGCAGCAGACGATGATAATCTTGCACACCTTCGCTGGGGCATATGGGAGGGACCCTCCTGTCTTGTCGAGGCAGCGGAAGCGGCTCTTCAGGAGACCAAATGTCCGCTCAATCACTCTCCTGGTCCGACCATGTGCCTCATTGTAGCGCATCTGGGCTGGTGTCACAGGGTTCCTGAGGGGTGTCAGCAACCACGGCATGTTGGGGTATCCCGAGTCACCTACGGACAGACAAGTGCACATTAGCTGACTTGGAAAAGTGGGCGGAATACTACAGATCAGATCACACACAATGGCACAAAGTCAGTACACACCGACAAGCCAGGCACGCTGGTTCTGCATCTGTGCCATCATCCTGGGGATGCGACTACTCCTCATCACAAAGGCATCGTGTGCTGAACCAGGGAAACGGGCACACACGTGTGTGATGGTCATATCTGCAAGACACACCACCAGTGCATTGACCGAGTGGTAGTGCTTGCGGTTACGGTAGGCCTGCTCCTGGGCCTGTGGTGGTACCAAAGCCACATGTGTCCCATCAATGGAGCCAATGACATGCGGCATCCTCCCCAGGGCATAGAAGTCACTCTTCACGTCAGTGAGTCGTTGCAGTCTAGGGAAATAGATGTACCGGTTCAGGTATAGCAACATTGCCTCCAAAACATCGCGGAGCACACGGCTCAACATGGTCTGTGACATCCCACCAGCAGTCGCCACAGTATGTTGGAAGGTACCGGTGGCAAAGAAGTGTAGGGCTGCCATCACCTTCACCTTGGGGGTCAGCGCTGTAGGATACGGCCGGCCAGGCTGCAAATGTGGGGCCAACTGCACTGCCAAATCCTCAATCAGCTGCCTGGTGAAGCGGTACCGTCGGATGCTGTCCCGTTCCACCATCGTTGCCAGGTCTGGGAATGGTCTATGGACAGCAGGAGCCCTGCAGTGCAGAGGAGAAGAAAGCAAGATTGTCAGTCACCCCACATATGCGGCATTGAACACACTCAATATCACATCATACATCATTATGAGGCACAACTACATGAAGTGTGCAGTTCCGTAAGGACATGTATGGTACATACATGGCCAACATCTGTCATCACGGTTCAACAAGTGGCATCAATAAGTCCCAGGTTGGCCCATTGGATATCATGAGGCCGTGTCACAGTTCCCATCTCCTGCTGCCATGTCACAATCACCCCCCACAGTGACATGTGAGGACAGATGTGCCCCAGGCATCACAGCTCAACGACAGGTACATTCCCAGGGACCCTGTATTGCCACATGGACACTGGCATTACATGGAGTATCATGTATACACCACAGCAAAACAACCATGACCCCCACAGGTAGTGGTCCCACTTGCCACTGCAGGACAGACATGGACGTCTGTGACACACACACGCACAACATCAAAGTCCATGCACACACAACGTGGATGTGGAGACTGTCTCCCATTGTGCACATGAAATCAGAGACATTGTAAACACTACATGCACACAGACTGTGGAGGACCATCACTATTGTGCCACTGGGACACCCTGGCTCAAACATACCGTCCCACATGGGACTCACGGGGTATGTGACATGACATACACATACACCACCGTGAAATGTGACCATGGCACATGCACAGATATGAACAGTTGCACATCACAGTGGTCATGTACACGTAACACCCAGGATCCTGTCCCCATGAACACGTGCACAGCCTGGGGGTGGCTGCCCCCAGGTGACACCCACAGGACAACATGTACACCAACATACACACAATAGGAAATGCAGCCTTACATGCCTTATGATACAGTTTGGACAGGCTGTCGTGTTGTAGGTGTGCCCCTCACTCCCTGGGAGCTATCTGTGGCTGGCATATGTTCATCTGAGACAGGCATGGTGACATATGCCAGTCACTTGTACAGGGATGCGTTGAACAGCAATGGACCGATCGGTGCACCCGGCCGGCCCATTGCATTCAATGTGTGCGGGTACGCGTTGTACCCCTGTACGCGTTGAACAGCAATGGACCGATCGGTGCACCCGGCCGGCCCATTGCATTCAATGTGTGCGGGTACGCGTTGTACCCCTGTACGCGTTGAACAGCAATGGACCGATCGGTGCACCCGGCCGGCCCATTGCATTCAATGTGTGCGGGTACGCGTTGTACCCCTGTACGCGTTGAACAGCAATGGACCGATCGGTGCGCCCGGCCGGCCCATTGCATTCAATGTGTGCGGGTACGCGTTGTACCCCTGTACGCGTTGAACAGCAATGGACCGATCGGTGCACCCGGCCGGCCCATTGCATTCAATGTGTGCGGGTACGCGTTGTACCCCTGTACGCGTTGTACCGCAATGGACCGATCGGTGCGCCCGGCCGGCCCATTGCATTCAATGTGTGCGGGTACGCGTTGTACCCCTGTACGCGTTGAACAGCAATGGACCGATCGGTGCACCCGGCCGGCCCATTGCATTCAATGTGTGCGGGTACGCGTTGTACCCCTGTACGCGTTGAACAGCAATGGACCGATCGGTGCGCCCGGCCGGCCCATTGCATTCAATGTGTGCGGGTACGCGTTGTACCCCTGTACGCGTTGAACAGCAATGGATCGATCGGTGCGCCCGGCCGGCCCATTGCATTCAATGTGTGCGGGTACGCGTTGTACCCCTGTACGCGTTGAACAGCAATGGACCGATCGGTGCACCCGGCCGGCCCATTGCATTCAATGTGTGCGGGTACGCGATGACCCCTGTACGCGTTGAACAGCAATGGACCGATCGGTGCGCCCGGCCGGCCCATTGCATTCAATGTGTGCGGGTACGCGTTGTACCCCTGTACGCGTTGAACAGCAATGGACCGATCGGTGCGCACCCATTGTCAATGGCCTAGCCTGGCAACGGACGCGTTTTCGAAATTCGAACGAGTCGGTTGCTGGAAATTCAGTTGGTCACCCACAACAATGTTGCAAAATCATGTATGTCATGAAGTTGAAGATTTGAAGGATGCTGTGGGCGTGTATTGGTGCTGCTATTCCATGGATTGGCCAGATTCAGAAGATGCAAACGACTTGGACCTATCACTTTGGACACATGGGACAGTATCTGCCTCTGCAGCACATATATATTGCTGGCTGTTCCCCTGAGAGCTCACTTGCCTGCACTACATGCTCCAGGACGACATCTGCCACTGCACTGCTGCTGTCTCTGCCCCCTCTGGACCCTGCAATGGCACGTACTGTGGAGAGAGCCCCAGCCTTCAGCCTTGAGGAGAACCAGGCCCTGCTGGACAGCCTACTTCCACAGTACAGCAAGCTGTATGGGACACCAGGGGAGCAGGTGAGTGTTCTGTGCACTGCCTTTCTGAATGTGCATTTTGTCTGACTAGCAAGGCTGAAAGTCTGCACGCCACTGGCTAGCAGGCTCACTGAGTAGTTGTCACCCCCCATAGTGTGTAGTGACATGCACTGGACAGGTATGGTGCAGTGACAGTGCATTTGAACAAGGTTTTACTTCCCATGCAATGATACCATGTAGTGACTTCTGGCAAACTGTCCATGGGCAGCGTTGCACTGCCTGTGTACATCATGTGCCCCTGTGATTGAGACATGTATATACAACTGTGTCATGCACGGATATGTTGCATGTGTAGTTATGGCCTTTTCACTTTGTCATCCTCACAGGTTAATGCCCATCGGAAGCAGGAGATCTGGAAGGACATCGTCCGGGCTGTCCGGTCCGTGGGGGTCTACAAGCGCCGGATCCGCAACTGCCAGAAGAGGTGGCAGGACCTTCGGGGCTGGACCCGGAGGATTGCACGGGTCCAGCTGAAGCTGTCGCCTCCTCGCAGGAGGGGCGGAACACGGACCCTGACCCCCACATGCTCCAGATCCTGGCGGTGGTGTTTCCAGACCTGGATGGGCAGCTGAAGGCCAGACAGCAGCAAGGAGGGGTGAGTCAAAGACTGCACTGTGAACTCTGTATTACATGCTATGTGCCCTCCTCTGGCCTGGTTAAACTGCCACAGTACAGCAGTCATGTTGTCCAGGAGCCATGTCCCTCTATTGTGCACTGCCCACTCCTCATCTGATACCCAGGTGTGGCCCTTACATTCAGGGAATTGTGTCACTTGGGACTGTGTCCTTGCAGTTTGCTTCACTCAAGGTGGGGGACAGCATCTGTTTCCCTGACTCTGTTGTGGGCATCATGGGTGGGTCCATTGTTCACACAACGCCTGTGTTCGGACATGTAATCTGCGTGTTGCTTTGATATGCGGTCCACTTGCTGAGCTGAGCCACCACATGTGCCTGGGGTATCTGGCACACACCCATGCAGCGGGTGGGAACAATGTTTGGGCCCCAGGAGTGTGCAGATTACGTGTGTCACACATACATAGCCAGCTATCCACTGTCCAGGGCTCATCCCTCATTCATGTGGGGCAGGACAGTCATGCCTACTCCAGCCCATCCAATACACCTGTACTCCCACTCCCGTGTATCAGCTGACACGTTGTGCGCAGTGATTTGACCCCTCAGGTGTCTGCCTCTGTGTCAGTGTGCTGTGGATTTGTTGCCAGGACTGCTGGGGTGTTTCTCGGTTGGGGCTCAGCATGCCACTGGAGATGTGACCATAGGAGACGATACTTGTGTGTCACATAGGTGTTTGATCAGCTGCCCGTGCAGACTGGGGTATGCGAATGTGAAGTTCAGGCAGCTGTTTCCCATTCACAGCAGATTGTGAGGGGCTCAGGTTCAGAGGGTAGTGTCACAGGTCTCCCATATGTCCAATCGGTATGACCTGGACAGATGAGGGTTAAGATGATGTGTTGTGTGGGGGATGTACATGTGCACTTGTGCAGCTCCAGGACTTGCATTCCCCATGACCTACTATTGTGACACAGTGCAGAGTGTTGTTGTCTGGCTGCCAAGTCATACATCACTGAGACAGTGATGTATGACTTAGCAGTCATGCCTCCGCCATGGCATGTGTCTACTTATTGGTGATCCTGCAGGGGAGTGACATGTGCTACATGCACACCATTGTGGCGATGGCTATCAGGACATGGGTGCATCATGGTGTCTGTCGCTGGTATGCATCACATGCATTTCCTATTTGACTCTGGGCATCCCTTTCATCCGGAAACCTGTACTGACTCAGTGGCAAGAGTTGTGATGTGTGCATGTCCACATGCTACACCGTGTCCTCTGCACTGTCCAACTACTGTGTAGGTGGTGCATGTGTCCACACTGGGGTGTTGCTATCCAACAGACACCAGACAGATGGGTGCAAGGCCATGTGGGATGTGAGTGCCATGGTTGGCATCAGACTGACAATTGGCTTCTCCTGTTCAGTTAGGGCACTTTTAGCAATGTTCAACTAATGATGCCAGGGCTTGCTCTGTAATGTGCTGTGCTCACAGTGGTGTGTGCGTTTGGTGCAGGTGACTGATGTCTGTCTGTTTCCCCATTGTTTGCAGATACATCCACGGCCACGGAAGGGGACAGCTCCACGGACCAGGAGGAGCCGGAGAGCCAGACTGGGTCAGCAGCCGAGGAGTGGTCGGAGGGACCCAGTGGCACGGAGGGCGAGGGGAGCCACACCGAGGAGTCCTCAGCAGCATCCACCTCAGCTGAGGACCACAGCGGCTCGGAGGATGACTCCCTCATGGAGGCGGGTGTCAGCAGCCACCACACCCCAGCTAGTGTTGCTGTCCCCGCCACCACCAGCACCACCACCGCCCTCCCATCGGCTCCCATTCCCCAGGTCCGTGGAGGCTCCCATGTTCGGGAGCGTGTCTCCTTTGGGCCAGGCACCGCACCCCCTGCCCCTGTGTCCCCTGCTGCCCTGAGTGAGGAGTCTGTGTGCCTCCTTCGCCAGCTCCATGTAGGGCAGACAGCCATGCTGAGTGTCCTCCATGCGCACACCGCTCTGTTGACTCAGCTGGTGTCGTTCATGGAGGGCATCTCATCGGGCATGTCTGACCTACAGAGGGGCAATAGGTCCATGGACTCCTCCCTGACGGCAGCAGTGTCCCTCCTCAGACAGTCCCTCACCCCTCCTGCCTCTGCTCCATCCACACTCCCCAGCACCTTACCCGTCCCAAGCACACACACACCGGCACAGGCACACACCAGCACACACACGTCCAGCACACAGACACACACGCCACAAACAAAACGCACACGCACGCACAGTCAGGGGACTGAAACCAGACTCACAGGGGATGGGGCCCTGGAACACACACACGCATCCACGAGCACTGCGCAGTCCTCAGTTGCCTCTCCCTCCAAAGCACCCTCCCTTGCCTCACCTGCAACCCCAAAGACCCAGCGGCTCTTCCTCAGTGACCTCGGCCTCTTCCCCTCCGATCCAGCTGATACAGCATTCAGGGGGAAGAGGAAGCCCACCCACACGGAGCAGAGTGCCCCTCGCCCCCGGACACCCTCCCCCAGGCGCAGACAGACTGAGGCCCCCACCCGCAAGTCCCCCCGGAGTCGTAAGAGCAAGACCCCGCCGCCGCCCTGCAGCTCAGGCACCAGGTCTCCTTCCTCCATCCCTCAGGCCCCCACTCCACAGGTGCCCCCACCACACCCTGCCCCAGGTTCCCCCACCCACAGATATACCATCCCCAAGAGGATCCGGCCTTCTCCCCCTGCCACTTGCTCTCCCGGCACCACACCCCCGCTGCGCTTGTCTGTGCCACTGATGTGGTGAGGGTGTCCTCCCCCTCTGTCCAGCCCACCTTGCCTGTTCCCCATTCTCCTCCCCTGGTGGTAGGCACTGCAGTGGAGTCCACTACCACCCTGTCTGACTTGGGCACTGCAGTGGCGGACCTGTCCACTCCATCTGCAGGGTCCACTGCAGTCGTGCCGGCACCCACAACATCTGAGTCATGCCCCCCAGTTGTGCCGGCACACACCATGTCAGACACCTCCACTGCAGTTGTCAGTGGCTCTCCAGCACCCACCACCCCTTCCCTGCCTCCTCCTGGTGAGCCCTGATCCTGTCCCTGCGGTGCCTGGCCTGCCCCCCGGTTGCCCCTCCTAGTGGATTGTCCCTGGTTTTGTGCAGTGCAGGCATGCGTAGGGTGACATCTGCCACTGTCACCCTGTTTGGACTTTGACAATGGACTGGCCATTGGCCTTTGTGTTTTTTCTGGACTTTCACTTTTAAACACACATATGCTGAATAAAGCAACTTTCTGTTCTCTAGTGCTTATGCTTCTGATGTACATGTTGTTGATGATGCTAACCATGCCCTTGCTGCAGTGATGGTGATATTTGGTCTCATGATAATGAAGTGTTACTGTGCAGGAACACATGTGGTCCAGGGGGAATGTGTCCTATCCTGTGGTGTATCCATGTCATCCATAGCAGCATCTGAGGGTGTCATGTGTTCAGTATTTGGCAATGGGATTTCCTACTTACATTAGCAATTTCACATCTGTGGCTTCCACCCCTGCACATCTGTTGTGCCTGCCATTGTTCAATTCGTCTACTTCCCTGACCGTGTGGCCATCTCCACTGGACATGCAGGTTTGGGCATCAATGGGGAAGGACTCATCTGTGTTGTCAGTGCAACATTGCTATACAAGTGTGTTGGATCTGTGCTGATGATTTCGTTGGCACTTCCATGACCAGGCTGATGTGACGGGAGCCTTCATTTGGTGCTAATTGTTGATTGTGTGACCAAGTGCTCAGCTGACATGATGGGGCCCTACTGAGGCAACATATGGCACAGCTTTCCTCACACAGGAGTGGAGTCCCCTCATGGCAGTGTGTACTCCTGTGACATTGCCTGCGCCCAAGGTGTGTGTTGTATGAGCATGTCTGTGTGTTCACTTCCGTTTAGCTGTGCATGCTGTGATCCCTAGTGTTGTACCTGTTTGTGATGCTTGCTGAGTTGACCTATGTTCCCCCAAAGTCTTCTCCCTGGGTTCTCTGTGATGTGGGTGCATGGCACATTACTGGTCATCAGGGTGTCACCCATAGGTGTGTTTGCTGTCAGGGCTGAGTTTGTGTGCAGACGCAGATGGGTCACAGTCAGGTTTCCCCTTGGCACTTGTTGTTTGCACCTGTCATGTGATTTCCAGTTTGTGTTATCTTTCAGTGATTGTGACACGTTGTGTGTGTGACTGCTGGCACTCCTCAGGGTCCGGGCTGCAATGTTGGTTGTTGTCTATGTGTGTTCTTTGTGGGTGACCTTGGCTTCTTCATTGGTGTGTGACTGTGGCTGGGATCCCATTGGTTGGTGTGGTATTGCCGTCATGTCCATGTACAGCGTAGTGTGCAGTGTGTCAGACATTCAGGAGTCTTGTTGAGTGGCCATGTGTGATGTGTTTCTGCACCTTGGTTCCCACCCACCACCCTGGAATTGTCATGGGTGCATGTGCAATGTCACCAGTGCATGTGTGCTTCACTGCTGCACATTGTTGGAGGTCGAGGTGTGTGGTGTTGAGTGTGTGCAGATGAGAGTTGTTGCCCGGCTAGACCCCTGCCTCCATGTTGGCCTTGGCTTACTGGCCGTGCTGATTGATTTGTGCTTGTGTAGGTGTGATGGTAGTTTGTTGCTCAGGACACATGACTGTGGTTCACAGTGTGAACGACATTTAGCTTTGTCATCACAGTGGGATTGTAATGCAGCCCAGGGTCACCACATTGTGGGGGCCCTGGGGGTAGTGCTGTGGTGTGTCTGTGTCTTGCTGTGTCAGTTGCTGTTCCTACGTGCCTGTGTGACATGTGTGATTTGAGCTCCCTCTCATCTGACAATGCCTGATTGCCCACATAGGGGATTTGGATCCATGAGTTACCTTTGTGTGGCACTGTATGCACATCTGTATAATTGGTATTCAGGCCTCCTCATGTGTTGTGTGGTTGCCTGGGGACACTGGCACCCCCCTCACCTGTTGTGTTTGATGTGCAGTGTGGGTCTGCCTGTTTGTGTTTGTGCATCTGCACCACTGCATTGGCATATCTTAGGTGTGCCATTGGCTGTATGTAGTTTGGTGGGTTTCCCCTGCTGTCCCTGGGACTCCTAGGTCATCAGTCAGCACAATGATCATGGTTTGTGTGTCCCATTGCTGCCATGGTATGGTATCTGTTCACCTCACATCTACAGTCTCCACAGGGTATCTGCATTTGTGTGCCCATTGGTGCAAATATGTGGGTCTGCATTCTGATGGTCACTTCTGTCATTGTGTCATTGATGAATGTTGACAGTGTCAGCCCCCATGGGTGTTGTTTGCCTGCACATGGCCAAAGGTATGTCTTATTTGCACTGCAGTATTTGCCTCTCCCAATCTATGTTGCAATGGGACACATGCACTACTTTGCCACTGATGTGTTTTATGTTCTGTGACCAGGAATCATCCATGCAGTTTGGCAGTTGCAGCTTTTTCTTTGTCAACACTTACATTTTGGTCACTGTGATGATGGGGGTTTGGACCCCATTGCCACACTGTTCAAAATGTGCTTCAGCTATGGACCCCACACTTACATGTTGGTCACTGTGATGATGGGGGTTTGGACCCCATTGCCACAATGTTCAAAATGTGCTTCAGATATGGACCCCACACTTACATTTTGGTCACTGTGATGATGGGGGTTTGGACCCCATTGCCACACTGTTCAAAATGTGCTTCAGCTATGGACCCCACACTTACCTTTTGGTCACTGTGATGATGGGGTTTGGACCCCATTGCCACACTGTTCAAAATGTGCTTCAGCTATGGACCCCACACTTACCTTTTGGTCACTGTGATGATGGGGGTTTGGACCCCATTGCCACAATGTTCAAAATGTGCTTCAGCTATGGACCCCACAATTACATTTTGGTCACTGTGAGGATGGGGGTTTGGACCCCATTGCCACAATGGTCATGGCCTGCTTGCATTGTGGGGGCCACACACATATATGTGTGGCACATGTGATAGGGGTCACATTGTATGTTCAAAGTCATGTTCAGTGTTGTAGGCATTTGACACAGTCTACACACGCTTGTCATGGTGTTGGGGGGATGTCTTTTTCTTGCATTCCCTAGGTTGTGGTGTGCTGGTTGTGTCATGCATTGTCCATCCTATGAGTGGGGGTGGTGTTGGTGGTAGGCATCCAGCCCCCCATGGGTAGAGGTGGTAGTAGTGACAGGCATCCAGCCCCCCCTGGGTAAGGGTGGTAGTAGTGGTAGGCATCCAGCCCCCCTGGGTAAGGGTGGTAGTAGTGGTGGGCATCCAGCCCCCCTGGCTTAGGGTGATAGTAGTGGTAGGCATCCAGCCCCCCCTGGGTAAGGGTGGTAGTAGTGGTAGGCATCCAGCCCCCCTGGGTAAGGGTGGTGGTGGGCATCTGGCACCCCCCTGGCTAAGGGTGGTAGTAGTGGTGGGCATCCAGCCCCCCTGGCTTAGGGTGATAGTAGTGGTAGGCATCCAGCCCCCCCTGGGTAAGGGTGGTAGTAGTGGTAGGCATCCAGCCCCCCTGGGTAAGGGTGGTAGTAGTGGTGGGCATCCAGCCCCCCTGGCTTAGGGTGATAGTAGTGGTAGGCATCCAGCCCCCCCTGGGTAAGGGTGGTAGTAGTGGTAGGCATCCAGCCCCCCCTGGCTAAGGGTGGTAGTAGTGGTGGGCATCTGGCACCCCCATGGCTAAGGGTGGTAGTAGTGGTAGGCATCCAGCCCCCCTGGCTTAGGGTGATAGTAGTGGTAGGCATCCAGCCCCCCCTGGGTAAGGGTGGTAGTGGTGGTGGGCATCTGGCACCCCCCTGGGTAAGGGTGGTAGTTGTGGTAGGCATCCAGCACCCCTGGGTAAGGGTGGTAGTGGTGGTGGGCATCTGGCACCCCCCTGGCTAAGGGTGGTAGTAGTGGTAGGCATCCAGCCCCCCCTGGGTAAGGGTGGTAGTAGTGGTAGGCATCTGGCACCCCCATGGCTAAGGGTGGTAGTAGTGGTAGGCATCCAGCCCCCTGGCTTAGGGTGATAGTAGTGGTAGGCATCCAGCCCCCTGGGTAAGGGTGGTAGTAGTGGTAGGCATCTGGCACCCCCATGGCTAAGGGTGGTAGTAGTGGTAGGCATCCAGCCCCCCTGGCTTAGGGTGATAGTAGTGGTAGGCATCCAGCCCCCCCTGGGTAAGGGTGGTAGTAGTGGTAGGCATCCAGCCCCCCTGGGTAAGGGTGGTAGTGGTGGTGGGCATCTGGCACCCCCCTGGCTAAGGGTGGTAGTAGTGGTAGGCATCCAGCCCCCCCTGGGTAAGGGTGGTAGTTGTGGTAGGCATCCAGCCCCCCTGGGTAAGGGTGGTAGTAGTGGTGGGCATCCAGCCCCCCTGGCTTAGGGTGATAGTAGTGGTAGGCATCCAGCCCCCCCTGGGTAAGGGTGGTAGTAGTGGTAGGCATCCAGCCCCCCCTGGCTAAGGGTGATAGTAGTGGTAGGCATCCAGCCCCCCCTGGGTAAGGGTGGTAGTGGTGGTGGGCATCTGGCACCCCCCTGGGTAAGGGTGGTAGTTGTGGTAGGCATCCAGCACCCCTGGGTAAGGGTGGTAGTGGTGGTGGGCATCTGGCACCCCCCTGGGTAAGGGTGGTAGTTGTGGTAGGGATCCAGCACCCCTGGGTAAGGGTGGTAGTGGTGGTGGGCATCTGACACCCCCCTGGCTAAGGGTGGTAGTAGTGGTAGGCATCCAGCCCCCCCTGGGTAAGGGTGGTAGTAGTGGTAGGCATCTGGCACCCCCATGGCAAAGGGTGGTAGTAGTGGTAGGCATCCAGCCCCCCTGGCTTAGGGTGATAGTAGTGGTAGGCATCCAGCCCCCCCTGGGTAAGGGTGGTAGTGGTGGTGGGCATCTGGCACCCCCCTGGGTAAGGGTGGTAGTTGTGGTGGGCATCTGGCACCCCCCTGGCTAAGGGTGGTAGTAGTGGTAGGCATCCAGCCCCCCCTGGGTAAGGGTGGTAGTTGTGGTAGGCATCCAGCCCCCCTGGGTAAGGGTGGTAGTAGTGGTGGGCATCCAGCCCCCCTGGCTTAGGGTGATAGTAGTGGTAGGCATCCAGCCCCCCTGGGTAAGGGTGGTAGTAGTGGTAGGCATCCAGCCCCCCTGGCTAAGGGTGGTAGTGGTGGCAGGCATCCAGCCCCCTGGGTAAGGGTGGTAGTAGTGGTGGGCATCCAGCCCCCTGGGTAAGGGTGGTAGTTGTGGTAGGCATCCAGCACCCCTGGGTAAGGGTGGTAGTGGTGGTGGGCATCTGGCACCCCCTGGCTAAGGGTGTAGTAGTGGTAGGCATCCAGCCCCCTGGGTAAGGGTGGTAGTGGTGGTGGGCATCTGGCACCCCCTGGCTAAGGGTGGTAGTAGTGGTTGGCATCCGGCCCCCCTGGGTAGGGGTGGTGGTGGTGGTGCGCATCCAGGCCCCTGTGTGCATATGTGGCATTGGTGATGGGCATCCCGCCCCTATGGTGCTGCTGTTGCTGGTGTAAGTAAATTCTGCATCCCTCTGTGTGTGTGTGATGTGTCGTGTATGTGTTGTATGTGTTTTGTGGTTGGTGTCTGACTTACCTTCTGCGCCGTACGGGTCCGTGCCTGTTCCGGTAGTAAATGTAGAATATTGGTAGGATCGGGACGAAGGGATTCATGGTTGGTTCGTGTCGTTCGTCTTTCTCGTTGCTTCACGTCGTCCTCGTCGCTGGCGTGTTCGCCTCGTAGCCGTGGATCGTGTTGTGGCGCGAATCGGAGCTTATGTGCGCCTCTCCCGGATGCTTTGACATGCCGTGCGTAGCGACGGGTTCGGCGCCTACGGAAAGCGCATCGTACTTGTTCGGCCGGACGGGGCTGCATTTTCCCTTCCGTGCGACTCGATTCTGCGTTTCCGGATTCGCCTCGGTCGGAGAACAGGACCTGGATTGGGTGAGTACGACTCGGCCGGATTCTGTGCTGTTGTGCGCATCGTACTTACTCGTTCGGTATGATGTACGGATCGGTCGGGAAACAGGCATTTGCATGGCTTTTTTCCCGACCGAATGGTATTGGGTGCACCTCCGACCGAGATCGGAATCGGCCCCTAAGTCTTCTCCCAGTGGGCTGGAGCTTGTAAAAGGCTCCCGCCAGCTGGGATCAGACATGTCATTTGATTCCCTGCATGCACTGAGGTGGGCAGGGAAACAGATGAAAAAAATGCTCCTGCCCGCAGGGTGGGGGCAGAGAAGACATTGGGGCTCCCCCAGTGGCCTCCAAAAAAAAGGAAGTCGGTGCCCTATGGGCTCCAGGGCACCCACCTGTTACTGGCCAGGCCCCAGGATGATGGGGTCCCCTCTGCCAATATTAAACTTACTGTTTGTTCTCGCTTGGCAGGAGCTGTCAAATCTCCTGGCAAGCGAAAGCAGGCAACTATGTCCTGAGTGTAGGCAATTCAGAACATAGGGAGCCAGCTATGACGGGTGACTGTCCCCAGGGCCAATAATGGTTCCAGGAGTGGGCCCCTTCCATTAAATTACATGTGCTTCCCATGTCAAAATCAGCCTGCCCTTGGGAGGTGGTGGTCTCTGAGGACGAAAATAGACTGAGAGGTGGGTACATGTGGCCACCTCCCCTTGAAAACATGACCTTGTCCTGGGGTGGTGCAGGTCCCTGGGGCTGTCAATGGCCTGAGGAAGGATGCCACATGGCCCCCTCCCCCATAATATATATTGGCTTGGCCCTGGGGGTGCCGATCCCTGGGGCCAGATTCAGCCATGAGGAGGGAGGCTGAGTACACCCCTCCCCAATATACTTATTTTCGTTTGCTCATGGGACTAGGCCCACATGGGGCTGAAATTGAAATAAGCGTGGGGGACTGCAATTGTCATTTTTGCAGCTCTGCTGAGTCTGAGTCCCAAGATGGCTGCCTTTTATATATATATATTGGCGTTTGTCAGTAGGTAGTTATAGTTATGACCTAGTTTCCATACAAAAATAATTTTTGACTTGCCTATAATTTGGCGTAGTTTGACCAATCTTCATCAAATTTTTCACAAAAAAGTGTCAAGGTAGGTTCTGTGTGTCATGGAAAGTGTGGGGGTGATATGTGCAGTGGAGACCGAGAAATAGGGGTACAAAATAAGGGTGCATTTGTAATAGTAATTCCCGTGGGGACGCGTTGTCGAGCCTACAGCCTGAGCCACTGGGTGGAATTACACCAAATTTGGCAGAACGGTAGATGTTGTTAAAGAGTTTGTGCTTAGTGTTATTTGGTGCAAATCCGTTCAGTAGTTTTTGTGAAATGAAATCTGCGGATATTTCACAGCAGTTTTGTGCTGATCGTGGTTCAATTGTGACGATTTTGCGGTAAATCACGAATGCGCCAGTCAACGGGAATGCTATGATTGGCTGGACGCAACCTGAAAAGAAAGTTGTGGCCCCCATTTTATCGATTGATAATTGCTCCCGGGACTGAACATTTGTTTCAAAGCTAACATAAGGAGTCAG
Source organism: Calotriton arnoldi (assembly GCA_963921515.1). Classification (NCBI taxonomy): domain Eukaryota; kingdom Metazoa; phylum Chordata; class Amphibia; order Caudata; family Salamandridae; genus Calotriton; species Calotriton arnoldi. The sequence goes on from CAWUFW010009202.1 coordinate 233,034, forward strand.
GGTGGAGATACTCTGACCCCATGTTTGAGAAATGGGGTTATTAGTGACACAAGTTATGTGTCCAAAATTGTTTTTTTAATTGCGTGGCTCACTAAGGTGTATTGGTGAATTAGTGGGTACATGAGTGCCTGATTGGATGATTAAGTGGGAGCATGACTAAGTGTATACATGAGTGATTAGGTGTCTGAGTGAATGTATGGGTGAGTTACTGGTTGTGTGAATGTCTGTATCTGTCTGACAGTTGGTGCCTAAGTGTGGCTGTATAGGTGTGTGAGTGGGTATGTGAGTTTCTGTATGGGTGAGTGATTGGTTGTCCAAGTACCTCTATGGGTGTCTAAGTGTCAGTGCGAGTGGGTGAGGGTGTGTGTGACTGTCTGAATGGATGAGTGAGCGGGTGAGTCAATGGCTGTATGAGTTAGTGAGTTTGTGTGTGAGGGGCTGTATGGATGAGTGAGTGTGTGTATGGCTGTGTTGGTGAGTGAGGGCATGTGTCACTAGTATATGGATGAGTAGCAGGGTATGTGAAAGTCAGTATAGGTGAGTAAGTGAGTGAGTGTGTGTGTAACTGTATGGGTGAGTAGGTAGCTGTGTGATTGACTGTATGGGTGAGTAAGTAGTTGTGTGAGTAGCTCTATGGGAGACTGACTCAGCGTGTGAGTGGGTGTGTGAGTAGATATGTCAGTGGCTGTATTAGTGAGTGAGTGGGTGTATGAGTGATTGCATGGGTGAGTGAGTGTATGTGTGTGTTGATCTGTGAATGAGTGAGTGGCAGTGTAAGTACAGCTATGGGTGTGTGAATGGGTTTGAGAATGGTATTGTGGAAGTTGGAGTGGGTGTATGAAAGGCTATAACGGGGTGTGAGTGGGTGCATCAGAGTTTCGGTGGATGATATCATCAGGGATGTCATCAGTGATGTAATTTGAGATGTCATCAGTGAAGTCATTGACCATGTCATAAGTGGTGTAATATGTGAGGTCATAAGCAGTGCATTGTGGGGGCATGAGTTATAGTTAGCTCACTAACTATAACAGCTGAATTTCTCTGGTTTTATACAAGTGACTCCTGAGCTTAACTATAATGTCTCTGAAACCTTTGGGTTTTTTTTGTCCATTTTTAAGTTTTTTGAAATTCTATTTCCTAACTTTATCGTCCCTGTAACATTTGTTTTTTCAGCGAATTTCAAATTTTAAAAAAATACAAATTCCTAACTATATCATCTCTGCAACCTTTTGTTTTTTCAGCGATTTTCAATGGTTTTTTAACTAGTAGTCGTGTTTGCAGAGTGGTGGAGAAAGGGGCTGCACCTCAGACCAGCTCTTAGGAATCACAATGTATAGGATTTACAGGAGGCACCAAGATGACTTCTTGAATTTTTTTTACATTGTTGGAGGTAGGCCTATTGCTTTAACCTTTCTGTTATACATCTTTGTCCTCTTGGGTGTGACAAACAACCCCAAGATCTCCACTGAGGTAGAATGAAATGGACAGTTTTCAAGTTTGACCAAAAAGTGGTTTTCACTGAGGCATTGGAGCAAGTCTCAGTCCTTTTGTATGTATTTCTGTTTGTTGTGAAAGGATATAAACAACTACGCAGGTATTTAAGAATTGTCTCAGACCCTTGTTTATAAAGAACTAGATCGCAGTAGGTCATTGCAGAGTCCGGCATTACAGAGTCCTTATAAAGACGTATTGCTTAAGAAATGCAATTTTCCATTTGTCTCCCTTTTGGACTCTGATAAGGTGATATGACCCCCAAAGAAACAATTTTTATATAAATTAAAACATTTTTTACCTGATCCAACAAATCCAGTATAAGTGGCAATGGATGATGTTTTTTAACAGTGACCTTGTTTAAGGCCCTATAGTCAGTGGAGGTCTAAGTGTAACATAGCTGTTAAATTTAAACCTTTTCTGCTTTTTTAAAGAAATTATAGGGGTCACATACCGGTCGCAAACCTCTTGCGGAGGTTGCGTGAACCCAGCGTTATTATCTTGATTAACAAATCTATTGTTAAATATATAAAGATTATTGAAATATAGGGGCATATTAGCAAGACCCACGTTAAAATTATCGTCGTTTTAGCGGCAGGAAACTGCCGCTAAAACGGCGATAATGGGCTTGCTAATATGCGTTATGGAATTCCAATAGAAGCCCAGGTTAGACGTCATGCACATCTAACCTGGGCTTCTATTGGAATTCTATAACGCATATTAGCAAGTCCATTATCGCCGTTTTAGCTGCAGTTTCCTGCCGCTAAAACGGCGATAATTTTAACGTGGGTCTTGCTAATATGCCCCCTACTTTTTTAATAATAGTGTATATGTGTTATACGTGTTGTGATGATTCCGTGCAGCATGCCGCCATATTTTGATGTGTGCGACGGATGCACAACTACCTGGCATTTTTTTCTCAAAATTAAAATACATGATATATATTATATAAATTTTAAATTACACATATGTATTTTGTAGAAACAGTTATAAAACTAATATTAATATAAATATTTTGAATATTTGAGCTGTTGTGACAAATTTACGGAAGCCTAGAAGGTTCCCGTTTTCTCTGGTTGTAGTATTTGTGTTTTTGGTGTTTTTCTTCACTAAAAAATGAAATGGCAACTGCAATAGCAGCTGCAGAAGAAATTGAAGATGTGAACGAAGAGGAGCGACTAGCAAAGAAGAAAAAATAAAGCATCGTCTGGACCTTTTTTCTATTCAATTCCTGACGGAGAAAAAAAGTTTAATGCACGGAAAGTTACCTGTACTTTATGTGAAATGGTTCTTTCTCGTGGCTCAGAAAAAAAGTACTCTTGTGGGACTTTATCAATACTAACGCATTTACAAACCATATATCCAAATCGACTGGTGAGAGAACAGCGAGAACAGGAAAGGAGAGAGGAAGCTGAGAGGGGAGATAATGCTGGATACAGCAAATCTTTGGGTTTAGTTCTTGCATCACAATCTCCTACTATAGTCCCTGAGCTTGCTGGGTTTGGTCAACACTGTCTGAAATGCAAGAAAATGATATCTGTTGGAGAGCAATCGAATATGAAAAATCATAAATGTTAGGTTTTTTTTACACCAAAGTTGCTGTTGCAAATTTTTTTCGCTGTATGAATGCAGCATGTTGGACTGTTTTTATAATAACCTCTGAAAAACATCAAAAATAAAAAAATAAAACTGTAAAAAAATACCCAAAAAATCTTTAAAACATAAAAAGTGAAAAACAAGTGTTTGTTTTAGAACTAGGTATTCTGGTTAAAGACAAAGGGGCCGATTCCGATTCAGGCCGGAAATCACTCCGACCGAGCCGTACCCGGAGAGATTTCCGACCGAATCGGACTCTGGCAGCCCGACCGAACGAGTACGATGCGTACGCATGCAATCGGACTCGATTCGGTCGGACTCCCATTGAAGTCAATGGGAGCCGGTCGTACAACGCATACGCGGGCTCCCATTGACTCAATGGGTGCGAGGCGAACAAGGGCGCCCCCTACAGCGGGTACGCGTCGATGCGAATTGCTCCATACATGCACAGGTAGGGGGGACCCATGGGTCCCCCGTGTGTGCGACTCGTGCGGCTATGCATACAGGGGGGTCCGACACGGACCCCCAAAGTCCGGCTCCGACTGCCCTTTGGAGCCGGACAGCGACAGTCGGTCGAACTGCTCGAGGCGCGCATCGTACTTGCCCGGCCGGGGAACGTCTCCATTGCGCGGTGCGAGTCATGTCCGTGCGAGTCGGTCGGAGCGGTTCGGACCCGCGTACGAGTCGGTCAGCGATTTCACGTGCGCTCGCATCATACTCGCTCGCCCGGACGCATGTACGAATCGGTCGGGAACAAGGGCTCCGAATCGGATCCAGTTAAGCCGAATCCGATTCGGTGCCCTACCGGCCGAGATCAGAATCGACCCCAAAGTGTTATATGTGTTATATGGGTAAGTTAGTAATGAATGTATCAGTAGTGTTTGAGTGATTGTAAGAGTGTATGACTAGTACCTGGGTGATTGGATGAGTGCATATGTAGTGCCTGGGTAATTGGATGAGTGCATGGTTAGTGCCTGGGCGATTGGTTGAGTGTATAGGTAGTTGCTGGGTGATTGTATGAGTGCATGGGTAATACCTGGGCGATTGTATGAGTGCATGGGTAGTGCCTGGGTGATTGGATGAGACTATGGGTAGTACCTGGGTAATTGCATGAGTGCATGTATAGTGCATGGCCAATTGGATGAGTGCATGGGTAGTGTGTGGGTGATTGGATGAGTGCATGGGTAGTGCCTGGGTGATTGGATGAGTGCATGGGTAGTACCTGAGTGATTGCATAGTTTTTAATTAAGGGTCATGCAGTGCACCATATGTCTAAGACTACATGTACTAATACAGACATGGCTGAGAAATGGAAGAGGTTAGACATTGAAACTTGCCAGAATAAATTTTCAGTTTCAAGCACAGACATCACTATGTACAGTGTACTTGTAGTGTACCTTTTGCAGAGTTATAAGTACTAGGATACTGATTAACACACTTGGGAACATATTTTAAACCTCACATCTCTCTTCCAGTTTGACTAGAGAGATAGAGGTCACAGTGCCAGGTCTAGCCCAAAATGAAAGGCTGACTCCTGTCATACCAATCTAATTAGTGTCAGGGTCTTTCAGAGAGCTCAATGAGTATGGCAGAGCCATTTAGGGGTGAGATGAAACATGTAAAATAACTTATCGGTACTAGACTACCTCTGTTCCAGACCATATGCTTTGTAAAGGTGTGTAAAGAAACTGCATAGATCACGTTCTGGTTATGTTACAGGGCAGTAGGGTATTAAGCTGTGTGTTCAAGGGCTTTCACAAGGCCTACATAGAAAATAGATCTGTGGTTCTGAGACTGAAAGGTGAAGTTGGTCTGTTAATATTTGCCTGGGGATATAAAAGTCTGTATAGTTTTTAATTCAGGGTCATCAGCTGTTCCACGTTTCTTAGACTATGTGTAGAAGTACAGGCATCGCCATGGAAGAGGTCAGATATTGAAACTTGATAGAAAACATGTTCAGTTTGAAACTCAGACACCACTTTCATTGTTGAGAGTTATATGAACTAAAATACAGATTAATACACTTGGGAACAAGTTTTACAGTTCAGATTTCTCTACCGGTTTGATCAGAGAGACAGAGCTGACAGTGCAGGCCTAACCCAAAATGAAAGCCCGACTCTTCTCATGCTACTCTTATTGCTGCCAACATCTTTCCAAAGAGTTCAAAGAGTGTGTTAGTGCCTTTTAGGGGTGAGATGACACATGTGAAGTAAGATATAGGTACTAGACTACCTCTAGTTTAGACTGAATGGTCTGTAAATGTGTGTAGAAGAAGCTGCATGTATCACTTTTTGGTTATGATACAGGGCGGCGAGGTATGAAGCTGTGTTTTCAAGTGCTTTTACAATGCCTGCTTAAAAAAGAGTTGTGTAGTTCTAGGACTGAATGCTGAAGTAGCTCAATTAATATTTGACCGCGTATGGGAGACCGTATAGTTATTAATTTACGGTCCTCAGCTGCACCACACTACTCAGAGTATGTGTAGAAGTAGAGATATAGGTGACAAATGGTAGAAGTCAGAGATTAAAATTTGAAAGAAATACGTCTTCTGTTTTGAGCATATATATACTTGAAGTGTATCTTTGAGGAGAGTTACATGTGGTAGAATACTACTTTATACACTTGAGAATATTTTTAAAACCTCACATTCCTTTACCAGTCTCATTAGAGACTAGGGGCAGATTTACAAGCCCCCTGCGCCACCAGTACGTCACTTTTTGTGACGTACTGGTGGCGCAGGGGGCTGCTCCATATTTACAAGGAGAGGAAAAGCCACCCTGCATGAGTTTTCCTCTCCTTGTAAATACGGCCCATTCACACGCAGCACTTTGCGGTGAAGGGGCGTTCTATGGGTGTTGCTGTGGGTGTTCCCATGCAACACCCATGGAACAAGACACATCTCCAGAATTACGAGAAATCGTAACTCTGGAGATGCGTCTGAAAGCTACGCCACCCTAGAGGTGGCGTAGCAAGGCGCAACGAGGAGAAATGTTTTGATTTCTCCTCGTTTCTTTCCTCTTTCAATGCGTGCTGCATTCTACAGCACGCATCGAAGGAGGAAAATGCCTGTAGTGATTGTTTTTGTGCAGGAAGGTTCCCCTTCCTGCACAAAAACAATCTCCCCACGACGCATGAGCATCCTTGCACCATGGTGCAAGGGTGCCTGCGCCGGCGCATGGCTGCAGTTTGTGCGCCAGCGCAGGGGTAAGCACAAGGATGCGACATATTCTTGTAAATATGTCGCATCCCTGTGCTTTCCAAACTAACGCAGCATGGCGCAGCAAAATGACTTGCTGCGCCGTGCTGCGTTAGTTAATTGTAAATCTGCCCCAGAGAGTTTCCAGTGCCAGATGTGGATCAAGATGACAGGTTGAGTTCTGTGCGTGCGTGCCTTCTTACTGTCATTGCCTTTCCAGACACATAATTATATTGGCCCTGGAGAAAGGGACCTAGAGGTCTATTATAGCTGTGGGAGAGGGACAGTGACCCACCCCTCTATTTATGTAATGCAGATATTGTGAAAGACCAATTTGTTTCCAAAGTTCACTTGCTTTTTTTATTATTTCTTTATTGCAGAGTTTCTAAATAAATACATACAACCCCAGCCACCACCGCCCTCCCAGAACCCATTCCAAGCAGAGAACAACCAACTTAATTCTTAGAAGGTTACAGGTACCAAATGCCACCAATCACTAGAACATAATACATACAGCACAAATAGACAGGAAGAGTAAGAAAAACCAAAATAGCAAATTCATCATGAGGATCCTCCTTGTTCAAGTATAAGCCTAGACTGTCCTACCCCCATCAGCCCCACTACTACTCCCAATTGCCCCTTCCCCAATTGTACCCTCCCCTTCCATATCTCTAATCCAAGCCCCAGAGGTGCCCATATTTCCAGCCCTCTTTTCAAAGCCATCATGTCTTTCCGAGCATAAGCTGCCGATTCCATACAGTATGTGACAAAATGTCGAGCCATCCATTGCTGGCTTGAAGACAAAACCGTGGCCAAGCAGATCCTTAATACCATCATGGCTATAAACATAAGACCTGGACGTGGCTTGGAGATGCATCCTCACACACCCCTAACATAATTAACTGGGGAGTAATTACTAGCCTTGTCTCTAACAATCTACTGTTTTCCCTTTTAAGGATGTCTAGGCTAGAGCAAGTAGCGAACATATGGATGAGACCCGCCCCATAACTATCACATTGAGGGCAATGTGTTAGCCCCTCCCCATTTCATGATCTTCGCTGGAGTAATATAAAGATTAAACCATGTTTTAAAATGCTGCATCTGAAGATTAGCTGCAATGAAGATGGAATGAGCAAGATGCAAAGAGTCTTCACACTTCCCTGTATCTACTTGCAACAATTCTTCCCACCTTCTAGTATGTTTAGCTATGTCGTCCGCCATCCTATTGATCATCATCCTATAAAGTGTACCCATTGAGAGCTTAGATTTAAGAAGCAAGTCAATCACATCAACCCTAGAAAACCTGCTAGCCCCACCACCTTTTTTCCTCAGAAAGTCTCTTATCTGCAAGTATTAAAAAAATTCCCTGTGCTCCAGTCCAAACATACTTTTTATCTCCTCAAATGAATAAATGCCCACATCGCCCACAAAATCACCAAGATTTGACAGGCCGAGTTCTTTCCAGCGCTTGATATGAGCATCCCTAAAGATATCAGGGAGCAGGGCATTACTATTCAGAGGGGTATAGCAGTTCAAGCGACCTATCCCCAATTTCTTCCGGACCGTTGCCCATACTCTATATGCACAAATCAGTGTTTTTAACTTGACCCTTTAGAAGTATCCAAACTCCAGTTGACACATAAGGCAGCCCATGGCTTCACCTACCAATAATAGCTCGTACGTTTACGGAGAGTCATCCTCATCTAATCCCTTCTCCCCTTTCCCCTTCAAAAGGGCTATCATTTGTTGAAGGGCCGAAGCTCAGTAATATAGCTGGAGATTTGGCACAGCCCATCCTCCTTAGGGAGTGTCAGGAGCTTCAAAGCTCTTCTGGGGCGTGAATAGGCCCACAAGAACCTTGAAATCATCTGATCTAATACCTTAAACCAACAGCCCTCAACCGCCAAGGGTATAGCACTGACAAAATACAGAATTATGGGTAAAAACAGCATTTTTACCACATTGCGCCTCCAAATCAATGTAAGCCTGAGATTATTCATTCTCGCAAAGTTGAGCTTAGTTCTCTGAATTAGCGGACTCAAATTATTCTCCATGATTTTCTCAATATCTACGGTGATATCCCCATGAGTTAAACTGCATGCAGGCCCAACCGTATATCATTTGATTGAACCACAACAGTTTGTGTTTTATTTTGATTTAACAAATACCCAGACAGCTGTCCAAACTTCACAGCCTCCATCTCAATTTCTCTTAAGGCACCCTGAGGCTCAGGGTAACAATTGCTAAATCATCAGCATATGCTAAGATTTTTGTCTCCCCTCCCTTACGGTATCAGTAAAATTGAAATATTTCCCTAATCGCTTAGAGACCTGCCGGTGATTAGCGCTATACAAAAATCAGTTAACATAACATAACATAATCAATGGGTCTATATAAAGGGCAAACAGTAAGGGAGAGCAGGGGCACCCCTGTCTCGTGCCTCATCCAATAGAGACCATGTCGGACATACCACCCATCACAGAAATCCTGGCCACTGGGTTGCGATATAGAGTTTGGACTGCTGTAATAAACCCAGGACCCAAACCTTTTTTATCCATAACTGCCCATAGAAAAGGCCAGGAGACCCTATCAAAAGCTTTCTCTGGATCAAGCAGAATTAGTGCCATAGGGTCTCTGGCTATCTTTGCAGCATCAAATAATGTAATCACACGACGTATATGATCAATTGTACTTCCAAGGATAAACCCATGCTGAACAGTGGACACTAACATCTTTATTACCTCGGCTAATATCATGGCTAAAACGTTTGCATACATTTTAACATCACTATTACTCAAAGTGATTGGCAGATATAATCCTAGTTCTTGAGCAGGTTTTCCTTTCTTGGGAAACACTATTATATTGGCCAAAGCCCAAGATTCTGGTGCCTCTCCCCCTGATTGTGCTTTTAAAAAACCCTCCACCATCAGAGTTTGAAAGCCAGAGGCAAACACCTTATAGAATTCCCCAGGGATAACATCCGTCCCAGCCGCTTTCTCAGCCGGTACCGATTGGATGGCCATAAGGACCTCTCAAGCCGTAATTGGGTGCTCCAGCAGCTCTTGTTCTTGCTAATGTCAGACCTTTAGTATATATAAGGATAAGTCCGTCAGTTACTACTGGAGTGTTTTTTTCTATTTGTATTCAAATTTGTTAGTGCATTGCTAGCTATCATTGTCACTGTTTGAGTCTATAAATCTATATGCAAGGGGTAGCATGTAATAACTCTTGAAAAGATCAGTAAGTAAAAAGTTATTTAAGTGACAGTATTACTACTTCCATTGTTTGAGAGAATGCATTAGTAGCTGTACCATATCATAATAAGTTACATGACTTTGAACTGAATGAACAACAGTGGATGTATATATCAGCCTAAATGCCTAAAAGTGTGCATGTACCTGTGAAAAATGACTTAATGCATGTATTAATGTTCACACACATATATTGTAACATCTCGCTAATATGTGTTAGACTACCTAAGTGATGAGTTTTATATAGTACTACACCAGATTAATACTTGTCAAAGGTTTCAAATACTAGGTTGGCCTAATTATTCAACTGTTTATCAAAGTAGAAGTCTATTGAGCCGAAAACATCTTGAACGGCCTAGTTGTCGAAGGCCTCCCCCGCTGCAAGGGACTGCCACCTCCCCGTGGCACACAGATTATTTTCTAAAAAAAGTAGGGGGAGACCGTACGGCCTTCCCTGTAGCCCCGAGGACCACTAACTCCCCGGGGCACAAATGCAATAATTAAGAGGGCCCGTTGTCTTGATGGTTCACTTGCTTGTAGCACAGGTTTACTGCACATGAGAACAAGTGTCCTAGGGGCTCATTACGATGACGGACGAAAGCCCATCCGCACTGGTGGCAGTGGCGGAAAACGTTCATCTTCCCGCTCCAGGTGCGGTCATTGCGACCACCGAATTACAATGGTCCAACAGAGGCCATTTTCCGTCCGCCGCGGTCTTTCATGTTCCGCACGTTTTTTGAGTACGCAAGGGTGGTGGATGGAGCCAACAGAGCAAGACCGGCATGCGGAAACACGTTCCGTCCGCCTACCAGATTACGATGTTGCGAACAGCCCTTCCCACCGCCACGTAAAAACCACCATGTTGGGGATGGCGCAAAAACACAACAACGGAGAGGAAGAGCCGATACAGAACCCATCTAAACCACCGGAGCCGCCATGGATCCTGCGCTACAGGCCTTCCCGCTGCACAACCTGCTGCACCTCCGGCAGACAAGACGCCGCCATGCTCAACAGCAGAGGTACATACCAAACATCTCCACGCATGCAACTCCTGAACAACTACAACTCCCAGCAAGCATGGCGGCACCACGATGAATGTGGCAACCTGCCAAATGCAAAGTGTGAGGCCCACCCAATCCCCATGAGTGACCCTCGGTGCCCATGAAGGCAATTGGGCCCAATGACGAGCCCCGCAGTTGCAGAGCGCGCACACCGCAATATCAAAAAATGTACGCCGAAGGTTTCCATTGGCTGATGGCTCATTCGCATAGTGGTTGCCACACCGCGGCGGTCTGGAAGCTGCGACCGCAACCCCGCATCATTCAATTGGGGCCAATGCGTGTCATCGCTGCGGATGCCAGCTACCGCGCATGCGAACACATTCTGCATTTGCATTGGCGTCATGCGAATTACATCACACATCACAACTCATTTGCCTGAAGTGATTGGTGCACCCCATGTGTAATGTTGTGGGGCACGAGGCCCCCATGCATATAAAGTAACCACACAGACACCGTACATGTATAGGAGAACTGGCCCAGGGCACGTGCGTCCGGCCCCGTTTGTTGGCAGGGTCACATGTCCAGTGACGTCTGTGCTGGGTGGCTGTGGGGTGTGGGGGTAAGCCAGCCCTCTGGGAGTGGCTGGTACATCAGAACAACTAGAACAGTGACAAGCTGGTCATTACACTGTGAAGGTATGGGAGAGTGTGACCTTTGAGTCAAGTCTTCACACACATGGTATGTCCAAGAAAAGGAGAGTGAAATTACATACATTGTCATGCCTCGTGGCCAGCATGGACTGAAATGAGGGAAGGAGTCAAAAAGGACAAAGGTCTTCCGCACTGTACCAATGTTGTGTAATGAAACATCCAACCTGTGAACATCGCTTGTATATCCCTTGACATCTGACTGGTGTCTCTTGGCCAGGGGTCGTCTTGTGAAGGGCCAGTGATGTAGGCAGACAATCAGAGGTGTCCATTGTCTGCAAATCAGACATACTTGTAATCCCTAGCACACCCAACACACATACTGGTGTGGCGTGCAGTGTGCCTAGATGCCATTGCCTGTAAATGTTCTCACATACGTCATAGGAGTGCACATGTGGAACAAACAAACATAGCTCTGACCGACATCATCGGTCATTGTCAGCCATGTGGGCATGTATACAGAATCCATGTGCATTTGTGCCTCATTCAGGTGAACATTGCAATGTCTGTTATGCAAATTCCTCACACACTCACGCAGGACTGACCCCATAATGTCCACATGTGTCTGTTCACCGTGCTGAATATCCATGTTGCGTTGTCCAGATGACACTCACTGCCCTCATTCCGTAATGTTGTTGTGTATTGTGGGACTAAAGCTTGCGGCGTGCAGTGACAGCACCTACATGCAACTCAGCACTGATGCTGGGAAACACAAGTGCTGTGCCATCTAACCACAGGGCAGCTCATCCTTGATGTAGCAGTGTACTATATGCCATACACATCGACTTCTTTGGATGTCGTAGTGTCAGTATGTCGAGTGAGTGAAGAAAAACTACGTCTGAATGCAGGTCACTTGTGCATTTCACGTGACCATGAGTCCTGTCAAAGTTGTGGTTGTGTGAGTCACTGGGTAAGCTGTTCACCACATCTCATCTATAACTCAGCTAATGCTTGTGTACCCTGACATATGTAGGAGGAGACCACCCATCTTCCGACCTGTCCCCTACCTGGCGACGATGGAGGACATCGAAATCATCCGTAAATTCCGTTTGGATTGCCGCACACTACGAAACCTATGTGCCCAGTTGGAGCCCCATTTGAAGCCCAAAAGAATATATACGGCTGCATTGTCTGCTACAGTAAAGGTTATGGCTGCACTGCATTTCTTCGCTACTGGGTCTTTCCAGTACACTGTGGCCAGTGCCGGTGGGATGTCACTGCCCATGTTCAGCATGGTGTTGCGTGACATCCTGTCAGCATTGATGCTTTACAAGGACAGACATGTCCACTTCCCGAGGAGGGATGAATTGGCAGCTGTGAAGGGGGAGTTCTAAGGCCTGGGAGGCATTCCAAATGTTGTGGGAGCCATTGATGGTACCCACATTGCCCTCGTTCCACCACAGGCAAGTGAACACATCTATAGGAACCGCAAACACTACCACTCCATCAACGTGAAAGTGGTATGCCAGGCGGATCAGATCAACTCACACGTGTGTGCAAAGTATCCTGGGTCGGCACAAGACTCCTACATCTTGCGGAACAGCACCATACCCCAATTGATGGCCAATCTGCACCCCGAATGGGCCTGGCTTGTTGGTGAGTGGGCTGTGTCAATGACTGTGATGTATATGTGACATGCTGCTCTCCTCACATATACAGATTACACTGTTTGCCTGACAACTAGGTGACTCTGGGTATCCCAATCGTCCATGGTTGCTGTCCCCACTGCAGAATCCAACAACACCGGGGGAAGTCCAATACATTGATGCACATGGGAGGACACGTCGTGTGGTGGAGCGCACTTTTGGACTGCTGAAGTCAAGATTTAGGTGCCTGGACAAGACTGGTGGTGCACTTAGGTACTCACCACAGAAGGTATGCCAGATGGTAGTCGCCTGCTGCATGCTACACAACCTGGCCTTGCGCAGAAGGATCCTCCTGATTCTGGACGACAATGAACAGCAGCAGCCCCCCGCTCCCATCCCACACATGCCCAGTGACGATGAGAGTGGTGAGGAAGAAGGCCTTGACCAGCATCAGCAGCTCATCGTCAACTACTTCCGTTGAGTGGAAGTTAACAATGAGCGACTATGACTGTGTCTGTGTGCCTTGCTGTTGTCTCACAAACTTTGAGAATTGTTCCTGGCATTTTGTATACATACAGGAATATGCGCAGGATTAGAGGACATGGGCAGGCAGGGACTGAGCACCCAGGAGCACCCATAAGCACAGGACCCAATTGCTATAGTGCCTCACTAGCTCTCCTACTCACGCAGAGGTATTCAAGCGCCTGTACACAAGTAGATAAGCTGAAGACAAGAAACGCTTTGAAATGTGCATTTTTTACTACAGTGTCAAAACATGCAACATACGTGCCACAACAAGTTGAGAATGCATGAGTACAAAAACAATTACCATAGTGACACATCCATATCACATGAAGCAAGATGTCATATCAATAATCCCTCTGGACGAAGACCCACAAGCATATCCCCACACCCCTTGCTGGGAGGAGTTGTATGAGATGTCCCAGGTCTATGGGCTTTGTCAGCAGGCCCCATTCCTCAGCCAATACATGGTGAAATGTACATCCCATGTGCTGTGTCACTCTCATCACTGGATGGATCACTCTCCAAGTGTGGGGCAACTAGCCCGCCTTTCCATGACATCTAAAAGGCACCCGTGTCCTCTAGCAGCTGTGACACTTTGTTGAGTCGGGGTGCTAGGGCCTGACCGAGACAGAATGACAACGGACAATGTTCTCCGACCACCGACAGAATGTTCAGGCAGTACTCCTGGACCGCGCAGAGAACAAGCTCTGCGGACACTTCTCATGTGACAGACATATACTAATGTACTTGCAAAACAACTACGCCATGTAAATTTTGTGCGCTACAGCTGCATGATGGAAGCCGGGCTCATGCCAGTCGACAATGTCCATGACGGTCAGATGACAGCCTCCCCTTGCTCAGGTCTGTGGTACCAAGTGAAACAGACCGCAGAGGTTAGCAGAGTCAAAGCTAATGCAGACAGGGCAAAGGTCAGAGAGCTGAATGACAATTCCTGTCAGTAGGCGTGAAAAAGGTAAAAGGATATTGAATTAGTCACCAACAGTTTCTGTTGCTGTTAAGTAATTACGAATCCAAGAAGGCACAGGCAGCTTCAAAGGCAATCAGTTCCAAAAGACGATCCAAATCATCTTTAGCAAAAAGGACCGCCATCCAATCCAGCAGTATGAAGGAACAGATGTGCTCCTCACACCACTAGGATGAAAGGAGCATCCCATGGCAACCTGGGAGAGGTTCGATGTAGGCATGGCACAGGAGCCATTGCGCAAACGCACAGGCGCAGCTGGCAGCCTGTCTGACACATTGAAAGGCATCCCACAAACGTGTATCCCCGAAGCAGTCCTGGTCTTGGACCAACAAAGGACTCACCCACAGCTCATGATCCAGGGCAGCAAGGGATGTGTTGGAAAGGCAGACATCCATGGCCCAGTGAAAGGGGCATCGGCGACAGTAAAACACAGGTTGCACGCAGGTGAAATAGGCAATAGCGGAAGGTTAGCCTATAACTGGTGCATATCACAGCTAATGGGACACATCCAAAGAGAGGCTGCATGCGGTCACGGTACAGTAGTGATATCAAACCGCTAAATGCAGTCTGAAAATTGGAGGAATGACACCCGGTAGTACTCCAAAAATAGCATGAAACGAAGGGACAAGGCCAGAGCCCACAAGTTTGAAAAAGGTGTGCAACGGCCTTCAGTATCAGAGGCTTTCAATGATTTTTGTGTCAGTCCCCCGGAAAAAAGTGGGAGTGCCGTGTTCAGCAGTGCTGAATCGAGCGGGACAGTCAAGGCACCTGGAATTTGAAGGTCTCAGGGCTGGTGTGTGAGCGACTACTTGTTGAAACAGAAGCTCATTGTGCATGCACACTTATTGAAGTGTGCTTTCGCTGTGGGAATGTGAGGCCACAAATGACTATCCACAGTCACATATGGGGGAGTAAGGAGAACATTGCTACAGCAAAGAACACGGCGTGCAACAGTTCCTATATACGCGATGCCTGCCCTGTGACCGCAGCAGTTGGGCTCATTCAGGAGAACATAACTTTGGTTGTAAAACAGATTTAGCGTGGGTATGTTGTCAGGGACTGGTGTTCATGTGGGTAAACATGCACGAATCGTACATGTCACATGAAAATCCAAGGGCAACAGTACTTTAAGTGTGTGAATGCGACAATGTCACCATCGTCCACATGACAGGATGTGTTGTGATGCTGGCTCTTGTGGGCACACTGCTAAGGAGTTCATTGTACTGCGCTGTGTGATCTGTGACAACTACCGTCATGTCCATGATGATGTTATTAGGGGGATGGGAGCACACTGCTTCACCTCCCAGCACAGTTCACCCCTTGGCATTCTGGTAAATGCAGTTCAGTCATGATGCTTACTTGTCATGTGACTGAGGTGTTTCACCTGAATAGGGCAGGGAGAGGTACAGAGACCCGAGTAGATTGTGGCAACTTCCTCAGCAGACACTGATCACAATGTATCTTACCCCTACTGATGCAGGGGTCTGCGTTGGCAGTGCAGCTGTTGTGGGGACAGTGAGGGCCAGAGACCGAGCTGTCCTGGGCACGCCGGAGGGGCCAGGTCGGTCCTCCTCATCCGAAAAGACCAGGGAGTCTGCATCCGTGGGTTCACCTTCCTGGGGGGGAGACTGGCTGGGCTCGACCATGGCACGGGCGCCTGCTGTTGCTGGCGAGTCACCTGTTGAAGAGAGGTTATATTGTCAGCATGTTCAGTACACAGCACAACTTTGATGTTCATGTTTAGCACATTTCATTTGAGATGGCCTTACTTTTTACCTTGTCATTACTATGCATTCATAACAGTTTGTCAGCAGTCGAACGTGATGTGGAGATACATACATTGCTCGTTAGCGATGTGTCATGGCTGAAGAAACAAAATCATATGTACAGATATTGTATTTCCAAGGACATGTCCTCTGGTACCAACTTGTTGCTCATCCGATTCAGTTCATGCTTGAACATTTGTGTCTTTTCTATGAGTATCTGACTACTATGCTGCAACTTCATGATTTGTGTTATGCTTTTTGTACTTACCTCCTGTGGTTTGTGAGGTTTGACAGAGTTTCCATGCATGTATTGTGTTGACCCGAGTCTTTCTGCTTTGAGGCAATGGGACTTGCACATTGGCTTTTTGTGATCGCGTTCTTGTATTTTGCTTTGCAGTTACATGTGACTTCATCACTGACACTGTGAATCATGTGGCCTCTTGATGGTATTAGCTGTATGTGCACTGCCTACAACTTAGGGGGGGTACCAGAGTTGGCTACCAAGTGCGGGATGTGGGGGTCATTTGGCTCCATGCTGTTTGGGAGGGAAGACAGAGGGCCTTGTGGGAGTTGTGGTCTTGCTGTCAGGGCTCAACAACCCCCTCCCCAGTGAGTTGGCTACCTACCTGTTAGGAGGCACTGTCGACAGAGTTAGCTGACACATGGCTGTGGGGTAGGGTGGGTGGGCCATGCTGTTTGGGAGGGAGGCCAGGGTGCATGAGCTGACTACCTACCTGTGAGGTGAAGCTGAGTAAGGAAATGCTAGCCTTGTGATCCATTCATTTTGAAAGCATGCATTCCACATGTGTTTGATGTGGGCTGGCGATTGAGGCTCACTTGTTGTGCACAACAGTACATTGCAGTGTGATGGGAGACATCCCCCCTTGATTCCTGTGAGACTCTCTGGATGCATTATGGCAAGCACCTTCTCCTCCTATTTGGTGAAGGTTAGTGGTGGAATGGGAGGGCCGCCACCAGTTCTCTGGGCCGCCGCGTGGTTCCTCTGGGCCCGATGCTTGACCCGGCCCTTGAGGTCGCCCCACTGCTTCCTGATGTCACGCACAGTGCGTAGGGTGGTCCCTACAGCATTGACTTTGCTGTGGATCCTTGCCCACATCTGATTCTTGCGCGCAAGTGGGGTGTGTTGGACCAGGTGCCCAAACAAATGTGGTTCTACCCTGATTATCGCATCTACCATCACTTTCAACTCTGAGTCAGTGAATTGGGGCATTTTCTTTGGTGGCATGGTGCAAATGAATGAGGGGTGCAAGGTAGTGGTGGAGATATGTGAAGTGTGTGAGGTGTGTGGGTGAAAGTGGTGTTGTGTGGAGATGGGTGGGTGTGATGTTGTGCAGTGTGAGTCAATGGTCTCCTGTCTCTCTGTCTCGGCTTGTGGTGTGCAAAGGATGCTGGTCCAGGAAGGGGTTGGTTTTATACTGTGGTATGTGGGTGTGTCCACATGAGTGATGACCTCCAGATGTCTCTTCCATGCTGCTCATGGCTTTCCTTACCAGGAGCAAGTTGGGGTGTATCATTGTGGCGTGTGTGTTGTGATTGCGGGCGGCAGGGAGTACAGGCACACTTCGGGAATTGTTGTGAAGTTGGTTCCGTCCGCCATTCATTTGGCCTATGTGCGTGCGCGGCGGTCAGATGCAGTGCTCGGTCCGCCGGCTCCGCATTCTAATCGTAAATAGCCGTGCGGTCATGCCGCGGCAGGAGCGGCCTTTTCAAGCCGTTGAACAGCTTTCCCCGTCCGCCACGGCCTTTTCCGACCGTGGTGGACAGTCTTTTGTGACATCCATCCGCCGCTGTCTGATTTTGCGTACATTGCATCGTAATTTGACCGACGGAAATGCTGCGGGTCATGCGGGAGGATTTTTCCCGAAACCATGGCGTTCGGAGGGCTTTTCCGTACGCCATCGTAATTGGGCCCTTAGTACCTCACCGGGTCTTTTTTCCAGTATATAGTAAAGTCTCTTAGTACATTGTTAGCTGTATTTGTTTTTATTTAGGTGTATAAATCTTTATGTAAAGGATGGTATCAATTGTTTTTTGGGGTGTAATAGTCACTAATCAGTTGTTTAAATAACAGTGTGACTCCTTATATTTGTACCAGGTATATAAGATTTAAATTTGTGCATGTCAGTGAAGGTGTAGATGCTTGTAAAAGTGTCTAAGTGGATGTATTAGTAGCTCTTCTATTTCATTTGTTTTTACATTCCATTCAACTTAAAAAACTACACTGGATGTAAAAGTTAGCATATTTCCTGAAGGTGTGCATGTACCTGTGAAAAACTTCTAACTACACATTTTTGATTTTATGCACATACACTTTATGCTCTGTCCTAGTTATAAGTTATCTTAGCGCTGACTTTTAAGTACTGATACAGCGGGTTACGGCTCATTAAGAGGTTTGTAACAATTTGGCCTACTTGTAGAACTGCTAGCACAAGCTGAAGTGTACTAAGCATGAGGTATGTTAAAAGTCTACTTCTCTGGATAGAACAATTGGTAATCTTAGATCTTTACAACAGTTTACTACAAATGAGTGCATTTTTCGATTTCTAATAAAGTGTATTACTAGATTGCTGACTGTCATATTTTTTTGAATATTGTGTAACTATGTTTGCTGTTTATAAACAGATAGCGACATAGCTATCTGTAAATTGAAAGAATAGCAGTGTCACTACAACCTCAAATCAAATGATAAATGCCATTTTTTACTACATAAATGTAATAATTTTCAGCATACTCATTAGAGGCAATGTTTTTAACTATGAAATGTCCATACATGTTTAAGGTTTGCCCAGTAGACGAGTAGCATATTTCTAATGGATATAGAGTTAGTTCTTATATACTTACCTTGAAAGTAATCTTGATAGATCATTCAGTAAATGGATTTTTGCAGTAAAATTCTCATAAATAGTACTGTTTTCAAACTATTAAAAACAAAAAGAAAAATAATTATATTAATATATTATGTTAAATAAATATCAATATTACATTTTTCATAAAAAATAACATTCTATTATAATTAGATACCAGTGTCAGTTTCTCTTTTTTACTGTTCTCAGCCTCCATACAACTTCACCATACACTGTGCTTTGTACGTAGAGTCATCATTGAACAGTGGGGGAAAAAATTAAATGGATTGTACAAAAAGAAAGTGCATAGTACATCATTATAAATATGCTTTACATTCCCTACAATTGCTTAATCATTTTTTCATCTGTATTAACTCTACTACTTATTATAAATATATTTCAAAACTTATTTATTACTATTACACCTGGTACAGTACTGCAAACAAAGATGAACTCCACTTGCTTTTTAAAGTAATTTTTTCAGAATTTCAGGTCCAATATGCAAAATAATAATCAAAAGAGTAATTATGAATATGGATAGAATCTGATCCATTCTCTTTTTAACAACATCACCCCCAATAGACCGAATAGGCCAAATGATGCTGTTAGAACTTTGGCTGCAGAAAATAAATAACAAGTAATAATTTGCAAGTTGAAAAGGCAATCTAGCTTTGTATTTAAGGTTGATATCATAGCAATGTGTCCATCCATTGTTGCTCTTTAAAAACACAGTATAGTGTCCAGATGCTATAGTAGCTCCTTCGTGAAAAATAATAGCCAGTGTCATATATGTTTTCCCTGAAAGAGATATTTGACCTGCTTTGAAGTTTCCAATTTCTGTTTCTAATTATTTTCCATCTGCTCTACATCGTTGTAGCATTAAAATGAGTTATTTTACATCTCTTTTTATCTGCAATGTAGACATCATATCTGATCTATATTTTGAACAGGTCATATTTTAATTTGCTGTTGTAATCAATTTGTTAAAAGACACTGGTTTGCAATCTGGTAGTGTTAAGTATAGGAATCATTCTGTATTTATCTCAGTGGGAGAGGTAAATGAACAGGCTTCACTATCATGCTCCCATTTGTAACTTAGTCCAAATAAGTTATTAATATATACTTCTTCGCCTTCTAAGACTCCAAGCATAACCATTATAAATTCTTGTGCATCTTGTTGTATGTTGAGAGTAAATGTCAGTGATCCCCTACTTGATGTGGATTGCCAGAAGCAGTATATATTTTACTTCGGTCAGTAAGCAACTGTTGAAGTAAATGATGTAGTGCAGAACAGAATCTTTTTTCACAGTTCTGCATGATTTCATTAACAAGACATGGGAAATGAAAGATTGCATTGAGAACCACATTAGAATAACACTTGATCCCCTACTATTCTCTACATGGTATCCTACAGTATCACCCTCACTATCCACTTTTTTCCTTCTTTATGTCTTCAACTTTGTCTTGATTACCGTTCTTATCTTCAAGTTCAGTTGAGTGTTTTATATATTTGAATTTTGGACATAGTATACAAGTCACATATATTGAGTATTCACCTAAATGAGGAGCATAGAGACTTCATAAGCAATTGTACTCTCTTACACAACTTCTATCAGCACTAATCTTTTTGTCATCAAATTCAATCAAATATAAACCAATGTTCTTACTCGAAAGAATGCAACGTATGCCATTCCTTCTTTAAACACAGTACTTCCAACATTTGCAAGAGCTCTGTCTATGCTTAAACCTTGCAATTTGTGAATAGTTACTTCATATGCTAGGGGCAGAGGAATTTGCTGTCGTCGAACATACAAGTCTTTTACAAGCAGAAAATGTACGAAACAATGTCCAATGTGTTTTACTTCATTAACCTGATCAAATTTTACAACAAAAAATTCAATTTGATCTCTATTTTGAAACTTAACAAAATCAACAACTTTTCCCATAGCGCCATTTACTAATCCTTCCTCTACATTCAAATTCTGGCACAAAATTACTCAACAGTTTTTACAGACATGTAAACACTTTTTAATCCTGCAGTCTTAGATACAGACTTTTCTAAAGAATCCAATTTAGGGGCCGATTCCGATTCGGGCCGGAAGCGCACCTAACAGTATTCGTCCGGAAAAACTACCAGCCGAACGCGTGTTTCCCGACCGACTCGAACACTCTACCGAACGAACAAGTACGATGCGCATAACAGCCCAGATTCCGAGCGAGCCGAACTTACCCAATCCAGCTCCTTTTCTCCGCCCGAGCCGGATCCGTAAACGCCGAATCGAGTCGCACGGAACCAAATACACAGCACCTTCCGGCCGGACAAGTACGATGCGTCTTCCGTACGCGCCGAACCCGTCGCTACGTCCGGCACGTTTCAGCATCCGGGAGAGCCACACATAAGCTCCGTTTCGCGTCACTAAACGATCCACGGCTACGAGACGAACAAGCCAGCGACGAGTAAGAGTCGAAGACACGCGAAACCCGAACGAGACGAACCAACCATGAATCCCATCGCGCAGGTCCTACCAATACTCTACATCTATTACCGGGAGCGATTCAGACGCGTACGGGGCAGACGGTAAGTCAAACACCAACAATACAAACTAACTACACGTACCTAAAATATGTCACACACACATAGGGATGCACAAATGACGTACACTAGCAACTGCACAATCATAGGGGTGGGATGGGCATCACCAATGCCATACACACCCATAGGGGCCTGGATTCCTGCCACCACCACCACCCCTACTCAGGGGTGCTGGATGCCCATCACTACTACCACCCCTACTCAGGGGGGGCTGGATGCCTATCACTACCACCCCCCCTACTCATGGGGGGCTGGATGCCTATCACTACTACCACCCCATCTCATGTGGGGCTGGATGCCTATCACCACTACCACCCCTACTCAGGGGGGGGCTGGATGCCTATCACTACCACCCCCCCTACTCATGGGGGGCTGGATGCCCATCACTACCATCACCCCTACTCAGGGGTACTGGATGCCCATCACTACTACCACCCCTACTCAGGGGGGGCTGGATGTCTATCACTACCACCCCCCCTACTCATGGGGGGCTGGATGCCTATCACTACCACCACCCCTACTCAGGGGTGCTGGATGCCCATCACTACTACCACCCCTACTCAGGGGGGGCTGGATGCCTATCACTACCACCCCCCCTACTCATGGGGGGCTGGATGCCTATCACTACTACCACCCCTACTCATGGGGGGCTGGATGCCTATCACCACTACCACCCCTACTCAGGGGGGGGGCTGGATGCCTATCACTACCACCCCCCCTACTCATGGGGGGCTGGATGCCCATCACTACCACCACCCCTACTCAGGGGTGCTGGATGCCCATCACTACTACCACCCGTACTCAGGGGGGCTGGATGCCTATCACTACCACCCCCTACTCATGGGGGCTGGATGCCTATCACTACCACCACCCCTACTCAGGGGTGCTGGATGCCCATCACTACTACCACCCCTACTCAGGGGGGGGCTGGATGCCTATCACTACCACCACCCCTACTCATGGGGGGCTGGATGCCTATCACTACCACCACCCCTACTCAGGGGTGCTGGATGCCCATCACTACTACCACCCCTAATCAGGGGTGCTGGATGCCCATCACTACTACCACCCCTACTCAGGGGGGCTGGATGCCTATCACTACCACCCCCTACTCATGGGGGCTGGATGCCTATCACTACCACCCCCTACTCATGGGGGGCTGGATGGCTGCCACTACTACCATCCCCACCCATAGGGGGCTGGATGGCTGCCACTACTACCATCCCCACCCATAGGGGGCTGGATTCCTATCACTACCACCACCCCTACTCAGGGGTGCTGGATGCCCATCACTACTACCACCCCTACTCATGGGGGGCTGGATGGCTGCCACTACTACCATCCCCACCCATAGGGGGCTGGATGGCTGCCACTACTACCATCCCCACCCATAGGGGGCTAGATGCCTATCACTACCACCACCCCTACTCAGGGGTGCTGGATGCCCATCACTACTACCACCCCTACTCAGGGGGGCGGGATGCCTATCACTACCACCCCCTACTCATGGGGGGCTGGATGCCTATCACTACCACCACCCCTACTCAGGGGTGCTGGATGCCCATCACTACTACCACCCCTACTCAGGGGGCTGGATGCCTATCACTACCACCCCCTACTCATGGGGGCTGGATGCCTATCACTACCACCCCCTACTCATGGGGGGCTGGATGGCTGCCACTACTACCATCCCCACCCATAGGGGGCTGGATGGCTGCCACTACTACCATCCCCACCCATAGGGGGCTGGATGCCTATCACTACCACCACCCCTACTCAGGGGTGCTGGATGCCCATCACTACTACCACCCCTACTCAAGGGGAGGCTGGATGCCTATCACTACCACCCCCTACTCATGGGGGGCTGGATGCCTATCACTACTACCACCCCTACTCAGGGGGGCTGGATGCCTATCACTACCACCCCCTACTCATGGGGGCTGGATGCCTATCACTACCACCACCCCTACTCAGGGGTGCTGGATGCCCATCACTACTACCACCCCTACTCAGGGGGGCTGGATGCCTATCACTACCACCCCCTACTCATGGGGGGCTGGATGCCTATCACTACCACCCCCCCTACTCATGGGGGGCTGGATGCCTATCACTACCACCAACCCTACTCATAGGACGGGTAATGCATGACACAACCAGCATACTCCCACATAAGGAATAACAGAAAATGACATCCACCCAAACAACATGACAAGCGTGTGTAGTCCATGTCAAATACCTACAACACTAAACATGACAATGAACATACAATGTGACCCACTAACACATGTGTCACACATAAAAGTGTGTGGCCTCCACAATACAAGCCGACCATGGCCACTGTGGCAATGGGTCCTAAAGCCCCATCACCACAGTCACCAAAAGGTAAGTGTGGGGTCCAAGGCTGATGGACCTTTTGATCAGTGTGGCAATGGTGCCTAAAGCCCCATCACCACAGTCACCGAAAGGTAAGTGTGGGGTCCAAGGCTGATGGACCTTTTGATCAGTGTGGCAATGGTGCCTAAAGGCCCATCACCACAGTCACCAAAAGGTAAGTTTGGGGTCCAAGGCTGATGGACCTTTTGATCAGTGTGGCAATGGTGCCTAAAGGCCCATCACCACAGTCACCAAAAGGTAAGTGTGGGGTCCAAGGCTGATGGACCATTTGATCAGTGTGGCAATGGTGCCTAAAGCCCCATCACCACAGTCACCAAAAGGCAAGTGTGGGGTCCAAGGCTGATGGACCTTCTGATCAGTGTGGCAATGGTGCCTAAAGCCCCATCACCACAGTCACCAAAAAGTAAGTGTGGGGTCCAAGGCTGATGGACCCTTTGATCAGTGTGGCAATGGTGCCTAAAGCCCCATCACCACGGTGATCATAAGGTAAGTGTAGGCATGGTAAAAGCTGCCAAAGACAAACTGAATGGATGAATCCTGGTCACACAACAACCAAAACATCTCTGGCATAGTACTACTTGTGTCCCATAGCAACATATATTGGGGGAGGCTAACAGTGCAGTGTCACAGAAACATCGCTTTATGTCCATGTGCATACAAACATCACACATGGGGGACCACATTGCCAACAATCAGCCGATTCCACAATGACAGAAGTGACCATCATGATGCTGACATAGCTGCACCTATGGACACACAAATGTATATAATCTGTGGAGACTGTGGATGTCAGGTGAGCAAATACCATACCATGGCAGCAATGGGACATACAAACCATGATCATTGTGCTGACTGATGACCCAGGAGTACCAGGGAGAGCAGGGGAAAATCACCAAACCACATACAGCCAATGGCACATTACAGAAATGCCAATGCAGTGAGGCAAATGCACTGACACAAACAGACAGACTCACACATCCTATCAAAGACAACAGGTGATGGGGGTGTGTGCCAGTGTCCCCAGGCAACCACACAACACATGAGGAGGCCTGAATCCCAATTACACAGATGTGTATACAGTGCCACACACAAGTAACTCATGGATTTGATTCCCCTATGTGGGAAATCTGGCATTGTCAGATGAGAGGGAGCCCAAATTACATATGTCACACAAGCTTGTAGGAACAGTAACTAACACAGCAAGAGACACACCCACCACATCACTACCCCCAGGGACCCCACATTGTGCAGACACTAGCCTGCATGACAATTCCACTGTGATGACAAAGGTAGATGTTGATCACACTGTGAACCACAGCCATGTGTCCTCAGCTACAATCTACCATCACACCTACACAAGCTCCAATCAATCAGCAAGGCCTGCCAGCCAAGGACAATATGGAGGTAGTGGTCTAGCCGTGAAACAACTCACATTTGCACACTCAACACCACACACCCTCATCTGCAACAATGTGCAGCAGTGAAGCTCACATGGACTGGTGACATTGCACATGCACCCATGACATTCCCAGGGTTGGTGGGGGGAACTAAGGTGCAGAAACCCATCACACATGCCCACTCAACATGACTCGTCTATGCATGACTCACTGCACAGTACGCCGTACATACGCATGATGTGAAATCCACCACAAACAATGGGATCCTGGCCATAGTCACACACCAACGAAGAGGCCAAGGTGAGACACAAAGAACACACGTACACAACTTCCGACATTGCAGCTCTGACCATGAGGAGTGGCAGCAGTCACACACACAACGCGTCACAATCACTGAAAGCTAACACAAACTCAAAATCACATTACTTGTGTAAACAACAAGTGCCAAGGGGAATCCTGAATGTGTCCCATCTGCGTTTGCCCACATCCCCAGCCCTGACAACAAAGACAACCTGGGATGACAACCTCATGAACATCAGTTTGCCATGCAACCACATCACGGAGAAACCAGGTCCAAGATGCTGGATGAACACATACCAACTCTGCAACCATCAGAAACAGGAACATCCCTAGGGACACAGCCTGTGTAGGAAAAGGGAAGGGAACATGCACAGACATGCTCACACAACACACAACACGGGCACACGCAATGTCACCAGATTACACACAGCCATGAGGGCACTCCACTCCTGTGGAAGCTCCGCTGTGCCAAACCTTGTCTGTGCACGACTCAAACATATCAGCAGGACACTCCGTCAGTGAGTCAACAACTACAACACACAGAAGCCTCTGCTCACATCAGCCTGGGTACGGGAGTGTCTCGTCAGTCATCTGCATACACCCAAAACACGTGGCAATCCAGTTGTACTGTATACACAGATGAGTCCTCCAAAATTCATGTGCAAAACTGCATGTCCAGTGGAGACGGGCACACAGTCAGGGTACTAGGAACATTGGACAGTGGTAAGCCCAACAGATGTGCAA
Organism: Calotriton arnoldi; assembly: GCA_963921515.1. NCBI lineage: Eukaryota > Metazoa > Chordata > Amphibia > Caudata > Salamandridae > Calotriton > Calotriton arnoldi. Next base: position 259,430 of record CAWUFW010009202.1, read on the forward strand.
CAGTGTAGGACAAAGATGGTAATATACAAATGCTAAACGTACATCCCTGTGTCAAATGCTGAACATGACACCCTCAGACTGCAGCAAGGGATGCTATAGATCCAGACTATATTAGGACACATATCCCATGGGCCACTTGGAGCCCATCACAGCAAAACTTCATTTACCTGATCTGAACACAATTACAACAGCAAATGCATGATACTACACATCTACATCATGTACCACCAAAGATTAACCACAAGTAAACAAAAAGAGGCTTTATTCAGCAAGTGTGCAACTCAAATCAAAAGTCCAAAATTAACAACGGCCAATGTCCAGTCCAAATACACAGTCCCAACAGGGTGATGTGTGACTACTTGTCACAACTTGCTTGCCTGCACAGGTACCAACAGGGGACATCCCCCTTGGAGGGGCATATGAGGGGCAGGCCAGGCACCGCAGGGACAGGATCAGGGGATGCCAGAAGGAGGCAGGGAAGGTGAGGTGGGTGCAGGAGTGTCACCGGCAACTGCAGTGGAGGTGTCTGACTCAGGGGGGGCCGGCACCACCGCAGGGCTCAAGTCCAATGGTGTTGGTGCTGCAACCACTGCAGTGGGCTGGGCAGATGGAGTGGGCTTGGTCCCCAATGCAGTGCCTGAGTCAGATGGGGTTGTTGTGGACTCCACCGCAGTGCATGACTCCAAGGGAGTGGAAGGGGGCAGAAGTGCTGGGCAGGACAGAGGGGGGACACGGTCTCCACACCAGTGGCACATACAGGCAGAGCGTCTGGTTTGGGGGTGGAAGAGCAAGTGGCAGGGGGAGGGCCTGAGCACTTTGGGGATGCGGTATCGGTGTGTGGGGGAACCTGGGGCAGGGTGTGGCAGTGGAACCTGTGGAGTGGTGGCCTGGGGGATGGAGGTGAGAGACTGGGTGGGTGACTTGCAGGGCGGTGGCATGGTCTTGCTCTTCCGGGTCCGGGGGGACTTGCGGGTGGGGGGCTCACTCTGCCTGCGCCTGGGGGAGGGTGTCCGGGTGCGAGGGGCACTCTCCTCTCTGTGTGTGGACTTCCTCTTCCCCAGGTATGCTGGATCAGCGGTATTGGAGGGGAAGAGGCCGAGGTAGGGGAAGAGCTGCTGTGTATGTGGGGTTGCAGGTGAGGCAAGGGAAGGGGTCTTGGAGGGAGAGGATCTTGAGGATTGTGGAGTGACTGTGGTTGCCTGTGTGTGTGTCAGTTCCCCATCCCCTGTGTGTGTGAAATCAGTCCCCTGAGGATGCTTGTGTGCACGTCTTGCCTTGGTTTTGGGTGGGTGGGTGCTGCTCGTGTCTGTGTGTTGGTGTGATTGTGCAGGTGTGCATGTGCTTTGGACAGGTAGGGTAGTAGGAAGTGTGGATGGGGCAGAGGTGGGAGCGGTGAGGGACTGTTGGAGAAGGGACACTGCTGCCATCAGGGAGGAGTCCATGGACCTATTGCTCCTCTGTAGGGCAGACATACCCGTTGAGATGCCCTCCATGAACGACACCAGCTGTGTCAACAGTGTGGTGTGTGCATGGAGGACAGTCAGCATTGCTGTCTGCCCTACATGGAGCTGCCGAAGGAGGTACACAGACTCCTCACTCAGGGCAGCAGGGGACACAGGGGCAGGGGGTGCGGTGCCTGGCTTGAAGGAGACACGCTCCCGAGCACGGGAGCCTCCACGGACCTCAGGAATGGGAGCCAATGGGAGGGCGGTGGTGGTGGTGGTGGTGGTGGCGGGATCAGACAGAGTAGCTGGGGTGTGGTGGCTGCTGACACCCGCCTCCACAAGGGAGTCATCCTCCGAGCTGCTGTGGTCCTCAGCTGAGGTGGATGGTGCTGAGGACTCCTCGGTGTGGCTCCCCTCGCGCTCCGTGCCACTGGGTCCCTCTGACCACTCGTCGGACGCTGACCCAGTCTGGCTCCGCTGCTCCTTCTGGTCCGTGGAGCTGTCCCCTCCTGTGGCTGTGGATGTATCTGCAAACAATTAGGGAAACAGACAAACATCAGTCACCTGCACTGACCGCACACACCACAGTAAGTACAGCACATCACAGAGCAAGCCCTGGCATCACTAGTAGAACATTGCCAAAAGTCATCACACAGATTAGGAGAAGCCAATTGTCAGTCTGATGGTCAGCCATGGAACAGACACCCCTCCTGCCCTTGCACCCATCTGTCTGGTGCCCGTCTGATGGTAAGACCCCAGTGTGGACACATGCACCACCTACACAGTAGTTGGACATTGCTGAGAACACGGTGAAGTATGTGAACATGCCCACCTCACATCACTTGCCACTGAGTCAGTGCAGGTGTCTGGAAAAATGGACGGCCTGAGCCTAAACAGAAATGCATGTGATGCATACCAGCACCAGACCCCATGAAGCACCCATGTCCGGATAGTCAATGCCACAATGGGGTGCCTGTTGCACATGTCACCACCCTGTAGGATCACCCTTAGGAAGTTTAATGCCATGACACAGGCATGCCTGCAAAGTCATACATCACTGTCTCAAGTCACATGGCCATGTTAGCCAGCAAACAACAGTCTGCACTGTGTCACTATCCTAGGACATGGGGAAGGCAAGTAATGTAACTGACAAGTGCACATGTTCATCCCCACTAACCACATCCTCTGAACCAGTATTTGTACACTGCACACCATTTGGACAAATGGGAGACATGAAACACTACTCCCTGAACCAGAGCACCTCACAGTGTGCTGTGAATGATGAACAGCTGCCTGAAAGTCACAGTCTCATACACCTGTCTGCACAGTCAAGTGATCAAATACCTATGAGTCACAGAAGTCTTGTCTCACATGGTCCAATAGCAGATGGCATGCTGACCCCTAACCGAAGGACATCACAGGAGTCACGACAACGTAGTCACAGCACAACAACACTGAGGCAGACACCTGAGGCAACATTTCACTGAGCACATCATGTCAGATGATACACGGGAGTGGGAGTACAGAGTGTATTGTATGCCCTGTAGTAGGCATGACTGTCCGGCTCCACCTGCAAGAGGGATGAGCCCTGGTCAGTGGGCAGGTGGCTAAGCATGTGTGACACACTTGACATGCATACTCCTGAGGCCCAGACAATTTACCCACCCGCAGAATGGGGGTGTGGCAAATACCCCAGGGACATGTGGTGAAGTAGATGTGCAAGTGGATCACATATCAAAGTTACACCCAGACTACATAGCACGACTCAGGCATTGTGTGAGCAACTGACCCACCCATGAAGGCAAACACAATGTCACGGGAACAAAATCTGTCACCATCTTGAGCAAAGCAAAATGCTAGGACCCTGTACCCAAGTGACACAATTATCCTGAGCGTAAGGAGCACACTGGCGCATCAGATGGGTAGTGGCCAGGTTACAATAGAGGGACATGGGTACTGGACAACAAGACTGATGTACTGGGGAAGTTTAACCAGGCCAGAGGAGGGCACATAGCATGTTAGACAGAGTTCACAGTGCAGTCTTAGACTCACCCCCTCCTTGCTGCTGTCTGCCCTTCAGCTGCCCATCCAGCTCCGGGAACACCATCAGCAGGATCTGGAGCATGTGGGGGGTCAGGGTCCGGTGTCCGCCCCTCCTGCGAGGAGGCAACAGCTTCAGCTGGACCCTTGCGATCCTCCGGGTCCAGCCACGAAGGCCCTGCCACCTCTTCTGGCAGTTGCGGATCCGGCGCTTGTAGACCCCCACGGATCGGACTGCCTGGACGATGTCCAGCCAGATGTTCTGCTTCCGATGGGCATCAACCTGTGAGGATGAGAAAGTGAAAAGGCCATTACTACACATGCAACATATCCGTGCATCACACAGTTGGAAATACATGTCTCAATCACAGGGGCATATGATGTATACAGGCAGTGCAACAAGGGCTATGGACAGTTTGCCAGCAGTTACTACATGGTATCATTGCATGGGTAGTGAACCTTGTTTGAATGCACTGTCACTCCACTGTACCTGTTCAGTGCAAATGACTACATACTTTGGGGGGTGCGAACTACTCAGTGGGCATGCTAGCCAGTGGTGTGCACACTGTAAATCCTGCTAGTCAGGCAACATGCACAATTAGTGAGGCAGTGGACAGCACACTCACCTGCTCCCCTGGTGTCCCATACAGTTTGCTGTACTGTGGAAGGAGGCTGTCCAGCAGGGCCTGGTTCTCCTCATGGGTGAAGGCTGGGGCTCTCTCCACAGTACGTGCCATTGCAGCAGCCAGAGGATGCAGAGACAGCAGCAGTGTAGTGGCAGATGTCGTCCAGGAGCATGTAGTGCAGGCAAGTGAGCTCTCAGGGGAACAGCCAGCATTATATGTGTGCTGCAGAGGCAGATACTGTCCCATGTGTCCAAAGTGATAGGTCCAAGTCGGTAGCATCTTCTGAATCTGGCCAATCCATGGAATAGCAGCTCCAATTCACGCCCACAGCGTCCTTCAAATATTCTACTTCATGACACCCATGAATTTGCAACATTGTTGTGCCTGGCCAACTGAATTCACTGCATCAGACTCGTTGTAAATTCAAAAACCGCATCCGTTGCCATGCCAGGCCCCAGACAATGCGTGCACACCGATCGGACCATTGCTGTACAACGAAGACACGCGATACAACGCGTACTCGCTCACATGCAATGCAATGGTCCGAGCGGGCACAGCAATCGGACCATTGCTGTACAACGCGTACCCGCTCACATGCAATGCAATGGTCCGAGCGGGCACACCGATCGGACCATTGCTGTACAACGAGTACCCACTCACATGCAATGCAATGGTCCGAGCGGGCACACCGATCGGACCATTGCTGTACAACGCGTACCCGCGATACAACGCGTACCCGCTCACATGCAATGCAATGGTCCGAGCGGGCACACCGATCGGACCATTGCTGTACAACGCGTACCTGCTCACATGCAATGCAATGGTCCGAGCGGGCACACCGATCGGACCATTGCTGTACAACGCGTACCTGCGATACAATGCGTACCCGCTCACATGCAATGCAATGGTCTGAGCGGGCACACCGATCGGACCATTGCTGTACAACGCGTACCCGCGATACAACGCGTACTCGCTCACATGCAATGCAATGGTCCGAGCGGGCACACCGATCGGACCATTGCTTTACAACGCGTACCTGCAATACAACGCGTACCCGCTCACATGCAATGCAATGGTCCGAGCGGTCACACCGATCGGACCATTGCTGTACAACGCATCCCTGTACAGGTCACACGCATGTGTCACCATGCTGGTCAATGGTGAACCTATGCCAGCCACATATACTTTCCAGGGACTCTGGGGCACACCTACTACACCACACCCAGTCCACACTGTATCTAAGGCATGTGTGGCAGCATGACCTTATCTGTGTATGGGTGTGTACATGTTGTTTTTGGGCTGGCACTTGGGGGCAGACACACCCAGGCTGTGCACATGTTAATGGGGACAGGGTTCTTTGTGTGTCGTGCAAATGACCACTGGGATGTGCAACTGTTCATTTTTGGAGCATGTTGCATGGTCACATTTCCAGGTTGTGTATATGTATGACATGTCACATACCCCAAGGCTCATGTGGGAAAGCATGTACATCACAGGGTGGCCCATTGCCACAATAGTCATGTCCCTCCGAAGTCTGTGTGCATGTTGTGTTTCACATGTCTGACTCCATGTGCACAATGGGAGACAGTCTCCACATCCACGTTGTTTGTGCATGGACTTAGATGTTGTGTGTGTGTGTCACTGATGTCCATGTCTGTCCTGCAGAGGCTACAGGGGGCACTACCTGTGGGAGTCATGTTTGATTTTTCTGACGTGTACATGATACGCCATGTCATGCCAGTGTCCATGTGGCAAGACAGGCTCCCTGGGAATCTACCTGTCAATGAGTTGAGATGCCTGTGGCGCATCTGTCCAGACATCACTGTGGTATGTGTGTGGAATGTGAGTGCAGTAAATGGGTACTGTGACACAGCCAAATGGTTTCACATAGCACACCCTGGGACCTGTTGTACACACATGTTGAACAGAGATGTTACATGATGTCCACGTGGGTGCCATATGTGTCCAAACAGAACGAGACACACATCAAGTACTAGTGTTTGCTGATGATGTAGCATGTGAACTACAGTATGGTGAATGGCACATATGTGGGGTGACTGACAATCTTGACTTCTTCACCTCTGCACTGCAGGGCTCCTGCTGTCCATCGACCATTCCCAGACCTGGCAACGATGGTGGAACGTGACAGCATCCGACGGTACCGCTTCACCAGGCAGCTGATTGAGGATTTGGCAGTGCGGTTGGACCCACATTTGCAGCCTGGCCGGCCGTATCCGACAGCGCTGACCCCCAAGGTGAAGGTGATGGCAGCCCTACACTTCTTTGCCACCGGTACCTTTCAACACACTGTGGCATCTACTGGTGGTATGTCACAGACTATGTTCAGGCGTGTGCTACGCGATGTTTTGGTGGCGATGTTGAGATGCCTTAACCAGTTCATCTATTTCCCACAACGTCACCGACTCACTGATGTCAAGAGTGACTTCTATGCCCTGGGGAGGATGCCACATGTCATTGGCTCCATTGATGGGACACATGTGGCTTTGGTACCACCACAGGCACATGAGCAGGCATACAGGAACAGGAAACATTACCATTCTGTCAATGCTCTGGTGGTATGTCTTGCAAACATGACCATCACACATGTTTGTGCCCGTTTCCCCGGTTCTGCACACGATGCCTACGTGATGAGGAGTAGTCGCATCCCGAGGATGATGTCACAGATGCCGAACCAGCGTGCTTGGCTTGTCGGTGTGTACTGACTTTGTACCATTGTGTGTGTTGTGCTATGTTGCTTTCTGCACACTTTTCAATGTTGGCTAATGTGCAATTGTCTGTCTGTAGGTGACTCGGGATACCCCAACATGCCGTGGTTGCTGACACCCCTCAGGAACGCTGTGACACCAGCCCAGATGCGCTACAATGAGGCACATGGTCGGACCAGGAGGGTGATTGAGCGGCCTTTGGTCTCCTGAAGAGCCGCTTCCGCTGCCTGGACAAGACAGGAGGCGCCCTCCCATATGCCCCAGCAAAGGTGTGCAAGATTATCATCGTCTGCTGCATGCTCCACAACCTGGCAGTGCGGAAGGAGTTGCCTCTCATCCTGGATGACTATGACCAACATCCGCCACCTGTGGAGGATCCAGGCCTGGGCCACGATGCCAGTGATGATGATGATGATGGTGATGTCCGCACACAGCTCATCACCAACTTCTTCAGCTGAATGTGAGTATCCAGAGTGTTGTACTATCAATGAATTTGATTTGCATGATATGTGTGTGTGGTGCTCTGGTGCTGTTTTAGTGTGGCCATGTGCAACTTGACTGGATGCATGCGGAGATGTGTCCTTGCAGGTGGTCTGTACTTGCCAACAGTGTAGACATGCTAACTTGCTTTTGTGTATTTAACTTGTGACAGGTATTAGACATAAGTATTGCCATTCTGTGCTGTTCTTCTGTGCTTTTGAGTGTGTGTCATGTCTGTTCTTCACAGGGTGCTGCTGGAGTTGTTAGAACAACTTGGATCCCCCGAATCAATGAATCAACTTCCAAGGTGGCAGCAGTTGTTCCCCTACAGGTGATGTGCCACACACCCCTGGACTTTCTATCTTCTGCATTGTTTGACTTTGTGGCCACAGCCAGGTGGGATTAGCTTGCATTTGTAGTGGAAACAACATGTAGCAAATGTGTAATAAACCTGTTCTACATTTTGGGGAGTGCGTTGTCCGTAGTCACACATCTGAGTGACATTTGCTTACTGCACCTGTGTTGTAGTTGACACAGACTGTGATTATGTGTGGTGTCTGTGCATTGCACTGTATTTCCAGGCAACATCAGTGTAGGGGATGAGTCATATGGCCCTGGTGTGTATGTGTTGTGTGGCCCTAGTGGTGTGTCTCCCTCATATGTGTCACGTCGCCATGACTGCCATGACGGTGTTGGACTTGCTGTAGCAGTCAGCATGCACAGTGTCATATTTCTGATCACCATCTCCATGACAGAGACCACGTTGGAATCACAACAGAGGCAGATATGGTTTTTGGTGAGTTTATTTACAAAAGGTGTGGGGATGGTGCACAGGATGGTGGGTGCTGTACATAGCAATTGGAATCCAAAGTTCCCATGTGAATTGGAAGTCCTAGTAGATGGAATGTCGAGGGTATAGTCCACAGTCATCTGATGAATTTGTACAACTAGAGCTCCCCATGTCATGTGGGCGAGTTGGGTTGCCATCGACAGGGCGTGCAGTTTGCACACAGAGGAAAAGTTCCAGAACAGGTGTTGGCTTCCTGGGGAATGTAGCTGGCCATCGGCCTCTCAGTTTGGCCTCCTCGGACGGCCCCTCTTCTTGGGGGGGATCCTCAGATGCAGGCTGCCGCGGTGCAGGGTACTCTCCGCCAGAGTCCTCCTCCCTCCCTGTGGCTGTTGCGGATGTAGTGGCAACAGATGTTGTGGGCGCACAGGGAGGTGAGGACATGTTGGTGCTGATCTGGCGGAGGCATGTCAGTATGTCCCTATGCACCGCTGTGAGTTCTTGCAATGTGTCCCACTTGGACTCCATGCGAGACATGTGTGTCTCAACACGGGACATGTGGGAGTCCAAGCGGGCATGATGGGCAGCCTGCTGCTGTTGTATGTCCTTGAGGATCCCCACTACCTGGGTGACCTCTCCGGTGCTGGTCTGGTACGCATCTGCAATGCGTGCCAGTTGTGGGTCATCACGCAGTCTTGACCCCTCTGCAAATAGCGACCTGTGTCTACCACCCCTCCCACCACCCCTGGCAACACGTGCAGGGCCTGCGGTGCCACGCACAGGTGACCGTGTGCCCACTTGGGTGTTGTTAGTGGGCTCGATGGCAGCGGCTCCAGTTTGGTCCTGGGTCCCTGCGCTGTTGTCACCTGTGGTCCTTGGTGTGTCCGTGTTGGCAGGGGTGGCCTGTGTGTAGGCAGTTGTTGGAGGGGTGGGTGCAGGGGGTGCAGATGTTGGTCCTGCTGGTGCTGCATGATGACCGGCACCGGAGGGTCCAGCTTGTTGTTCGCCATCCGAGGAGTGCAGAGGCTGATCCACACCAGTGAGCTCTGTGTCCCCCTGAGCCTGGGACAGGGACTCCTCCTCATCTGCTGCTGAGTCCCCATCTTCACCTGTTTTGGGGAGAGACACAGAGTGTATGGTATGTTTCTACAGGCATCAATTGTTAAAACACCGGACAGTTGTGACTGTACCTCTGGATGCGGCACTGTACATTGCATTCTACTCAGTTATGACAGTCAGTGAGTGATATTGGTGTAGCACATTGTCCTGCCAACCTGTGGCATGTCAATGTGAATGTTGAGGTGTGTGCCTGACCAGCATTGGTGGTATTTGGTTGCCATCCGGGCCGACTTCTCCCCCCAGCCCAAATATCCCACCATGGAACATGCTTCCATTGCAGGGAGTGCAAGTTGTCTTTCAGGATGTCAGTCAGTGGTGTCCTGCTGTTGGTTGGTGCACAGTTGCCAGCAGGGCCTTGTGCTCCCCCCAGCAGTACCCACTGTCAGCCATCTTGTGAGTCCTTTTCCACTCCCTGTGATGTGAGCATGGTTCAGGGTGGTGTTGATGGGCCAATTGTGAGGCTGAGCAACATCTGTGACTACCACTCCCATCATGCTATTGCCTCCACCCCACTTCCCAGCATGCCCATCCTTCCTTCCTTTTGAGTGGACTTCAGTGTGTGTGAGTGTGAGAGCAATGGCAAGATGGCTGACAATGTGGTCGTGTTGTTTGTTGGTGCACAGTTGCCTGCAGGGCCTTGTGCTCCCCCCAGCAGTACCCAGTGTCAGCCATCTTGTGAGTCCTTTTCCACTCCCTGTGATGTGAGCATGGTTCAGGGTGGTGTTGATGGGCCAATTGTGAGGCTGAGCAACATCTGTGACTACCACTCCCATCATGCTATTGCCTCCACCCCCTTCCCAGCATGCCCATCCTTCCTTCCTTTTGACTCTGCTTCCCTGTGGGGTGGGGTGCCTGTGCTGACAGGTTGGCTGAGAGTGTTCTCCTTGCGGTTGTTTGGCTACCAGTCACAAGAGTGTCCCTGTGCTTCACACAGTATGAGCCCGGCTGGTTGGTCTTTGTGGGATCTTGAGTTAGAATGTGAGGCATTGCATTCTCCCAGGTGGGTTCTGTGGAGTTAGTGTTGGGGTGTGTGTGAGGGGAGGTGCTTGTGACTATGGTCAGTGCTGTGAGTCCTCCTTCCCACCCAGCCAGATATCCCACCATGGAACATGCTTCCATTGCAGGGAGTGCAAGTTGTCTTTCAGGATGTCAGTCAGTGGTGTCCTGCTGTTGGTTGTTGCACAGTTGCCTGCAGGGCCTTGTGCTCCCCCAGCAGTACCCAGTGTCAGCCATCTTGTGAGTCCTTTTCCACTCCCTGTGATGTAAGCATGGTTCAGGGTGGTGTTGATGGGCCAATTGTGAGGCTGAGCAATATCTATGACTCCAACTCCCATGATGCTATTGGCTACACTGACTTTACCAGCATACACAGAATTCCTTCCTTTCAGTGATCTTCCCTGTGAGGTGGTGTTCTAGTGATGTCAATATATCTGGGAGTGTTTGTTGGTTCTATTTGTGCCACTGCCTTGCTGTTGTTAGGTTAGATGTCACCATGAGATGGCAGGTATTGTGTTTGTCTGACTGGCATTCACATCTTGGGATGAGTATGTTTTGTTTGCTATGTATTTGGTGAGGGTGCATGGTTTGCCTATCCCTTTGAGGGTGCTGTGTGTGTATTGTCACACCATATTGGGTATATAAGTTGTGTACTGACCAGGCTCTGGGATGTCTGTTAGTCCATATACGCTCACTGGTGGTAGGATGGCCTGCACCTTCTCCTCCCAGGGCCTGAGGTATATTGGTTTTGCAGGAGGGCCACTGCCGGTGCGCTGGCTGATGATGTAGTCCTTTTTGAGTAGGTCCCGGACCCTCCTGCGCACATCATACCACCTGTTCTGGATGTCTTCCTTTGTGCGCAAACATGGTGATTGTGCATTCACCCTGTCGAAAATCCTCGCCCACATCTTGGTTTTCTGCGACATGGGGGTCTGTTGTACCAATGTACCAAACAACTGTGGCTCTACCCTGAGTATCTCGTCTACCAGGACTTCCAATTCACAATCTAGGAACTTGTGGTTCTTCTTTGGGGGCATGGTGATGGGTGGTGGTGGTGATTGATGTGTGTGTGTGTGAGTGCAAGTGGGGGGTGTGAGTGTAGGTTTAGCTGGGTGTGTGTGAGGGTGCTATTTGTAAGTGTGGTAATGGTGTGTGGCTTGTGTGATGCATGAGCTGTGAGTGTGTCTGTGGTTGCTGTGTGATGGTGTTGTTTGCTGGCAGGTCTGTGGAATTTGCAAAGGCTCATGGTAGGGATTTGTGGGCTTTATGTAGGTGGGGTTGGGGGTGTGTCCTTGTTCCATTTTTCCCCCACCCCCAGTATTTATTGGCTTTGTGGTAGCTTGTTTGGCCTTTTTTTTAAACTTTTTTCCCTTGGTGCTTTGGGTGCATGTAGGAGTCGTTCTTGTGTCCGAGTCGGACGCTGCTGTTGTCTGATGCGATGTTGTCCGACTCGTTCCCGCTGTGTTTCAGGTTGGTTTCATGTGCGGCGTACGAGTCGGTCGGGGAGTATTGGGTTGATTCGGCTGGGTTTTGTGTGCGTGTGGTCGTACGGCTTGTGCTCCGTGCGAGTCGGTCGTGTTTCGCACGCATAGCATCGTACTACGCGGATCGGAGTTCACGGGTACGTTTCGTTCGGTCGCTATCCGGGTGCGTGTCGGTCGGTTAGTTTCGAGTGTTTTTCCGGCCGGATGGCTTGTTTCCGTCCGGCTCGGTCGTTCATTTTGTATTCCGTCCGAGTCGGTCGGGTTTCACATGCATTTCATCGTACTACCCGGGTCGGACGGCGCCGGTCAGTGTCGGTCGGAATAAATTCCCGTACCGAGTCGGTCGGTACGTTTTCCGGCCCGAATCGGAATCGACCCCTTAGTGTGTAGTTTTTCAGTTAGTAGTACTGTTACTCCCTGGTGACCTATGTTATCAATACCTATAATTTCCATAAGTTGTTGTTTTTCCAGTTTCAGTAGTTGTTCATTAAAGTTAGAACACTCTTGTAGTGTAGGCATTAAACAAACTTTGAATTTCTCTTTTTCTACCATATCACACGTTAGTTGTGCTGGTGTTTTTTCAGATGTAAATAAATTCTGTATTAGCCAACTTTACAAATCTTGTTTACCATGTTTTGTCAACATGCCAATTCTTATGTCTTTAAGGATATTTCCATATTTTTCATCAGCTGCTTGTCGCATATTTTTTTACATGTTCCTTATATTCAAAGTTTAACCAAATATTTACATTTCCAATACTTCCCAAAGATTTCCTTGTCTAATCATTGAGAAGTGATTTAAAAACAGGTTGCCTTTTAACAGGAGTAAATTGTAGGAGGTCTCTAAATATAATTAAATGCTTTCCTCCAAACAGTACGTCATACTATGTTTTTAAAATGTGTTGCATTCTCAAGTGTAAAAAGGCAAGCATTTTGTTTCAGACCATGGTCACCTTATGTATGATTAAAAGTTTCAGTGTCTTCAGAACTCTTGAGACTTCATAACAAGCTTCTCCAGATAGCTTTTGATATTCAAGTTTATTATCATGTTCAACAGGTAGCATAAGTAATCAATATAAAATAAGACCTTTAAAATTGTGTGCTTTTACTATACAATATAAATATGATTCTGTAGTCTTGTGTAGATAACTTGCCAGAAGTGTAATTAAGAAATCTTTCTCTGTCCCAGCTTGACCACTCAATACAATAGGTTTAAATGATGAGCATTGACATTCTTTTTTTTCGTACAGGAAACCATGTTCTACTTGTTGTTTCACTTGCAGATATATTTCTTTTTGTTCAATGTTCAGTTGTTCTTCTAACTTTTCAAACTCAATAATATCCTGTTTTGCTTGCTACATTGCAGTTTCTACCTCATTCATGACTATTGCTGCTTCATTTTCAATAATTGGTCGTCCAAGTGGATCTTAACTTAGTGGTTCAGAACTTTGACTGCTTTGTGAACTTTCTCTAGCTATTTCAGCTGCTATAGTTTCATCTTGTTCAAGCTCATCATTTATCATTTTTAAATAAGTAGGAAACGCTGTACACTGCATTCTGTCTTTTATTGCATTGAAAGAAACTTCTTAGCAGTCAAAATTTCCAATCAATTCTGTTTCACTGTGCCAAGATTTAAACAGTTGAAGAAGTGCTAAATAGAAAAATTCTCTCTTATCCGGAGTTTGGCAACTGAGTTTCCTGTGGTTAATAAGATTTTCCTTGGCATGTTTCACTAAACATCCATCACATCCAGTTTCTGCATATATTTCTTTTTTAGGTCGAGCATTTGAGACCTGTTGTAACTTCTCTTGTTGGCTTAAAGCCATCCCCTGCTTTTAATTTGTTTGTTTCACTGTCCTTTAAAAATCCTTGCTTGCTATTGGTCAGTTCTGCCTATCTGTCCCTCTTTTTTCTTTTCAGTTCCTCCCAAGCTGCAGGGACTAAGTACTGTCTTATTACACTATGGTTCTTTATCTGTTTTTGGGGGGGAGTATTTTAATCTTGGTTTCCTGCTCCGTTACTCTCTGCCTGTGTTCAGCTTTGGTGCCATAGCTATTTAGAATTTACTACAGCATTCCTCCCTCCCACCTTCTTTTAATGCCACAGCTGTGTCAGTGCTGTCCCCGGGCCATGACTCCTGTTCCTTTCTGTGTTTTGTTGCTATTTAGCACTTTTTGATGTTTAACGGCAGTTGGACTTTTTTAGTAGGATATTGGGTTGATTTGGGCTTCGTTTTAAGGAGGATTGGGCTTGTTTATTAAGTCGTGTGCTGCAGAGCGACCCCCTGCACCTCTTCCAAAGAGTAACACTGACCCCTCTAAAGATTATGGGTGTTTGCCTGGGTGTTTTGTTATAGTGAGAGGGGAATCGCTGCTTCCAGTGTCCAACGCGCACAGGTTTCTACGTAAAGAGCAACTTCACTTTTACACATTTGTTGTGTCACAAGATTAACTCACTTAGTTAATCAATTAATGACAAACTAACCATTTCGCTTGGTTTACCGAGTAGTTTGCCTCTTTAGAGCACTTTAATTGTAAAGTGATGTACAGAAACACTGCAAGTGCTCTCTTCGCGCTGCTTGTTTCTGCTGTGGAGCTCCTCTGATGTAGCTTTCATTGTTTTCTGTGCTCCAGACAAGCGCGCATGACCTAATGCCCCCGGGGCACAACTAGGATCTTACTTGGGTGATTACAGGCAAGCCTGCACTCAGTAGTCCCCCTGGGGCTGCCGAGACTGGAACCGGGATCCCCAGCTCCCCAGTCAGCAGCTCTGGCCCCTGCGCCATGTCCTAATTGAAGAGATCCGCAGTGGTGTTTTAATGGCAAACTGCTGTTTTGACAATTAAGATCATACCTTCTTTTGTTAGCACTACGAGTATATTTTAATATGATATTTGACTGTTTCAGTTTGAAGTCTACATACAAATCACTCACTGTGGTAGCATGAAGGATGTTTAGCGTAATGGTGTAGCACACTGTCTTTCAGTTGGGGCCATTCCGGTGTTCAAGTCCCTCTCTTACAGGTTGCTTGAGATTTGCTTGCCTCACTTCTTAATTATATGCAGGACTCAAGCCTGAAATTCGTTCCTTACTGTTAATTTATTTTATTTTTTTCTACCTGATGTTTGACTAATAAACCATTAAATTATTTTCAGTTTAGTTCTGTTTTTAATTTTAATTTGAGGGAATTGTTGCTGTCTCTTTGCATTTCGCTAACCTTTTTGCTCTATAGGGCGGCTAGTTTTACCTATGAATATGTTCCGTTCCAGGCTTTCATGCTGTATGTGATGAGGATAGAATGTTTTTGAATTTGTGTACACGAATAAGGGGCTGAGTTGGCAGTTGTTGCTAATCATTAAGGTAAACTTACTAGAGTGCATAAATCATAACCAGGATGTATCTTGGCACTAAACACTTTGCACCGAGAGGTTAAACCAAGGGGCAAGAACAGGATTTCTTCTGAGGTGAATTGCAAGTCGTATAGCATATCACAATACACGATGCACTCACTACAAAAATAATTCAATTTGCCGAATACAAAGGGTGAAGAGTACAAATATTTTAATGTCTCTGAAATGTTCGATAAGCACTCCATGTGGCCTTAGAGTACTTAAAATTAAATCAAGGAGAAGGTTTGATGCAGGACATCTGATAAAAGATGCTTAGTCTTCCAAATAAGTATCTGTCACTGGGGATTTCAGAAAAAAGGCAGTGTTAGCTGCTATTTAAGTGCTGGGGGAGGAGCGCCCCTTAGGCTTAAACCATTGTCCCAGCTTGCAGGCCTCCCTTAAACCGTTTGCTAAAAGAAGTCTTGGGGGAACCCTGTTTAATTAGTTGGGAAAAAAAGCAGGACACTTCTCTGATAGCCTGTACCACGCTTTTGAATTTAAAATGGATTTGCAATGTGCAACATATGCTGCGCAGCTATTCTTATATTTACTATATTTAATTTATTTATAACACATATGTTCTCTTATGTATATAAACAACTGGAGTTAAAACCTGTATATGTGCATTTAATGGGATGAATTATGACTCCATGAGCTCGAAAATAATTCTCCCTAAAGTAGTCCTTTGTTAGCTTTGGAAATTTAATCTAGCACCTTGTTCTTATGTGGTGCTTTCTGCCTTCTTTATCAGTAACCCCCACTCTTTTAACTACATCCAGTAGTACTCCCTGTATTGACCTGAGAAGGATGAAGGGCTGGGCCAATCCAGTTATTGGAATCTGTGGTTAACACGCTACATGCTCATTTCTGGGACATATGGGGGATTCCATTAAGCTATGAGCTACTATACCTTTTCATGTTTGGGAGCTAACTTTAATCAGTTCCCTAGCGTAGAGACTTGTGCTAGAATACCTCTTAGTCTCAGAGTTGTTTAGGAGGTTAGTTCAAATGTCTCCTGATCTTGCTACAGCTCCATGTCTGCACCTGTGTTACACTCTGAACCCCCACTTTTTCTTATGAGAGAGGGCTTTGCATGTTTAATGAGTACTTTAAATGAAGTGAATTTATACGGCATGGTCATGGAAGATAGCATAGTCTGATGTTGTTGGGATTGCCATTTTTGACAATCTTGTTATTACAGGGCATCATTAGGTAAATTTACGCACTTGTCATTATTATCTGCTCATACACATTCGTCATTCGCTGCCTTTGCAAACCTCTGCACCCATTTTTCAAATAGATGCTGAAACATTTTTTCCAGCACCCAGTTGCGCATTCCCCATTGCTGCTGCTAGAACACACGCTAACAGCAAGCATGCCCTCTAAACTCTCTTTGCCAGGTCTGTTTGGCTACTGCATTGCTCCTTAGAAGTGGTTGCTTTGGATTGGCTAACAAAAAATATGCAGGCTCTGTGCAAGTCATGCCCTTTTCCTTATGGGTGACTGTTCTCATTTAGTTACTAAGCAATTTTTGTAGAGGGGGTTATTACGTGCTGGATTGGCT
Organism: Calotriton arnoldi; assembly: GCA_963921515.1. Taxonomy (NCBI): domain Eukaryota; kingdom Metazoa; phylum Chordata; class Amphibia; order Caudata; family Salamandridae; genus Calotriton; species Calotriton arnoldi. Next base: position 276,084 of record CAWUFW010009202.1, read on the forward strand.
GTAAGTAACCTAGTAGTCATATCACCTTTTGGTGAGATGCTTGCCATATATCCCAGATATTAATCTGCATTGTTTACAGCCCCCCATTTGGGGGTTGTTTCTTTCTTTGAGTCGGATCACTATAGACCAGTGCTTGTAGTTTACAGAGCTCTGTTGTAAACAGGGCTGTACATCTTACTCTTATCTTGCCACATTTGCTGTGCATTCAAAGACCAAGGTTTGTTTTGGCTGCAGCTGCCTTTTCCTTCCTCCTGCTTTTCAAAGCCAGAGCGTCATGGTCCCTGCCTTCCCAAGGCTGCTGCTGCCTCTGTCTCAAAGCTCAACAAGCATTTGCACTGCAATAGGTCTTGCATTTGCGAGAGTTTGAGCTATTGGCATAGTAAATGACAATGTCTTTTATTAATGTGTTTTGAAACCTGCAAGCGGTGTGTAAACACACACTTTGTACTTAAAGTCGTTGCTTACAAGAAGCAAGACTAGCAGTAACTGCGTCACTTTTACTGTCAGCCTTGCTTCTCATAAGCAAGGACTATAAGTACAAAGTGTATGTTTACGCATCGCTTGCAGGTTTTCAAAACACATAAATAAAATACATTGGGCCAGATGTACGACCCACCAATTTGCGAGTCGCACATTGCGTCGCATTTGCGACTCGCAATTTGTGGCTTGCAAATTGGTATAGACAACAGTGTCTGAGACACTGTTTGCGATTCCCAATGGGGTCGCAAATTGCGAGACTCATGAATATTCATGAGCCACTCACAATTTGCGACCCCATTGGGAATGGCGTGCACTCCCAGGGATGGTGGCCTGCTGGGCTCAGCAGACCTCCATGTCTGGGACTGCTTTTAAATAAAGCAGTTTGTTTTTTTAAATGCAGCCCGTTTTCCTTAAATGAAAACGGATGTATTAAAAAAAAAAAAAAAAATGAAACGTTTTCGTTTCATTTTTTAAGGGCAGGTAGTGGTCCCTGGGTCCACTGCCTCCCCTTAAAAAATATTTTGGGGGCCAATCACAAAGGGGAAGGGGTCCCTTGGGGACCCCTACCCATTTGCGACTCCATTACCACCCTTTGAAGAGGGTGGTAATTTGCAAGTGTTTTGTGACCGCAATTGCGGTCGCAAAACATTCATACATGGCTTTGCAGTCACTATTAGGAAGGGAACGCCCCTTCCTAATAGCGACTCGCAATTCATAAATAGTGAGTCGCAAATAAATTGCGACTCGCTATTTAGGAATTTTACATGGCCCTGTGTACTTTTGCTAGCGCAAACGGGTCGCAAACCAGTTTGCGCATTCAATTTAGGGTCATACATCTGGCCCATTGTCATTTACAATGCCAATAGCTCAAACTCTTGCAAATGTGAGACCTATTGCATTGCACATGCTTGTTATATTTTTTAATATTTCTTTTAAACCTGTAGTGTTGAAGTATTTCATAGACATACATTTTCAAGATCTGGACTCCTTTTTGGATAGTACGCTTCCAACATATTACTCTTGACAATATCAGTACTTTCTGGCTGATACTCTGCTAAGTATTGAATTTCTAGAAAATATTTCAATACTCTGTTGCGTGTGCATGCTAGGCCTAGACATAGCCAAACTATTCCTCTAGAATTTAAATACAAACTGGCCGAGCTCAACCTATCCGAACACTCAGAAGATCCTATCTCTCTATGGGAAAGCATCTTCAAGCTAAAGCTGCACAATTTCTTGCTAAGACTCTTCCCAGCAGAGATTTCTTCCCAGCTCTCTTTCATCTCTGACTGATTTTGCAATATATGATGTGACATTATGAGCAACAGCAAATGAGTTATCCGCAACAGACTGAATATCAATGTTTGTATTCCACATTTTTAGAATGACTTAATTATAATCATTAATATACTTGAAAGCTTCTGTTCTTCTTCGGTTGTTTGTATTTTTGGGAGATTTCCGAGTTATTGTATGTCTTACCACTGACAAAATACTGTTTACTCTCCCTTCAGAAATTACAGGTCGTGGAAATCCAACATTCCAAGTTTGACTTTTGTAGTCAGTGCATCGACAACAAATACAAACATAGGGGCCGATTACGATGGCGGTCGGTAAAGCATTCCGACCACCGTAGTAGCGGGAAATTTCCACCCGCAGGTACCGCGGCAAAACCGGCAGTCAGATTAGGATGCACTGCCTCAAAATCCCTACCGCGACAGTCGGATTCCAGGATACACCGCCGGGAATGTCCGGAAAAGCTGAAAATCCGTCCGCGGCGGTCGGAATTGCTGCGGAAAGACCCCAAACCGCCGTTCGAACAGCGGTCAGGAACCCGTGGAGGTGTCCGGGAGTGGATTTTCGCTATCCGCAGTAGTGCTTCTGCCGTCTCCGAATGGCCGGATTCTCCGCTGTGGTGTGATGGGTTGTTTGAGGCATCGTGATTCGTCCCACGGTCGTAACCGCATTCCGCACAGCGGTCCCTCTCTATTGGCTCTGTCCGCCACTGCTGCGGAAGGAGATTTCTGGCAGATCCCGAAACTCCGCAGCGGACGGGAAATGGGCTATCTTTGCCCATCGTAATACGGCGGACGCAAGGACCGCCAATGGAGTGCGGAAAAGGACATTTTCCGCCACCGCCAGCAGTTGAGATAGGAACTGGCTGGGAAACTCGGGACTCTGTTTTCGAAGAGCCGCGGCTTACTCTCTGCAATATCATGACCCGATTGATCACCATTAAGGCCCCCAGGTAACTCTTCGGTCTCGTGCTCCTTAAGACCACTGGGATAGAGTCAGCTGCCTGGCAAGTGGTTTGGAATGTGCCTGCTGATGCAACGCCTCTTTGCATTTCTGCAAATGGAAAGCATTTTTTTTCACCGGCACATTAAAGCTGGGGTAAAGCCCGCTTCTTGTTTCCAGTACTTTAGGGGTCATATCGGTGACAAGCATCCTCTGCCATTAAATTTGGAGCCCGGGGTGACCTTGCCACTGGAATGTACTGGGCTGGGAGGTTCGTGGAAGAAAAATATATTTCATTTAAAAAACAAAAAAATTAGTCAAAAGCGATTCAGACACTTGAGTTTTAATTCTGCTACATAAGTTGCAGAGAGATGGAGGAAGGGAGACACTGGAATAGTAAAGAGAGTGGCAAGAAAGAAAGGTATGGAAAGAGGAGAGAAAGGCAAGAGGAAGGAGGGGGAAGAGAAGAGGGAGAAAGGAAAGAGAATGAGGTGGTGAAAGGAAACAGACTGAGGCAAGAAAAAGAAAGTAGAGAGAAAGGAGATGTGTGCCCCTAAAAAGACCAGATGTAAAAATTATTAGGGACAAGAGGGGAAGAAGATGAAAAAGATAAAAGAGAGAGAGAAAGGAGAGAGGCTTGATGGAAGCCAGTGTTTCATTCTAGTTTTCAAACTATGATGCCAGCTCTGCCCTCAACTACCAGTGATAAATAAGCTGAGGATGGAATCGCCTTCCTCCCACAGTGAAATTATCTTTTATAAATTTTATCATATCATAAATCGCTTTTGTAGAGGTGCTGCCTGGCTGAGATTCTTCTCTCTTAAAGGGGCATCCTCTGAAGAGAAAGCAACAGGCCTCTCTTGCACCACTAACAGGCACCACCAGAAAGCATTCCAGAATGCTCTTTCTTTGATGACTGTGACGTCTGCTTGGATATTAATACCTATTGTGACTTCATTCACTAGATGGCCCTTTAATGAATGGTTTTGGGTAGCACACACAGTATGATTCAGACAGTGTTGTTGCACAAATGGGTGCAATGTCTGATATTTATATGTTTCCCTCAGCTTCGTTGCTTGATTTTGCTCGCCAGAAAGTGTCACTCATTGCCGTTGAAATGTCACTCGTAATTACACTGAAATTATGAAAATGTCACTCATAAGAATCTGAAACCTTAGCAGCTGTGCACTGAGGGAAATAAGCGGGCAGTTTTAACCATCTTTAAAATTACATGTGGCTTGCGCCCCCAAGGCAGCATTTTTATGCAATATTATATTATTTTGGTATTTTAGACTATGGTTACTAATATGAAACATGGATGCGTTTGGAAAGGTAACCAATAAATGCTTAGGAAGAAGAAGCAAAATACAAAAGTGACTGAAAAATGTATACAAATCTTTTGAAAAGCCTGATTCCTAAAGCATTGCTATTTATTCTTATATAGCTAATTGGTTCCTTGTTTAACTATGATTTACAACTTGAAAGAGCCAACATCTGAAGGGATATTTTGTCCTCATAAATTTATGATTTGAGCAATTTACATCATGTTCCTATTTGTGTTTTCTCTTGTTTATATCGGGTGATTTCCATACACCCAGCCAACCAAAATATATTAATCTAATTTTAAGTGCATGCAATTCTAACTGCTTCCTACATAAGAAACCCATATTTTTCACAATCTGTACATCTACTTGGAAAGGCAAAAATTTAAACATTCTGTTCAACTGGATATTCATATAAGGAAAAGTACTGAGGCCTACTGCAAAGGTATGCTGTAGTTTAAGTCAAAGAGCAACTTGCAATTGTCAAGGGATTTTGAACTGAAAGTAGTGAATCTGTCATGCACTGATGTCAAACTGCATATTGTTCTGCTTGTTAAGTCACTCAAAATATATATTATGGGGATATTTGAATATATCTTCCAAGAAGTTCACTGATTTTATAAGAACATGCCTTTTCTGTTATAAATATATTGTAGGCATGACATTGCTTTAGTGCGGTAAAGTAGCCTTTAGCAGAATGCAAAGCTAGTCCCTGGCTCATCTAGACATCATCTAAAAGGATATATTCCATAGTGTTCATTAATTATTAAGTGAACAAAGGCAAAGCAACATAAAGACTCAGGATTCCTGGTACGCGTATTAAATGTAACAATATGCATTGATACCTCTAGGTTATTTCCCAAAAATGATCAGATCAGTATATATTGTATCACAGTAAAGTGCACCATCATTTTTTAATTGCCTATAGGGATCAAACAGCAACAGTGAAGTATTCTGTGATTCAAAACGGACCCTAACTCATTTTAGCAATGTTAACAAAACAACTAACAATTTTCAGACAGAAAAAGTCTAAATTTAATCGCTTCATGAAAATGCAGTTTTATTTGAATAAAACAGGGAACAGGTTGATTTGCATGAAAAATATGTGGATAAATATTTGATTATGCAATTTTCCCTTTAAAATGTCTGTCCTTTTTGCTGCTATCATGTGTTTGTTGTGAGCGATGTGTGTTTAAATGCACAGTATGTTTAAGACTGCCGTGCCACTTCCTGTCTTCGGGGGCAGAGCTGAGCAAAAATATAAACACACTTGATGAAATACAGATCCCCACAAGGCAACTTTTTGAAAAAGTTGTTAAAATTGACACAGATGTTCCTGAAGACATTTTACATCATTTAGAAGACATTGCATTAGAGGAATTGGTTTTAGGTTCCCATAGCGCAATCAAGTCCCAACAGTGTGAGTGTGTTATACCACCCAAGCCTCCACAAGGATAGTAAAACAACCCCATCACACACAAACATCAGTGCAGAAAGAAAGGAGAGTTTATTGTAGTAACAGGACTTGTTGATCTGACCAGGGAGGTGCAGAGACAGAATATCGAGTAAAAAATATCGACTTGCACAAATATCATGTCAAAAATATCGTGCGTCAGGAATATCGACAGACAAATTCTCGTGGTAAAGAATATCGATTTTAGGTAAGTAATATCGATTTAAAAAATATCGAAGTGTTTAATATCATTTGCAAAAATAAAGTTGTTAAAAATATCGATTTTTTAAATTAATGTTATGTATTTTAGTGTATATTTTATATGTGTGTGATGTATTTTTTTTGTATAAGCATTGTTTGTATTTTTATTTTATGTGTTAAAATGTATTCATTTTTTTTTTATTTGAATTTTGCGATTTTAGTTCCGTAGCGGGTTGTGGGTTTATAGGGTAATAGGGTGGGACGTAATTTAATTATATAACATTTATTGATTATTTTTAATAGTTATTATTTTTTTTATTGAATCTTGCATTTTTAGTTCCGTAGCGGGTTGTGGGCTCATAGGGGAATAAGTATATAAAATGAATTGATTATTTTTTGTAGTTATTATTTTTTTTTTTTTTTAAATTTGCGTTTTTAGTTCTATAGCGGGTTGTGGGTTTACAGGGGAATAGGGTGGGAAATAATTTTATTATATTACATTTATTGAATAATTTTTATTTATTAATATTTGTTTAATTGAGATGTTCTAGTGTTAAATGTGTAAATTAATTTATGATTAAATATTTAATAATTAGTTGTTAATGAATTTAATTAATTAATTAGTATTCGATGGTGGTAATCGTGTAATTAATTTTAGGTGTGTGTTGTGGTGTTTATAGGTGGAAATGGTGGAAAGGGTGGGAAGTAATATATTTTTCATTGATGAATTATTAATTAGTTGTTAATTAATTTAAATGAATTAATTAGTAATTATTTTTGGTAATTGTGTAATTAATTTTAGGGGTGTGTTGTGGTGTTTATAGGTGTGAATGATGGGAAGTAATTTATTTTTAGTGATTAATTATTAATTAGTTGTTAATTAATTTAAATTAATTAATTAGTAACTAATTATGGTAATTGTGTAATTAATTATAGGTGTGTGTTGTGGATATTAAAGTGTTAAAGAATGTCTATTCAATTAATGTTTATTATTTTTTTATTAATAATATTTTTTAAATTCATTATCAATTATATTGATTATGGAAATACATTTAAATAAAAATGTTGAAGTCTTTTTTATTGGTGTGGTGTTATAGGGTAGGAAACAAAATAAATATATTTATGTTTTAAATACTGTGTTTGTATGTTAATATTTGCTCTTTTTTAAATAAATATTGTTTATGTGTATTCATTAATTTTTTTAAGATGATATTTGTACCTTTTTGTTATATGTAATTAATATTATAATATGTGTTCTTTATATGTCAAACACAAGGAGATGATGGACGGGGCGCTGAAACTTTTCAGACACTCACCCCCAGTCACAGATCTGGGTTGAATCCATCATCGTTCTTTAGCTCACTTCACCACCCCAGTTCAGACACAGCTATATGCAAATCAGCCTTGACCCTGCGCCTCATGGGAACAGTCCAGCCCGAACTGCCAAGCCATGTCTTCCCTGGACCGGAAACAAGCATCCTCGGACCGGTTTCGTGCTAACGGCCCTCATTAGCCAGGCTAGCTTGAATCCAGTGGCAAAGTGAGCAAGGGACCCACGTCTTGGTATACCCTGCCAACTAAGGGCAAACAAAGCAAACACAAGGAGATGATGGACGGAGCGCTGAAACTTTTCCGGACCTCACCCTCAGTCACAGATCTGGGTTGAATTCATCATTGTTCTTTAGCTCACTTAGCCACCCCAGTTCAGACACAGCTATATGCAAATCAGTCTTGACCCTGTGCCTCATGAGAACAGTCCAGCCCGTACTACCAAGCCATGTCTTCCCTGGACCGGAAACAAGCATTCTGGGACCGGTTTCGGGCTAACAGCCCTCATCAGCCAGCCTTGCTTGAATCCAGTGGCAAAGTGAGCAAGGGACCTACGTCTGGGCATACCCTGCCATTTTAGGGCGAAAAAAGCAAACACAAGGAGATGATGGACGGAGCGCTGAAACTTTTCAGACACTCACCCCCAGTCACAGATCTGGGTTGAATCCATCATGGTTCTTTAGCTCAATTTGCCACACCAGTTCAGACACAGCTATATGCAAATCAGTCTTGACCCTGTGCCTCATGGGAACAGTCCAGCCCGAACTGCCAAGCCATGTCTTCCCTGGACCGGAAACAAGCATTCTGGGACCGGTTTCAGACAAACAGCCCTCATCAGCCAGGCTAGCTTGAATCCAGTGGCAAAGTGAGCAAGGGACCCACATCTGGGCATACCCTGCCAACTAAGGGCGAACAAAGCAAACACAAGGAGATGATGGATGGAGCGCTGAAACTTTTCAGACACTCACCCCCAGTCACAGATCTGGGTTGAATCCATCATCGTTCATTAGCTCACTTCGCCACCCCAGTTAAGACACAGCTATATGCAAATCAGTCTTGACCCTGTGCCTCATGGGAACAGTCCAGCCCGAACTGCCAAGCCATGTCTCCCTGGACCGGAAACAAGCATCCTGGGACCGGTTTCGGGCTAACAGCCCTCATCAGCCAGGCTAGCTTGAATCCAGTGGCACAGTGAGCAAGGGACCCACATCTGGGCATACCCTGCTAACTTAGGGCGGACAAAGCAAACACAAGGAGATGATGGACGGAGCGCTGAAACTTTTCAGACACTCACCCCCAGTCACAGATCTGGGTTCAATCCATCATCGTTCTTTAGCTCACTTCGCCAGCCCAGTTCAGACTGAGCGAATTACAATTTAGTCTTGACCCTGTGCCTCATGGGAACAGTCCAGCCCGAACTGCCAAGCCATGTCTTCCCTGGACCGGAAACAAGCATCCTGGGACCGGTTTCGGGCTAACAGCCCTCATCAGCCATGCTAGCTTGAATCTTTTTACATGTTTATTATATTTAATTGTATATTTTTAAAATATTGTTTATTTATTTTTAGGATTATTTAATTTTTTTCAATTGTTTAAATGTTATTTGTAATTTTTGTTTCTCTGCTATCCAACACTTTCCCTATTGTTGCACTTTCTGGAGTGGGAATAGTAATTTTTACCCCTCCGCTATCCAGCACTTTCCCTACTGTTGCACTCACTGGAGTGGGAATAGTAATGTTTAGCTCTCCGCTATCCAGCTTTTTTCCTACTGTTGCTCTCACTGGAGTGGGAATAGTAATTTTTGCCCCTCCGCTATCCAGTACTTTCCCTATTGTTGCACTCTCTGGAGTGGGAATAGTAATTTTTACCCCTCCACTATCCAATACTTTCCCTACTGCTGCACTCACTGGAGAGGGAATAGTAATTTGTACTCCTTCACTATTTAGCACTTTCCCTACTGTTGCACTCACTGAAGTGGGAATAGTAATTTTTACCCCTCCGCTATCCAGCACTTTCCCTACTGTTGCACTCACTGGAGTGGGAATAGTAATTTTTACCCCTCCGCTATCCAATACGTTCCCTACTATTGCACTCACTGGAGTGGGAATAGTAATTTTTACCCCTTCGCTATCCAGCACTTTTCCTACTGTTGCAATCACTGGAGTGGGAATAGTAATTTTCACCCCTCCGCTATCTAACACTTTCCCTACTGTTGCACTCTTTGGAGGTGGAATAGTAATTTTTGGCCCTCCGCTATCCAACACTTTCCCTACTGTTGCACTCACTGGAGTGGGAATAGTAATGTTTACTCCTCCGCTATCCAACATTTTCCCTACTGTTGCACTCACTGGAGTTGGAATAGTAAATGTAATTCTTCCGCTATCCAACATTTTCCTTACTTTTGCACTCTCTGGAGTGGGAATAGTAATTTTTACCCCTCCGCTATCCAACATTTTCCCTACTGTTGCACTCACTGGAGTTGGAAAAGTAAATGTAATTCTTCCGCTATCCAACATTTACCTTACTTTTGCACTCTCTGTAGTTGGAACAGTAATATTCACCCCTCCGCTTTCCAACTCTTCCCTACTGTTGCTCTCACTGGAGTGGGAATAGTAAGTTTTACCCCTCCACTATCCAGCACTTTCCCTACTGTTGTACTCACTGGAGTGGGAATAGTAATTTTTACCCCTTTGCTATCCAATACTTTCCCTACTGTTGCACTCACTGGAGTTGGGAATGTAAATGTAATTATTCTGTTATCCAACATTTATCCTACTTTTGCACTTATTGGAGTGGGAATAGTAATTTTGACCCCTCTGCATTCCAGCACTTTCTCTACTGTTGCACTCTCTGGAGTGGGAATAGTAATTTTTACCCCTCCGCTATCCAATAATCCCTACTGTTGCACTCACTAGAGTGGGAATAGTCATTTTTACCCCTTCGCTATTTAGCACTTTCCCTACTGCTGCACTCACTGGAGTGGGAATAGTAATTTTTACTCCTTCGCTATTTAGCACTTTCCCTACTGTTGCACTCACTGGAGTGGGAATAGTAATGTTAACCCCTCCGCTATCCAGCACTATCCCTACTGTTGCACTCACTGGAGTGGGAATAGTAATTTTTACCCCTCCGCTATCCAATACTTTCCCTACTGTTGCACTCACTGGAGTGGGAATAGTAATTTTTACCCCTTCACTATCCAGCACTTTTCCTATTGTTGCACTCACTGCAGTGGAAATAGTAATTTTCACCCCTCTTCTATCCAACATTTTCCCTACTGTTGCACTCACTGGAGTTGGGAATGTAAATGTAATTATTCTGCTATCCAACATTTATCCTACTTTTTCACTCACTGGAGTGGGAATAGTAAATGTACCCCTCCGCTATCCAGCATTTTTCCTACTGTTGCACTCACTGGAGTGGGAATAGTAATTTTTACCCCTCCTCTATCCAATACTTTCACTACTGTTGCACTCATTGGAGTGGGAATAGTAATTTTTACCCCTTCGCTATTTAGCACTTTCCCTGCTGCTGCATTCACTGGAGTGGGAATAGTAATTTTTCCTCCTTCGCTATTTAGCACTTTCCCCACTGTTGCACTCACTGGAGTGGGAATAGTAATTTTAACCCCTCCGCTATCCAGCACTTTTCCTACTGTTGCAATCACTGGAGTGGGAATAGTAATTTTTACCCCTCCACTATCTAACACTTTCCCTACTGTTGCACTCTTTGGAGTGGAAATAGTAATTTTTGGCCCTCCGGTATCCAACACTTTCCCTACTGTTGCACTCACTGGAGTGGGAATAGTAATTTTTACCCTTCCGCTAGCCAACATTTTCCCTACTGTTGCACTCACTGGAGTTGGAATAGTAAATGTAATTCTTCCGCTATCCAACATTTACCTTACTTTTGCACTCTTTGGAGTTGGAATAGTAATTTTTACCCCTCCGCTATCCAACATTTTCCCTACTGTTGCACTCACTGGAGTTGGAATAGTAAATGTAATTCTTCAGTTATCCAACATTTACCTTACTTTTGCACTCTCTGTAGTGGGAACAGTAATTTTCACCCCTCCGCTTTCCAACTCTTCCCTACTGTTGCTCTCACTGGAGTGGGAATAGTAATTTTACCCCTCCACTATCCAATACTTTCCCTACTGTTGAACTCACTGGAGTGGGAATAGCAATTTTTGCCCCTCCGCTATCCATCACTTTCCCTACTGTTGCACTCACTGCAGTGGGAATAGTAATTTTCACCCCTCCGCTATCCAACATTTTCCCTACTGTTGCACTCACTGGAGTTGGGAATGTAAATGTAATTATTCTGTTATCCAACATTCATCCTACTTTTGCACTCACTGGAGTGGGAATAGTAAATTTTACCCCTCCGCAATCCAACACTTACCGTACTGTTGCACTCTTTGGAGTGGAAATAGTAATTTTTACCCCTCTGCTATCCAACACTTTCCCTACTGATGCATTCACTGGAGTTGGAATAGTAAATTTAATTGTTCCGCTATCCAACATTTTCCCTACTGTTCTATTTATTGTATTGTGAAATGTATGTTTTAATATTTTTTTTATAGTTTAATGTTTCAATTAATTATAAAATGTTTTTTAATGTTAAATTATTGATATATGTATTTAATTTATTTTTATATAATTTAACATTTTAAAAATTAAATAAAGATAATAGTTAATAAATTGTTTTAAAGTAAATATATGTATATGTATAAATTATTATGTTTGTGTTTTTATTTTTTTTAAATTAAGTTTATTTTTTATATTTAGTTTAAATTTATATTAAATTTAATTTATTTTGTTAAAGATAATAATATTTTATATATTTAATATAATATTTTATTTTATTTATATTTTCAATTCAATATTTTTTACATCCATATTTTTAACTTCGATATTTTTGATTCAATATTTTTGTACTTACCTGTTTAAGTATAGGGAGTCGATATTTTGCATTCTATATATTTTTTTCGATATTTTTTACATCAATGTTTTTAGCATTGATATATTGTCAGTGACCTGACCAGGGAAGACCGCACGCCTATTAGTGCTAGTAAGGGTGGGTTGGCGTCTTCACAGAGAACAATGTTACATGGGATTCTATACCTTATATGTAGTGAATTGTCCTGGACCAATCATTACATGTGTTGGATAGGAAGTACCTAAAAGGGCGTTATTACATTATTCATACAGCACATTATGCAAAGAACATTTAGGCTATCATTTGGGAGACATGGTAGTGTTTGGTTTTCTCTGTATAGAGGGAAAAGGGCCAGGGTACAGGAATACAAAACAGATAGTGGTCGTGATGTATATGGCTTCTGTCTGTGTCTGTAACAGCTCCATGTGGCATATAATTGGATTATATGTGGGCACAAATGCTTCGCTCAGTGCCCGTACTCATCAGGAAGTGAGTGCGGCTCACTTCTGCTGAGCTGCAGTGCCATGCTGGAGGGGAGGGAGACAGAGCCTGCTCCTCAGAGGACCGCGCTGAGTGGGAAGGGGAACTGCATGAGTGAGTAATCTCTGTAGTCAGAGGTAGGATAGCGCAGTGGGATGAAGCAATGCAGGTGAGAAAGAGAGGCATGCATATACCATTCCCAACAGCGACAACCGCAATGATTTCAAAACAAAAGTGGTGTGCTGCTTTATTTTTGAGCAAAATACTGAAGTTCCCGATCATTCATTGTTTAATTTTCTGCTTAATAATCAATATTGCTCATGGGATCTTCTTGCAGAAAAAGATATGTCTTAATAATCTGTTTCTTAAATCGGGGATTTTGATTTCAATTTTCTTTGCAGATTTCTCTAAGGGTGAAGGATTTTACGCATCCCTATGCTTTAGCCTTACATGCTAAATAGGTCGATAGCAATGACAGATCCAATTACATTGTGAACAAAGCTTGCCTAGAAACTTGTTTTAAAATTTTTTTTAAGAAACTACGGCATGTGGTTTTTGTAAGAGCTGCATTTATTTAAAAGTAAATATCTTTGTTCTGAGTGCAGAATCTCCCACCACTATTATGGAGCCACAAGAAAATGGTTGTCTTTCAGCAAGGTACAAATATTAGATCGCTATAGTTCTGAGACTGTTACGAACCTTATAGTCACAACAGTGTAGACTTTTTTTAAGGTATTCTTGTGTGCGTGATTTTACAGGTTATGATCCACAAGTTAAGGCAGTTGATGAAGAGCTAAACAGAATTGTAGAGTCTAATGTCAGTGACCCCACAGCAACTTTAAACAGCATGCAGCATAATCCATCTATTACAGGTGAATAATGGGTGGATTTGATATATAAACGATGTGTAAAGCTTAGTCTGCAAGCCAAAGGCGCATTTTTGTACATTCCAAACCCCAGGACTCCATATTGTGCCCAGAGAGTACCATAAAACAGTGTATTATAATGGGAATGCAACATTGATTCCCTTTCTTCTTAGAGGGTTGAGTTTCCGTGAAAACACACAATTATGCTAAACCTCAGTTAACGGTAGACCCCGAACAAAAGTGGTGCCCTCAAAAAGTCCTGGAAGGGTTGCAGCCTCTTTTAAAAAAGGAATTCTTCCGGGCCTATAGACAGACCATCTACAAAGAAAGGTGTTTGACAAAGGGACAAAGCAGGTGTGTTTTAAGACATGTAGCTACGCAAGAACCCTAATGTATTTTGTCTCAATCAGTGCTTTTCTCCAGCATCTAGTATGGTCTATAAAAATGTAAAGCAATAGTTAGAGAGGCACCGCTCAGGCATTTTTGTGAATGTGTATTTTGTTTTCTCCATCATAGGTCCAACACATAAGACATGCGCTGGAGTACTATGAAAGAAAAAGAGCTCATCGACGCCACAAAAGAGCTCCTACAAAACAATCCAACACCAGAAACTGATGAGAGATGCTTGTGTCTGCAAATCAAGTCCTTAGAGACACCAGCTACTCTAACCCCTACACTGCTTTGCCAGCAAAAGCCACAGCCAGTACAGCGAATATGCATACAGGAAGGGCGCTTCTGACTAGGGATGTGGACATTAAAGGGTGCCCCGTTCCCACCCCAGATACACAACCACCCCCGTCATCTATAAAGCAGGAGGTAGGTCTCACGCAGAGAAAAAAACCTCAAGGCATTGTTCCTCAAAGAAGAAGAAACCCTCAGCCCCTTCCCAACAACCCGTCACTTTAGATCTATCCTTAAACAATACAGTTACAGCTCCATCAGTCCCAAAATTTATTTTTGCAGGTAAATGTTACCTGTCCGAGAGGGCGAACGTCAAAGTACTCCCCAGAGTATCACCACAACAACTATAAATATCTCACATAGCCTATGGGACGAAGGACTTGCTAATTATCATCCTGACCCAGACACGCATTCTGTAGGTACAAGGCTTCTCAGGGGGCTAGCCAGTGCACCACAACTGCCTCTAAATATCTCACGTAAACTATGGGATGAAGGGCTTGCTAGTGATCATCCCGAATCAGACAAACATTCTGTAGGTTTAGGGCCTCTTAGTGACCTGAAAGCTGTGTCATCATTTGAACCATTTGCCGTTGCAGTAGCCACTCACAGTTTGACTTCTAATGTAGACCCAGAGGGGCAGCAGCTATCAGCTCCCAGCCTCAGCACTTCCTAAACCTCTACGGCACAGAGCTATTATGACCAGCATTTAAATCTCCCACATACTCTTCTGTCACCGGTTAGACCTCCTGGTGCGTACAATCCCACCAGTCCAGCATAAAGTGTAAATATTTTATCACCGGCCTCAACATACCCCGACAACAGTACAGGATGGAGCGGATGTCATAATCAGAGCTTTGAAAGAGAGTATAGCAGTGAGGCTTCCTCAGGAACAGCTGACACATATGCAGCAGGGTTTGCTCGGATTGGGAACTGCATTTTTTGATCCCCAATCCCAGTCCTTCAGAGCTGTGCTAGTGGGGGTAACCAGAGAGCGATACTCAGGGTGGTCATCTCTAACAAATACTCCTGAGACCATTCAAACAGGTTCTGGGGTGCGGTCTAAAAACAGGTGTGCTGGTAAGAAACAAAAGTAGGCTAATAGCACCAAGTAGCAGAGGCTTTTAATTGGTAAATTAAAGAAAGCCAGAATTTGTGATACAAGGAGGCTTGCCTCAGAATCAGAGTCAGTTCACCCCAAATGATTCACCGGAGAGCTCAGCATCCACTACAGACCTCCAATCTGAGGATTCAGAGATGGTGTTTTTAGAGAGCGTCAGAAGGTACCGGTGAAATGTAGAGAGATTTAACGCTACAGAGTATTACGAAGAATTCAGATTTGTTAACTTAGAATGCATAAGCTCAGCTGATCATGGTCTTTTGCTATTCACCAGGCTGTACACAATCTCATAGAGTGCTTGTTACACAACATGAACCAAATGATTTCTTTCAGCTCCGCTCTGGAATTTTTAGAAAACCTCTCTAAATGTTTACACAGTAAATCAGAAATCAGTGCCTTTGGGACTTTTAGAATAGTTGCCCTCATTGTTCTGGACCACAAGGGTGGCATGTCTAGACTTTTAAAAGGTGTCTTTTATAGTGAAGTCATTGAGAAAAAACAACAGAGGTTGCTCAACTTTAACAGCGGCTAAACCAACACATGTCTGGTGGCGAGCATCACTGGGTTAAAAATGGATTGCAGCACTACCAACATGGTCATACTGTCTAGAGTAGTTCAAGCCTTTGCTGCGCTTGAAATCCCTCCAAACAGACTGATAGGTTTTGGAGAACTAGGTCTGTTTGCAAACTTTTTTGCCATAAACGTAAATGATCTTTATTCCAGTTAATTGTGGAAGTACTTCACATCAGCAGAGCCTGTGAGAAGCAAGACGGTTTACATTCTACCTTTTGAAAATCACTTTTTCAGTATCTTGAACCTGAAGGGTTTTTCTAGGAGCCAAGTATGTATGCACCCATTGTGATCACATCTTCAGTACCCAGACAGCTCATCAGTGTGTAATGCATTGTAAAATGTGTCAAAGGGATGGGGGCATCATAGTCAATGATCAGAAGGTGAGATGTCCTAGATGTAATCTATTCTGTCACTCGCAAAACTGCTTGAGCATACACTGTCAAGTGACTCACACTGAGGTTATTCAGTGCATCCCCAAAGTAGACTGCTCGGGATGTGGGTGCTACACAAACGTTGACAATGACTGTGAAGGTATGAAATGCCCCTGGTGGAAGTATTTTCCTCCGGAAACAGAACACATGTGTTACATGACTAAAGGCCGCTCCCAGACCAAAACAGAATACTACATAGTGTTTGATATAAAGGGCACCCAGGAGACTGGAGTGCACAAGCCTAATTATATTTTTGCACACCACCTAACTTCCGACTGGGAGTTTGAAGGCCCTTCTTGAATGAATGATTTCCTTAACACGTTCATGCATTCACAATTCATACAGTATACCCTGATGGACCATAACTCCAAAGCATATGACTCATTCTTTATTTTGCAAATTATGATTTGTGAGAATGTGCCTGTAGTACTCACCACTCAGGACTTCAAACTGATGCTGCTAATGGCTGTTCCTTTACATGTAAGGTTCAAAGATACTCTGAATTTTCAGCCCATGAAACTGACCAGGTTGCCAAAAACCTTTAGTTTTCCAGGTTGTTAAGGTTATTTCCCGCACCTTTTTAACACCTGGAGAATCAAAATTATGAGTGCCCCCATGCCTCTGCCCGACAGCTATGGGGTTAAGTATATGATGCCTGAAGAGAAAGAGAGCTTTCTACAGTGGTATGATGAAAACCACAAAAAGACTTTTCATTTTCAAAATGAGTTGAACACTTACCGTCAGGTAGGTGTATTCCGCTTAAGAAAGGCTTGCAACATCTTCAGAGATGTTGTGGTAGAGATGACAAAACAAGAACATTTTCTGAACCCCTATACCATTGAGATGACAAAATACATAGAGCACATCGACCTTTTTCAGCACGTAACACTGGCTTCCATGTGTATGGCTATCTACAAATACATGTTTTTACTGCCTGAAAGCATAGCTGTAGTGCCACCCGACCTACCTCTCTACTGGTAAACAGAAGCGTTATTCTACACCCTCTATTCAATGGCTCATGTACATCTCTGAAAAGGAAAACATCTTTATCCAATATGCCTTGCAGGGTGGTGAATACTATGTGGGCCTGTATTTCCTAGACTGGTGCGCTGTAATTAACAGTGTGGCAATGGCCTATGAATACAACGGTTGCATTTGTCTCGGCTTCTACAAAAACGACAAGTTTAATAACCTGTTGGATACGAAATTTGATTACTTGCACAGGCATACTCTGTTAAAGGTGCAATATGTTGAAAACTGCAGTTTTGTTCTGAGGTTTCTCCGGGAGAACGAGTGGCTTTATATATTAAAATCAGATATAGAACTCAGCTCCTTCATTAAGAGCAATGAGTTACCCGAACCATTGGCGCCCGCAACCTTTCTCATTAATTCTCATGATATGATGAAATTTAAATTACAATTCCTTTTAAAATTGGGGTGTTCACTACTGCTTCATCTGGTCCAGAGACCTGATCCAGCTGCAGTATTAAACGGCATCCATACATCTTCAACAATAAGGCCTTATTGTTGAAGACAGACAGATGCCATTTTAGTCTGCAGCTGGATCAGTTCTGGGCTAGATGAAGCAGTAGTGAACACCCCAATTTTAAAAGGAATTGGATGAGAGAGATGACACGCTGTTATATACACAAGTACTCAGGCCCTAGAACATAGTGAACATACATAGACCTCCGAAATGCAGTAATTTAAATTACATCATATCATGAGAAATAATTGCATTTCAGTTAAAGATCTTTGGGAATTGACAGGCCCTATGGAGCTCTAAAAGAAGGTATTGAAGTCCTACAAAGAATTTTTAAATCCTATTTGAAGTGTGTCCTAAAGAAGGTGGTGTGAACCATTTCATTTCCCTTTGAAATGCTGCATCGACAAATTGTGTATTGTTGTGATTATGACTTTTTAAACATTTGTAGATGTAATAAAGATGATGAATATGCAATAGTTTTTTTTTAACCTCTGATTGTGATTCTATATATGTAGAGCATACATGAAAACTATGGTTGATAATAAAATAAAACACCATTTTCTAAATGAATAAATAGTTTGACGGAGATTATTTATACACATTCTTGTAAAAACCTATAATGCATTTCCATTTGCTTCAGAAGAGCTACTAGAGGGTTCCACATAATAAGGGTGCAGAAAAGGGAAATTTCATTGTTTAAATATAAAGTATAAGCACCCTGAATGCTTTACTTCCCCATACTACTGTACAGAGTCGATAGTTAGCTGATGTTCTCCTTGTGTCGAACATGCGCTGAAAGTAAAGAGACTAGGGAGTGCAGACACTTTGATGAGCAAAGGTCGATCACTAGGACTTGGTGTAGCACTGAGGTGCTGGCAGTCCTGGAGAAAGGTTACAAACTTGGAAAAATACACAAAATTTGGCATTTTTAGCAGACTACAACCCAGCTTTTTTCTGAGTTTATTAACTTATTTCTCAGAGATTGGCAGGAGCGGTCGGGGTTTCTAGAATGGTGTATTAACGAGGCCTTAAAGTAAAAATATATTGATGATTATTACTCTCACAAGGGTATATGCTTGAGACCCCAGTACATGGAATTCAACCCTACCAGATGACAACTACCTAAACTCTGCCTCAATTCCTTATGGGGAAAATTCACAGTGTATAAACTTACGATCAACGCAGATCCTGATGAACTGTTTAAAGACCTTTTGGAGCATGTTGTGAGGTGTCCAGCTGCAAGTTTATCAATGATAAAACAGCTTATTTGTGTTGGAAATACACAAAAGAGTACCCCACAACCTGTAACAATATAAACATCTTCATAGCCTCTTTCACGGTCGCTCACACCCATTTAGAGCTTTACAATGTGATGGATAAACTTCAGGATCAGTGACTGTATCATGATAGAGACTCTCTTATTTCTGTGAGCAAACTATTGGATGAAGATCCTCAGCTTGGGGATTATTTAGGTAATTTGACCAATGAGTTAGTTCATGATGAGCACATAGTAGTGGTTGTTTCAGCCGATCTCAAATCCTATTCCAATAGGACCTCGAAAAATGCAGTATGTATCAAAGGCATAACCCTAAATGTTAAGAAATCAGTCAAAATCAATTTTGACAGCTTAAAGGATCTGGTGAACAAATACTCTTCCTCGAGTGGCCATGAAAATGATAAAACATTCATTGTAAAACAACCTAGCATTGTCCGGTCCAAAATACAGTGGGAAATTACAACCATGCCTTTGTATAAAACCTTGCGTGTAGTGTTTGATAAAAGGGTCCTGACTGACATCTACAAAACCCTACAGATCAGTAATTGAAAGTGCATTAGAGTCTCAGCCCCTGACTATGGGCACCAGGCTGCATTACCTGTTCACCTGTGTTTTAGCAGGCCCCTCAAATTGCAGTAAAAACTATTTTATAAAGAAACTATTAGAAAATGCTCACAGTGTTTTATACCAATCCTCTAACAATATTGATTGTCTTCATTCATGCTGGCAATATCTTTATACAGAACTAACTATCCCTAAATTTCCTGCACATCTGATTTATATGACATACCGAATAGTCTCAACGATTATGCATTACTACTGATAGGCATAGATCACCCTGAGATAGAGAAAGCTTTTCCGCAATATTCACACCATTGCAATCTAAGCATATGCTTTAGTTAAAACCCCTGTGACAAACAACAAATATCCATTATAGCTACACAGATGTACCCCATAAATACACATCGAATATAGATTTTTAAAAACTCTAAACATCATACCCTCGGACATTTTCCTTATAAATTATATACAATGTTCACAGCATGTGACAGCAAGAGAGTTCTGTACCTGTATTTTGTTATACTGTACCCTTGCATAAGCATTTTATTACAAACTTGAATATAGGTTTTGTATAGATGCTATGCTCGGTGAACATAGCTGAGCTGTCAAAGTCGAGAGTGAGGGCTCTTTCGGGCTCTATTTCACCAGGTTGATTGTCGATTGGTAAAACATCTAAAAAGTATTTCTTGCCGTATTTATGGCAGCGTAAGAAATCCCGAATCTGAAAGGTGTCCATTTTACAATCTGTTAAAGATAGTCAAACAAAATCAGCCAGGCATGGTGGATCTGAATGATGTTGTCAAACACAGAGAATACAGCCATGTTCACATTTGCAGCCAGGGGATGCCTAAAACGTATTTCAGCTTTTAGATTTCCTTCATTGATCAAGTTATAGTGGTCGTTGTCTTCCATATAATGAGTCAGATCGAAGCGAACAGCGTGTAGCCCGCTCAATATCCTTCTCTTGACACAGAGACTCCTGAGTCACGCAGGTGCTTCCCGTTAATCAAAACGAAACTCAGATACTCTGTAATAAAATGGGCATCTCCAATGCTTGGTGTGTACGGTTTTGCAGGAATCACATCCCCCTCATGGAACAGTGCTGTGCACGTGATGTCATAGTCTTTTAAATTGAACAGGTTTGATGCATAGAGACTGCTAAAAGCCATGTTATTGACAAAACCTACAATAATACGTTTTGGTAGTAGCCTCGAAAAATAGTTTGCTGCTGGGTTAATCTGGTGCCAGCTGGGATGCTAAATATCTTCAGAGCTACTCTTTCAATGGAGTTCTTGGCATTCAACATCTGTAAAGCTTCGTCATGAGCCAGTCTGACATTCGGGGACACTTTCACTTTCTTTACAAATAAACTTGCAGACAGTATGACCAGTTTATACTGTTCCTCATCCCCACTGATGAGACAGAATGAGTCCTTGTTACTGTTAAGTTTGATCTTAAGATCGATACCGTTGATGAGCAGTTTCTCTTGGAAGAAAAAGTCTGACTGTATACGCCCTAGGAGGTTGAACGGTTTACTTCCGGTGGTGAAGCTTGCTCTATATACAAAACCTTTATTGTTGCCGTCCTAGTTGTATGTCTACGGCATTGCTGCTGTAATTTAGAACACTCTCAATGTAGGCTCTTCAGGCATACATGTTATCACTTTGCGTGATGAGTTGATCACCAGGGATAATGTCCACCTGATTAAACATGGTTGAGATGGGTAAGTGATCATCACCACTTTAGCGGCTGCCGGCATGTTGGTACCATCCGCATATGTGATTTTACAGACAAGATGCAGCAGAGTATTGATGAGTTCCAGATACATATCCGTGGACCCTGACACTAAAACTCTATCGCTGCCAATGCCATTAAAGTAGCTAAAGGTGATGCTTCCATGACAAAACTGCTGTCAATGCTGATTTTAGTGGGCGTTAGCGAAAACAAGTCTAACTCTGATTTGGTACATTCTCCAGATGCTCAGTACTCGAAGGCCATGGTTTCAAGTTGTTGTGTTTTAAAAAAATAGTTACTCTAGCCGGTGTTCTTATTGTTCTTCGAGGCTCTCTTCCACCTTACGGATATTCTTTTGTGAGCGCCTTTGGAAAAATGCCTTCTTTTTTATAACAACACAAACAGATGATGGATGGAATGCTGAACACTGTCAAACATTTACCCCAGTACAGATATCTGGTCTTTAATCCATCCTTTTTCTGCGAACAAAGTCATTTCAGTTTGGACATAGCCATATGCAAATCAGTCTTGACCATGCTCCCCATGGCAACAGTCCAGCCCGAACTGCCAGGCCAGGTCCTCCCTGGACTGAAAATAAGCATCCTGGGGCAGGTTTTGAGGTATCACCCCTCATCAGCAAGGCTAATTTGAATCCAATGGAAAAGTGAGCATGGCACCCACATCTGGGCACACCCTTCCCACTCGGGGTGACCATAACAACACAAAAATATGATGGACACAATGCTGAAAACTGTTGAACTGTCACCGCCAGTATAATGATCTGGGCCTAAGTCCATTGGTTTTTGCTCACCATGCCATTTCACGTTGCACCTAGTCATATGCAAATCAGTTTTGATCCTACCCCAAATGGGAATAGTGTAGCCTGAACTGCCAGGCCAGGTCCTCTCCAGACCAGAAACAAGCATCCTGGGGCTGGTTTTGGGGTATCAGCCCTCACCAGCCAGGCTAGCTTGAATGCAATGGCATAGCGAGCACAGGACTCATGTCTGTGCATACTCTTCACACTTGGTGTGACTATAGCAACACAAAAAGATGATGGACTGAATGCTGAACATTATCAAACATCCTTTTGTCAAACATTAGCCCGCATTATAGAGATATGGGCCCAAATCCATTATTTCTTTGCTCACCATGCCATTCTACATTTGACCTATCCATATGCAAATCAGTCTTGACCCTGCTCCCCATGGAAACAGTCCAGCCTGAACTCCAAGGCCAGGTCCTCCCTGGACCAGAAACAAGCATCCTGAGAATGCTTTCGTAGCCTCACCCCTCATCAGCCAGGCTAGCTTGAATCCAATAGCATAGTGAGTATGGGACCCATGTATGTGTATACCCTTACCTCTTGGGATGACCATAGCAATACAAAAAGATGATGGACAGAATGCTGAACATTATCAAACATCCTTTTTTATAGGGCGCCAGCAGATCCCTACTCCTCAAAGACCTTCACTTTCTTTTACTACTTGTGCTTTGCCTGTACACAAGTCCCATTCCTTATTGGGGTTGCTTGTTCATGGGCTCGGCAACTGCAGGAGTCACAGATCCCACCACATCCTGGGCAATGTTTGCGGCGGCAGCTTTCATGTGGGGTTTTGAAATTTCATAGCCTCTTCTCAAGAAAGGCATAGCTCTTCTAAAAAAACTATGAAATAAACCTCCCAGCCCCACACCGTACATAACAGGGGCCCCTTGAAAAATGGTGGCCCTCCTTATCCGGCCTGGTATCTGTATTGGTCCCTGAACAGAGCGGGGTAATCGTAGGTTTTCATGAACACCTTGATGACTTCTTAATGTTCACATTCGCGTCACAGGCTTAAATGAAGCATAACAATCACTTTCCTATATTTAAAGGACATTGGCTCAGACAGGTCACCGAACATCATGACCCACATAGTGTCAAAATTTTTTTTAGAAATTGCTACATAGTCGGGTTTGAAATACTGAATATTAACCATAGTGTTATTTTCCCCCTTCACTTGTACCAATCTTAACAGTGCTGAATAAATATCCCTGATCCTCTGCGGCCCTACAATGTTGGTATACGCGCAGAGTGTATATAACCCCCCATTAATGTCAGGGCACATACGGTCCAGCTTTACCTGGCTTCTTATATGTTGTACTGTGCTGAAAACCCTGCATAATTTACATATAGAGCTAAACTCTGTATCGCTTGTTGGAGATTTAATAAACTCCTTCGTTCTAACACTATCTAATGCTAGCTGAATATTCAAATAAGTTTAGATGTTGGCTAGGGTTTTGATGATAGCATTGACCAATGCTGGGAGGCTGGGATAATAACCGGGCCACGCTTTATAGAAGATTGGGCCTCGTACCTAGTAAATGTATTCCATGTTTTTGAGTTCTGGATATCTGTGCAGGTAATATTTATCGAGCTCCGTTATTATGCATGGCTAAATCTTGAAGACCGATTATGTCCACCTGCCATTGATAATCTACCTGTTCATTAACAATGGTCGGTCTCCTCTTAAAATGCTTCCTGGCTGGCTTATGGAGCGTAAACACCTCTTCCCCAGATAACCATGTCTTCATCTGCACTCTGTTTACTGGCCCATTTTCAACTAGAGCTCCTCTAAACAAAGATTTGGCACTTTCAAAGCTTCCAGCCCCTTTTGTATCATAATAAATCTTCCTTAAACTGGCCTCCTATAACTTTGTACACTTATGATATTGACAGCATTTGAAAGATCATACAATGCTCTATCATACAATACATAACTATTTATTTATGAAATAATCTTCAGTCAAAAGTTCCAAGGAGATTTGTAAGCTGGTTCTTGGTGATAGTATTAACTCACGCATATGGTATGGCTCCAGTATTCATCTGTTGTAGGTAGCCACAAATTGATATAACAATTAGCTATGCACGTATGACTGTCACTCTGCATCACCATGAGAAGAACACCAAGTTTCAGATAGCTCAGTGTTGCAGGTTGCATTTCGGCTATTCTTTCTTTAACCAACACATATATCCATTTGGCGATACATATGTATCCTGGATGGAACTCAGAATCAGCTTGAGCTGTGACATTCTGATAGTTGTCCTTAAAGTATGTAATGTTAAATAATGCATTAATGACACACAATTGTGAAGCTCATCATTTTTTAAAAGCAGTTTTTGTGGGGCTAAAGAGCTGGTGTTTTGTCTATTGTTAAAATATATATCACACATACACATTTCTATAGCCCTTTCTGCCACACTTCTAACAAAATACGTACAAAACCCTTGAATTCGACGGAGTTTTGAGGTTGGCTCGCACAAGAATCAGATCTCTTTGAGCATGGTTGGTAAGACAATAATCATAACAGGGTAGACAATTTTCTTTTCCTCTGACAAACCATACATGAGCCTTAACAGTTTACCTACTATGTGCGAGTCTAGCAAGCAACATATAAGGCGGATTGTTCTTGGCATGTATGAGGTGTATGGACACTTGTGTGCCTCCTGCTTCAGATCATTAATTTGAAGGCTGTGACAAAAGTTATAAAAGTCACATGTTCACAACAATCGCAGCAAAACCTTTAACAAGCCATATGTCTGTGGCAGAGCTTCTTGTCAAAACCAGTGACGTTGTGAACATCCTCTTTTAGAACGCTCTGCTGCGGGGTCTGCTCCATCGTTGTTGGTCAGGCTATGATAATACCTATTAAAAGTGTTCAAATCATCATATGAGCGCGTCTTTTTGATGAGGTGACTGTATCTCTTCATACCGCCGAGCGATCTGTTTCTGGAGGGGACACCTAGATTTAGCAAAGGCTGCTTAGGGGGCTCCTTATATGATTTTTTTTTTTAAACATCTTTTTATTAACATTCTCGACCTAGGGTACAATCACAGAATCAATTAGGGTTACAGCAAAATCAGGTTACATACAATACAACATCACATTTCATTGGAATTCACAGGGATGGGGGTCATCCTCATCGGCTTCACGGGGAGGTGTACACATATCTCCTCGGTATGCGTTCCAGGGGCCCAAACCTTGGACCATTTTTGGGGACAGCCCGAGCCACATAGACCGTTTTCTCTCTTAGCATACACCAGTCTAGATCTTGCTCCCAGGCTTCTACCGTGGGCGGGTGTGGGGCTCCCCAGAGCTGCGCGATGTTTCTTTTGGCAACCATGCAGCCAAGCGTGACCCATATCTTAGCATAGGTGTTGAGATCGGTAGGTTCCCAGATGTTAAGGAGGCACCTAGGTGCCTCCGGTTTGAATTCTACCCCCAACACTGCACTCAGGACCGCATGGATTTTACGCCAATATTCCTGAATTAACGCACAGTGCCATAGTATGTGTATGAAAGTGCCCAATTGTGCGCATCCCCTCCTACAAGAGCCGTCTGTCAGCCCACCCATGTGTATCAGCTGGGGACCGGTTATATAAATTCTATGGAGGATCTTTAATTGCACCAGTCTGAATCTCGCTGGGATAGCGACCGTCTTAGGAGAAGAGACCGCTTCCTGCCAGGTTTCATCGTCTAACTCTATTCCGTCCGCAGTCCACTTGTCACGCAATTGTAATAGGGGATTGTCGATGTTGTTAATAAGTTTCCGATATGTTAGGGAGATGGCCCTATCAGGTAGGTGACCATCTAATAGTCTGTCCTCTAGTGGGGAGGCGTCCGGTGGAGTGGAGTCGTCGGGAATAGCTGTTTGCAGCGAGTGTCTGATTTGTAGGTAGCGATAACCTTCGGAATCCGCCAGGGCATATTGAGTTTGTAGGGTATCAAAGGATTTCACCCCCCCAGCGCACCAAAGGTCTTTGACCTGGGAGATCCCTATTAAGTCCCATTTAGCAAACCCCTTCGAGTTCCCCATATATCCTAATTTTTGTAAGTCCCACAAGGGTGTGGCCAGCGTCAACTTATTATGCCATCCGACTGATTTAGTAGCAGAGTGCCAGATTGTAACTGTTTGAGCAGTGGGTCCAGTGAGCGGGTATTTCCCCGGTTTTGAGTATAGAGCCCTCGAATAGGTCCCCTTGGGCAAGATCCAACGATCCATCAGGAACCCCGGGTTGTCAGGGTGACCATACGTACAATGGTTGATAGCTGTCAAATGCGCAGCCCAATAATATTTCCTAATATCAGGCAACCCGATTCCCCCATCATACCAGCTAAGAGTCAACTTTTTCATGGCGATACGCGGTCTCCCTCCCCATAGGAGGTCTCTAAGGAGCCCCTCGAGATCTTTAAAGTACGAGTTTGGGACAAGGTCGGCTGAGTTCTGTAACGCATACAGGAAACGGGGCAGTGACATCATTTTAAATAATGCCGCCTTGCCCAATAGCGAGAGCGGGAGGGATTTCCAGTGTGTTATGTCGCTTTTGAGCCGTTGCAGTGGGGGAGCAAATTACGGGCGTATCGAACTGATGGGTCCAATGATATAAATATGCCCAAGTATTTGAAGCCGTCCGAAGCCACTGGGATCGGGCAGTTTCGGGGCAATGGTGGAGAGGTTCCCCATAGAACATATAGGAGTGATTTTTGCCAGTTGACTCGAAACCCAGAGTATCTACCAAAAACATCTAGTATATCAAAGACTACTACTAGGGATCTCTTAGGGGACATAAGGTAGAGGAGAATATCATCAGCGTATAAGGATATCCGATCCTCCCACTCCGCCGACCAGCGCAGTCCGCGGATCCTCACATCTTTACGGATCCACGCTGCGAGTGGTTCAAGGGCCAAAGCGAACAGTAAGGGAGAGAGGGGCACCCCTGCCTGGTCCCCGGCTAAGTACAAAGGGCTCAGACTTCCTGTTGTTTACCACTACCTGGGCCAGCGGCGCGCTGTACAACAGCCGTATCCAGCGGCAGAAATTTGGCCCAAATCCCAGTTTACCAAGCACTGCAAAGAGATAGGGCCATTCCAGTGTATCGAAGGCCATGGCAGCATCCAGGGAGACCCCTACGGTGTCCTCTCGTATCATTGGTACCCTGCCGAGGACTCCGTGTAATCTGCGCAGGTTAAGAGCCGTGTTTCTTTTTGGCATAAACCCTGACTGATCTGGGTGGACTAAATTGCCCTTCACCCTGTTCAGCCTGGTGGCAAGAACTTTGGCTAGAATTTTGGGCTCCGCATTTAGCAGCGATATAGGCCGATAGGAGGTGCACTGCATTTTGGGTTTCCCTTCTTTATGAATTGTGACTATCGTGGCAATTCTTTGGTCGTATGGCAATATCCCCTGGGTGAGGCAATCCTCATACATTGACTTCAAATAGGGGGCCAACCTATCCGGTGGAAGCTTGTAGAGCTCGATCGGAATGCCATTTGGGCCCGACGCTTTCCCCGAATGCAACGCTCTTATTGCCGTAGCTATTTCATCAGCAGTCAACTCACTGTCCATAAATGTGAAGTCCGAGTCTGACAGTGACGGAAGTGAAATGTCTTTAACTAAATCAGTGAAGTCCGCTTCAGGATATGGCGCCACCGAGCTATATACAGTTTGGAAATGAGCTGCAAAATGATTAGCTATGTCTTGGGGATCTGTCACCAAGGAACCATCAGTACCCCTAATCTCGGGCACGAGCCTGCTGGCCTGTTCTCTCTTGTCTAACCATGCGAGCAGTTTGCCGGCCTTGTCGCCACAGTCATATATCCGTCCCAGCCGTTCCCGTCCCAGTTCTTTGGCACGGTCGGTGACCAACGCCCGGTATTCTTCCTGCTGCAGGCGTAGTAGTGGATGGCTTCAGGTTTGGCATCCGAGGTGACAGCCTGCTCTAGTCGGTATAGTTCCTGCTCTATGTCAGAGATTTCTTTCACCCTGTCTTTTTTGGAGCCCGCCACCAAGGAGAGGGCCTGTCCTCGAACCACAGTTTTGAAAGCTTCCCATAGTGTTTGGGGTGAGTCAACTGTGTGTTCGTTCTCCAAAAAATAGTCATCAAGAGTTTTAATTAGGCCTTTACGTATTTTGGGGTTCTTGAGGTACCAGGGGTTTATTGGGGCAACCCTTCCTATCTGCGTGTGATCTACGACTATGTGGACCCAGAGAGGGGAATGATCGGAGATACCTCGTGCCAGGTGTCGGATTTCATGAATATTAGTAATTTGCGAGGCCGGGACAAGTATATAATCCAGTCGGGATAGGCTATTATGTGCCCCTGAGTGGAAGGTGTGCTGCATCTTATCGGGGTTGTATGTCCTCCAGCCATCCATCAGTCCCATCGCCTCCAAGAAACTGGAGAACGCATTGGCAGCTTGAGGGGTCGCACGGGGGGTGTCTGTCTAAAGCACCCGAGACAATGGAGTTAAAGTCGCCGCCGAGCACCAGGTGTCCGTCAGGCAACGTCAAGAGTAGAGCACTCAGGTCAGTAAATGTTGTACCCTGCATCCCAGGGGGCGCGTATATTGACATAAAGGTGATAGGCTTGCCCTCCCATGTGCCTGTGACTCCAACATATCTGCCTCGATCGTCTATGTATGTAGTGTTGGGTGAGAAAGGGAACGACTTTTTTTGCATAATGCCTACTCCCCTGGAGCTAGAGGTAAAGCCTGCATGTACCGTCATCGAATACCCCCACCTGTGCATTGCCCTGCATGTATTGCCAACGAGGTGCGTTTCCTGGAGTAAGACGATATCCGGCGATGGTCTCCTAATATACTGCAACACAACACCCCTTTTGATCTTGTCCCCCAATCCGTTAACATTCCAACTTAAGATTTTGACGGCCCTGTTGTACTGTACTCCCATTGAAAACGCGGCAGCTCCCCACTAGTGGGGTCCCATGTAGACCTCGTACCGTCGAAATAATACAAAAAAACAACATACCTTATAAAAAACAGTCCCTCCCAACACCCCCCACCCTGCTCCCCTGCACTCCGGGCTTAAAACTGCCCATATTATTTAAATGCAGAGTGCCTGTCGCCCAACTGTTCTACTAATAGAAAATTAACACACTGGGGAAGGCCTCAGAGTCCCGTCGGCCCCCCCGCCTACCATCACAAATTATCGATGCAGGACATGTCCAGTGTTCAGACCATCAAGAGTGAGAGTTCCCAAGGCCTCGGTGCATACCAACATGGATCGCGTGCTGGCGGCTGAAGGTGCCGCAGCGGC
This sequence comes from Calotriton arnoldi, assembly GCA_963921515.1. Classification (NCBI taxonomy): domain Eukaryota; kingdom Metazoa; phylum Chordata; class Amphibia; order Caudata; family Salamandridae; genus Calotriton; species Calotriton arnoldi. The sequence continues at coordinate 305,348 of CAWUFW010009202.1, forward strand.
TGAAGCCAAGCAGTCTCGAAGCAACAGAAGCCCCTCCATGAGAGATGCCGAGGAATTCAATGAGCGGCGGAGTCCTGTTCCGGCGAAGATCCAAGACCGTCCAGCCAGTCGGAAGCCACCTCCGGAAGGTCAAAGAAATGGGTTTTCCCATCAAGTTCAACTCGCAGGCGGGCCGGAAAGAGCATGGCGTATTTGAGAACTTTTTCCCTCATCCTGCGCTTGACATCGAGGAAGGAGCGTCGTCTCATCTGCACCGCTCGGGTGAAGTCTGGGAAGAAGGTGATTTCCGAGTTGTCCAGGTGGATTGGAGGAGCAACCCTTGCCGCTTGGAGGATTGTGTCTCTGTCTCTATAATTGAGCAGCCGGGCCAGTATTGGACGCGGGGGGCCCCAGGTTTTGCCCGACCCCCAGGCACTCTGTGGGCTCGCTCAATTACGAACAGTTTAGAAAGGCCCTTTGGTTGTAGCTTTGTCGAAATCAGTTCCTCAATGAACAGGTCGGCAGCAGGACCTTCCGATTTCTCTGGCACGCCAATAACGCGGATGTTATTGCGTCTCAGGCGCCCCTCGTAATCATCTAGCTTGTCTTCCGTATATTTGCGGAATGATTGAAGCTCTCCGATGTCCGTCTGGAGCTGCGAGGTGTCCTCTACGAGACTAGCGGTGGTCGTCTCCAATTGCTTGACCTTCTCTCTATATTTCGCGAGATCCGCTCTGATCAGTGTCACCTCCGAGGCAAGGGTGTCAACGGACGTGCGAACACCCATGATGGCTGCCATTAAGTCCTTCATTGTGGGCTCGGTGGGGTCTTGCTCGGCTCCGCTCTGCGATTTGTCGCTGGCCCCCTTCTTCTCAGCAATTTCCGCCTTCGGACAGGTAAAACGGTCAAGCCTACTTTGTTGAGACGCCCGGGAACCCTTGGCGCTGGACATGGTGGGGCCAACACTATTCCCTAGTTCGGACACCCAGATGAAATGCTAGATGGAGCGGTCCCCAGCCAGGGCCACCAAGGCGGTCCGCGGAGCTCCGGGCCAGGTACGCACTGATGTTGATGACGCCGCTTTAGCTCCGCCGTTTCGAGGCGCTTGGCGGGACCCAGGTATCACAGTCAAGCAATGGAGGTGGCATCCAGGGCGCCGCAGGCTGTGCGGGCACTATTGGCGGTGGTCTCCGCGGGCAGTGGCAGCCGCCGAAAACGGGCTACCAGTGTGTTACCCGGACCAGGGAGCCTCCTCGACGACGCCGACACAGGGGCCACCGGTGCGCCAAGGAATGGCGGGGGAAACAAGGCGGATCACTCCATGCGGCCGGCCCCAACAATGCAGGTACAGTAGGGAGACTAACCTCCCCGTCCTGTGGGTCGCTTCAATCACCGGGCCCCGAATGGGTGGGGTCAAAATCACCATCAGCCGCCCTCACACCGTCCCGTCTCTATGCGGATGCAGCTCATCAGTCTCGCAGGCCCTCCGCAGCCCCACCGCCGCAGGTGCCGCCGCGTTATGGAAGTGCGCCCTGCACCCTCAATTCACCATCTCCGTCCCGCACCGGATCCCAGTCACAGGTAAGGAGACGCTGGGGGTAGTTACTCACTGGCGTCGCTCCTCCCGCTCCGGTGTCTGTGGAGACCGATCGGGCTGCCGACTGTCCACTGACGCTGTAGGGCACCTTTAGACACACTCAGCCCCAGTCACCGACGACTTCTCAGGTGCCGGGCCCCCTTTGCTCCTCCGGCCGCAATACGATGCCACATACCACAGCGTCAGACCCACGGGTGGTTCCGATGCCACTTCGCAAAATTTCCTCGACCCCCCCGAGGATGGGGGAGGGGTTCATGCCCACGTCCTCGTGCCCTCCATCGGCCACCTTCAGTACTCGAGGCCCCGGTCTCCTCAGCCACAGGCCCAGAGTTGCCGATGGACACTGCTACCGCCTACCACCTCCGATCGCGCCCCGGAAAATCTCGTCGGGCATCGCTTGCGCCCCTGCTTCTGGTTCTGCACCTCCCAATCGGATATTTGTGGCGGATCAACGTGGTAGGGTGGAAGGGCTACGGAGCAACCCTAAGTTGCGGCCATCTTGGATCGCCGCGAGACCACGCCCCCTCCTTATATGATTTTGATGCATCCAAAAAGGGGGGTTTACTCCTCTATATCACAACATGGTTACATGATCTTCAGGGGCTCTGGTTTGTTGGGGAGCTCTCGTCTAGCCCCAAACACATGGTAGGGCCAGGAACATGTGACTAGGGTGATTTTGTTGCAGGGATTCTGCTCAGGAACAGAACTATGTTTGGGACCATAGAACAATAGTAGTTAGGGACTAAGTCACCATACCACCTCAGTGCCATGAGCCCAAGTCCGACTAGCTATATTGTCTCACTTGCCCTCCTACTCATGACTAAAGGAACACGTGTTAGACCTGGCACCATTGGTGTGGGTCTCCCCTGCATTTTTTGCTCTTGCCTCCTGTGCTTTTGCTGTGTGTTGTACTCGGTTTTGCTGGACTAGATGCTTTGGGCACTTTGCCACAGGTGTTCAGTGCCAAAGTGCAAGTGCTCCCTTTGTAAATTGTTGTTATGGATTAGTGATCCCATGTTTGTTATATTTGGTTTACTATTCAGACCCTAGTACAGTGCACTGTGTGTGCCCAGGGCCTTTAAATCAAATGCTGCAGGTGGGCTGCAGCACTGATGGTACCACCCACAGAAGCAGCCTGTAAAATGTAACTCTGGCCTGCCATTGCACAGCCTGTGTGCAGTCTAGTACTGCCATTTCGACTTGGCAAGTGCACCCACTTGCTAGGCCCTAACCTTCCCTTTTCTTACATGTCAGTCACCCCTAAGATAGGCCCAAGGTACCCCTGTGGGCAGGGTGCAGTGTATGTGAAAGGTAGGACATGCCCTGGTGTGTGTGGCATGACCTGATAGTAAATTACTGCCAATTTCTTTTTTCACTATTGAAATGCTACCTGTTTCCATAGGACAGAATGGGGAGTTTGTTTATAACATCTTATAAATATAACTGCCCCTGGGATCCAGGTAGGAAAATAAAGTTTAGTATGCCTGAAATCAGAATGTTAAAATGCATCTTTTAGTGAGGGTAATTTTTACATTCTGTGTTTGAAAATACCACTTTTAGAAAGTAGGTATTTTCTTTCTTAACCATCCAGTGTGCCTCTGCTAGGTTTCTGTATTGCATGTCTGACTTTTGGATGACAGGGGCTGGAGAGGGGCAGTGGCTCCAGAGAGCCTGGTGAGTCAGGGCTGTGCTGAATAGACCTGGGCTGCATTTACAGTAAGGGGAGGAGATTTCCTTTCACATGAATGGGCCTGGTCTGCCTTCAACAATGCTGTCTCCACCTCCTGCCAGGAAGCTGCACCAGTGAGGACAGAACTGGGTTTGGGTGGGTACAGACACTCTCTGCCTTCAGAGAACAAAGGATTTTTGTGTATAAAAAGAGGGGCCCAGATCCCAGACTTTTAGATCACTTCTGGGAATCAAGAGAAACCTTTGCCAAGGAGAAGAGCCGGCGAAACTGAGGAGGAATACTGCCCCTGTGCTTTTTGATGTCTGGGGTTGGCCTGCAGTGGCTACTTGCTGTCAAGGAAAGGAGAAAAGGACTTTGCTGTTTGCTTTGTCACCTGCTTGAGGAAAAGATCTCCAAGGGCTTGAAATTGAGCTTGCCTCCTGTTCTGAAGTCTAAGGGACACAAAGACTTCATTTTTTCCGTCTCTTTGCATCTGGAAATGCTGTTTCAGCTGCCACAGAAGGAAATTGCAACACAGACCCCGGTGAGCGATGCTGTAACCTAGACTGAAGCCATGGGCACCGCTCGTGAAGAGCACAACGCACCGCCCCGACTTGCACCGTAGGCCTGACGCCTGCTGACGCTGTGCCGCATTGACTCCGAGGCCGCTGTCTGCACCGGAGCCTAGGACACTGCTTGTGACATCCACGACGCACTGTCCCGACTCACACTGCACCCCCGACTTCACCGACACCGGTGCTTCATCAACACGGAGCCGATACTCGATGTGGGTGACTCTTGAATCCATCTACACTGCACCGTCATAAGGTACCGACGAGTCGCCACCACAGTGACGTCACCTCCCCTACACAGTATGGAACTGACGTCTCACCTCCCCTGCAACGCAGTAAGGAACCGAGGCTTCACCTCCCCTGGAGCTGTAAGGAACCGACACCGCCCGGCACCAACAAAGCATCACCTCCCCGACGCCATGCACCGTCTTTGCTTTCATCAATTCTAAGGTACTGTTCTTTGGTGGTCTGCTTGACTCGCGCCCGACGCGACGCACTTTGCTGTCGGCGCCGTTCTTTGGGATTTTCATCTGTCACGACGTCGTAATAACTCCAGGTGGAGTTATTTGTTGCTACAAACTTAAATTGAGTGAATAACCTATTTTTTAGGATATCTTGATAACTGTATTGTGGATTTATGTCGTTTGGTCTTGTTTTGGTTTAGATAAAGGTTACTTATTTTTCTTAACAGCTGTGGTGTCCATTTGTAGTGTTTTCACTGTATTACTGTATGTGTTCACAAATGCTTTACACACTGCCTCTGAGATAAGCCTGTCTGCTTGTGCCAAGCTACCAAGGGGGTGAGCAGGGGTTATTTTAGAAGTGTATCCCCCTTACCCTGACTAGAAGCAAGGGCCCCTATTTGGACAAAGGTACCTACCTCTGCCAAATAGAGACCCCTATTTCTAACACACCCCATGACACAACACTCCTGACTCTCTAAGGGATGGCGGTGACAGGACACCCCCTTTCTCCCACACACTTGCACTCATCCACAATAAGAGATCAAGAGACACGAAGAACATTTGAAATGTTTATTTCAGCTATTGTGCTCTAGAATGCAGTATACGTGCCACAATCAGAAAACAACTGCCTAGCACAAATGCCATCAGCATTGTCAATAAACCATCTATTATGAAAAGCCCTGTCATATTATTAGACAGAATAGCCTATCTGCCCTCCCCTTCTGCTGACGCAAACTGAATATACAGCAAAGCTCTATGGGTTTAGAGAGGACCCTATACCTTAGCATACACAGATGGACATTCTACAGCTCAGATACAGCAGTGATTTTCTCTCTGGAAATCTCTGTCTCTCTCTATCTGTTACATTGCTGTGCATACCTATATGACAAGGTTCACATGATCATAAACAACAGCTGCATTTCTGTGTTGTGCCTAGGTGCGAGCACCTGATCAGAACAAAATAACAAGAGACATTGTTGTTTGACCTTGTCTGTTGTTCAGACTAAATCCCAGGAAAGAACAAAATGAGAAAACAACTGAAGGTTCTGTGTGAAAATATAATGTAGCACAGAAGCAAACATGTTTATATAGTAACGTGTGCAAAGCTAATGCGGCCTGTGTCGGGCACAGTTAGGCTAACATTGGGGAAACTACAATGGGCCCTATATAGAACACATGACAATGTCACACCACACATGATCCATTACGATCATGTGACCCCAAGAAAGTTACACTTTTTCCAGAGAGGGCCGCCAGCGGCCCAGAAGTCTGTGTAACCAAAGTAACGCCACTTTCGGAGTGCGATTAATGTCCCTTTTTCGGCTTTATCTAAGGTATCCTTTTATTATATTGTGATCATAGTGCCATTAAAAAAGTATTTGCTGCCCACTTGATTGCATGCTTGCTTGATAGATGAAAACTCTTCTACTTCCTAAATGTAGTCACACTGCTGCCTTTTCTCACAAAGAGGCCTCATGAAAATGACAGGCTGAGATGCAATGTGTACATACATGCTCTATTAGAAACTCTTATCAGCCGTAATTCCAAAAGTTTTCTCTATTCAGACTTTTCCAGGTAAAACCTGGCAGAATGTATGTGGATCAATACCACAAATTCTGAGGAGCACAGGTTAGGACTGGGAAACAATGTGGCATTACCTAAATAACCCCCTTTCTGAAGTGTGGTGGTAATGTTGTAATGTACATCAGGGCCTGCTCTGAGTCCCCATTTTAGCTACACATTTTAGCTTGACATCTTTTTCTAATGGTGACTTTTTACATGTTTCACTCTTACACGGTAATATACTAAGAAGTTATTTTACATGCCTTTCATTTCTTAGTAAGTATATTATCATATTGCTTGTAAACTCTGTCCAGGACTAGGCACATAGAATGTGATGCCCTTGTATTTGGTTGTCCGTTTGGAGACAGCTCTAAGGCTCCAGACAAGCCATCAGATCAGCCCTGCATCTTTGACACTGTGCGATTGGAACAGTTCTTTTATTATATAATCTGCCTCTGTGCTACATTTGGCAGGGGAGCAGTTCTGCTGGGAGCATCCTGGTGCACTGTGACTGAGATGCAGCCCTGATGACTCTAGCCATTATCCTGCAAAGGAAAAATGCATATTCTACCCAGACCTGGCACATAATACTCTGGTATTGGGGTTAGGCTGTTGCAATGGATCTGGCAGAGGGTATCTCCACTATGCCCTCAATAGTATAGGTAGTATTAGATAGAAGTATAATCACATAGTAATGTTATAATGGTTTAACTTATTCACCATTCTTATAATGCGGGTTACAATGCTCTGCTTCATCTGCCTAATAATTGCAGCTCACGCTTTGTATACAATATTACGATTGTTTCAATAAATGTTTAAAAAGCCATATTCATATCTTTCTTGTGTTAAACTTGAGCTTGCAATAGTAACAACAAAATAATAGATCTGTTTCCACGATTTCCTTGGGGAACAAAAGTGGTCATGTTCAAGGTTGCTAGTACCATCCGGTACCCTTGTAAGGTTAGGGGTTAAGTTGGGGCACTAGCTAGGAATTGGGCCATCATTTTCTGATGTTATGCGTGGGCCAATATTCTGAAATTTATGATGTCCCGATACAATGTCCTCCTTAATTTGTACGAACTGTATAACAGTAATACCATTAAATACTTCGTCTAGCAGTTCATCATAATAGTGCATCTGGTAAATACCAGTGTTTGCTGGGTGCTGAATTTCTCCAATGAATAATGGGAGGTTTGGAATGAGACGCAGGTGCAACATAAATGATAGCGGTAACACAAACGCTAAAACACATTTCAGAACACTGGCAAGTAGTGTTGTGAGCACATCTAGGGAACAAACAGCATATGCTGTGATTCTTGGTATCTACAAAGTGCAATTTGTTTTCTGATTGCAAAGGTGAGGTGAAGATATCAATTTGCACCTTTTAAATAGATGTGGTCCGAATTGTGTTATCTTGTTCTAGTGCAAGATGATGACTGTTCTTAATTATTTCTAGAGAGGTACTGGAAGGCAGTGAAGTGATTATTGAATTGACATGTTTACGTCAAATTTTACTACAAATATGACCGAGAGGAAGCACCTGAAAAATGTCAACAGAGTGCTTAGAAATATAAATATATACATATATATTTGCTGACAAAAAACAAAGGTTACAGGGACGTTATAGTTAGGAAATAGAATTGAAAAAAACCTTAGAAATTCACTGGAAAACCAAAGGTTACAAGGATGTCATAGTTAAGCTCAGATTTCACTCATACAACACCATAGAAATCCAGCAGTTATAGTTACCTGAGCTAACTATAACTTATGCACCAGCAATGCACCTCTTATGACATCACAAATTACATCACTCATGATATGGTCAGTGACATCCCAGATAACAACACTGATGGCATCTCAAATACCATCACTGATGACATCATCTGTGAGTGTCTTTCATAAATGTTTCTGAGACTTAAAGATATATACTACGCTACAGCATAAGTTAAGTTACTTCATCATGGACAAAATGAGGCACTACGATTCCCAGCAAGAACCGCACAGTTTCATATGGACAGCCCATCTAGGGGCGTGCGATTGATTATTTAAATGCTGAGATGAGCCGTAATTGCACACAACACCCGCCACGCCTCTGAAGAAGAAAGGATTTCGAAACGCATTAGGCACGTCGGAGTGGCTGACATTAAGACAGCATATGGACTTTAACTGTATCAAATAAATGCTGTAAGCGAACTCTGTGGTCTGAGTGCTTCTTAACCGGAGGGGCAACCCTGGAGCTTTGATATTACGCAGCTGTCCTGCAGCGAAGAATGCACCACCCCGGGGACAAATGGGGGCCACACGGTGACATATTTGTCGAACCCAGAAGTGGGACCGCAGTGATGAATTAAGGTGAAATTCCTATGCTGGGGCCCATCCAGGTCCTGTTATATATTTTATCAGTAATTACGTTGTGCAACCATCATGGACAAAATGAGGCACTACGATTCCCAGCAAGCACCGCACAGTTTCATATGGACAGCCCATCTAGGGGCGTGCGATTGATTATTTAAATGCTGAGCTGAGCCGTAATTGCACACAACACCTGCCACGCCTCTGAAGAAGAAAGGATTTCGAAACACGTTAGGCACGTCGGAGTGGCTGACATTAAGACAGCATATGGACTTTACCTGTATCAAATAAGTGCTTCTTAACCGGAGGGGCAACCATGGAGCTTTGATATATATATATATATATATATATATATATATATATATATATATATACACATATATATATATATATATTTGTTTGCCCACGTGCTCTTATGTACGTGGGTGTGGGAAGTACCCTCTTTCTCCTTCATAAACGTATATTGGATGATCAAAGGACAATAAGAAGTGAAGACTTTACATACTCTGTTGCAAGACATTTTCATGAATTGCATAACAGTGATCCAGAAAAGCTAACATTCTTTGCCACAGATATGATACTTAGCAACCCAAGAGGTGGAAATAGAGTGACACAACTGAGATGCCTAGAGTCTAGATACATCCTGGGCCTGCAACCTAAATTTCCGGCAGGATTGAATAGAGATGAGGAAATCGAGGTATACGTAGGCTCAAACTGTAAATGGAGGTTCAGCGATCAACCCTTGTTTATGTAAATTTGCCTGGATGTGTTTGACTCCATGTTTTATCCTCTCTTGGTCTATTCACTCTTCCTATCAACTCTCTCTCAACTTTTTATCAACTTTCTATCAAATCCTTGCCACCTTTTTCTTATCTTTTTACCCTTAGTCTGCCATTAAGCCCTGCACTGTGTAGTGAGAACTTATGGAGGAGTATTTATATAGAAGGAATTGGGCAATGACCATTATTGAGGTACATCCTAGTCAGTGGAATCTGAGGCACTTGGCTAGGATATTGGTGCACAGTGTGACCCTAGAATGGTTATTACCCCCGGAGCTTGTCAGAGGACGTCAGGAGTGGCCTCATTCCATATATGAAAAATGGGCATATCTTCTCATCTCCCAGATAAAACCCAGCCACAAAACATACCCTTCTTTTTAGTTCACAAGTTGCATGTTTCATTTTAAAGGGATGCGGTTGGAAGCGGTGATCGACATGATATATATGGTAGGTCCATTTATATTTTGAACATTTCCAAAGAATGAATATAATTGATTGAGTTTTGTACAGCTTATAAATGGTTTATAACTTCTATTTATGTATCTATTTACGTATTTGTTCACTAATTGCCGCAATATGTCTCGGGATCAATTTTGATTTTAATCTATAAATATTATCGCTAATTGTTAGGAAATGATGCAGAATCTGTCCTCTGCTGTTAATTGGAAGGAAAGGCCCATGACAGTATTTTTTCCGTTTCAATGATGTATGGTGTATATGTTTTTCGTGAGGTGGTGAGTTATAAACTTTGAGAAAGATTTGTTGAAGCCGAAACATGTCAGTGTTTTGAATCTGTTAAAATAAAGGATTTTATGACTACACGCTACCTGGACTGCCCGCTTTCTGAGTGAGACTAGAAATATATATGTATGTGTATACCTGTATATGTGTGTGTGTGTGTATATATATATGCGTGTGGATATGCATTTATATACATATATATATATATATATATATATATATATATATATATATATATATATATGTATATATATATATGTGTATATATATATGTATGATATATGTAAGTGATATATATATATATATATATATATATATATATATATATATCACTTTAGCGTTCGCTTCCTAAATTTCCTTGAAATACAACAGAGCAGACATAAATGCGGTTCCTTATTTGGTTTATTTCCCTTCTGTCATAACGCGTTTCGGCCATGCAGATGGCTTGTTCACATGACATCTACGCGTCATGTCATTTTTTTATGTGCATCCTTTTCATGGACAAAGAAGCAAGACTTTGATTGAATAATGTCCCCTCTGTGTTTTAAATAAAATTCTATTCAAATTCATTGTTCTATTTTACACAATTCATCCATAATTAACACTTATTTGATACAGTTCATTTTCTTTAATGATTTGCAGGTCATTTTTATAGAAATACATAATTACCACACTTATTCTAATAGTCAATTAAAGGCAAGTGCCAATTTTAATTTCATAACTCTTGCATTTATTTGCAACATGTTTTGTAGTATTTATTATGTAAACCTCACATGATGCATGAAGTGCATTTCATAATATATGCCCTCATTATACTATTGCTACAATCCTAATCACTCTATCAAAAAAAATCATTTGTGCGATTTTTCCATATATTCTCCGGCAAGTGCCTTTATATGGACTTTGCTAATAGGCTAATCATGTTTTGTGCCACATTGTAAAGACCGGATAGTAAAAAGAAAAAAAGAAATGAAAGGAAGAGAATAAAGAAAAAGAGAAAGAACTAATACCAAGAGACATAAAAAGGGAGAAGCCAACATGTTTCTAAAGATTGTCTCACTTGTACTCATTATTTGAACATGTCCTATTCTGATCATCTGTTTATAGACACAAGTATAATTTCTCATCGTAATTTAAACCATTGGGTAGTTTACAGTCCAAATTAATAATGTACCGCATTTCCAGTTCTCTCAATGCTTTTGTGCGATCACCCCCTCTTTTATTGGCAGGTACCCCATCGATTTCAAACTACTTTATTTGTTCAGGGTCTTTTTGACTGGATATGTGCGATCACCATTTGTGATCCCCCTCATGTGTTGCAAGATCCTCCTATGGACTGGCAAAGTGATGCTTCCCACATATCTTAAATTGCATGTGCAGGTTAGCACATACACAGCAAAGTCTGTTTTACAGTTATAGGCTCCCTTAATTTTTACCTCCCTTGTACTGAAAGGTGTCAGGTATGCCATGGTGTTTTTATCCATGCTGCATGCCCTACACCGTGAGCATTTTCTGAAACCTTGTGGTGGTTGTAACCAACTTTGCTCACATTCTGTCTCTGTGCTGCTCCGCACAACCCCCAACTATCAGGGATAGTGCCCTCCTGTATGTAACTAAAGGTTGTTCTGGCAATAATTTGCCTATTTCTGGATCTGACTTAAATGCATGCCAAGTTTTTTCTCAATAGTACTCTGAGTTCTTTTTTATGATCATTAAAGGTGGTTAAAAATCTTATTGGTGTCTATCCTCCTTTTTTCCTTGTGTTTAATTTGGAAAACAGAATAGTTTCCCTTTTGTTCTTATTAGCTGCCTTACGTGCTGTCTCCACTACTGTCTCACTGTACCCTCTCTGCTCAATTCTAATTTCCATCTCAGCCTGACATTTCTTCAGGTACCCATTTGTGCTAAAATTCCTTCTCGCAAGTAGCATTTCACCGTAGGAAATACTCATCTTTGTATGACTAGGGTGAAAGCTAGAGGCATGGAGGGTTGTGTTTCCTGCTGTGTTTTTTCTGTGCAATCTTGTTTCCAATTTCCCTTCATGTATATACACTTCTATATCAAGAAATGTTCCACTGGATGTGCTTACATCACACGTGAATGTTACATTTAAATCATTGTTATTCAAGTTTCTTACAAACTGCTCAGAGTTTACTGTGCCCTTCCACACCACAAAGAGATCACCTATGAAACTGGTCCAGATTATTACATGATCTTCCCAGATTCTTCCATGGTTCCTGCAGAGCATCTGTTCCTCCCACCAGCCCACAAGCAAGCATGTGTAACTGGGGGTGAACCAGGTGTCCATTGCAGTCCCATGCATTTGTTGATATAGCTCTCCCCCAACCAGGAAGAATTTGCCTTCCAGACACCTCCTAGCCATGGTTAATAACATCTAGGTGTGATTGTAAAGGGTCACTGATCTGCTTTGTAAAAAATGTTGCATTGCTTCTAAACCATCTGTATGGGATAAGCACCTGCTATATCCATGACAATTAGCACGTAATCTTTTTCCATAGTAATGTTATATATCAACCTCAGGAATGCCCCACTGTTTTTTTATATGATGGTAAATCTTTTACATATTGCTGGAGAAAGAAAGCTATGTATTTGGAGGAGTTTTCCATCATGCTGCCATTTGCAGAAATTATTTGGCACCCTGGTGGAGAACTTGCATTTTTGTGGATTTTTGGAGTCAGATACAGGACTGGTCTCCTCGGATTATCATTTTTCAGAAACAAATATCCATTATGCGATAGAAGGCCATCGTTCATCCATATTACAAGTTTCTGTTTGTACTTGAAGTGGGCCTTGGCCTGTATTGATTGATCACCTTTCATTTAATAGTCTCTCTGACTTAATTGAGTAAGAGCTTCTTGCATATACAAGTCTATTGGCCACAATATGTTGTTACCACCTTTGTCTGAGTTTCTCACTACCACATTCTTATTTTTTTGCAATTTGGCTACTAGATAATCATATTTCCATTTTTCAGCAGGTTTGTTCTTACTTCCCTGATTAGCTTCCATGTGCAGCTTTTTTAAACCTTCTGTTACCAAATCATGGAAGGTATCAATTGAGTCGATAGCGGTGGTAGGAATTGTTCTTGAGCGTGGCCAAAATGGAGTAGTTGCAGCCCCTTCTACCTCCATATCATTTTCCTGTATAATAACTTGGCTTGTCAACTCAATACTGGAATATTCATTTTCATTTTCCAATTGTCTCAAAGTTCTCAACAGGGATAAATCTGCAATGGTTATTTTGTCATCTGGCGTCCCCTGCACATCTGTTCCCAGCCTGGGTCTATTTTTGTATTTGGTGTTTAATGTAGGCACCTTTAGAAGCTTGAGTTTTCTTACATATTTAAAGCATCGATTCTTGCCTGTGGATAGTTTAAGGGACACTTCAGACAGTAGGATAGTCCTAATAAAAAAAATTCTTTTTCAGCTTTTGTTAAAACAAAATCCATTAGGTTCATGATCGAGCCTCCATTGTTGTTTCTAATGCCATTTATTTCTGCTTCCATGATCAAAAAAAGAAGAAAAGGAGCAGGGTATGAAGACCTTAACCCTCTAGCCTTGGCCTAGGGGTCCTCCTAGGACCCAGCCATGGCAAAAAAACATTTTTTTTTAAATTACAGTGGTTTTCGTGACTATTCGCAAAATTCAACATGAATAAAAAAAAACATGCACGGTCTCCTTTGCTTGTTATAATTCTAGCCCCCAGTTGGGCCCGGTCCCGGGGGCATGCCAAAGTTTGGTTTTTAACAATGGAGCGGGTGCATTGGGCCGCCTCCAAAGCTTAACAATGCCCTGAGGACCATCAAATCCCAGGGTCTAGTGAGAATATTAATGCAGGGGGGCTGCACAGACCCCCCTAGGCCCCGAGGACTACCACTTCCCTGAGGTTATATACAAAAAATAATATGGGAGCCACACAGACCACCACCTCCCTGGGCTGAAATACACATTAAAGAGGGATTCTTTGCAGACCCCTGGCCCCAGGGACCACCACCTCCATTAAAGACGGGGCAGCGTGGCCCCCTCTTGAAGTCATACATGGCACTGGGGACTGACACTCTCCAGGGCCGGCTCCTGCTATCTCCTGAGGTGGCCATCCTCGGGAGGTAGCTGTTTGCTTTTGCTTGGCAGGAGCTTTGACAGCTCCTGCCAAGAAATAGCAAACACCCCGCTTCTAGTAAGCGGTAGCTGTCAAACTGCTCCTGCTTCTTGCAAGTGGAGTTTTCATCTCTTTTTCTGTGGGCAGGAAAAGAGATGAAAGTATTACTCTCACACACAGGGAGCTGCATTTCCAGCAGCTCTCTGTGTGCAAGAGGAATGCCATCACCAGCAGGATACAGGGAGCTGGCTGGGACTGTGGGGGGGCATTCAAGCTCCCCCGCAGTCCCCAAAAGTGGTCGCTGGGTGTCCTGGGTTGGCTCTAGGGCCCACAGGTAATAATGGCTTGGTTACAGGAAATGGGCCCCATGCGGCCAAAAATGCATCCCCCAATAAATTGTGGCTAGGGCCCAGGGGATGGGATCCAAGACAGCCCCCCTGCCCCATTAAGTCGTGGATGGGCCCCAGCCGATAGGGTAACCAAGGCTGATGCTCATTTCAAGGAAATTAATCCTCAACAGGAAGCAATCATAAATATAAAGATAGCAAGTGCCCCAGGACAAATGATTATAATTCCTGGGTTGCTGAAGGCAAAGCAAGTGTGTTTTCTCAGCAATTCCATATAGAAAGATAATCTGAAATGCTTCATGGAGGTGAATGCATAGTTGAGCTATTGGAGGCAATGTGTGGTGACCATGGTGAATAGGTTCTTTCTTGTCCTTTCCTGGTGAGAGCAGAGTCCATGGTTCCCCTTTTAAATTGCTATAAGTATTCAAATGTACAAATCACTTCAAAGCTTTGCTGTTTGGCACCACCTACCTTAGTAGTATGCAAAACATAAGCGACCCCCCAGCGCGTTTTCCGCTGATTTTGGTGAGGGGTTCTTGACGCTGATGAATATGAGGACAGTTCCACCAAACAAAGAAGCACTTGTTTCATATATTTAAGAAGAATGACAATTGTTTGGTGGAGATTTACCTCTTTGTAGTCTCGTTGTCTTCTCTATAGGAGAGTTTATGTTATCACATATTTCTGTATAAAGACGTACCGGGAACAATTACATTGACAAAACGCACACAAGGGCACTGGTGACATTTCCTTGTGCTCCAATATGCAGCTGTAGTGTAGAATATGTGCTGGACATTTCCCAAGGAGGTAGCACTTAGTGATAAAGCAGTAGACAGTACTCCACTTGGGTAGACATTTTGTGCCAAACTGTGGTGTGTTGTTGGATTAAGCTGAAGATGTGGTTTGCTTGTGGCCCAGTCACTCACACAGCTACTGACACACCCACACAGACACTTAAACACCCACTCACACACTCATGCACTCACATACCCACTGACAGACCCACTCAGACACTGATATACCCTCTCACAGACCCATTCAGACACTCACACACCCACTCAAAAAACCCCTCAGACATTCACACACCAGCTCACAGAACCACTCAGACACACTCAGAGACCCATTCAGACACTCAATCACCCACTTAAAGACCCACTGAGAGACTCTCACAGTCACTCACAAACCCATTCAGACTCTCATGCACCCACTGACAGATGTACTGAAAGACTCATTCACCCACTCACAGACCCACTCAGACACTCATGACATCCTTCACAGTCTGACTCACACTCTCATAGAGGCACTTGCACACCCACTCAGACACTCTGACACTCACTTACAGACATACTCAGACAGTCACCCACCCACCCAAACAATCACACACCCACTCACAGATCTACCCAGTCACTCATGCACCCACTCACACACCCACTGAGACATTCATGCACCCATTCCCAAACCCACTCAGACCCACTGAGAGACTGACTCAGATACTCTCACACCCACTTACAGACCCACTGAGACGCTTATGCACTCGCTCACGCACTCACTCTCAAAAACTGCAGGTTATAGCTAGGAAATACATTCTAAAAAAAATATGAAAATTCACTTAAAAAACCACAGGTTACAAGGATGTTATAGTTAGGAAATGACATTAAACAACATAGAAATTCACACAAAAAAAACAAATGTTACAGGGACGTTATAGTTTTAAAATAAAATGAAAAAACCTTAGAAATTGACTGAAAAAACAAGGGTTACAGGGATGTTATAGTTAGGACATACATTTAAAAAAACCATACAAATTCACTGAAAAAAGCAAAGGTTACAAGGACGTTATAGATAGGCTCACATTTTATGTGTACAATATCATATAAACCTGCAGTTATAGTTACCTCAGCTAACTATAACTTATGCCCCCATAATGCACTGCTTACCACCTCACGTATTACATCACTCATGACATAGTCAGTGACATCACTGATAAAATCTCAAATGACATCACTGATGACATAATCCACAGAGCCACTCACACACCCACTCATACCCCATACAATCTCTCCTACACCCACTCACACACCCACACAACCACTCAGATATACATTGACAAACCCATACAAATACTCATGCACCCACTGACTTATGCATAAAGCCTCTCACATACCCACTAACTCACTCATACAGCCACTCACATACCCACTCACATACTCGTACAGATACTAACACATGTACTCAGTCTCCTAAACAGTCACTGAGACAACCACATATTCTCCCTTACAGTCTCTCTCAAACTCAATTACTCACCCATACAGCCACTCACATACCTACTCACTCACCCTTACAGCCATTCACACACCCACTCACTTACCCATAAACTCACTTGTATAACCCTTCATGAGCCAATGTAGCCACTCATGTGCCCTCTCACTTACCCATACAGACACTCATATACCTGCTCACTCACCCACATGGCCACTCATGCACCTTCTCATTTACCATTTACAGCCACTCATATACCTGCTCACTCGCACATACAGCCACTCATGCACCCTCTCATTCACCATTTACAGCCACTTACACACCCACTCACTCACCCATACAGCCACTCACACAGCCACTCACTTACTTATACAGCAACTGTGACAGCCACTTGCTCACCCATAAAAAAACTCACATACCCACTCATTCATCCATATACCACTTACACACCCAGTCACTCAATCAAACAGGCACTCACAGAGCTACTTACTCACCCATACAGCTACCACGTAGCCACTTATTCACTGATACAGCCACTCGCACACAGATATACGCAGTTACACAGACACTCACATAATCTATGTTTTAAAATAGAATCACTCTTAGTATTACACAAACCAAACCAATTTAACTTTTGAGGTACCTTAGAATATATGTTTAACAGTCAAAAACCTTTAGAAAACACTCACAAGCACTGGATGATGTCATCAATAATGTCATTTCAGATGTTATCAGTGATGTCAACAGTGATGTCACTGACCATGTAATCTGTGATAAAATATGTGAGGTCATAAGCAGTGCATTGTGGGGGACAGAAGTTATACTTAGCTGAAGTAGCTATAACTGCTGAATTTCTATGTTTTTGTCCAAGTGAAATGTGAGCCTAACTATAATATCCCTGGAACCTTATACACACACACTCTAGCTTTACCCACAGAGTGAGATTACATCATGTGTTTTCACTTGTCAAATTGCAATAGAGCAGCAGTTTCATAAAACAGAGGAAAAGAAAAGCGACGAAAAATAAATGTCATTTTAAAATAAACTCTTTATATCATTGATTTTATTTTCCTCATCCAGACCTCTAATCTTGCCAACTATGCATCTGGTGGCATTTTGAAAATTCACACTGGGGATACAGATTTAATAGGCAGATGTCGGTCAATTCAAGCAGCAGATGAGTGAAATATTCCCAGCCACTCAGTTACTGAAGAACATAATTAGAAGGAGAGTTCTGCGGTGCCATCCCAACTCCCTTTTGTGCTCTGGATAGAAATCTAATGGTGCGGCCCCTGACATGAAGAATGATATTTTGTAATGTTTATGGCAAATTAATTCGCTAGAGGGAGGTGAGTGACAGCATGCTGCTTTTGGACACGACTCCCTACTCCGGGATGCCATTTAACGTGCCATTTTATCTTTTAATAAAAAGACACAGTTTACTGGTGTGTGGCAATTCCACATGCATGGGGGAATACAGTATACGTAACAAAAAACACAGCACTGCAGCATTTGATTATTATCTGCGCAGACATCTTTCTATGTGATCAGTTAACCAAGGCATTTGTTTCAGCTTCTTTGCCTGTACTCTTGACTTCAGCAGCTCGCAGTTTCCCTTACTGTATTCCTCCCTCACATGTTCCAAGTTGAAAAGAAATTACATAGATTTATACAGTGCACATTTACCACATGGCATCAAAGCAATAAAAGAAGGAGAACTCCGAATAAAAAAGACAGACAGAAAAAGTCTCCTACCTAATAGGAAAATTGCTAGCCATTAGTTAAAGGATGAACAGCCAGGACTTCAATGCTTTCAGAAAGTTATTGCATCCATGCAAATCACTGATAGCTCATGTCAGGGAATTCCACAATTTTGCTGTGGCCACAGAATAGGCCCTACCTCCTCACCTGGTCTTCCTATATTTAGGAATGACTACAAGATTGTAGCTGGCAGACCGAAGCAGTCTAGTGGGAATAATTCTCTGGAACATTATTGTCAATCATTTGGGCCTGGTATTTTGCACCTCCCCTATGGACAATGCATAAAGCCTTAAAGGCAATGTGATTTTTTCACTGGTAGCCAATGCAATTTGGAGATCCCTGCCAAGACTGATTGATGTTTAGGAAATTTAAGTATCAGTCTCGCAGCAGCATTCTGTACTAGCCGTAACTTGGCAATTGCCAATTTATTGATCCCCTGCTGTTAAAAGATATCGCTGCTGTTAAAGGGTATCGCTGCTGTTAAAGGGTATCGCTGCTGTTAAATGCTTCGCTCGGAAATTGGGCGCTAAACCTATTCTACCCATGAAAAACATCTATCAGGCTAAGGTAAAGGCAGCAGCGACTTGTGGGGTGGGTGTGTGGGGTATGGTAGCATCAACACCACTTCAATCCACTGAAAACAGTTTTTTCAAATCTATAGTGGGCCTTCCTCCTTCGTCTTCAAACTATATCTTACATTTGGAATTGGGCCTACCCTACATTTCTGATTCTATACAGCTAGCCCCAATTCTTCTTTGGCATTCAATCTGGCGGAGAGATACAGTGACACTCACTCAAACAATAATAAAGAGTTGTCTAAGCATGGATAAGTGGAAGACATCTAGATGGCTTAGCTATCTGGAATCTGTTCTAAAGGAGATTGGTCTCCCTGAATTGTTTAAGAACCAATTGGCTTGCCGAAAGGTCTCCAAACAAAAGGTTACGAACATGTTTTATTGATGTCTGAGTATAAGCGAAAGGAACATTATAAAGAGAAACATGCGGTCTGTTTATACCGTCAAAATCCCCCATTAACAGAGGAGGGGTTTTTATACTTAGTAAATGTTACTTGGTCCCTTTGATGTTAGGGTATCCAGAAAAAATGTATAATCACTCAGACTTAAGTATGTGTCCATGTGATAATCTCTCAACACAAACAGAGCTGCATTTAGTTTTATTCTGCAGGCTCTATAAGAAAGAAAGGAATGACTACTTCACTCCAATTTTAAAACAAATGAATTTTAACCAGTGTCGGGTGGCACTATATTTTTTAAAATTATTACCTGACCCGTTGACTTGTTATTCGGTAGCGACATTCCTATGGGCCTGCATGAGAAAGAGGAAGGGCGGGGTGTTAAGTTTCTGTGAGCTTACTACACAATAACCCAATTTTATAGCTTTTTTAACATATGAAATTATTTTATTGTATTAAGCTTTTTTTTTAATCTCAGAATATATGATGAACTAGGGGGGGAAATTTCCTTAAGAAATTATGTTTTTATCTGTGCTTTTATGATCATTTTAATTTGATCGAATAAAGATTGGAATTGAATTGATCGCCAAATAAAGTGCATTCCAATAGTCTAGCCTAGAATAAATCAAGACAAGTACTACCTCCTTGCATGCTTTCAGAGGGATATAAGGGAACACCTTCCTCAGGGTCCTAATAATCCACAAGGGAAGATGGCCACCCTAGATGAAGAATGTCAAAGGTAGAAAACGCCTGTGGAAAAATCCTATGCCTTTCTCATTGCGGTTTTACATATGCACTAAAGCATTTACATAATTAAATATGTAATGTATATTTTCCATATGTTCCTCAAGCCGTGGAACAGGGATGTTTGTGAAGAGGTGGATGGAATCGTGGTAAAGGGAGGAAAAAAAGCGACTCACAGGCGATCTAATGAAATATTTATCTGTCCTTTGCATAAGACAAGGGGCTCATTTCTATCTGCAATGTCTAAAGTGCATATATTTAACTCAGCATTTCCAGCTGATAGCAAATAAATTTCAGAAAGCACAGCTCAGAAACAGTGAGCGGTTGTTGCTCTCTCTGTTTCCAAGCTATGTCATCAGTAGATCACGCATTAACATGGAAGAATTGCAAGTCGAGTATATACTCTTTGGACAAAGCAAACACAAAACAAGATCCTGTCACAGTGCTGAGTCAATGCACCTGTTCATCATATGGCCTAAGAGATTTTGCACATCAAACTACTTTATGCCTTGACACTAAAGTGAACAGCCTAGAAGTATAAGGGGCCTATTCACAAAGGTAAACATACTCACGCGTAAATATTCATGTGTACGTTTACTCTTCTACTTTGGAGTAATTTTACTACTTTGGCTAATTACCATTTATGAGTAGAAAGTTACGAAAAAATGTAGACTTGCATGTCTCCTAACCCTGGATCGGGGTGGTCCAAATTTATCAGTATAAGTTATTATAGCCAAAAAGGAGCAGTAGGAAGTCCAGCACCATATATGACCGACAAGCAATACAGTGGAATGGTGACACAACTTTGTGACTTGGAAGAATTAAGGCTGCACTCTACCAATTTCTAGAAATACTCCAAAAAGAATACAGCTACCGACAACTTAGATTAGATTAGAACAACCCCTAATACAATGCAAACCAAAACGAAAACTAAACAAATGCACAAAAGGTTATCAAGCAAAATCTACTACTTATTAACAACCAGGGCCTACCCAAAACTCAAACAATAGCCAGTAATGTAATAAAAAATCACCAGAAAATGAAAGAAAGTAAAACCTGATTAGAAAGTGTAAATGACCACAACCTACACAACTGTATATAAAATAAACCAAATAAATGTGTCAATTTGAATAAAATTAAAAAATGAAGAGAAACATTATTTCAAAGTGATAAAAAGGCATAATGATTATTATTTAGAAAAACATTTTCACCCATAAAAAATTAATATGCAGCTTAAAGTACTCATAGATCAAAAACAGTACATAATATAATACAAGAATATTACTTATAATATCATAATAGGAAAATATGAACAAGCGAACACTCACAAAGCAGCAAATCCCATCCATTGCAGTTTTGTAGCTGAAGGCCTCTGTAGACAATAGTACAATCTAAAAACCACATAATCCATTCAGACTATTTACAGAACTACGCCCAAAAAATAGAAAAAAGCTGAAACAAAATATAATCCATTCAATAGGACCATATGAACTTCAGAGACGTCATCAAAACCCCCAAAAATATTAACAAAATGCACCTGCCATCCAAACATATAGACTGACTTAAAAAAAGACATGTAGAAGAAAAAAGTGAAAATCACACCCTCAAAACAAACATTCCCACGTAAATACCAATATAAAGTCAAAATATATAAAACTAGAAGAAAATAAAACATACTTTCTTATCATAAAAATACAGATACAGTAAAAAGAATTAGACCTACTGCACGTACCTCAAACAATTACAACAAAGCCCCATACTATTAACCTAAAAAACAACTTAACAGACAAATACTAAACTTAATAACTAACTGCAACCTCCCAGGCCTAGTAAATTAAAATTAAACTTACTTTTACCCCAGACCATGCATGAGAAACCACTAAACTGCAAAGTCATGTGCATTGAAAGGACAAAAATAGACTAGAAGATAAAGCTGTTGAGAAATAAATCTGGCAGAAAAGTGGGAATAGAAAATAGACTTTCTCACTACATTAATGAATGCAATAAATAAATGCAAACAAAAAATATATTTTCTCTATATTGTAAACAGTGTCTAAGATTAAATTGTACATTAATGTGAAAAGGTTGAATACATGTTATATGAACATGAAATCATATATCAAAAATTCTGTAAAATCCCTGAAAAAGAATGAATTCACTGTATTTTAATATGTAAAAATAAAGAAATAAAAAGGTAAAATATAACAAATATTAACATTTTGAGGCCTATTACGATGTCGGTCGTAAGGCCTCCGACCTCAGGTCGTAGGCCTTATGACCGACATTGTCGGTTTCATTTCTGACCGGCTGATTTTGAATCATTCGGTCGGAACTGAAAATAGCTGGTCATTCCAGCTGCCTTCCGACGGAACCAGCCTGTAATCCAAATGGACAGTGGTTTATGCTGTCCGGATTATGATGTACGGTTTCTGGCAGGGTTTCCATGCCAGCCTTTTTTAACATGGAAACCCTGTCCGAAAGCGTGTTTGGAGGCCAATTGCATGGCCACCTTTCCTTTATGGCCTCCGGGTTAGTGGCCGAGGGGGCCTATGGTGCCCTCCTGTTAATCCCTGCTCCCTGTGGCAGGCACCTTGAGGTGCCTGCCACGGGGTGCAGGGATTAACACCACCTCACATTTCTCTACTGGAGCATGTACTACAGCCTGGTTACAGCCGTAACACATGCTCCCACAGGGAAATGTCTGAATACGACCGCTCATAATAATGAGGGGGTCGGGACCACCGACCAGAGGTCTGGCGGTCCTGTTTCTGACAAAACACACAAGATGATGGATGGAATGTTGCACATTGGCAAAACATTCACCCCCAGTCACAGACCTGGGTTTAATCCATCGTTATTTTGCTCACCCCGCCACCCCAGTTCAGACATGGTCATATGCAAATCAGTCTTGACCCTGTGCCTCATGGGAACAGTCCAGCCCGAACTGCCAAGCCATGTCTTCCCTGGACCGGAATCAAGCATCCTAGGACCGGTTTCTGGTTATCAGCCGTCATCAGCCAGGATAGCTTGACTCCAGTGGCGTAGTGAGCACGGGACCCATGTCTGGGCATACCCTTCCCACATAGGGTGAACAGCAAAACACACAAGATGATGGACGGAATGTTGCACATTGGCAAAACATTCACCCCCAGTCACAGATCTGGGTTTAATCCATCGTTATTTTGCTCACCACGCCACCCCAGTTCAGACATGGTCATATGCAAATTAGTCTTGACCCTGTGCCTCATGGGAACAGTCCAGCCCGAACTGCCAAGCCATGTCTTCCCTGGACCGGAATCAAGCATCCTAGGACCGGTTTCTGGCTATCAGCCATCATCAGCCAGGATAGCTTGACTCCAGTGGCGTAGTGAGCACGGGACCCACGTCTGGGCATACCCTTCCCACATAGGGTGAACAGCAAAACACACAAGATGATGGACGGAATGTTGCACATTGGCAAAACATTCACCCCCAGTCACAGATCTGGGTTTAATCCATCGTTATTTTGCTCACCACGCCACCCCAGTTCAGACATGGTCATATGCAAATCAGTCTTGACCCTGTGCCTCATGGGAACAGTCCAGCCGAACTGCCAAGCCATGTCTTCCCTGGACCGGAATCAAGCATCCTAGGACCGGTTTCTGGCTATCAGCCGTCATCAGCCAGGATAGCTTGACTCCAGTGGCGTAGTGAGCACGGGACCCACGTCTGGGCATACCCTTCCCACATAGGGTGAACAGCAAAACACACAAGATGATGGACGGAATGTTGCACATTGGCAAAACATTCACCCCCAGTCACAGATCTGGGTTTAATCCATCGTTATTTTGCTCACCGCGCCACCCCAGTTCAGACATGGTCATATGCAAATCAGTCTTGACCCTGTGCCTCATGGGAACAGTCCAGCCCGAACTGCCAAGCCATGTCTTCCCTGGACCGGAATCAAGCATCCTAGGACCGGTTTCTGGCTATCAGCCGTCATCAGCCAGGATAGCTTGACTCCAGTGGCGTAGTGAGCACGGGACCCACGTCTGGGCATACCCTTCCCACATAGGGTGAACAGCAAAACACACAAGATGATGGACGGAATGTTGCACATTGGCAAAACATTCACCCCCAGTCACAGATCTGGGTTTAATCCATCGTTATTTTGCTCACCACGCCACCCCAGTTCAGACATGGTCATATGCAAATCAGTCTTGACCCTGTGCCTCATGGGAACAGTCCAGCCCGAACTGCCAAGCCATGTCTTCCCTGGACCGGAATCAAGCATCCTAGGACCGGTTTCTGGCTATCAGCCGTCATCAGCCAGGATAGCTTGACTCCAGTGGCGTAGTGAGCACGGGACCCACGTCTGGGCATACCCTTCCCACATAGGGTGAACAGCAAAACACACAAGATGATGGACGGAATGTTGCACATTGGCAAAACATTCACCCCCAGTCACAGATCTGGGTTTAATCCATCGTTATTTTGCTCACCACGCCACCCCAGTTCAGACATGGTCATATGCAAATCAGTCTTGACCCTGTGCCTCATGGGAACAGTCCAGCCCGAACTGCCAAGCCATGTCTTCCCTGGACCGGAATCAAGCATACTAGGACCGGTTTCTGGCTATCAGCCGTCATCAGCCAGGATAGCTTGACTCCAGTGGCGTAGTGAGCACGGGACCCACGTCTGGGCATACCCTTCCCACATAGGGTGAACAGCAAAACACACAAGATGATGGACGGAATGTTGCACATTGGCAAAACATTCACCCCCAGTCACAGATCTGGGTTTAATCCATCGTTATTTTGCTCACCACGCCACCCCAGTTCAGACATGGTCATATGCAAATCAGTCTTGACCCTGTGCCTCATGGGAACAGTCCAGCCCGAACTGCCAAGCCATGTCTTCCCTGGACCGGAATCAAGCATCCTAGGACCGGTTTCTGGCTATCAGCCGTCATCAGCCAGGATAGCTTGACTCCAGTGGCGTAGTGAGCACGGGACCCACGTCTGGGCATACCCTTCCCACATAGGGTGAACAGCAAAACACACAAGATGATGGACGGAATGTTGCACATTGGCAAAACATTCACCCCCAGTCACAGATCTGGGTTTAATCCATCGTTATTTTGCTCACCACGCCACCCCAGTTCAGACATGGTCATATGCAAATCAGTCTTGACCCTGTGCCTCATGGGAACAGTCCAGCCCGAACTGCCAAGCCATGTCTTCCCTGGACCGGAATCAAGCATCCTAGGACCGGTTTCTGGCTATCAGCCGTCATCAGCCAGGATAGCTTGACTCCAGTGGCGTAGTGAGCACGGGACCCACGTCTGGGCATACCCTTCCCACATAGGGTGAACAGCAAAACACACAAGATGATGGACGGAATGTTGCACATTGGCAAAACATTCACCCCCAGTCACAGATCTGGGTTTAATCCATCGTTATTTTGCTCACCACGCCACCCCAGTTCAGACATGGTCATATGCAAATCAGTCTTGACCCTGTGCCTCATTGGAACAGTCCAGCCCGAACTGCCAAGCCATGTCTTCCCTGGACCGGAATCAAGCATCCTAGGACCGGTTTCTGGCTATCAGCCGTCATCAGCCAGGATAGCTTGACTCCAGTGGCGTAGTGAGCACGGGACCCACGTCTGGGCATACCCTTCCCACATAGGGTGAACAGCAAAACACACAAGATGATGGACGGAATGTTGCACATTGGCAAAACATTCACCCCCAGTCACAGATCTGGGTTTAATCCATCGTTATTTTGCTCACCACGCCACCCCAGTTCAGACATGGTCATATGCAAATCAGTCTTGATCCTGTGCCTCATGGGAACAGTCCAGCCCGAACTGCCAAGCCATGTCTTCCCTGGACCGGAATCAAGCATCCTAGGACCGGTTTCTGGCTATCAGCCGTCATCAGCCAGGATAGCTTGACTCCAGTGGCGTAGTGAGCACGGGACCCACGTCTGGGCATACCCTTCCCACATAGGGTGAACAGCAAAACACACAAGATGATGGACGGAATGTTGCACATTGGCAAAACATTCACCCCCAGTCACAGATCTGGGTTTAATCCATCGTTATTTTGCTCACCACGCCACCCCAGTTCAGACATGGTCATATGCAAATCAGTCTTGACCCTGTGCCTCATGGGAACAGTCCAGCCCGAACTGCCAAGCCATGTCTTCCCTGGACCGGAATCAAGCATCCTAGGACCGGTTTCTGACTATCAGCCGTCATCAGCCAGGATAGCTTGACTCCAGTGGCGTAGTGAGCACGGGACCCACGGCTGGGCATACCCTTCCCACATAGGGTGAACAGCAAAACACACAAGATGATGGACGGAATGTTGCACATTGGCAAAACATTCACCCCCAGTCACAGATCTGGGTTTAATCCATCGTTATTTTGCTCACCACGCCACCCCAGTTCAGACATGGTCATATGCAAATCAGTCTTGACCCTGTGCCTCATGGGAACAGTCCAGCCCGAACTGCCAAGCCATGTCTTCCGAGACATGTCCGACATCGTAACAGGCCCCTTTGTGTTAAAAATTGTGAGTAACAATATGCATTTAAACATGTATTAAAAAGGTAAATTTGGGGGTTTGATTTAATACTCTCACTCCAATCATAACCACACTGGGGAAAATATTGGATTCTGGGTGAGATGTATTTATTATACCCACCTAAAAACATGACCACATTGAGGAAAGTGTTGGATTTTTTGGGGTACTTAATTTACTATTCTCACTCAAAACCTAACCACATAAGGAAGAAAGTGTTGGACTTTAGTGGGTGGTAGACTTACTATTTCCACTCCACACTAAACAACATTGAGAAAACTCATGGATTTAAAATAAAATACTAATAAAACTCAAAAGTATCCCAATTTCCTAGCATTCTGAGTGTCTGGCAGATATATATTTAAACACTGAATAGATATAATAAATACAAAAATACTAATTAAATGTAATACATTTCAAATAAGTTTTATAAAAAAAATAACGAAAACAAAGCCAAGACATCAATGATTTAAGTATTTAAAAAAAGAAACTATAGCCAAGACATCAATGATTTAAGTTTTATAAAAAGAAACTATATTATTTAATGATTTTTAATGAAAAAAGATTAAAGAATACATTCACAAAAATTATTACTCTTTGCAAAAAATAATAAATTTAAATTAACATTACAACACAATACTGCAAAATAAAGCACAATAAAAAATAAAATTGAATAAAGAATTTATAAAAAATGATTGACTTAAATAAATTGAATTCAATAATATAACAGAAAAATTACAAAACTAAAAAAACACTGCCCACCATACTCCAGCATTAACCCTACACGCCCTACTCCCAATTATTCTATCAATTACTTTATGTTAGAAATGGGGGTCTCTAGTTGGCAGAGGTATGTACCTTTGTCAAAATAGGGACCCTTGCTTCTAGTTACTGTAAGGGGGATACACACTTTAAATAACCCCTGCTCACCCCCTGGGTAGCTTGGCACAAGCAGGCAATCTTATCCCAAAGGCAATGTGTAAAGTATTTGTACTCAAAACACACAGTAATACAGTGATAACACCACAAATGGAGACCACACCAGTTTAGAAAAATAAAGTATCTTTATTTAAACTCAACAAGACCAAAACGACAAAAATCCAACATATATGTAATAAGAGTATGACTTTAGAAATGTTTCAAACAACTTGGTCCATAGAAAACTATGGATGCGTGATTTCTAACAAAGTACATGTGGATGCGTCAAATTTCACAAGGCCAAACAGCTACAGAGATGGGAAGAGTCGAAAAACAAAGAGATGTGTCAGTTCCTGAGACCATGGGGAGGCGATGCGACAATTCTGCTGCACGCAGGAGAAGTGATGCATCGAATCCGGTCTGTAGGGGGAAGTGATGTGTCAATTCCAAGACGGTTCTGGTCCGCGGGTGATGCGTTGGGAAAACTTGCTGCACAGGTACAATGCGTGGAAATCTGGGATGCGTCGGCGATCGATGCAGTGGTGTCGAGCGGCGCTGCATTGGTTTCTTTAGCCATGATCCCTCAATGCGTCGGTTCTTGCAGCAGCAACAAGTGCTGTGTCAGTTTCAGCAGCGGCACCGCGATGCATGGAGATTCTTCTCGCACAGAGGTGCTGCATCGGAAAAACAGCCGCAAGAAGAGCGATGCATCAATTTCTTCAGTTCCTTAAGTTTCTTCCAGCTCAGCAGCAAGCACAACCTCCAGAGTCCCAGAACTGGAACAGGCACCTCCTGGCAGGTCTCTCAGCAGCAGAGTTCAGGGGAGCTGGGGGTGAAGTCTTTGTGTCCCTGAGACTTTAGAACAGGAGGCCAGCACACACAGGGCCTTGGAGATCTTCTTCAAGCAGGTTCAAAGCACTGTTCCAGTCTTTGTCCTCTCCTTGGCAGAAACAGCAACTGCAGGCCAACCACACACAGCACACAGCAAAGGGGCAGTACTCCACCTCACAACTCTTCAGCTCTTCTCCTTGGCAAAGGTTCCTCTTGAGTCCTGAAGTGATCTAAAATTCTGGGGTTTTAGGTCTAATACTTATACCCCAAAATGTCTTTGTTCTCTTTGTGCCCAGTCCAAACCAGTTCTATCCTCACTGGTGCAGTATGACCACAGGGGGCGGACAAAGTATTGTGCAATGGAGACAGGCCCTATTCAGGTGCAAGGAAATCTCCTCCCACTACTCTAAATGCAGCCAAGCCCCATTCAGCTCAGCTCTGAGTCATCCAGGAAGCACCAGGCACACCTCAACCCCTCCCAGTGGCTGTCTACAGTGAATGCACATTCCCAGCCCATGTAACTCGAAGACAGTCAATACACAAACAGGCAGAGGCACACAGAATGGGGAAGCAAGAAAATGCCTTCTTTCTAAAAGTGGCTTTTTCAAACACACAATTTAAAAAACCATCTTTACTAAAAGATGTGTTATTAAATTCAGAGTTCAGAGAGACTAAACTTTATTTCTCTATCTTGTCCCAATGGGAAGTTATGCTTGTAAGATGTTACAAAGCATTTGCCATTCTATCCTATGGGGCAAGATAGCCTTTCAATAGTGAAAAACGAAATTGGCAGTATTTCACTATCAGGACATGGCACACACACCAGTACATGTCCTACCTTTCATATACACTGCACCCTGCCCAGGGAGGTACCTTGGGCCTACCATAGGGGTGTAAGAAAAGGGAAGGGTAGGGCCTGGCAAGTGGGTGCACTTGCCAGGTCGACATAGCAGTTAACAACTGCCCACAGACAATGCAGTGGCAGGTCTGAGATACCTTTTGAGGGCTACTCATGTGGGTGCCACAATCAGTGCTGCAGGCCCACTAGTGGTATTTGATTTACAGGCCCTGGCACACTTTCCTAGGGGGCTTCCCAGTAAATCAAATATGCCAATTAGGGAGAACCAATTGTAAACACAATTTATACAGGGAGCACTTGCACTTTGACACTGATCAGCAGTGGCAAAGTGCCCAAAGCATCTAAGCCAGCAAAAATTAAATCCAGCACAGCATCAAAAATACAGGAAGTAGAGGCAAAAAGTCAGGGGAAACCATGCCCAAGATGCCAAGTCTAACACTTTAATTGAAAAAAACAGGCCAAAACTACATTTATATAACAATATTAAAAAGCTAAATATTTGGTGCAATACTAATAATTAAGGAGAGAATGCAACAAAAACCAAAATTCCTTCAAGTGCTATAACATCCCGTAACCTAAATGGCATCACAATATTAGAGCAACAATATTAAAGAATGACAATATTTTTTACGAACTATTAAGGTAGAACACCTAAAACAAACACCAGTTGTCTAAACTTCTGATATAATGGGTGAAACTATACAAGGAAATATTTAGGCCATTGAAGAAAGCAAATTCTTAACATAGATAACTATTTAGACCATAGCTGTATCAGGGGATATATCAACTGGGTATGTGAGGAGTGGATAGTGGAGTACCATTGGGGCAGAAGAGGTTACCAATGGACATAGCTGGTGGGTATGTGAATAGGCGTTATCAGGGTTGCAATAATGAGAGGGAAATAAATAGTACAGAGTAGCTAGGCATAGCCATGAAACACAGAGAAAGGAAATTAAATGCTATTTCTGAAGCATAAATACATAGAAAGGGAAAATGTTTTGAATGCTTATATACACTCAGGGTTTGATCCATCCTAAGAAGGCCTAATTCAGTAGGGCAAGACAAGGCTACTGTGGAACTACCATGAACTACCCTGCCCCCTTCTTCCTTTTTTTTATCTGCTTTCTACAACACAGGGACTGAGTCTCCGAGTCATAAAATAGTGGCTGCAAATTTCTCTGCATGTTGTGGTCAGTCAACCAGATTGTGTGTTTTGAGCTTGCGGTAAAGTTATAGTTAGGTGAAAATGTCAGTAAAACGTAACTCATCAGTTATAAATGAAATAACTATGAAGTAACTATAATTGCCAACCTTGCCATACGTTGCTCACACCTGGGTAGTTCTAGTTAGGTCAAGTGTTCCATAGGAAAAGCATTTTTTGTGTTGTTAATAACTTTGGCCCCATTTGATGAATTTCCACAAAGCTTTCCTAAAAGGTGCTACTTTATGACTAGTTTATGCATTAAAACATTTGGGGTGATCCATCAAGCAGGCCCAAGAAAAAAGGGGGTCTATAAATGCAAAAACCCCATGCATTTTCCAAAGACTTCTTTAGGCAGGACTAAGCCAAAAATTGCTCAATGGAAGAACACCAAATTTAGCAAAAAGCTAGATGTTGGTACCCAGATTGTGTTTTTTGTGAATTGGTGTAAATTTGTTTAGTGCTTTTTGAGAAATAATGGTTAAAAACAAATTGAATATTTGGACGGTTGGTGGGTTTGAGGGACTTTCGCATGACCCCTCAGACCCAATGTAAAAAAAAACAGAGTGCTCTATTTGGCCCAGTGAGTTTCTATTCCCCTCAAGCCATCTCGCCCTTGGTGGAGTCAGACTCCCACGTGAGCGATTGCTCTGCTAGCAACATGAGAAAAATGTTGCTGGCAGCCATTACAGGACTTGGGGACTTAGTCCCTTGTCCTGAACTTGTATCAAAATATAATATAAGAGGGAAGTGTAGGGATACCCTACCCTCTCAGACTCCATGGGGAGACCCCAAAATATAAAAGAAACAGCAATGTTTGCCGCAATCCAGTGGGACTCCTATGGGATCAAGGAAAAAAATGGTGACCGGAGCTGCATTGCTTAATTAGCATGAGCGTGCAGCCCCCCTCCATGAGCCATATTCAGCCCCAGGGACCCCACTCCCTGGGGCCCAATTTCATGAATATAGGGATTAGGGCCATGCAGCCTCTCTCCTCAAGCCTTTTAAAGATCCTGGGAAAGCCATTCCCCAGGACTGCTACTTTTTTAAAAAGGAAGGGGGGACATGTGGCCCCCGCACTGAGCCACTAATGGCCCTGGAGACCCCATCACCCGGCTCGGGCTCACTTGCTGTGTCTTGGGGAGTCAACCTCTTGTGTTTGCTACTACCTTTTGGAAGCATTTTTTAAACTCCCACCAAACAGGAGCTAACACATAGTCTGCTTCTAGCGGATGGGAGTTTTAATATGCTTCCACAAGCTGGATGCAGTCTTGTGATCTGTATCCCTGCCCGCTTGTTCTCAGCCCCCACTTGACGGATAATTCCAAAACTTTCCATGTGCAAAAAAGTCCAAAAGTAGTACTTTTTGGGAAAGTTTCAAGGAGATTCGGCAAACGGCACCAAAGGTATTAGCAATACAAAAAAGGCATTTCCTATGGAAACACGTTCCTCACTAAATTTAAGTAACTTTATAGTGAGGTGAATATATTAGTGACAACATTAACGTTTTGAACTAAAAGAAAACACAGAGATTCACCAGTTATAGTTAGCAGAGCACTACTTATGACCTCACATATGTGTTTTTTCCATAGTAATTTTAGACACAGCTACAGCCCAAACCACGGAACAGATTTACACCAAATTTGGCAGAAAGCTTGATCTTGGTCCGGAAAGAGTGCTTTTTGTGAATTTGTCGTAAATACAGTCAGAACTTTTTGAGCAAATAATGCTCAACAATGTTGTATAACTAGGGTTGTGGGGCCTATGTGGATCCAACAGATCTCAGGCTGAGGTCTGATTGGCTGCCTCTGATTGCCTGCCACCACATCAACCAGGAAGTGGTGGAAGCCTTCTTAGGACTCAGGACTCAGACCGAAATACAAAAAAAGACATAGAGGGCAGGATATGGATACCCTGACCATCGGGGGCCCAAAACTTAATTTTTTTATTTTGCCACACATTTGCAGCAAATCAGCAGCAAGAAAGGAAAAATACTGGTTCTGCACTTGTTTAAAAAAAAAAGAGGATCGTCCAGGGCCTGTGGGGGCAGAGATGCTTGAATTAATTTTGGGAAAGGGGGCATGCAGCCCCCCTCCACAAGCCACTTTGCAGCCCATCACCTGGGGCCATAATAGAAAAAAGGGAGGGGGCATGTGGCCCCCACCTGGAGCCTAATTAGGCCCTGGGACTCCATCCCCGGGACGGAACTGCATTAAAAAGTTGTGGTTCTATGTTCTTCTCCCCCAGCATGGGCAGGTAAACATATGTTTGCTCTGTCTGACAGGAAAAACGTTTAATCTCGCACCAAACAGGAGCAAAGATGCAAGTCTACTCCCACCTGTGAGGAGATTTAAAAATTGTCTCACTCGCTGGGAACAGACTTCTGTTCTGTTTCCCTGCCCACACACCAATGGGCAGGGAAACAGAGAACATATTGCTCCTGCCTGGAGGGAGCAAGCATAAAAAGCGGCTCCCTTAAGGCAGGAGCAATGCCACACCCTCACTATGTGGGATGCATGCTAGGGCTGTGGGGGCCCAGGGGCTCCCCCCAAGGCCCCAGACATGTTGCTTGGTGGGAGTCCCAGGTGGGCACCACATCACAGACCTATGATGAAGGCTCAGGGGTGGGGGCCCCTTTTTAATAGGATGCAGCCCCAGAGGATAGGATGCTTGGGGTCCAAGAAGGCTCATAAAGGCACCAGTTATAGTTATCTCAAGTAAATATCATTTGAGCGCTTATCACGCACTGCTGTTTACCCCACATATTACATCACTCATGACATCTTCTATGACATTATTGATAATATCACTGCAAGATTTACAATAGAATTATTTATGAGAAAACTGTGCATGGCGGGGGGCAAGTTATAGTTACCTTAGGGCACGAGTTATGGTCACTTGAGATAACTATAACTGGTAAATGTATGTGATTTTTTAGCTTCTTTTTTGATTGTAGATAAAGAATAATTTGAGTTATAATAAATTAAAGGAGGTGTGCAAATTATAAATGTACGCTATTACACTCTATGACACTCCATTTGATAACACTCAAATGTATGCCCCTCTACTCTGCACCACTCCATTTAGGGTGTATGCAACTCCACTCTATGACACTACAATTTACTCTATTCATCTCTATGCCACTCCACTGTACACCACTTCAGTGTACACCACTTCATTGTATTCTATTCTTCTGTATGCCACTGCACTTTATCATTCCACTATAATCCACTCCACTATAGACCACTCCACTCTATGACAATCCACTCTACACTATTACACTGTACATCCCTACATTGACCGGCACTCCACTCTACACTACTCTACTCCATGCCAATCCACTCTACAGTACTACACCCTAGGCCACTCTACTCTACGATATCCCACTATGTGCCACTCTACGTCACTACACTGTATACCAGAAACACTCAATGGTATTCTATACTACAGCACTCCACTGTATGCTACTTAACTCTTTGAAACACCACTCTCCTCCCCTCCACTCTACACCACTACACTCTACAACACTCCACTGTATGCTACTCCACAGTACACTACTATGCTGTACACCACTGCTGTCCATCCCACTCCACTCTAAGCCACTTTACGCTACTCTACTGTACACCACTTCACTCTACGCTATTCCAATCTACGCCTCTCCACTCTACACCATTCAAAATCAACCCCACTCCAGTGTACACTATTCTGTTGAATACCACTCCAGTATACTTCACTCCAATCTATGCCACTCCACTCTTTTCTAGTCCAATGTACGCTATAACTCTGTACCTCACTTTACTCAATGCCAGTCCACGCTACAACACACCACTGTACACCACTTCACTCTAAGCTACTCCACTGTACGCAGCTCTATTCTTCACTATTCCACTCTATGTCACTCCAGTCTAACACACTCCACTGTATGCACCTGCACTGTACACCATTCCACTGTACGCTATTCCACTATATGCTGCCCCACTGTCTCCAGTCTATGAACCTCTACTGTATGCTACTCCACTGTACGACACTCCACTCTATGCTATTCCACCTTAATCCACTCCACTCTAAGCCATTCCCCTGTACACCACTCTAGTATATGCGATTCCACTATATGCCACTCCACTCTATGTCACTGTCCTCTATAACACTCCAGTCTACACCACTGCACTGTAAGCCACTTCACTATCCGCCACTTCACTCCATGACAATCCACTGTATGCTAATAGACTGTACATCGCTCCATTTTATTTTATACCACTCCACTCTATGCCAGTCCACTCTATCGTACTTCACTGTACTCTATTCCACTCTACACGGGCCACTATATGCCACTACACTCTATGTCACTGGACTGTAGGACAGTAACAGTCTACACTATTACAATCTAGCCAGCTTCACTTTACAACACTTCACTCTACAGTATTCCACTCTACATCTATCCAATCATGCCACTACACTGTATACCACTCTAGTCTATGCTATTCCAGTGTATGCTATTCCAATGTATGTCACAACACTGTACCTCACTCCAATCTACACCACTCTACTGTACGTTATTCCATTGTACGACACTCCATTCTATGCCATTCCACTCTATCTTACTTCAATCTATACTATTCCATTGTACGCCACTGCAGTGTACTCCATTCTGCTCTACTCTATTCCTCTGCACGCCACTATACTGTACCTCACTCCACTTCACACCAGTCTATTCTAGGGCACTCCACTACGCACCACTTCACTCTATGCCACTACACTGTACGCCACTGCACTCTATGCTATTCCACTGCAGGTCACTCCACTCCAACACACTCTGCTGTACACCCCTGCACTGTACACCCTACACTGTATGCTATTCCACTGTTTCCTGCTCAACTCTATGATGCTTTAGTCTACAGCACTGCACTGTAAGCCACTGAACTGTAAGCCAATCCACTGTCCACTATTCTACTGTACGCAACTCCACTGTACAGCACTTCAATCTATGCTATTCCACTCTATTCCACTTCACTTCACTCCACTCTAATACATGGCATTCCACTGTATGCAACTCCACTGTACACCATTGCACTCTATTCCACTCCACTCTACGCCACTCTACTCTATCCCACTCTAGAACAATGCACTCTACCCTAATCCATGTTACGCTACTTCACTCCATGCTATTCCACTCTACACCAATCTACTCTATGTAACTCCACTGTACACCACTTCAGTATACACTATTCCACGCCATGCTACAACACTCTTTAACAGTGCACTGCACGACAATCCACTATACCATGTTCTATTCTAGGCCGCTCTACTCTACAGCACTCCACTGTATGATATTGTACTGTATGCCACTACACTGTACCTCACTCCAATGAGCTCTGCTCCATTATATGCTACTGCACTCTATGCTATTCCCTCTATGCCACTCCCACTAAGTTGATATACTCTATTCTATCAGACACTGCTCCACTTTACTCTACTACTTTTTCTGGGGGACCTTAATCTTCACAACCTGTCACACAGCATCTTCTCTCATTGAGGACCATGGGCTGCTGCATTTCATTCAGTTGGTCCAAGCACCTACCCACTTTTTAGGCCATCCACTGGATCCTATTTGTACAAATTCTCCCCTGTTAGTTCTGCATCCACCATATCTGTAGCATGGGTTACCATTTAATTCTACCTTTCCAAGAGTCAATGATTCCTGTGGCCTT
The DNA here is from genome assembly GCA_963921515.1 of Calotriton arnoldi. Lineage (NCBI taxonomy): Eukaryota > Metazoa > Chordata > Amphibia > Caudata > Salamandridae > Calotriton > Calotriton arnoldi. Next base: position 341,352 of record CAWUFW010009202.1, read on the forward strand.
ATTAGCACCTAAAGATCAATGTAACAACAAAACAAATGGTCTTCGAGCACACCTACTGCCCTTAGAGTGGCCCTGAATCTGAAGCCTCCATCGCTGAATCACTGCCCTCAGGTAGATAATGTTCAGGGCAAAGCCTGGATTAAATGGGCTTTAGATAACATCGCACCCTAAAAAACATGCAATATTACCTGCTCTAAGCCATCAGCTGAGTGGTTCACTGATGACCTCTTGCTGATGAAAAAGGCGTGCAAACATCTGGAATGCCTGTGGAGCAAGAACTATAACATAATGGACAAAAGAACTTATCTGAGAGCTCCATATACAGTACCATAAATTAATTACACGCACCCAATTTTTGCTCAGAAGATTGAGAAGGCCAAAAATTCTTCCCGGGAAATTTTCTAGATGGTTAAGCCCCTCAGTTCCCTAGAATGTGTCTCAGTCTCCATCACCCCGTGGGTAGAAAGGTGCAATCAAATTGCACAGTTTTTTTCAAATAAACATGTTCAAATATCTCGAAAAAAACACGAAATACTCGGTTGTGATTTCATGGCAATTACCTTCCACCTCCTTTGGGGGCTTCTTGAATGTACCCTCTTTATCTGTGGCAGGGACTTGAGCCTTTGCCTCCCTCTAAAGTCAAATCAGGCTCTTCTTTCGATCCTGCCTCATCTGCCATGCTAGAATGGGGAATGGAAGCTATTTTTCCTAAGCTCTTTCAACTGCTCAACTTGTCCTTTAGCACTGGTCAGGATCCTTTCAAATGGAAACACGCCAAGTTTGTCCTGCTTTTAAAGAAGCCCTCTTTAGACCCGTCCAAACCAGAGAATTATAGACCTATATCTCTGCTACCAATTGTTGCCAGAATTGCTGAAAAACACATCAAGCAACAGTTAATGAGATATGTTGAGAAGAAAAAGCTTCTGCATGAGACTCAGTCCAGATTTAGATCAAAATATAGTATGGAATCTGCACTTTTGCAGTCCTCAGAGTCTTTGAGACATATTGCTGATGAGGGCCAGGCAGCTACCCTGATGATGTTGGACCTGAGTGTGGCCTTCGACACTGTGTTCCACTGTCTTCTATCTGAACAGCTGTTGCAATACAGTGTCAGGGGTCGTGCTCTTGAGTGTTGGCAGACTATCTTCAGCATTGCACATTCTAGGTGCTACAGCAGCCATGTACTTCTGAGACCCTCCCTCTGCAGCAGGGAGTGCCACAAGGGTCTGCCCTGAGTCCGACTCTATTCAACCTCTACATGCGTCCCTTAGCTGATGTGTTCGAGTGTCATGGCATTAAGATTGTGTCATATGCTGACGATACTCAGCACATCATCACTCTGGTGCAGGACAAAGGTACTGGAGTGGCTAGTTTTCGATCATGTCTGTTGGTCTTAGCCAAATTGATGTATCTCAGCTACCTTCGATTTACTGCTGAAAATCTGAAGTCATGGCTGTAGGGAAACAACCCTCAATATGGTCTTCTGTCTGGTGGCCAGACAACTTAGGCCTACACCCACCCCTAAACCAAAAGTCAAAAATGTGGGTTTTGTGTTTGATTGCACCTTGTATTTTGATAGCCAGATAACTGCTCTGGGCAGAACTTGTTTAAGCATTTTAAATAAAGCTCCGAAAGATGTTAGGGTTTCTTCATGAATTGGAGAGAAAGACAGCAATCCAGGCTCTTTTCATATCTCGACCAGATTGTTGCAATGTGCTCTGTCTTAGGGCTACCCAGGGTAGGTTGAAAATGCTTCAGAGGGATCAAAACGCTGCTGCGCGGATACCTATGAATATTCCCAGATATTCTCCCACTGGCTCAGCATTTCTCAAGCTACATTGGCTTCCTGTGAAGGAAACAGTCTCTTTCAAGGTACTCTGCATTTGCGATAATATCTCAGGTCCTCAGGCACAGCATTGACTGTGGTCCCCAAGGTAAACAGAGCATGTCTGGGTGACAGTTCTCTCAGCTACTTGACAGCTAAGCTTTGGAACTCACTCCTTCTTGATCTGAGACTGGAACACTCAGAAGTCATATTTCGGAAATAATTTAAAACCTGTTTTTTTAGAGAAATCTGAGTGAGTACTGTAGAATGTTTTGGGACCCGATTGGAATTCTAGCATGGGGACACTCCGAATGGAGTAACCATGTGCTTTATAAAAACTTCGAACATAACATACTGCTCTCTATGGAACTCCAAATGTACGCTACTCTATACCATTCAACTGTACGACAGTATATCCCACTCTACGCTACCATACTGTACCGCACTTCACTATACTGTACAACACTTTAATCCACTCTATCACACCTTGCTCAATTCCTCTCTATGACTCTTTCTGACAATCTACAAAACAGCAGCCCAGTCCACGGTACAACACACACACCACCACTCTACAAAATGTTACTCCATTGTATACTATGCCACTCTACTATATTCGCTTCCTCACCATTGTACACTGGAACATACTATTATGCTCTATGCTACGCCACTTAACTGGACTACACTATACTTTACTTCACTGCACAGCACTTTATCCCACTCTATGGCAGTGTGCAACACTTCATTCTACACCTCCCCATTGTACAGGAACAGCTTATACAATGCAGGCATTACCGGACAATGCTTTTACCAGGCATCATTTTCTACACATTGCATTTACATTCCAATACAGTTACTGCACATTCCTTTACCACGCATATACCTTTAACACACATGCCGGTGCAAAAAGAGGTAAGTGTATTTAAGGTGAGTATGTGTGTGAGTATGTATGTATGTTCCTTAATACCGAGCACCGAGACCGCCCTCCTCGCCGCCATGACGACATGTGCTTCAACCTGGACCAGGACCAAACAGCATCCATCATCCTCCTGGACCTCTCGGCCACCTTCAACACCATCTCCCACTGAACACAAGCATGAGACTCCACGACATTGGCATCCACAACAAAGCCCTGGACTGGTTCCACTCCTTCCTCACCGGTCGAACACAGTGAGTCATACTCCCTCTGTTCTTCTCAGAACCTACAGAGATCAGCTGCAGAGTTCCCCAGGGATCATTCCTGAGCCTCACCCTCTTCAACGTCTACATGGCCCCACTCGCAGCCATCATCAGGACCCATGGACTCAACATCATCTCCTATGCCGACAACACCCAGCTGATCCTCTCCCTCACCAGTGAACCCACAGCTGCCAGAGACACCTTCAAACACTGAATAAAGGCCGTTGCCACCTAGATGAGAGACAGCTGTCATTAAAAATGCTCTCGCTTGCTGAAAGCTGAGCACAATTGCTTTTGAACAGAGGGATCTGAATGTTCAGCAGCTAACTCTGTACAAAAGCAAAGCCGGCTCCTGCAGGATGCTGAGAGGAGGCAGAGACTGCTGGGGCCTTGAGGCTCCCCATGTGGTCCCCATCAGTGACAAGTGGGTGCCCTAGGTGGGACCAGGGCACCCACAACAGAGGCCAGGCCCTGAAGGATGGGGTACCGGGGGCCACAATCAGCCCAGGAGGGCTGCTGTGTGGCTCCCCTCCCCTCTTATTATTATTATTATTATTATTATTATTTGTAATTTAAAAAAAGAGGCCGGGCCATGGGGGATGGGGTTCCTGGTGCCATATTTAGCCTGGGGGGGCTGCTTGGCCCTCCTACCTTTAATTTCTTTTTTTAAAGACACAAATGCCAGGCCCTGGGTAATGGGGTCCCCGGGGCCAAAATTGGCAAAGGAAGGGGGGCCGCACAGCTTGCCTTCCCATTGAAAAAAGGTTTCTGGCCCCGGGGGGTGGGGTCCTTGGGGTCCAAACATCCCAGAGAAGGGGGGCCACACCATCCTCTTCCTAATAAAAATAATAGTAGAAAAAAATGACTGGCAAGTCGCTAGAGGCCCCATCCTCTTTTTCCTCCTGGCACACTGCTGGTGGGGGGATGAAGTTCCCTTGGCTACAGAGGGTCATTGTTGTCCAATAAGCCCTCCTGTTACCTTCAGTAAGTCCCACACAGCTGGATTGCTGAGAGGTCTTCTGAGGCCTCGCCCCTTTCTCCATCATTCTGCAAACGCACCTCCTGGCACACTGTTGGTTCGGGGATGAAGTCCCCTTGGCTCCAGAGGGTCCTTGGGGGCCAACTATCCCTCCTGTTACCTCCAGTAAGTCCCACACTATGGGATTGCTGGGAGGTTTTCAGAGGCCAAGCCCCCTTTCTCTACCACTCTGCAAATGCACCTTCTGGCACACTGATAGTGGGAGGATAAAGACCCTGTGAGAGGCTGGCCTGTTATATGATGTCCACTAATGTAAGTGAGCACCTTGCACCAGTCCAGACAACCCTTATGGTGATTTAGGAGCTCTCAGACAACCTTAGAAAGCTATTCAAGTGGTAGCTGTGGAGAGCAGCCTTCAGGCTTAGTCTTGAAGGAGTGTAAAGCAGCTTGTTTTACCAGAATGCAATCTTATAGTATAGACTAAATGAAAAGGAACCAGACAAAGTAGGTATAGAAATATGTATTTATTATATAACACTATCTAGTACGTTACAGTATTCCTACATGGAGATAGACACAAAGCACATAATACTTTAGCAAAGAAATCACAGTAAATAGCACTAATACACAGTGGGCCCCAGGGGGAGACCAAACCATATACTAAGAATGTGGTGTAAGAACCACGATTCAAGTCAGGACAATGTCGAGAGGACATAGAATTGCTGGGGACCCACAGAACCACCCAAGGTAAGTAGATAGGGACCCCACGGAGAGCGTGTGCTCCGTACAAGTCTATGTGCAAGTTGCGGTTGGAATTTTAAAGATTAGGGACCCTTCCCAGTCGACCCTGAAGAAACCCCATGGAAAACAGAATGTTGGAGAGCCTCCCCACCAGTGGATACCGTGGTACCCAAAATACCTATCCCAGGGAATCCGGGTGCATAGGTGTGAAGTGGCGTTGGAAACCACTGTCGAACCCAATGGAGGACTTCAGGAAAGTGCCACTGCTGGAATACGAGAAAGTGGCCGGAGGAATACAAACATGGATTCTTGAAGAGGAGTAACTGAAACCAGAGGGGACAGTATCTATGTCACTCAGGAGTGACCAGGAGACTTGGAAGACGGATGTCCTCCGATGTCGGGTGCTACAGGAAGGATGACCGTGACCTTGACTCCGCAGCTGCGAGGACCAGGCGATGCTGAGGATGACCAGGACCCGGATACGAGCTGTTCCATGAAGGATGTCGAGTGCTGAGGGGTCGGTGTCCGGAAGGAGCAACAACAAGCCTTGGCAAATGCAACCCACGCAGGAAATCAAGAAGGTGCACGGTTGGGACCAGCAAGGTCCAGGAGACTCACCACAAGCATGGGAGATAGGGCAGGCCCTGAGTACTCAGAGGAGCCCAAGGAAAACAAAGGTAACCCTCAAATGGACCCACAGGCCAGAGGCACACGAGTCGTGAAAGAACCTCGAGCATCTCACTAATAGGAGCAGGCCATGGTGCCCACAAGGTGGTGTGGCTGAAGATCTTGATAGAAGAAATTGCCGGAGGTTGGGGCTACTTTAAGCCCAATGCACTTGTCAGAAAGTTGCCAACAAACATATGCACTTGCAAAAGTATGCTGTGCACAGGGGTTTGGTTAATGCAGCCCCCATGAGGTATTCTGACCTCAAACTCGGTGAGAGACAGCTTGGGCCTCGAGAGATGTAGATAACCACCATCTGTGTTATTGAACCCTTCGGAGTCTGCAGGAGCTTGGGATCACCAGACCGGTCAGCAGTGTTGAGGTGCCTGTGAATGCAGGGAAGTGACTCCTTCACTTCAAGGGAGATTATCTTCAACTGTCTTGGATGCTCTACAGGTCCTGCATGGATCCTGTATGGTGCACAGGTGCAGACAATGCAGTAGACTGAAAGGGAGACGAAGTCAGGCCCAAACGAAGTCTAGCGAAGTCCAGAGTGCCCAGACCGTAGAAGTGCAGTAGTTTCAGTTCTGAATCTTGTCCAAGAAGAATCTAGTGACCTACACCCAGGTTAGCTCTTCAGTACCATAAGGAAAGGGTTGGGAAGATTCATGGGACCCTCCCAGGGGAGGGTCTGGACAGGGGGAGGATACTCCCATTTCCTTTGTCCAGTTTCGTGCCAGAGAGGGAGCCAACGGCGCCCAGGACTGTTTTGAACTGGACTATGCACAGGGACACCAAATGTGCCCCTTACGCAGACTGGCAAGCGCACCCACCCAGCCCTAATACACTAAATCCTGTCTGAGAGGTGGTCACACATCCCTGTGACAGGATGCCTATTGTTCTGCCTTCCCCTGCTCGAGTTTGGCTCAGCAGCAGGAGGGCAGAAATGTGTCTCTGGTCAGCAGCAACCATTTTGTGCTGTCCGGGACTAGAAGGCTGGTACCGGTAAAACTGAGAGCCTAATGGAGCGCTCTCCCGGTGCTTGGAATCATACCTCCCACACCGTTTACGGTGTGGGGGTATGATTCCAACATGTTTGATACCGGACATGATAGGATTTGTTGCAGCTGTTTTCGAGATGGTCATCATGTGGTCATGCGATGCCCCTCTGTATGGTATATGGCTGCTTCACTGACAACCGGGGAGAATGGACTCCGTAGGCTGCAGTGATGTCCTGCTCATGCAGGGGCACCCTTTCACTTAGAACCAAGCACCCTGCCCTCAGGATTGTAAAGGCCTGCTAGAGGGGTTACTTATAGGTTTTAAGTGCAGTGACCCTTAGATTTAGCAAAGCTATATTTTTAGTAAGTGGTGCATGCACCAACATACACAGGCTGCAATGGCAGGGCTGTAGTTCCATTTTGAATGGTCTCTCATGGGTGGCATAATACATGCTGTCACTGGCCATGTGGGTTAGTGAGCAGGCTTCTGAATGGTTCTATGAGTGAGTGACTTAGTGTGAAAGTGGCTGTATGGGTGAGTGAGTGGCTGTTTGAGTGGGTGTTTGGTTAAGTGAGTTGGTGTGTTAGTGGCTGTATCGGAGAATACGTGTTTGTGTGACTAGCTTTATGGGTGAGTGAGTGGATTTGTGAGGCCTGTAAGGCTGTGAGAATGGATATGCAAGTGGTTGTGTGGGTGAGTGAGTGTGTGAGTGCTTGTATGGGTGAGTGAGTGACTGTGTTGAAAGGCTGTATGGATGAGTGAGTGGTTGTGTGAGTGACTGTATAGTTAAATAAGTGGGTATGTGAGTGGCTGTATGGGAGAGTTTGTGGCTTTGTGAGTGGCTGTAAGGGTGAGTGACTGGTTGTATGAGTGGCTGCATGGGTGAGTGAATGGTTCTGTAAGTGGCTATATGAGTGAGTGAGTGGGTGTCTGAGTGCCTCTGTGAAGGATTGTGTGGTATATGAGTACTGGTATTGGTCTGTGAATGGGTATGTGAGTGATTGTATGGGTGTGTGAGTTGGCGTACAAGAGGTTGTATGGGGGTGTGAGTGGATGTGAGAGTTGTTCTGTGGATGATGTCATCAGTGATGTCATTTGAGATGTCTTCAGTGGTGTCTCTGACCATGTTGTGAGTGATGTAGTATCTAAGGTAATAAGCAGTGCATTGCAGGGGCATAAGTACTAGTTAGCTTAGGCAACTATAACTGCTAAATTTCACTGGTTTTGTATTGGCCACTTGGCAGGATCGGATATCATAAATAATTGTTTGCAATATGATAACTTAGCCACTTGGCTTGGTTTGGGGATTTACATATATGTGACTGAACATATGTGAGATACATGTGAGCAAATGTAAAATTAGATGCATGCACTTGTTCAGAATTTTAGGTATCTTGTGCCTACTTTTGTGAAAATACATATGGCACATGAATTGATTATGCATACATCTAATGCCAATATTTTTGTATTTGAAAAATGCTTAAATTGCACATTGCATATAGGAACATATATTTTGGATTCTTGTAATTTAATTTAGTTTTTACACCCAAAAACTAATTTGAATATGTATCCAACTCTCCCAGTATATTCCCAATTGCAATCTCAATCTAATCACGCTCAGGTGAGCCACTGTTGACATTGCGTGCTGGGACTGGAAGTCCAAAATCTCTAACCCAAGTGGGTCGCTGTCATAACATATACTAAAAAGAGTTCTTTTCATAAGTAGAACTCTCCTGGAAGTCATTCTTGAGTGCTTACAGCACCTCCTGTTCCGAGTTCAGCTGTCCGAATAACACAGCAGTGGACAAGTTCCTTGTTTGTAATAAAACCTACCTGTGAGTGCATCTCGCCATGGGGCAACTCCTTTCTTCTCATATATATATGGTGATCAAGCTCACGTGAGGCGAGCGAAACGCATCATGGCAGGCACTATGCCTGAACAGCTTTGGAGGAAATCATTACAATAAATTTTGGCACTGCATCCTTATAACATCGGAGTTGTTTGAATTTATTGGAGGTGTTTATGAGGTCTGTGCCTGGAGGTCCTGTCGAAGGAGTGGCAGGCCAGGAGCTGGAGTGATATATATATATATATTCACAGAAAAAAACATAGGTTTCAGGCACGTTATAGTTAGAAATTAGCATTTAAAAAACCTTAGAAATTCACTGAAAAAACCATAGGTTTCAGGGACGCTATAGTTAGTTGGACATTTCACTCGTACAAAACCATAGAAATTCCCCCGTTATAGTTAGTTCAGCTAACTATAACTCGCGCCCCCGCAATGCACTGCTGATGACGTCACATATTACATCATTCATGACATGGTCAGTGACATCACTGATGACATCACTGATGACATCTCAAATGACATCACTGATGACATCCCTGATGACATCATCCAGTGAATGTGTGTTTCTATAAAGTTTAAATATGTATTATATATATGCCAAGGTGTATTGAAGAATGAGTGGGTGTATAAGTGTCTGGTTGGAGGATTTAGTAGGTGTGTGACTGACTGTTTAAGTGAGTGATTACATGTGTCTTACTGAATGCACAGGTTAGTGACTGATACAGACATTCACACAGTTTAGTTTGTCAGTTGGTGTGTAAGCAGTTGCATGGGATGGTGAGTAGCTAAATGAGGATCTATATGGGTTATTGATTGGTTGTCTGAGTATCTGTATGGGTGCCTGGGTGTGTGTGTGGGTGCATGGGAGGTGTGTGAGTCTGTGCATAGATGTTTGAGTGGTTGATTCACTGTGTGTACGGGTTCAAGAGTGCATGTGGAAACAGCTGTATGAGTGTGAGTGTGTGTATGGTGTGTTGTGAGAGAATGGATGTCTCAATGTTACATGTCCAAGTAACTACATATATAAAAGGCAGTGTATGTGAAAGTTGAAGTATATAAATGACTATACATGAGAGTCAGTGATTGTGAGAGTGGCTACATGGATGAGTGTGTACTTGTATCAGTGATTGTAGAAAAGAGTAAGTATGCATTTGTTTCTGTTTGAATAACTGATGTGGTATGTGTATAACTGAATAGGTCAGTAAATGGAAGTATGATTGATTCTTTGCATGACTGACTAGGTGTGTGAGTAACTCTGGCTGAGTGGTGGTGTGTGAGTGTCTGTATAGATGTATGATTGCTTATGATAGTGTTGTATTGATGAGTGACTACATCTATGAGTGATTCTATGGGTGAATGAGTGGATGTGTATGTAGACTTAGGAATCAGTGAGTGTGTATGTAGTAACTGGTACAGTGGGTGTATCAAAGGTTATATTACAGTGTGAGGAGGTGGATCAGATTTTCACGTGGATGATGTCATCAGTGATGTCATCAGTGATGTCATTTGAGATGTCATCAGTGATATCATCAGTGATGTCACTGACCATGTCATGAATGATGTAATATGTGACGTCATCAGCAGTGCATTGCGGGGGCGCGAGTTATAGTTAGCTGAACTAACTATAACGGGGGAATTTCTATGGTCTTGCACGAGTGAAATGTCCAACTAACTATAACGTGTCTGAAACCTATGGTTTTTTCAGTGAATTTCTAAGGTTTTTTAAATGCTAATTTCTAACTATAACGTGCCTGAAACCTATGGTTTTTTCAGTGAATTTCAATGGTTTTTTAAATGCTAATTTCTAACTATAACGTGCCTGAAACCTATGGTTTTTTCAGTGAATTTCAATGGCTTTTTAAATGCTAATTTCTAACTATGCCTACAAAGTTAGGACATGTGAAGAAAGAGGAAGAAAAGCGCAGCAAGAAGCAAGACAAATGCAGAAAGAGGCAACAGAAGTCCAGAAAGACGAAGAAAAGTGCAGGAAGAAGCAAGAGATGTGCAGAAAGACCCAACAGAGGAGCAGAAAGTCCTCCTGTGCCCCCAACTTTTTAGTGATGGGTACTGGTGGTAACTGACTCTGACTAACCAGGACCGGAGCCAGTGCTATGCTAAAAGACACTTAGAATACAGTGAAAACACCTACATACACTAGGGAACACTATGCATTGGGGTACCCCTGTAATGAGCATGACCTCCTCTGTATTTGCCATGAGTTAGTGCCTGGGTCATTGCATGAGTACATGGGTAGTGACTGGATGATTAGAGTGCTGCAAGAGCAGTGCATGGTGATTTTATAACTGCTTGGGTTTTGGCGGAGTGATTGGATAAGTACATGATGCTGGATGGGTGATTGGAGGAGTGCATGGGTAGTGACAGAGGGATTTCTGGAGTGCAAGGGTACAACCTGGGTAATTGGAGTGAATCAGTACTGTGTAGGTGGTCAGAGGTCTGCATGGGTAGTGCACAGGGGATTGTAGCAGTGCATGTGTTAGTGCCTTGGTCACTGCATGAGTACATGGGTACTGACTGGAAGATTAGAGTACTGCAAGGAGAGTGCATGGTGAATTTATAAGTGCCTGAATTTTGGCGGAGTGATTGGATAAGTACATGGTGCTCGCTGGGTGATTGCATGGGTAGTGACAGGGCAATGGCTGGACTGCATGGGTACTGCTCAGGGTATTGTAGCAGTGCATGAGTTAGTGCATGGGTCATTGCATGAGTGCATGGGTAGTGACTGGATGATTAGAGTGCTGCAAGGAGAGTGCATGGTGAATTTATAAGTGCTTGGGTTTTGGTTGAGTGATTGCATAAGTACACACATGTCACTCTTCGGGGTAACTGTGGTCCTGGTGGTCTGTCCAGCCACCTCTTTGACCTGTGGGAGGTCACCTCCTTCGCAACCCTCTGGTGGGTTGGCTTCTTCCTTGCGACCGTCTGGCAGTCGGCTTTATACTTGCGACCGTCGGCTTCTTACTTGTGCCAATCAGACTGCGCCCTTCATTCGCTTCACTGGGCGCGCTTGCTGCGCACTTTCTCCAGTCTTTCACTCCTGGAGCTGTAGCAGCTGTCCCTGTGCTACTGCGCACTTACTTGGTGCTGGGTTCCTGAACCACCCTTGTTCTCCTGGTGGTGCTCCTCCCCTTTTCCTGCTTCTGCAGCGGCAACCTGTGGCCGCCAGGTATCAGTGTATTCTCCGTCTCCGCTATGTTCAGCGCTCCCTTCTAGCCGGTAGCCTGTTCAGTGTCAAAGGGTTTGCAGTCACTGCTCCAGCGAGGCCCTTCACCTTAAACTTCCTTCAGGGTTCCCTTGACACCATCATCTTGCTCATGGTGCTCTACCCCCTGCTCATGTTCGTCTTGCTCTTCTTCTGGATAAGAATCAGTTGCTTCTCCCCACAAGCTCTGGCACTGATCTCATGCAGGCTGCAGTACTCGATTCCATTGTTGCAGACCTGTACTTCAAACTATACTGTCTTTTATTTAGTGAGCGTACTACTGCTATTTGGCCACTAGATGGCACAGCTGCTCTTTTCTGTGTGTCTGCAGCCTCACTTCAAGTTACCTCCGTGTCCTTTAGATTCTGTGCGTTTTGGTAGCTCCCGTTGCTCTCTCCTTGATATCCGGAGTCTTCTCTTCAGTGCTGCGGTGGCAGTGTCATTCCCTCAGCTAGCTGCCACTACAAACACATGCAGGCACAACGGGGGCTGCCTGTCCTGCACCTGCGTCACCTCCGCTCTAGAATCCACTGATGTGCGTGCCAGTGCCCCGATCTCCTCGCAACCTCGGGGGCTCCCTTGATGCGGTGGGTCACCTACACCTGGGTGCAGCGATGGACTCACCATTTTGGAGAGGCGCCTTCCCCATGTAAAGTAAGCCCTTCTGTTCTCTCTTACTTTTGTTTTTTGTTTTTTCGTGCCGGACAGGATATGCACGTTCGGTGCTTAGGGGAGGGACGCTTCTTCCCCCTCCCGGCTTCAGCTACTATCTCGGGGCAATGGTCGCACACAGTCTCTTTCATTGTTCCGCCCCTCACTCTCGCGGCCGCTCCTGCCGCTGTTTTGTAGTCTCATTGCCCCAACAGCGCTCGGGCCTCTCAGAGATGCTCTGTCCTTTTCGTGGCTACTCCTGGGGTGGGGGGGCACTACCGCCGATGGCTGCTCCTTTTCACACACGCCGGATGCTTCCTTCTCGGCCACGCCAATGCCCTCGGCTACCTCCCGGGACACACAGGGGCGGCGGCAGCCAGACGCCACATGAGGACTCCATCTGCATTACGGTGAGCATCCCGCTCTTCCGTCTATCCCGACTGGTAGCCGGGCCTCGCTGCCACAGTCTTTCCGCGGCTTCGCCTCACGTGCACATGCTGTATTGGTTGCAGCCTTTTCCACTCGCAGCGCTGGCGGGGGGCTAGCACAGACGGCAGGGCGGGGTGGGCTCCCGAACACCTCCTCTTCACCCCGGGGCTCTTCACATGCCCCGCGGGTCTTCTGCGGGGTGCCCTCCGCACGGGCAACACACTTTCCCCTTCACCACCTTCCAATAAAACACGCGGCTGCACAAGCGGGCAAATCCCACCCTCGTCGCCAATGTAGAGTTGGGCCTCAGGCCCACATGGTGATGAATAGACTGACACGGACACAAGATAGTCTGGTGCAGTAACTGGCCCCGGGCACGTGCTCCCGGCCCCTTTTTATTGACAGGGTCACCTGAGTGGTGACGCCTGTGGTGGGTGGGTGTAGAGTGTGTGTTACATTGGGGGGGAACACTAGAACGTGTCTAGCTAGACACTACACAGGCCCCGCCCCCTCCCTTCACCACTGTGCAAACGCGCCCCCTGGCAGGTTTTAATTTGGTAAATTAATTCCCCTTGAATCCTGAGGGTCCCTGGGGGCCCACTAGCCCACCATGTGCCTCCAGTAAGCGCCACAGAGCTGTGTTGCAGAGAGGTGGTCCGAGGTCACGCCCCTTTTTACACCTCTCTGCAACGCAACTCTGTGGTGCTTACTGGATGTACCTGGTGGGCTAGTTGGCCCCCAGGGACCCTCAGGATTCAAGGGAACTTAATTCCCCAACTTAAAACGCGCCATAGGGCGCGTTTGCACACTTGTCACATCAGGCCACACCCCCTCCCTGCACCCCCTGGTGCGTTGTAAATTGGGGGATTAGGTCCCCTTGAGTCCTGAGGGTCCCTGGGGGCCAACTAGCCCACCAGCTACCTCCAGTAAGCGCCACAGAGCTGCGTTGCAGAGTGGTGTAAAAAGGGGGCATGGCCTTGGACCACCTCTCTGCAAGGCAGCTCCCTGGCACTTAGTAGAGGTACCTGGTGGGCTAGTTGGCCCCCAGGGACCCTCATGATTCAAAGGGACTTAATCCCCCAACTTAAAACTGGCCACGGGGAGCGTTTGCACAGTGGTGCAGGGAGGGGGCGGGGCCTGATGTGACAAGTGTGCAAATGCGCCCTGTGGCGCATTTTAAGTTAGGGGATTAAGTCCCCTTGAATCCTGAGGGTCCTTGGGGGCCAACTAGCCCACCAGGTACCTCCAGTATGCACCAGGGAGCTGCGTTGCAGAGAGGTGTTCAGAGGCTACGTCCCTTTTTACACCTCTCTGCAACGCAGCTCTTTGGCGCTTACTGGAGGTACCTGGTGGGCTATTTGGCCCCCAGGGACCCTCAGGATTGAAGGGGACTTAATACCCCAATTTACAATGTGCCGGGGGTGCATTTGCACACTTGGTATGTCAGGCCCCGCCCCCTCCGTGCACCACTATGCAAATGCGCCCCCTGGCGCGTTGTAAATTGGGGGATTAATTCCCCTTGAGTCCTGAGGGTCAATGGGGCCAATCTAGCCCACCAGGTACCTCCAGTATGCGCCAGGAACTGCGTTGCAGAGAGGTGTTCAGAGGCCACGCCCCTTTTACACCTCTATGCAACGCAGCTCTGTGGCGCTTACTGGAGGTACCTGGTGGGCTAGTGGGACCTGATGTGACAAGTGTGCAAACGCGCCCTGGGTTTGTGGAGGATATCGGGGTGGACAGGAACAGAAAAAGCCACAGAAACATCTTCTTGGACTCAGAAGCAGATCTCACCCTCCTGGGAATGTTAATCTAGAAACAAAGAGAGAGAGAGATGTCGGTTTCAGTGTTTGCTCTGCGGCGCTTTCCCTGCTCATTCCCTGCGTTTTGGTGCTCTGCCCATGCTGGGTGTCACAGCACAGGTGTGGAAGGGACACACCAAGTGGAGTTCACAGAGCACATTCCAAGATGCACACGTACAACAAACAAGACACACACTTATGTCTCACACAGGCAGATGCAAACACAAACCACATACATTCACAGTTAGCACCACAAACACATCACAAGAAGGTTACCACACATGTTTACAACAAAAAGACCACACACATACACAGTTGGCACACACAAATGCATCACAAGAAGTCACCGCACACATTTACAGCAAACACAAACCACACACAAACACGACACCGCAAACACATAGCAATAAGATCAACACACATAATTACAACACACACTAACCATACACAATTGGCTCACACGAATATATCACACGAAGGCCACTACACACTTTTACAACAAACACAGGCCAAATACATTCACAGTTGGCGTACACAAGCACATCAAAATAAGGTCACCACACACATTTACAACAAACACAGGCCATAAACATACATTGCACACACAAACACATCGGTGTAAGGTCAAGACAGACGTTACAATTTTTATCACACACTCTCATACACATGTTCTCACTAACTCACACATTGTGGCACAGGGCACACACGCATGGCGTTGCTCGCACATCTGGAGATAGTGAGCCAGAAGAACAAACACACAGCTATTAACACAAAGTTCACACACCAACGAGCACAATGAACACATATACTACTACACAATACATATCCGATCATGTACATAACTAAATGCATAACTAAATGCACACACTCAACATCAACAGAAACAGACACAGAAGTACCCATGAATGCCCACTCATATGTATGTACATAATAGCGCACAAACATGACATATATGGGCACACAAAGCATGCACACACACTCCCACAAACAAATGACACACCGGAAGACACATATAAACACACAGACACACTCAGTCTCATATAGCCACTGCTAACAGCACACACACAAGAAGGCGAACACACACACTGAGACACACACCCACATACACCTGTGCTCATCGTCACTAACACACAAGCCGTGCGTGCAAAGCCCCCTCCCCTGCGCAGAGCAACGGATGATATGATGAGTAAATGTGATCAGTAAAATAGCTATTGAACGGCAGGCGTCCTCTCTCGGGCTGTCGTGCGCAAGACCATCTCAAGCACTCGTCGCAACCTGCGTCGACTACAGAACATTTGTGTACATGGTATTCGGCTCCTCTTTTAATGTCAGGGGTGCGGGTACGTGAATGCACTGACATAATCAACATGTTCAACTTCCACCGCACCTCACACCCGCCTCGCTCTTCCTCTCTCTCTCGGGCCGTCTCCCCCCACCATCCATCCACGGCGTGCTCTCTCCTCCCGCAACATGAATCATACTGGGAGCGCTGGCTCGCAGTGCATCTGCGCGCCTACCTGCCGATACCTACATATATACACCCGCACAAGTTCACACGTGTACCCATGTACTCAATATGCGCGTATCATCACAAGTATAAAATGTTTGACCATCGTACCATTATGACAGCAAGAAGCACGCGAGGCAAACCTAACATATACTCTTGAGGCTTTTAAGCACCGAGGCCAGCAGCTGGATTTTACCTACTATGGAACGGTGCATGTCCTGGCGCCTCCACTCGGACTCAAGAGGGGTACCACAGCGCGCTGCCACAGCATGCTCCCGGAGGCCGGTTGAAGGTCCGATGGGCGCAGGCAGGAGTGCGCTTGGCACAGACGGATGGAGTCAGGGAGCGCGCTACTGTCCGCGGTGCTGAGCAGACGTGGAGAGTTCAGGAGCTGCTCCTGTCGCACTGCACAGCGCACCGAGGAGCTCTGCCG
Organism: Calotriton arnoldi; assembly: GCA_963921515.1. Taxonomy (NCBI): domain Eukaryota; kingdom Metazoa; phylum Chordata; class Amphibia; order Caudata; family Salamandridae; genus Calotriton; species Calotriton arnoldi. The sequence continues at coordinate 357,630 of CAWUFW010009202.1, forward strand.
CTACCCGGGCCCACAGCTGGAGGGTGCCCCGCTGCCCCGGGACTCAGTACAGGCAGGAGGCCTGCTTTCCCAGGGTCCAACACAGGGGCGAGCCCAGCTGCCACAGGACCAAACGTAGAGGAAGGTCTGCTGCTCCAGGACCCAAAACTGGCAGGAGGCGTGCTGTCCACGTCCCAGCACAGGGACGAACTCAGCTCCTGCAGGGTCAAACGTAGAAGGGAGCTCTGCTGCCTTGGGGCCAAGCACAGGGACGAGCTCACCTCCACAAGATCAAACTTAGAAGGGAGCGCTGTAGAAGGACCCAATACAGGAAGGAACTCTACCACCACAGGATGAAGTGTGAAGGGGAGCTCTGCTGCCCCAGAATCACCCAAAGAGCTTCGCTGTCATCAGAATCCAAAGCAAGAGGGAGCTCTGCCTGTCCCAGAAGCCAAATCTAGGGTCACCTCTGCTGCCCCAGACCCAAAGCAGGGCGCGAGCTTCTCTGTCACCAGATTCCATGCAGGAGGAAGCTGTGCGCTGCCAGCGTCCAGGGCGAGCGGTGTGTGCTGCTCGTATGATCCACTCCAGGAAAATCTCCGCTGCTGCCAATATCTAAAGCACGTGAATTCCAGGTGTTGCCAGTGTCCACAGCACGAAGGACCTCAGACTGTGACAGGGCCCAAAGTGAAAGGGTATACGCTGCCTCGAGTAGAAAACGTGATGTTTCTAAATGTTCCTGTGAGTTGAGCTGTAAGAAGCCTCACATGCTAAGAGGCCTGGGGAGCTCTCGTGGGCAGGAGCTGGGAAGAGCTCTGTCGTGTCCCCGGTCTAAACCTGAAGTAGGTATTCCTGGGCCCCAGGGTGGAGGGAACTTCCTCAGGTCAAAGGCTGGAAGGAACTTCACGAAATCCAATGCCGGTGAGCGCTTGCCAAGGTCAAGGACTTGGTGGAGTTCCCTTAGGTCCGAAGCAGGAGAGAGCTTTCTCGGGCCCAAGGCTGACCGGAGCTTTCCTGTCTGTCAGGATGAAATAAGCTACCTCAGGTTCAAGCCTGGAGAGAGCCCCCCCTCGGTTAAGGGCTGAGAACTTGACTTCCACAGGTCCAAAGCTGGCACGCTGGCACGAGCTTTCCTAAAAACAAAGTCACTGTTTCCTAAGGCCAAGTGTGTGTGTGTGTGGGTGGGGGGAGGTCTAATTCACGAGTGAGCTTCTCTAGGTCCAGGCCTGGATGGACCTTCTCTGGACCCAAGGCAGGAGGGACTGCATCCTGGTCCAAGACTGGGGGGCTTCCTGAGATCCACGGATGGCGGTAGCTCCCTCGGGTCGGAGGATTAAGGGAGCCTTCACCGGTCCAGGGCTGGAGGGACTCTGCCCCTTCCCAGGGGCCGGAGCTGGAACGAGCTCAGATACTTCCCACGCCTGAGAGCATTGACTCACGCAGGGCGTCCGCGTCTAGGGACGGCTTCCATCTGCCTACACAAACAGAAGAAAAGCCATTTTGATGCAGTGATACATACAGGAAGCCGGGACCGAAACCTTCTGCAGGGAAATCGGAACATAATCACCGTGGAAAGCAATATCTACCCCAATTACGACGCAGGTTGCCTCATACATATTGTGTGATCCTCGTTAGCCCCCACCCTCTGGTCTCCGAAGCATTTTGCTGCTCGTCGGAGAATGCCATACACTTTAGGTATGCTTTATGCAAATTAGCTGCACGATTTTACTCGAAATGTCGAACGTTATTATCAAATGAAAGCCATTAATTACACTTAAAACAAAGGGCACATTCATTCCTATGACGTCGGAGCGCTTTTACTTTGACAGGGATGCGCAACACACGGGGAATTTTAATGCTCGATCAAAGAGGAACCGCATGTTGACTGTTTAAGAACCCCATCCCCGCTCCAGCGCTAGACGGACTCACTACAAATCCTGGAATCCCCCGAGGGGTGTATTTGGATAGAACCCCCACGTACCTTTCAGATCTGACGGCATGGTCGCCCGCGCTGCTGCAGGCTCTGCAGTTCCTGCGATGGTCTTGGCAAGATCTCGGTTTGTGCTCTCTGCCTCCCCCACCCCCCCTGTCTCTATCGCACACAGAGCAGAGTCTCAACCATGGGAGGGGGGCAGACACGGGCACACAGAACTCACCCGCATACCCACAGTCACACGAGCTCACACCGCCAGGCGGGACACAAGCCGAAAGAACACGACAGACAGAAGGAAAAGATGTGCAGCAATGGGGCGGGGGAGATGGATGAGGCAGGCCAGCGGTGCTGCGGGCCAGGTACACTCTGCGGAGACCCCCGTAGACCCACGCGATGACGAGGATCCGTCCCGTCCATCATTAATGCTGCCGCCACAGAGATGATGGCATGCAGGCAAGGGGGGGGACGCCAGAGGTCCCCTCTTCCTACCTGTGCGAGCAGGTGATCACCGCCAGCATCTCGCGACTGCTTTTTTTTGTTTAGCCAGAAGGCAAGTGGAGATGTGAGCTTTACAGTGGCGAGCAGAGCAGTCAGTGTCGGTTATGTCTTTTGAGAAGGCAACCTACTGTCTGCTCTAAAGCATGGATGTGTGAATTCGGTTGAACTTCTGATGTCCCCCCCTCCCCCCCGCTCAAGACCAACCTTTTCCCAGAGAAACAATCCCCTCGAGACGTCGACATAACTCGGAGGCTGGGCGATGCGAATGGATGCTTGCGGTTACTCTGCTGCTCTGTAAGCTAGTGCATGCACATTAAACAGGAATATTGCCTGGCGATGGCCGTGAATACATAAGATGTCAGCGCAGCCCTTGCAGGCTCGTGGCGGCCTCCTCCCGTGGCATGTGGCTAACCTCTGCAGTGCGCGAGCCCACCCAGGGGCTTCAATACTCCTGCGCTTTGTTTTTTTTAAAATTTTCGGCAGAAATTCACGCTGGGTGCGCGAATCTTTCCGATTTAAAAAAAAAATATATATATTTTTTGGGCCCTGGGGGTCCTTGTGGGACCCCTGAGCAGGCCTAGGGGTCAGGGTGTTTCTACCCTGCCCCCTTTTTTTTTTACGTGTTTTTATTCTGATTTCTTGTGACTTGGTTCTACCGAGTCACAAGATGGCTGCCAACACTTCCTGGTTTGGAGTGTTGACAGCCAATTAGAATAAAGCTCGTGGTCAGGAGGGTCCGCGGATCCTCCGTGCCTCTAAATATCGAAACTTTTATTTTTGATTTTCTCAGCAACTACTGAATGGATTTACACCATTTTTAAAAAGGGTGCTTTCTGAACCAAGCACTACCTTTTTGCCAAATTTGGTGTAATTCCATTCTGCAGTTTTGGCTGTAACCGTGTCTAAAGTTTCCTATGGGAAATTGAGTTTTCGACCTCTATTTTTTGATTTTCTCCACAACTACTGAACGGATTTACACCATTTAAAAAAAAGGGTGCTTTCTGAACCAAGCACTACCTTTTTTCCAAATTTGGTGTAATTCCGTTCAGCAGTTCGGGCTGTAGCTGTGGCTAAAGTTTCCTAAGGGAATTAACATGGAGAAAACACGTTTTGGGACCCCCCTTTTTTCTTGGCCCCCGCTTGCGGAATCACCCCGAAACTTTCAAGATAGGAGTGGACCGGAGCGGGCCATAAGTTTTGAAAATTTCGCGAAGATTCGTCAACCGGCGCCAAAGTTATTTGGAAAAGAATGTTACGAATTTCCTACGGATAATAGGTCCTAACTATAACTATCTACTGGCGACCGCCAGTAGATAATATATATATATATATATATACATATATATATATATATATATATATTCAACTGCCAATTTCCCTTTTTACACGGAAATAATCCAGCACTCCAAAGGGGGTCAGTTTACTCCGTATTTATTTAAATGATGGCATTAACGCTTTCCGGCTGTCTCACGCAGCCTTGTTCATGATGCATAGTGCCATTTTTTTAAACTTTAAATACACATCCTGATAAAACATAAACATTAACAAAGGACAATCCCAATGCACATCTAAGCCTTATTTTCACAGTAAAAGTGACCGCCATTTTGGTGTGGTTTTTTACTATTGCATTTGATCTTATTTTTCATGCATGTGCAGTTATATAAGCATTTCATTAAACTTTTTCAACACAGTGTATCATTATCACTGCTTTACAGATTTTTCAAATCGTAAATAAATACATTTGTAAACATCTATAGTTTTTATGTACAGTGCTTAATAAGCTACTTTACCCTCTCTTTATACGCTAACTAAAAAATGTAAATATATTTCATTCCAATGTGATAATGGCTTAGTTAAAGTGCTAAGTGCTACAGTACATTTCCAAAGTGCTAGTGCATAAAGAATTTTTTTTATATTTAAAAATATTTTTCTCTCTTTTCTGTAAAAACAAGCCATTTCTCCCTAAATTCATAAGATGTTAATCTCAATTCAACAATCTTACATTTTTGTATATTACATTTCATATACTCTCAATTTAATTGTCCTTGTATATCTTTGAAAAAATAAGGGAAAGTGACAAAGTGCTAGTGCATAACATCATTATTTCATAAAGTGCTAGTGCTTCTTATTTAAAGTGCTAGAGAATAAAGTGCATGTGTCCCTTGTCCTTCTCCTCCATATCTAAAAATTAGTTTAAAAAAACAGTTCCTCTGAGTGTGCAGCTATATTTCATCTTTTACCTCACAGACATGTAAAAAGATCTTCATCAATATTGAGCCCATTAGGTTCTCTACTATCATACTCAAGTATAAAATAGGTCTCCAGTTTCCGAAGCTCTCTCTCTCTGTTGCCTCCCCTTCTTTTTCTCGGAGCCTCTGCCAAACAACTATATTTCATCAAATTGGGGTCACCACAATGTTCTTTCTCAAAGTGCCTAGCAACAGGGTAGCTCCGATCTCTATTTATAACTGCTCATCTATGCTGCAGAATTCTTTGATGCACAGGTAGGGTAGTACTCCCTATATAGACCTTACTACAAGGGCACTGCAATCTATACACTACAAAACTTGATTTGCAGGTCAGATGTCCTCTCACTTTAAAAGTTCTATTAAAGGGAGTTTTTAAGTCAGTAAGATTCTCCCCATGCTGACAGGCTCTACATTTCGAGCATTTCCTAAAGCCATCTTTGATTGATAACCAATTCAAATTCTTTTTTACCTCCCTGTACTCACTATTCACTAAGTGGTCCCTGAAGGATTTTGATTTTCTGTAGGTTATCTCAGGGTTCTTTTACTTTCAGGGCCTGGTACTGGGACCCCTTTAATCAAATACCAATGCTTTTTCAGGATTGTTCGTACTTCATTATGACTGCTATTGTATGTTGTTATAAATCTGTGGGACTTTGTACTGATTTCCTGTTCCTTTCACTTTTGTGTACCAGATGGGTTAAAGAGTATCCTCTGTCTAGTTTTCTAGCTATTTCAGAGGCACTTTGTATCACTTTTTGAGGATATCCTCTTTGGAGAAAACGATCCATCATTTCTCTATCTACTCTCCCATACTCTTCCAGATTACTGCATGTTCTTCGTGCCCTATAAAACTCTCCGAAGGGTATGCTTCGGGTGAGTGGGACTGGGTGGGCACTTTTAGCATGTAATATTGTGTTCTCCGCCGTGGGCTTACGAAAGATGGTAGTTTCGAGCCTATCTATATTGGCGGTAACCCGTACATCTATGAAATCAATACATGTTTTACTATATTGACCCACAAACTTAAGATTCAGGTTATTCCCATTTAGGTCATTGATGAACGTGTCGATGCTGTCTTCTGTGCCCTGCCACAGCACAAACACGTCATCAATGAACCTAACCCACAACAATACATTTGGCATCCAATGCTCAAGTTCAGGGCCATGGAGCACCTGCTCCTCCCACCAGCCTAGATGTAAATTGGCATAACTGGGGGCGAAGCAGGTGCCCATGGCTGTTCCTTGCTCCTGCTGGTATAAATCTGTCCCGAACATGAAGATATTTTTTGTTAAGCACCATTCTATCATCTCCATGATCATTTTATTCTGGTGCACAAATCTCAGTGGACGTTTCTTTAGGAAATACTCTGTGGCCCTCATTCCATCTGCATGTCTTATGCTGGTATATAATGTTGTAATATCTAGCATAAGTAACAACATATCATTATCCCATTGTACATCATAGATTTTTTTGAGAAAATCTGTTGAGTCCTTAATATATGAGGTTAACATTCTAGTGATTGGATTTAAAAAATAATCAATATATCTGGATGTATTTTCAAACAAACTGCCACAAGAAGAGATGATCGGCCTCCCTGGTGGATTCCTAGTGTCTTTGTGCACTTTTGGCAACATATAAAATACTGGAATGATGGGATTCTCTTGCTTGATGAACTTAAACTCGTCCCAACTTAATAGCTCTTGTTCTTTCCAGTTTTCTAGTCTTTCATAGAACTTATCCTTAGCCATTTCATATTCAGTTCTAGTCACCTTTTTGTAGCATTGTGGATTATTTAATTGGTTCAATGCTTCTTTACAGTAAAGGTCACGGCCCCAAAGTACAACATTCCCTCCCTTATCTGAGGGCTTCACCAGCGGGCCATCTTCATTTTTCAATTTTGTTATGACTTTCTGTATTTGCATCTCCTTTTGTTCTAATTTCTTCTTCTGCTTGCACATTTTATAATACAGATGTTTCAAGTCTGTGGCTACATTGTCAGCAAAAACGTCCAAGTTATCTCTCGTGGTTTGCGGGATATATCTTGACTGTGGACGAAAAGGTGTACGATCACTACTTTGTAATTGGAAGGTAAGAGGATTAGAGTTTTCAACCTCTACTTGTTTTTCCACAGTTGAAGGTACACCAGCATTCACATTTCCTTCATTTTGTAAGGCCCACAGTTCTTCTAATGTTGGCATGTCCTGCACCATCAAGGCGTTTTGCACATCTATGGTCACTTCTGATTGGGGTAACGATGGAGTTTTTCTGAGGTTCTTGTGTAGTTTGGTTAATTTCATTTTACGCACAAATTTGTACAAATCCACCCTACATTCCGCATAGTTGAAATCATTTCTATTGCAGTACGAGAGGCCCAGTTCCAAAACCGATTTTTCTTCCTCCGTTAGTAACGTGCTGCTTAGATTGATTACAGTGTTATTTGGAGCTATTTCTTGGATACTTGTTTCATGTGGGAGTGCATTGATCTGTTTGTTACTCCGCCTGCAGCTCCTTCTGTATCCTTTGCCTCCTCTTCTCTGTTTCCTCTTCCTCGTGCTCCCCATCCTCCTCTTTTTCCTCTGCCCCCCGTTATTTGATGGTCCGATTTCTGATCCAGTTGTAAAAAACGGAACTCCTCTGTCACGTTAAGTCTTGTTTTTGGTGCACCTCTTCCACCGGGTTCATCCTGCTCTACCTCTGATCCTGTGTCGGAGCTTAATTCACTCTGCGATGCATCCTGGCGGAAGGCGGTACCACTTTGCACTTCCTTACGCCTTTCAGAATCAAATCTTTTCGCAAACGTATAAATACATCCATTTTCGTAGTCCAAACGGTCCCGTAAGAACTTGGTCGCTTTTTGATCTTTTATCCTTTTTTCTTATTTTTCTAATCGATTTTTAAGATCTCCTTTAAATTTGATTATTCTTGCCTGGTCTGTATTTGTATCCAATATAGCAGTCAAATCCTTAAGCTTCATTACTACCTCTTGTCTTTCAATCTCGGCATACTTTATAAGAATTCCTACCATGTTATTTGAGCTGCTAGCACTGTTCTCAGCCCATTCTCGTAGGAGATCTGGATGGGGGTTTTCGTATGTCGGCGTAATCATCACTCTCAGCCCCCTTGGGACTCTGCCGACTGCGATATATTGTTTAAGTGATGCCACCTCCCACCACCGGGATATTTCATGCTTCTTCAGCTTTTCATACTCCTGCAACAGTTTTCCTATTTTATTACTTGTTGATGATGTTATGTCCCGTCTTTCCATACACTGTTCTGTTCCACTTTCCGTGAAAAGTTTAAGAGCTTCTAGCTCTCTCGCTGCACACTCGTCATCACTCATGGTCATAAATGGGTAAACAATCCTAAGCACGAACACGGCACTTTTCACTCTCTCTTAATGTCCTTCAAGAAAGATTCACCGCGTCCCCCGCCCGACTCCCGCTCACTCCACACTCCGTCTCCTTACCGGCAATCAGCAGGGTATCGCGGTAATGACAGAATTCCTCCGAACCCGGTCCCGCGGTTCCTCGTACTTCAAAGCCAAACGTACAGGGACTGCTTCAGCACGTGAGCGGGGGGCACGCCTGTCTTCTTTGCAATTTCTCCACTGAACGGTTTTCACTGGCGTGCTGCCTAACCGTCGAGGGTGCTGGCTCCAAGACGCCCGCCGCGTCTTTTTCGTATTCAATTACCAATTTCCCTTTTTACACGGAAATAATCCAGCACTCCAAAGGGGGTCAGTTTACTCCATATTTATTTCAATGTTGGCATCCACGCTTTCCGGCTGTCTCACGCAGCCTTGTTCACGATGCATAGTGCCATTTTTTTAAACTTTAAATACACATCCTGATAAAACATAAACATTAACAAAGGGCAATCCCAATGCACATCTAAGCCCAGAGATGTGGAAGTGGTCGGGAATCAGCAGGATCCTTCTTTTTTTATTATATATATATATATGAGAAACAAGGAGTTGCCCCATGGTGAGACAAGGAACTTCTTCTGTGAAAACAAATCCAACAGTTTATGCCAATGCGTTTCGGACCTCACGCCCTTCCTCAAAGGTAAACTGTAGAAATGACGACAGCCAACTCTCCCAGTATATTCCCAATTGCAATCTCAATATAATCACGCTCAGGTGAGCCACTGTTGACATTGCATGCTGGGACTGGAAGTACAAAATCTCTAACCCAAGTGGGTCGCTGTCATAACATATACTAAAAAGAGTTCTTTTCATAAGTAGAACTCTCCTGGAAGTCATTCTTGAGTGCTTACAGCACCTCCTGTTCCGAGTTCAGCTGTTCGAATAACACAGCAGTGGACAAGTTCCTTGTTTGTAATAAAACCTACCTGTGAGTGCATCTCGCCATGGGGCAATTCATTTCTTCTCATTTATATATGGTGATCAAGCTCGCGTGAGGCGAGCGAAACCCGTCATGGCAGGCACTATGCCTGAACAGCTTTGGAGGAAATCATTGCAATAAATTTTGGCACTGCATCCTTATAACATCGGAGTTGTTTGAATTTATTGGAGGTGTTTATGAGGTCCGTGCCTGGAGGTCCTGTCGAAAGAGTGGCAGGCCAGGAGCTGGAGTGATATATATATATATATATATATATATTATCTACTGGCGGTCGCCAGTAGATAGTTATAGTTAGGACCTATTTTCCATAGGAAATCCGCGACATTCTATTTGAAATAACTCTTGCGTCGGTTGACGAATCTTCGCGAAATTTTCAAACTTTATGGCCCGCTCCGGTCCGCTCCTACCCTAAAAGTCTCAGGGTGATTCGTCAAGCGGGGGCCGAGAAAAAGGGGGTCCCAAAACGTGTTTTCCCCATTCATTTTCCCATAGGAAACTTTAGACACGGCTACAGCCCGAACTGCTGAACGGAATTACACAAAATTTGGCAAAGAGGTAGTTCTTGGTTCAGAAAGAACCCTTTTTGTTAAATGGTGTAAATCCGTTCAGTAGTTGCGGAGAAATTAAAAAAATAAGAGTCAAAAATCAATTTCACATAGGAAACTTTATGCAAGGCTACAGCCCGAACTGCTGAACGGAATTACACCAAATTTGGCAAAGAGGTAGTTCTTGGTTCAAAAAGAACCCTTTTTGTTAAATGGTGTAAATCCGTTCAGTAGTTGCAGAAGAAAATCAAAAGTAAAAACACATATATATCTGGGCGGAGCCTAACCACACATGTCATCGTGAGATCTGATTGGCTGTCAGCACTTCATCCTGGAATTGCTGGCAGCCATCTTGGGACCAATATAAATGATAGTACCCCTTTGAAATGCATTGTAGTGAATCGAAGATTTTGAGGGTTACCAAAAGGAGAACTATAAAGGGTGATAACAGACTTTAGTTACATTAGAATTCATTTGTTGATGGTACCATACTAATTTCAGGAATTGTGGTGTGTTTTAAGGTGATTTTACCCTGTGAAAAACCTTCTGCTGGGATATCATGAATCATGTTTGAGAGAAAACTATTTTCACATGCTTGTCCCATACAGTTTTGGAAGGTGCCCCAGAAGCTAAAATGAGAGCATATTTTCTGTAAATTCACATTATCTTTCTCAGTCATGTGAGAATGAAGTCTGACATTCTCAGTAAAACATGTACATCCAACAAGGGCAGAGACTGTCAGTTGATTCCTTTGTGTCCTACTGCAGCTTCCCAGAGTGTTCTAAAGAACAACTAGAGTGCTAATAGCCTTACTTATGACAAAAGTATGGCACACCTGAAGCCATCTTGATTGGAATAAACTGGTAACACTTAAAACATTTAATTTAAAAAGGAACAAAATGATGGGGTTCATCTTGTCATAGAAATTATGGTTAGTGCTCTGGTAAGAAAAATTAGGACATGTTTCAAGTGTGATCTCAAATATCTTCCTGTTATATTTCAACAGGAGCAGCCTGTCAGTTGATGCCTTTGTGTTCTACTGCAGCTTCCCAGAGTGTTCTAAAGAACAACTAGAGCGCTAACAGTCTTACTTATGACAAAAGTATGGCAAACCTGAAGCCATCTTGATTGGAATAAACTGGTAACACTTAAAACATTTAATTTAAAAAGGAACAAAATGAGGGGGTTCATTTTGCCATAGAAATTATGGTTAGTGCTGTAGAAAGAAAAATTAGGACATGTTTTAAGTGAGATCTCAAATATCTTCCTGTTATATTTCAACAGGAGCAGCCTGTCAGTTGATGCCTTTGTGTTCTACTGCAGCTTCCCAGAGTGTTCTAAAGAACAACTAGAGTGCTAACAGCCTTACTTATGACAAAAGTATGGCACACCTGAAGCCATCTTGATTGGAATAAACTGGTAACACTTAAAACATTTAATTTAAAAAGGAACAAAATGAGGGGTTCATTTTGCCATAGAAATTATGGTTAGTGCTGCAAAAAGAAAATTTCGTGCATGTTTTAAGTGAGATCTCAAATCCTCTTCTATTTCATTAGAAAATTCTGACATGCAGACTGAAACAATCGCTTTCAATACCAGCAGTAGACTTCCAGTTAACTCCTTGGTGAGCAGTAGCTTTACTACAGTGATCTAATGAACAACTAGATTAATAACATTCTGAATTTATGGCAAATGTGTGACACATCTGAATGCCTTCTTGATGGAATCAAAGTAAAAAACTGAAAGCATTTCCTACTGAGGAGACTGCAGTAAATGAGGAAATTAGGAAACTTCATAACAAAGAAGTCTTCCAAGATGGCCACCAGTGAAAAAGAGCCCAAATGTAGCACAAATATTACCGAGATGTAGCCCACATATAGCCCAATGACAAAAGTGTGCAAAACACTTTTTATTTTTAGTTTTTTGCAGTTTTATGTAGTGCAGACTGGTCAGGTATTGGAGCGTTGCATCTTAAAACATGACCCCCTACACTACAAAAACACCACTGCACTACCCTAAACCCTAAAACACTACCCCAGCACGACCCCCTACACTACACAAGCACCACTGCACTATCCTAAACCCTAAAACACTACCCCCAGCATGACCCCCTACACTACACAAACACCACTGCACTACCCTAAACCCTAAAACACTACCCCAACACCACTGCACTAACCTAAATCCTAAAACACTACCCCCAGCACGACCCCTACACTACCCAAACACCACTGCACTACCCTAAAACATGACCCCCTACACTACACAAACACCACTGCACTACCCTAAACCCTAAAACACTACCCCCAGCACGACCCCCTACACTACACAAGCACCACTGCACTACCCTAAACCCTAAAACACTACCCCAGCACGACCCCCTACACTACACAAACACCACTGCACTACCTTAAACCCTAAAACACTACCCCCAGCACGACCCCCTACACTACCCAAACACCACTGCACTAACCTAAATCCTAAAACACTACCCCAGCACGACCCCCTACACTACCCAAACACCACTGCACTACCCTAAAACATGACCCCCTACACTACACAAACACCACTGCACTACCCTAAACTCTAAAACACTACCCCCAGCACGACCCCCTACACTACACAAGCACCACTGCACTACCCTAAACCCTAAAACACTACCCCCAGCATGACCCCCTACACTGCCCGAACACCACTGCACTGCCCTAAACCCTGAAACACCAGCCCCTGCACGACCCCTACACTGCCTGAACACCACTGCACTGCCCTAAACCCTGAAACACATACCCTAGCACGACCCCCTACACTGCCCGAACACCACTGCACTGCCCTAAACCCTGAAACACCACCCCCTTCACGACCCCCTACACTCCCCGAACACCACTGCACTGCCCTAAACCCTGAAACACCACCCCCAGCATGATCCCTACACTGCCCGAACACCACTGCACTGCCCTAAACCCTGAAACACTACCCCCAGCAAGACCTCCTACACTGCCCGAACACCACTGCACTGCCCTAAACCCTGAAACATCACCCCCAGCAAGACCCCCTACACTGCCCGAACACCACTGCCCTAAACACTGAAACACCACCCCCAGCACGACCCCCTACACTGCCCGAACACCACTGCACTGCCCTAAACCCTGAAACACCACCCCCAGCACGACCCCCTACACTGCCCGAACACCACTGCACTGCCCTAAACCCTGAAACACCACACCCTGCACGACCCCCTACACTGCTCGAACACTACTGCACTGCCCTAAACCCTGAAACACCATCCCCAGCACGACCCCCTACACTGCACGAACACCACTGCACTGCCCTAAACCCTGAAACACTACCCCCAGCAAGACCCCTACACTGCCCGAACACCACTGCACTGCCCTAAACCCTGAAACACCACCCCCAGCAAGACCCCCTACACTGCCCGAACACCACTGCCCTAAACCCTGAAACACCACCCCCAGCAAGACCACCTACACTGCCCGAACACCACTGCACTGCCCTAAACCCTGAAACACCAGCCCCAGCACGACCACTACACTGCCCGAACACCACTGCACTGCCCTAAACCCTGAAACACCACCCCCTGCACGACCCCCTACACTGCCCGAACACCACTGCACTGCCCTAAACCCTGAAACACCACCCCCAGCACGACCCCTACACTGCCCGAACACCACTGCACTGCCCTAAACCCCGAAACACTACCCCCAGCAAGACCCCCTACACTGCCCGAACACCACTGCCCTAATCCCTGAAACACCACCACCAGCAAGACCCCCTACACTGCCCGTACACCACTGCACTGCCCTAAACCCTGAAACACCACCCCCAGCATGACCCCCTACACTGCCCGAACACCACTGCACTGCCCTAAACCCTGAAACACCACCCCAGCACGACCCCCTACACTGCCCGAACACCACTGCACTGCCCTAAACCATGAAACACCAGCCCCAGCACGACCCCTACACTGCCCGAACACCACTGCACTGCCCTAAACCCTGAAACACCACCCCCAGCACGACCCCTACACTGCCCGAACACCACTGCACTGCCCTAAACCCTGAAACACCACCCCCAGCACGACCCCCTACACTGCCCGAACACCACTGCACTGCCCTAAACCCTGAAACACCACCCCCAGCATGACCCCCTACACTGCCCGAACACCACTGCACTGCCCTAAACCCTGAAACACCACCCCCTGCACGACCTCCTACACTGCCGGAACACCACTGCACTGCCCTAAACCCTGAAACACCACCCCCAGCACGACCCCCTACACTGCCCGAACTCCACTGCACTGCCCTAAACCCTGAAACACCACCCCCTGCACGACCTCCTACACTGCCGGAACACCACTGCACTGCCCTAAACCCTGAAACACCACCCCCAGCACGACCCCCTACACTGCCCGAACACCACTGCACTGCCCTAAACCCTGAAACATCAACCCCAGCAAGACCCCCTACACTGCCTCAACACCACTGCCCTAAACCCTGAAACACCACCCCCTACACTGCACGAACACCACTGCACTGCCCTAAACCCTGAAACACCACCTCCAGCAAAACCCCCTACACTGCCTGAACACCATTGCTCTGCCCTAAATCCTGAAACACTAGCCCCAGCATGACCCCCTACACTGCCCAAACACCACTGCACTGCCCTAAACCCTGTAACACCACCCCCAGCACGACCCCCTACACTGCCCGAACACCACTGCACTGCCCTAAACCCTGAAACACCAGCCCCAGCAAGACCCCTACACTGCCCGAACACCACTGCACTGCCCTAAACCCTGAAACACCAGCCCCAGCATGACCCCCTACACTGCACGAACACCACTGCACTGCCCTAAACCCTGAAACACCAGCCCCAGCACGACCACCTACACTGCCCGAACACGACTGCACTGCCCTAAACCCTGAAACACCAGCCCCAGCATGACCCCTTACACTGCCCGAACATCACTGCACTGCCCTAAACCCTGAAACACCAGCCACAGCACGACCCCCTACACTGCCCGAACACCACTATACTGCCCTAAACCCTGAAACACCAGCCCCAGCACGACCCCTACACTGCCCGAACACCACTGCACTGCCCTAAACCCTGAAACACCACCCCCTGCATGACCCCCTACACTGCCCGAACACCACTGCACTGCCCTAAACCCTGAAACACCACCCCTAGAGCACCCCCTACACTGCCCGAACACCACTGCACTGCCCAAAACCCTGAAACACCACCCCTGCACCGCCCCCTACACTGCCCGAACACCACTGCACTGCCCTAAACCCTGAAACACCACCCCCAGCACGTCCCCTTTACTGCTCGAACACCACTGCACTGCCCCAAACCCTGAAACACCACCCCCAGCACGACCCCCTACACTGCCCGAACACCACTGCCCTAAACCCTGAAACACCACCCCTGCACGACCCCTACACTGCCCGAACACCACTGCCCTAAACCCTGAAACACCACCCCCTACACTGCCCGAACACCACTGCACTGCCCTAAACCCTGAAACACCATCCCCAGCACGACCCCCTACACTGCCCAAACACCACTGCACTGCCCTAAACCCTAAAACACCACCCCCAGCATTACCCTCTACACTGCCCAAACACCACTGCACTGCCCTAAACCCTAAAATACTACCCCCAGCACAACCCCTACACTACCCGAACACGACTGCACTGCCCTAAACCCTCAAACACTACCCCCAGCACGACCCCCTACACTACCCGAACACCACTGCACTGCCCTAAACCCTAAAACACTCCCCCAGCACAACCCCCTACACTACCCAAACACCACTGCACTGCCCTAAACCCTAAAACACTCCCCCAGCACAACCCCTACACTACCCAAACACCACTGCACTGCTCTAAACCCTAAAACACTACCCCCGCATGACCCCTACACTACCCAAACACCAATGCACTACCCTAATCCCTAAAACACTACCCCTCGCATGACCCCTACACTACCCTAAACCCTAAAACACTACCCCCGCACGACTCCCTACACTACCCAAAGACCACTGCACTACCCTAAACCCTAAAACATGACCTCCTACACTACACAAACACCACTGCACTACCCTAAACCCTAAAACACTACCCCCTACACTACACAAACACCACTGCACTACCCTAAACCCTAAAACACTACCCCAGGAGTACCCCTACACTACCCAAACACCACTGCACTAACCTAAACCCTAAAACACTACCCCCAGCAGTACCCCTACACTACCCAAACACCACTGCACTACCCTAAATCACTACCCCCAGCACGACCCCCTACACTACCCAAACACCACTGCACTACCCTAAACCATAAAACACTACCCCCAGCACGACCCCCTACACTACCCAAACACCACTGCACTACCCTAAACCCTAAAACACTCTCCCCAGCACGACTCCCTACACTACCCAAACACCACTGCACTACCCTAAACCCTAAATCTACCCCCATCATGACCCCCTACACTACACAAACACCACTGCACTGCCCTAAACCCTGAAACACCAGCCCCAGCACAACCCCGTACACTGCCCGAACACCACTGCACTGCCCTAAACCCTGAAACACCAGCCCCAGCACGACTGCCTACACTGCCCGAAAACCACTGCACTGCCCTAAACCCTGAAACACCAGCCCCAGCACGACCCCCTACACTGCCCGAACACCACTGCACTACCCTAAACCCTCAAACACCAGCCCCAGCACGACCCCCTACACTGCCCGAACACCACTGCACTGCCCTAAACCCTGAAACACCAACCCCAGCAAGACCCCCTACACTGCCCGAACACCACTGCACTGCCCTAAACCCTGAAACACCACCCCCAGCAAGACGCCCTACACTGCCCGAACACCACTGCACTAAAGCCTGAAACACCACCCCCAGCAAGACCACCTACACTGGCCGAACACCATTGCACTGCCCTAAACCCTGAAACACCACCCCCTGCACGACCCCTACACTGCCCAAACACCACTGCACTGCCCTAAACCCTGAAACACCACCCCCTGCACGACGCCCTACACTGCCCGAACACTACTGCACTGCCCTAAACCCTGAAACACCACCTCCAGCAAAACCCCTACACTGCCCGAACACCACTGCACTGCCCTAAACCCTGAAACACCACCCACAGCATGACCCCCTACACTGCCCGAACACCACTGCACTGCCCTAAACCCTGAAACACCACCCCCAGCACGACCCCCTACACTGCCCAAACACCACTGCACTGCCCTAAACCCTGAAACACCAGCCCCAGCAAGACCCCTACACTGCCCGAACACCACTGCACTGCCCTAAACCCTGAAACACCAGCCCCAGCATGACCCCTACACTGCCCGAACACCACTGCACTGCCCTAAACCCTGAAACACCAGCCCCAGCACGACCACCTACACTGCCCGAACACCACTGCACTGCCCTAAACCCTGAAACAACAGCCCCAGCATGACCCCTACACTGCCCGAACACCACTGCACTGCCCTAAACCCTGAAACACCAGCCCCAGCACGACCCCCTACACTGCCCGAACACCACTATACTGCCCTAAACCCTGAAATACCAGCCCCAGCACGACCCCTTACACTGCCCGAACACCACTGCACTGCCCTAAACCCTGAAACACCACCCCTGCATGACCCCCTACACTGCCCGAACACCACTGCACTGCCCTAAACCCTGAAACACCACCCCCTAGAGCACCACCTACACTGCCCGAACACCACTGCACTGCCCTAAACCCTGAAACACCACCCCTTCACCGCCCCCTACACTGCCCGAACACCACTGCACTGCCCTAAACCCTGAAACACCACCCCCAGCACGACCCCTTTACTGCTCGAACACCACTGCACTGCCCCAAACCCTGAAACACCACCCCCAGCACGACCCCTACACTGCCCGAACACCACTGCCCCAAACCCTGAAACACCACCCCTGCACGACCCCTTACACTGCCCGAACACCACTGCACTGCCCTAAACCCTGAAACACCACCCCCTACACTGCCCGAACACCACTGCACTGCCCTAAACCCTGAAACACCACCCCCTGCACAACCCCTACACTGCCCGAACACCACTGCACTGCCCTAAACCCTGAAACACCAGCCCCAGCATGACCCCCTACACTGCCCAAACACCACTGCACTGCCCTAAACCCTGAAACACCAGCCCCAGCACGACCCCTACACTGCCCGAACACCACTATACTGCCCTAAACCCTGAAATACCAGCCCCAGCACGACCCCCTACACTGCCCGAACACCACTGCACTGCCCTAAACCCTGAAACACCACCCCCTGCATGACCCCCTACACTGCCCGAACACCACTGCACTGCCCTAAACCCTGAAACACCACCCCCTAGAGCACCCCCTACACTGCCCGAACACCACTGCACTGCCCTAAACCCTGAAACACCACCCCCTGCACCGCCCCCTACACTGCCCGAACACCACTGCACTGCCCTAAACCCTGAAACACCACCCCCAGCACGACCCCCTTTACTGCTCGAACACCACTGCACTGCCCCAAACCCTGAAACACCACCCCAGCACGACCCCCTACACTGCCCGAACACCACTGCCCTAAACCCTGAAACACCACCCCTGCACGACCCCTTACACTGCCCGAACACCACTGCACTGCCCTAAACCCTGAAACACCACCCCCTACACTGCCCGAACACCACTGCACTGCCCTAAACCCTGAAACACCACCCCCTGCAGCACCCCCTACACTGCCCGAACACCACTGCACTGCCCAAAACCCTGAAACACCACCCCTGCACCGCCCCCTACACTGCCCGAACACCACTGCACTGCCCTTAACCCTGAAACACCACCCCCAGCACGACCCCCTTTACTGCTCGAACACCACTGCACTGCCCCAAACCCTGAAACACCACCCCCAGCACGACCCCCTACACTGCCCGAACACCACTGCCCTAAACCCTGAAACACCACCCCTGCACGACCCCCTACACTGCCCGAACACCACTGCACTGCCCTAAACCCTGAAACACCACCCCTACACTGCCCGAACACCACTGCACTGCCCTAAACCCTGAAACACCACCCCCAGCACGACCCCCTACACTGCCCGAACACCACTGCACTGCCCTAAACCCTAAAACACCACCCCCAGCATTACCCCCTACACTGCCCAAACACCACTGCACTGCCCTAAACCCTAAAATACTACGCCCAGCACAACCCCCTACACTACCCGAACACGACTGCACTGCCCTAAACCCTCAAACACTACCCCCAGCACGACCCCCTACACTACCCGAACACCACTGCACTGCCCTAAACCCTAAAACACTCCCCCAGCACGACCCCCTACACTACCCGAACACCACTGCACTGCCCTAAACCCTAAAACACTCCCCCAGCACGACCCCTACACTACCCAAACACCACTGCACTGCCCTAAACCCTAAAACACTACCCCCCGCATGACCCCCTACACTACCCAAACACCAATGCACTACCCTAATCCCTAAAACACTACCCCCGCATGACCCCCTACACTACCCTAAACTCTAAAACACTACCCCGCACGACTCCCTACACTACCCAAAGACCACTGCACTACCCTAAACCCTAAAACATGACCTCCTACACTACACAAACACCACTGCACTACCCTAAACCCTAAAACACTACCCCCTACACTGCACAAACACCACTGCACTACCCTAAACCCTAAAACACTACCCCCAGCAGTACCCCTACACTACCCAAACACCACTGCACTAACCTAAACCCTAAAACACTACCCCCAGCACAACCCCCTACACTACCCGAACACGACTGCACTGCCCTAAACCCTCAAACACTACCCCCAGCACGACCCCCTACACTACCCGAACACCACTGCACTGCCCTAAACCCTAAAACACTCCCCCAGCACGACCCCTACACTACCCGAACACCACTGCACTGCCCTAAACCCTAAAACACTCCCCCAGCACGACCCCTACACTACCCAAACACCACTGCACTGCCCTAAACCCTAAAACACTACCCCCGCATGACCCCTACACTACCCAAACACCAATGCACTACCCTAATCCCTAAAACACTACCCCCGCATGACCCCCTACACTACCCTAAACCCTAAAACACTACCCCCGCACGACTCCCTACACTACCCAAAGACCACTGCACTACCCTAAACCCTAAAACATGACCTCCTACACTACACAAACACCACTGCACTACCCTAAACCCTAAAACACTACCCCCCTACACTGCGCAAACACCACTGCACTACCCTAAACCCTAAAACACTACCCCCAGCAGTACCCCTACACTACCCAAACACCACTGCACTAACCTAAACCCTAAAACACTACCCCCAGCAGTACCCCTACACTACCCAAACACCACTGCACTACCCTAAATCACTACCCCCAGCACGACCCACTACACTACCCAAACACCACTGCACTACCCTAAACTCTAAAACACTACCCCCAGCACGACCCCTACACTACCCAAACACCACTGCACTACCCTAAACCCTAAAACACTCCCCCAGCATGACTCCCTACACTACCCAAACACCACTGCACTACCCTAAACCCTAAATCTACCCCCAGCATGACCCCCTACACTACACAAACACCACTGCACTACCCTAAACCCTAAAACACTACCCCCAGCACGACCCTCTTCACTACCTAAACACAACTGCACAATTTGTTACAGGCGTTGCAAAGCAGGCCTGTGGTGCTTACTGGAAGTACCTAGTGGGCTAGTTGGGCCCCAGGGACCCTCAGGATTCAAGGTGACCTAATCCCCCAACTTAAAACGCACCACGGGCGCGTTTGCACAGTGGTGAAGGGAGGGGCGGGGCCTCAGGTGACATGTGCGCAAACACGCCCTGTGGTGCGTTTTAAGTTGGGGAATTAATTCCCTTTGAATCCTGAGGGACCCTGGGGGCCAACTAGACCACCAGGTACCTTCAGTAAGCACAACAGGGTTGCGTTGCAGAGAAGTGAAAAAAGGTGCGTGGCCTCGGAACGCCTCTCTGCAACTCAGCTCTGTGGTCCTAACTGTAGGTACCTGGGGGGCTAGTTGGGCCCCAGGGACCCTCAGAATTCAAGGGGACTTAATCCTGCAACTTAAAACGCGCCACGGGGTGCGTTTGCACACATGTCACCTCAGGCCCCCCCTCCATTCACCACTGTGCAAACGCGCCCTGTAGCGCATTTTAAGAGGTAGTTTTAATCCCCCTGCCCTATTATGTACTAGGCAATACCAAAGGGGATGATGGTTAGAGCAAATCAAACACTCACCCCCAGTCAACTGATCTGGGTTTAATCCATCATCATTCTTTAGCTCACTCCACCACCCCAGTTCAGACATGGCCATATGCAAATCAGTCTGACCCTGTGCCTCATGGGAACAGTCCAGCCCGAACTGCCAAGCCATGTCTATTATGTACTAGGGACTTGCAGAGGAGGTCATGCTAATCACAGGGGTACCCCAACGCATAGTGTTCCCTAGTGTATGTAGGTGTTTTCACTGTATTCTAAGTGTCTTTTAGCATAGCACTGGCTCTGGTTAGTCAGAGTCAGTTACCACCAGTACCCGTCTGAAAAAGTTGTGGGCACAGGATGATTTTGCAACAAGGCCTCTTTCTGCTCCTCTGTTGGTTCTTTCTGCACATCTTTTGCTTCTTTCTGTGCGTTTTTCTTCTTTCTTCACATGTCCTACCTCTGTAGGCATAGTTAGAAACTAGCATTTAAAAAAACCTTTGAAATTCACTTAAAAACATAGGTTTCAGGCACGTTATAGTTAGAAATTAGCATTTAAAAAACCTTTGAAATTCACTGAAAAAACCATAGGTTTCAGACACGTTATAGTTAGAAATTAGCATTTAAAAAACCTTTGAAATTCACTGAAAAAACCATAGGTTTTAGGGACAGTTATAGTTAGTTGGACATTTCACTCGTACAAAACCATAGAAATTCCCCCGTTATAGTTAGTTCAGCTAACTATAACTCGCGCCCCCGCAATGCACTGCTGATGACGTCACATATTACATCACTCATGACATGGTCAGTGACATCACTGATGACATCACTGATGACATCTCAAATGACATCACTGATGACATCATCCATGTGATAATTTCATGCATCTTCTCACACCCTAATATAACTTTTGATACACCCACTCTAAATTACAGACTGCCATTCTCAAAACCATAGACACTCCAACACCAAAAACTACATACCCACTCACTGATTCTTAGGTCTACCTACACATCCACTCACTCACCCATACAGTCACTCATACTTAGTCACTCAGTACAGGACAATCATATGCACTCATACACCTATATAAACACTCACACACCGCCACTCATCCATAGAGGTACTCACACACCTAGTCAGTCATGCAAAAAACTTAATCACACACCCATTTACTCACCTATACAGTTATACACACACCAGCTCACTTACTCATACAAATACTAGCACATTCTTACGCTCTTATACAATCACTGATACAAGTACACACTCCTCCATACAGCCACTCTCACAATCACACACTCTCACTTATAGCCATTTATATACTCCAACACACATATATACTGCCTTTCACATATGTAGTTACTCACACATGTACCACTGAGATATACATTCAATCACTAACACACCCATACACACACTCACCCACCCATACAGTCCATCAAAGTTGCACTCTTGAAACCATGCACCCAGTGAATCACCAACTCACACATCTATGCACAGAGTCACACACACCCCACCCACACAAACACTCAGGCACCCATACAGATACTCAGACAATCAATCAATAACCCATGTAGACACTCATGTAGCTATTCAGAAAGCCATGCAGCCGCTTACAAACCAACAGACAGACGAATACAGACATTCACACAGTTTAGTCACTAACCCATGCATTCAGTAAGATACATTTAATCACTCACTTGTAGAGTCAGTCACTCACGTACTAAATCATCCATTCAGACACTTATACACCCACTCATTCTTCAATACACCTTTCCCTATATATATTAAACATATTTAAACTTTACAGAAACACACAGTCACTGGATGATGTCATCAGTGATGTCATCAGTGATGTCATTTGAGATGTCATCAGTGATGTCATCAGTGATGTCACTGACCATGTCATGAGTGATGTAATATGTGACGTCATCAGCAGTGCATTGCGAGGCGCGAGTTATAGTTAGCTGAACTAACTATAACGGGGGAATTTCTATGGTTTTGTATGAGTGAAATGTCCAACTAACTATAACTGTCCCTAAAACCTATGGTTTTTTCAGTGAATATATATATATTTACATTTTTTTCTTTTTCTTTTTACTTACCTGCAATACACCAATCTCCTGTATTTAAAAATCAAAATGACTTCTGCTGAGCAAAAGTCAAAGAGATAACACTTGCTTCACCTTCAAATCACCAAGGACAATCTCAGGTGTCTGAGGCTATGCAACGAGTATATTTCTGAACCCTCAAGCCTTGCAGCCAACAATATTGTAGCTTTTTTTAAATTTGTATTGGGGATGTCGACTATTGGTTGACCTTACCATAACCTCACTATTCCATTCTTCACACAGCAAGTGTATCTCTTCCACAGAACATGCACAACATGTACTATATGTACCTCTATCCACTTTAATAGTCTTTCTAAGCCTTAATTTTAGTCTAATTATTATTATTGTATTCTATCTATCTATCTATCTTTCTATCTATCTATCTATCTTTCTATTTATCTATACCCTTCCACCTATATGCAGATGACACCCAGATCTATCTGGAAACCTCCTCCATTGATGACATTCAGAGACTCAACAACACTCTTAGAGAAGTCCAACACTGGTTATCAACAAACCACCTTAAACTCAACCAAGATAAAACTGAAATCCTCCTCATCTCCAACAAAGAAAGAAAAAAACCAAATCGTAGAATGGCTAAAAGCAATCGATGCTCTCAACGGTAATCTCACTCTGGCTAACTCTGTAAAATCATTAGGAATCACCCTAGGCCCAAAACTTGACATGGCCAAACACATTAAGAACTCCGCAAAGAGTGCCTTCCTCAATCTGAAGCTACTCAACAAAATGAAACCCTTCATCCCGCCCAAGGACCTCAAACAAGCCACTCAATCACTGGTGCTATCTAGACTCGACTATGGGAATGTAGGCCTCACCGGTACAGCAAAATCCCATCTAGCTCCCCTCAAAACAACTCTCAATTCAGCAGCCAGAATGGTCACCGGAGTTAAGAAATACGATCACATATCACCCACACTCAGAGAACTAAAATGGCTCCCAGTCGAAATGCGTGCCAGCTTCAGAACTGCCTGTCTCACGCACAAAGCCCTGCACACAGGGAAACCTGACTACCTGGCCTCCAAACTCAAGAAGGCCAGTCAGACAAGAAACCTCAGGAGCTCCAACACCCTACTCCTCATCCCTATGAAAACACGCAAACAAAAAACCGCTGCACGATCCTTCACTGGAAACGTGCCCAAAATTTGGAACTCTATCCTAGCTGATATCAGGACTATCCCTTCCTTTGTAGAATTCAAAAAACTCCTAAAAGACCTCTTCCTCAACTGTGCCTTCCTGAACTGATAGCCGCCTCCGAAGCGCACAAGCCTGTACTCTGCAGCACAGACACCTGACACTGTGTCATTAAGACCTACCTCTTTCCCACTTCCCGACCCTTTCCTCGTTCCCTCCTCCCTGAAAGAGGGTCAGCCCAATACACCGTGCACTCATCGAGGTTATCTCAGGACTTCCCTACCTCAATGTTGCACAGCACGCTGGGACTTCCGAACCAATATGTATACCTTTGCCTTATTGTGTGACTCCTGCATTAAAACTGTTGTAAAGCGCTCCGATACCCTCAGGTCTGGCCAGCGCTATATAAAACTCCTTAATAAATAATAAATAAATATCTCTCTCTCTCTCTCTCTCTCTCTATCTATCTATCTATCTAGATATATATATATAAATATATATATATTCACTGAAAAAAACACAGGTTTCAGGAACGTTATAGTTAGTTGGACATTTCACTCATACAAAACCAGAGAAATTCGGCCGTTATAGTTAGTAGAGATAACTATAACTCGCGCCCCCGCAATGCACTGCTGATGACGTCACATATTACATCACTCATGAAATGGGCAGTGACATCACTGATGACATCACTCATGACATCTCAAATGACATCACTGATGACATCACTGATGACATCATCCAGTGAATGTGTGTTTCTTTAAAGTTTAAATATGTTTTATATATATATATGCCAAGGTGTATTGGAGAATGAGTGGGTGTATACGTGTCTGAATGGATGATTTAGTAGGTGCGTGACTGATTGTATAAGTGACTGATTAAGCGTATCTTACTGAATGCATGGGTTAGTGAGTAAACTGTGTAAATGTCTGTATCCGTCTGTCAGTTGGTGTATAAGTCGCTGCATGGGTTGGTGAGTATCTACATGACTGTCTATATGGGTTATTGATTGGTTGTCTGAGTATCTGTATGGGTGCCTGAGTGTCTGTGTGAGTGGGTGGGGGGTGGGTGACTCTGTGCATAGATGTGTGAGGGGGTGATTCACTGGGTGTATGGGTTGAAGAGTGCATCTGTGAAGGGCTATATGGGTGGGTGTGTGTGTGTATGGGTGTGTTAGTGAGTGAATGGATTTCTCAGTGGTATATGTGTGAGTAACTACATATGTGAAAGGCAGTATATGTGAGTGTTGGAGTATATAAATGACTATACGTGAGAGTGAGTGATTGTGAGAGTGGCTGTATGGATGAGTGTGTGCTTGTATCAGTGATTGTATAAGAGAGTAAATATGTGTTAGTATTTGTATAAATAAGTGAGGTGGTCTGTGTATAACTGTATAGGTGAGTAAATGGGTGTGATTGTTTGTTTGCATGACTGAGTAGGTGTGTGAGTAAGTCTATGGATGAGTGGCGGTGTGTGAGTGTATGTATAGGTATATGAGTGCATATGATAGTGCTGTATTGATGAGTGACTGCATGTATGAGTTACTGTATGGGTGAATGAGTGGATGTGTGTGTGTAGACCTAGGAATTACTGAGCGGGTATGTACTAACTGCTATTGGTCTGCCTATGGTTTCGATATTGGTAGTCTGTTTTATAGAGTGGGTGTATAAAAGGTTTTATTAGGGTGTGAGGAGGTGCATCAGATTATCACATGGATGATGTCATCAATGATGTCATCAGTGATGTCATTTGAGATATCATCAGTGATGTCATCAGTGATGTCACTGACCATGTCATGAGTGATGTAATATGTGACGTCATCAGCAGTGCATTGCGGGGGCACGAGTTATAGTTATCTCTACTAACTATAACGGCCGAATTCTTCTGGTTTTGTACAAGTTAAATGTATAACTAACTATAACGTCCCTGAAACCGGTGTTTTTTTCAGTGAATTTCTAAGGTTTTTTAAATGCTAATTTCAAACTATAATGTCCCTGAAACCTATGGTTTGTTCAGTGAATTTCTAAGGTTTTTTAAATGCTAATTTCTAACTATAATGTCCCTATTAAATCCCCTTGAATCCTGAGGGTCCTGGGGGGCCAACTAGCCCACCGGGTACCTCCAGTAAGCGTCACAGAGCTGCATTGCAGAGAGGTGTTCCGAGGCCACACCCCTTTTTACACCACGCTGCAAACGCGGCTTCTGGCGCACTGCTGCTCGGAGGATGCAGTCCACTTGTATCCTGACGTCCTCAGGACACAAGAGGACCTCATCGCCCCACCAGCAGTGCACCAGAAGCCACGTTTGCAGAGTGGTGTAAAAAGGAGCGTGGCCTAGGACCACCTCTCTACAACGGAGCTCTGTGGCGCTTACTGAAGGTACCTGGTGGGCTAGTTGGCCCCCAGGGACCCTCAGTATTGAAGGGGACTTAATCCCCCAATTTAAAACGTGGCAGGGGCGTGTTTGCACACTTGTTATATCAGGCCCGCCCCCTCCCTGCACCACTGTGCAAACGCGCCCCCTGGCGCGTTGTAAGTTGGGGGATTAAGTCCCCTTGATTCCTGAGGGTCCCTGGGGGCCAACTAGCCCACCAGGTACCTCCAGTAAGTGCCACAGAGCTGCGTTGCAGAGAGGTGTAAAAAGGGGCATGGCCTCAGACCACCTCTCTGCAACGCAGCTCTGTGGCACTTACTGAACGTACCTGGTGGGCTGGTTGGCCTCCAGAGACCATCAGTATTCAAGGGGACTTAATCCCCCAACTTAGAACGCGACAGGGGGTGCGTTTGTAGAGTGTTGTAGGGAGGGGGCGGGGCCTCCGGCGAGTTGCAGGTTTCTTTTTTCTTTTTTTTATGTCTTATTTTATGGGAGGGGGGCTGCGTGGCCCCCCTTGCCTTGGCCACTTTTGGCCCCGGGGACCCTATCCCCCGGGGCCTGATCATTTCCTTTAAAAAATAAATACATTTTTTAAAAAAACGGGAAGGGGGGCGCGTGGCCCCCCTTCCCTGGGCCATTTTTGGCACCGGGGACCCCATCCCCCGGGGCCCGACCATTTTTAAAAAGAAATGAACACGGAGGGGGGCCCCCCTCCCGGGCCACTCTTGGCCCCGGGGACCCCATCCCCAGGCCCGGCCCTTTCTGTTGGGGACCGTGGGGGGAGCCCCAAAGCCCCCACGGTCCCACCCACTCCCCGCCTCCTGCGGGAGCCGGCATTGCTTTTGAGCAAGGGGAGCTGCTGAGATGCAGCTCCCCTTGCTCAAAAGCAATCCTGCTTTGCTTCATTGAAGCGAGTGCAAGTTTTCCTGCTCTCACTTCAATGAAGCAAAGCAGGGTTTGCTATGGCAGGGCGGGAGCACCTGCCATAGCAAACAGCAATGTCCTGGGGGGGCACCCCGGGACATTGCAGGAGCCGGCCCTGGGGGGTGGAGGTCCCCAGGGCCAACAAGGGCTCCATGAGGGGGTCCCTCCCTCCTTTTCTAAAGCCCCAGGGAGGTGGTGGTCCCCGAAGTGTGTGGGGGGGCTTGAGCCCCCCCACACACATTTTTAAAAAATTCAAAAAGAGCCCCGGGGAGGTGGCGGTCCCCGGATCTGCGTGGGGCCGCGTGCTCCCCGCATTACTTGGCAAAGCCCTGGGGAGGTGGTGGTCCCTGGGGCGTGTGGGGGGGCTCAAGCCCCCCCACACACATTTGAATTATTAAAGATAAGAGCCCCGGGGAGGTGGTGGTCCCCGGGGCTACGGGGGGCTGCGAGCCCCCCGCAAACCATCAATGAATCTCCGGGGAGGTGGCAGTCCCTGGGGCTGCGGGGGCCCCCGCTATATAATTTGGGCATGCCCCCGGGACCTGGCCCACTTGGGGGTTTAACAATAACGAAGTGCGGGAATCCGCGCTTCATTGTTTTTTTATTTTCATGGCAGGATTCGCGACCCCAACGCGAATTCTGCCGTTTTAAAAAAAATAATCCTTTTTTTGGCCCTGGGGGTCCTTGTGGGACCCCCTGAGCAGGCCTAGGGGGTCAGGGTGTTTCTACCCTGCTCCCTTTTCTTCTTTTTCAACCTTTTTTCCACTCTTTTCTTGTGACTCGGTAACCACTGCAAACTTCCTGGTTTGGAGTGTTGGCAGCCAATCAGAGTGAAGCTCGTGCCCGGGAGGGTTCGCGAAGCCTCTTCGGTGCTCAGATATCGATATTTTTCTTTTTTAAATTTCACAGGAACTACTGAACGGATTTACACCATTTAACAAAAAGGGCATAGTCTAAACCACGACCTACCTTTTTGCCAAATTTGGTGTAATTCCGTCCAGCAGTTCAGGCTGTAGCCTGTAATAAAGTTCCTATGGAAATTAACATGGAGAAAACGCATTTTGGGATGCCCCTTTTTACTCGGCCCCTGCTTAACAAATCACCCCTAAACTTTCAACAAAGAAACTGAGCGGTCCAACCCTGTTTTGGGAAAATTTCATGAAGATTCGTCAAACGGCGCCAAAGATATAGGAAAATCAAAAAATGCTTTTCCTATGGTAACTAGTTCCTAACTATAACTACCTACTGGCGACCGCCAGTAGGTAATAAATATATATATATATATATATATATACATTGCCAGAAAAGTGTCACAGTGGGTACTATTGATTGGGAAAGTTTGGGTGTGATCCATGCAGTGGGGGCCGAGAATTGAGGGCGCAAAATACGTTGCATTTGTAATGTTAATTCCCATAGGAACCTTTAGCCACCTCTACAGTCAAAACCGCTGAAAGGACTTACACAAAATTTGGCAGGGAGGTAGATGTCGGTTCTAGGAAGTTCCCTTTGCTTATTTGATTTAAATCTGTTCAATAGTTTTAGAGAATTTGAAATTTAAAATTATAGTAACATCTCTGGCCATGGATATTTTGGGAAGGTTTCACGTTGAATCGCGAATGCATGCGCCAACGGGAATGCTCTGATTGGCTGGATGCAACCTGAAAAGAATGTTGCAGCCGCCATTTTATCTATCGGGAACAGTTCCCATGGCTGAAAATCTGTGTGAAAGCCCACATAAGGGTTCAGGGTGGAGATGCTCTGACCCCATGTTTGAGAAAGGGAGGTGTTAGTGACATAAGTTATATGTCCAAAATTGATTTTTTTAATAGCGCATGATATTCGCGATGATGACATGGCCACCAGCATGGCCCCCCATGTCCCATCGCTGGGACATCACGACTATCAATGTTGTTGCGAATATTGGTGAAAATATAAAATAATATATCAATGAATCGTTAGTATGCATTGTTATAGAGATATTGATAAATGTTTTTATAGAGTTATTTACATAGTGAGTTATCTACTGTGATGGTTAGAATTCATTATATACTTCTAATTTTTTTATGTGATGGTGGCTATTTAATTCCTGCTTTTGCTCTCTGCCTTCGTGATGTAACCGCGGGGATCGTGATGATCAACGTCATCACGATCTCCGGTCTCACTGCAAAAACAGAAAATAGGTTTTAGGGATTCTTGTTCTAGGAATACACTAGAAAAACATGAGTTTAAAGTGTACAGTAATAAGCCCCTAGTGCGTAAAATACTGTATTATGTGTGCATATATGTGTTTTCACTTTATGGATAAGGCGCGATCAGCGCTGTTAACGACGTCATCATGACGTCCTGAATAACCACGAAAAAGGAAAATAGGTCTGAAAGATGTATTATAAAGAAACTTAGTAGAAATAATGTTTGAAAGAAATATGTATATAGTAATATGTGTAGGGCAATGTTCAGAATGGATTTTTTTACATATTATTTTTGGATGTGTTGGGGGCCACTGAATGTCTGCTTTTGTTTTTCGTTTTCACGAGGTGTCCGCGGGGTTCACGTCGTCGATGCAAAGATCCCCAAAAATGAAAGAATAAACAAACCCTTTAGAAGAAAACTTCACAATATTTCGGGTAATAGGGTGGCTCTGACAAAGAGCCGTTGCGTTGGTTGTGTGTATATGGCTGCTACACATAAGACCGGATGCAGAGTTTCAGGTTACTTGGAAACACCCTGTTGCCTTCATCTATAAAGTGCACTCCATCATTTCTATAAATTCCATGCATGTCAAAACACAGATCTACACAGTTGCCAAACCCAAGTCCCTGTTAATACCTCTCTTTTTTGCAGCCTCTTTAGCCCAATAGATATAGGTGTGGCCCACAATCCATACTCTAAGCATTTTGATGTGAAGGAGCAATAGTAGTCAGGAGAAGGCTGGAGCTGAATGAGGTAATTTTGAAAGGAAATACAGTTAAAATTGAGTCTTTTTTTTTTTTTTTAAAGAAATATTTCATTGACGTTGTCAGCATGAAAGTGAATAAAATTAGGTAGTGTGTTGGATGCCTTAGGAAGAAGTCTTATTAATGGCTGTTGTTTAAGAAACCAAAGGGTATATTCACAAGAACGTGTGATAACTACCGCAAGAGTAGCGTAACACAACTTTCAATAACGCAGCCCATCACGGGAAAATAACCCCGTGTCAACGTGGAATTCACAACAAGGCAGTACCATGCGATAGCCTGCCGAAACTGCGGACAAAGTCTGCGATACAACCACCACGATGGAGATAAAAACACAAACCACAACACCAAAAAATAGGCGATGGCCCAAAGCGCGATGAGGAAACCAGCGACAAGCAGCGCCAGGCCTGCAACACACATCTGGCAGGCATCAGAAACCGCCAAAAAAGCAGGAAAAAAAACCCACACACAAACTGACCAACACCCAAGCACCATGGAGGCAGCCGAAGCAGGCGCAGAGGACGAGCGCAACCCCACAAGCACCCCGGACGACTAGCCTGGGACCGCAGGGACAGGGAAGAGCAAGGACAAGAAGACCAGGAAGACCAAGTTCAGTCTGCAGGCGAACCGGATCATAGTCACGGAGGTGATGGAACACCATCAACAACTCTTCGTCACCTCCAACGTGTCATTGGGCACCAAAAATGGAATATGGCGGGACATCGTCGACAAGGTGAATGCCGTCAAAGAGCACAAGCGGACAATGGACGAGGTCAAGAGGCGATGGAATAACATCAAGCGGAAGACCAAGGATAAACTCTCTGCCAACCTGAAGGCAGCAACGCAGACCGGAGGTGGGGGCCCAGCGCCACAGCTGGAGTTGGATGACATGGAGGAGCTGGTGTCGACAGTCATCAGTGTGGAGACTGTGGCCGGAGTTGGGGGACCGGACACTGCTCGACAGGACACAACACAACTGCAACAGGGTGAGTGACCACCAGGTACTGGGGGGACAGGGGGAGATGGCCACAATGGCACACATGCACAAGCAAGCAGGGCACAGTGCACACCCACAATCACTCTGGGTCCTCGCCCAGACCCACAGACTGTCACAATGTACAATGCCATGCTGTTCGAATGTCAACCTGTACAATGCGGCTACATACATGTGGACACATTGTAATACACCATCTCCCCTTCACATCGCAGGGGCATCTTCAACACCTCCAGCAGAGCAGTCACAGTCACTCTTCACCGATGACGAGGAGGAGGACAACACCAGCATCAACATCCAAACCATCCAAGACCTCATTGACCACCTCCACAACTCACCTCCAGGATCAGGGCAGCCCAGCTACATCCATGAGACCCCACCCACCACCGAAACCACCCAGCAGGAGGCACCCACAGCCCCGGCACCCTCCCAAGACCCCCAGGAACAACAAATGGCCTTCCAACGCCATGTGCTGGAGGGCCAGAGGGAGACGGCCGAGCAGGTCCGGGTGTGGTTCGAGCTCATGGCTAACAAACTGGACACCATCCTTGGGTGTCTATGTCCGCCCCATGGTCTCCAGCGAGCCCTGACTGACATCTCTGGAGTCATGAGGCGGAGGGAAGAATACCTTTCCACTCACAGTGGCCCCAGCGATGCCAGCTCTGAGCTGGCACACATGGGGAGGCTCATGGAGGACATGGTGCGGATGGAGGTGGAAAGGATGGCAGCCACCGCTGCACATCAGCAAAATGTAGCTGGGATCTACCGTGCCCTGCATGTCCTCGTCATGGCATTGCTGCCACAAGGCGTGGTGATGATGAATGCTGCTGCCCCCACACCATCCACATCTCCACCCCCTGGTGTGTCAGTGCCTCCCAGTGCGGCAGGTGTATCCACTCCGGCACCTGATGTGTCACTGCCACACAGTGCGGCCGACAATCCTCCTCCGGCCCCTGATGAGTCAGTGGCACACAGTGCCGCAGCCAGCACTGCAACACCCACAGGTGGGGCAGGGCACAAACACGGGGATGAGGACGTGGATGGGACTCTGGTCAAGAGGACCAGGCACTAGCATCCAGTACCACCACCTTGCCTGTTTCTGCTTGGTGCCACACATGGCCTCAAGACCTACCACTGACCCCCGATACACTCCGAGGCACTCACCTTGGACAGCGACATGGAGTGCCACATGCTGTTAGACGACCAATGACATGGCGGACAGACTGCGGACTGTACCCTTCCTCTTCCGCAGCAGAGGTCATCCCGGGATGGACACTGGCTGGCCCTCCACGGGCCCATATTGTGTGGTGTGCTCGGCATTGCCCTGTACCGCTCCAGCTGCATGACTGCACTGGATGTGCAAGTAAACATCCAGTGACGCACTGCTGTGTGATGTCTTACGTCATTCCTGTGTGGATGTGTGGATGGATGTGGGGACAGTGCCTTCCCTTGCGTCAATGATGTTCATCCTGTGGGATGCCAGTAAGGGGGTGCGACATTGCATCTTGTGTAGCGGGTTCCGTGAACACTGCAGCAGGGACACACGGATCAGTCACTTCCTTGTCCGGACATGGACTGGACCACGCCCAGAGCCCACGAATCATTGTTGCAGACCCTGCACTGGTCTGGCGTACGGCAAGCCAGTCCACTCCGCTTACGCACCGAGGGGGGCCCTCATTGCTACCCGTCGCAGGCGTACTCGCTGGTAGTGTGTGGGTCACTGGTCTAGTCGTCAGCATGTCACAACCACTCCCTGAGGGCAGGTTTTCACACACACCACACCCATCCGGCACATGCATCACAGGCCATGTGACTCCGTCAACATAAGGGGCCGACGATGTCACATTCCCCTCTTCCGGTGGTGACTGGATGACAGACGCCCCACGGTTTGCACTCATATAGGGCCCATGAGTTGCTGCGCACAGGGTTAGTGGCATCCGAGGCCTTGAGTACGGCACGGGCCTACCACCACGTGGCGCAGACTGGGGTTGCACAGGGTTAGTGGCATCCGAGGCCTTGCGGACGGCACAAGCACCCCGTCACGGGACGGTGACTTTGGGTGCACTGAGTCAGTGGCACCTTGAGCTGCTGAGCGGATGTGCAGCCTGCGATGATGCCCCATCCCGCCGGTCCAGACAGCCAGGTTTTGTGTGCCCTGCTGGACCGCCCCGTGGCATCGCGTCCGGGATCCCAGAGTTGGTGGCATCCATTGGGCTGAGCGGGTGTGCAGCCTGCGATGATGCCGGGTGCACTGGTATGTCCTCTGCCATGGAGTAATCAAGACCCAGCACCAAACGTGAGACCTGGTGGCCTGCGGAGCTGGGCTGCATGATGTGGAGGGTGCCATGTCCGCGGGCCCCGGGCTTGTAGCGTGCAGCGGCACATGGTGGGACCTCCTGTCTACGCGGCGGTGGCGGAAGGTGAGCATTGAGGCCTGGGTGTGCATGGGCGGGCATGCTCCGATGGGTGGCGGGAGGGGTTGGGGTGCCTCTGCCTTGGTGTGCATGGGCAGGCAGGTGATGTTGTCTTGTGCAAGTGGGTGTACTGTGCCAGTCATGTATCTGGGCTCTGTTTCAGCTGACGGCTCTGAATGAGATGTGTGACCTGGTAAACTTCCCTACATACCGGCACGTGGTTGGAGACACACCGGTGGCAGCAGGTGAGCAGTGTTGCCTGGGTGCGCAGGGGCGGCACTCTTTCTCTCTCTCCCTCTCTTCCTCTCTCTCCTCTTCTCTCTATCTCTCTCTCCCTCTCTTCCTCTCTCTCTCCCCTCTCTCTTCCTCTCTCTCTCCTCTTCTCTCTCTCTCTCTCTCTCCCCCTCTCTTCCTCTCTCTCTCTCCCTCTCTTCCTCTCTCTCTCTCTCCTCTTTTCTCTCTCTCTCTCTCTACCTCTCTTCCTCTCTCTCTCCTTCGCTCTCTCTCTGTCCTCTGATGTGCGCAGGACACACCTTCTCATCATGTTTTTTGTCTTACAGGCTGTGACCTACGTATTGTCCGGAGGGGAGCGGCCATGTGTCTTCTTTCATTTCGTTGTTCATTTTAATAAAGTTTCATTTGTTGCTTCGAAAGTGAATGTGTGCTGGTCATTTTTGTGACGACACATCCATGTCACCAGTTGTGATTGTGCGGCATCAGGCGGAATATTTTGTACATGTTTAGGTGTGGCTGATGTGGCATGTCTTTGGTCGGGGGGTGCCAGGGAGGGGTGGTCCTGGGGTGGTGGCGGTGGGTGTTGTGGCCCTCTTGGGTGTCCGGGCCGCATGATGGGTGGCTCCATGGCATCTGTTGCCCTTCTGATGTAGCCCTGGGCTGTGCTCCCTTTTGTGGTGCTGGCTGCCGTCCGACTTTACACCAGGTCAGAGCAGGTGTAGATTTCCTGGTGCTTACGCGCCTTATTGCCTGTTTTGTGTTTTTATCGCGGATGTGGCTGGTCATTGTGAATGTTGAGGTGTGCTGTTGTCTCGACTTTTGTCATGGGAACGCCTACTCTGCATCTCATTAGCGATATTTGCGGGGGTCCTCTGTGGCGATGTTTTTTGCGGATGCTATCGCGGGTAAACTGGTGCTGTGGGCTGTTAACGCTGTCTTGTGAATGGGGAGGTAAATTTATCACGACTTTGGATGCGGTAAAGTGCCGTTAATTCGGCGATAGCTCCTTGTGAATATGCCCCCAAATGTAATACAGACATGGATATGCTTTGGAATCTGTGGAGTAAAGCACACCTGCTGTATCTTATTTGGAAGTAGCATGTTCCTTCTAGAATGTGCTGTGAACTTGTGACCTACTGGTTCCACTGGGTTGCTAGGTACACTGAGCTAAGAGTGTATTGGGGGAATGGTGTTAAAGAGACAGAACATTTTTTTTAAGTTGAGGAGTGATTACACAATTTAAATAATGGCAAGCTTTAATTTCTAAATCAGTACTATGTAATAAAATGTTGATAGTATTTAAATTTAAAAAAAATGAAGCTAGTCATAGGTTTGAAATCCCGTTTTTTTGTGTGATTTCTCTGCGTTCGTCATTTTGAAAGAGAGGGAAAAGGTTAACAAATGCTAAACATTCATAAGTGGAGGCAGAGTAGTCTATAATGAAAGACATGATTTCATTTGGTGCCTTTCTCATGATGATAGAGTGGAAAGTGGTTGCCATTTCATAGTTGCTTTGTTTGAATGTAATGTACCCATGCACTCATCGAATCACCCAGGCACTACTCATTCACTAATCCATTACCTCAAGCACTGCCCATGCATTCATCCATTCACTCAGGAACTTCCCATGCACTTTTCCAATGACCCAGGAACTGCCCTTGCACTCATCCATTCACTCAAGCACTACTCATGCACTAGTCCAATCACACAGGCACTACACATCCAATCCTCCAATCATCCACACACTACCCATGCACTCATCCAAACACTCAGCCAGTACTCATGCACTCATCCAATCACCCAGCCACTAACCATACACTCATCCATTCACTCACGCACTACTGACGCATTCATCCATTCACTCAGGCACTACTCATGCACTCATCAAATCATCCAGCCACTACCCATACACTCATCCATTCATTCAGACACTACTGATGCACTCATCCATTCACTCAGGCACTACCCATGCACTTATACAATAACCCAGGCAGAACCCTTGCACTCATTCATTCACTGATAAACTACTTATGCACTTAACCAATCACTCAGGCCTTACCAATAATCTCATCCATTCGCTCAGGCACTAGTCATGCACTAATCCATTCACTCAGGCACTACCCATGCACTTATCCAATAACCCAGGCAGTACTTTTGCACTCATCCAATCACTCAAGCACTACCCATGCACTCATCCATTCACTCAGGCAATACCCATGCACTCATCCATTCAGTCAAGCTCTACCCATGCAGTCATGCAATCAATCGGGCTGTACCCATGCACTCATCCAATCGCACAGGCAGTACCCATGTACTCATTTAATCACTCAGGCACTACCCTTGCACTCATCCATTCACTCAGACACTGCCCATGCACTCATCCAATCACCCAGTCACTACTCATGCACTCATCCAATCACCCAGGCACTACCCATGCACCCATCCAGTCACCCAGGCACAACCCATGCACTCATCCAATCACCCAGGCACTACCCACACACTCATGCAATCAATCAGGCTCTACCCATGCACTCATCCAATCACCCAGGCAGTACCCATGTACTCATTTAATCACTCAGGCACTACGCTTGCACTCATCCATCTACTCAGACACTGCCCGTGCATTCATCCAATCACCCAGTCACTACTCATGCACTCATCTGATCACCCATGCATTACACTTACATTCTTGCAATCACCCAGGTACTACTCATGCACTTATATAATCACCCAGGCATTACCCATGCACTGATCCAATCATCCAGGCACTACCCATGCACTCATCCAATCACCCAGGCACTACCCACACACTCATGCAATCAATCAGGCTCTTACCATGTACTCATCCAATCACCCAGGCAGTACCCATGTACTCATTTAATCACTCGGGCACTACCCTTGCACTCATCCGTTCACTCAGACACAGCTCATGCACTCATCGAATCACCCAGTCACTACTCATGCACTCATCCAATCACCCAGGCACCACCCATGCACTCATCCATTCACCCAGGCACTACCCATATACTCATCCAATCACCCAGGCACTACCCATGCACACACTCAATCACCCAGGTACTACCCATGCACTCATCCAATCACTCAGGCACTACCCATGAACTCATGCAATCAACCAGGCACTACCCACACACACATGCAATCACCCAGGCACTACTCTTGCACTCATCCATTCACTCAGGCACTACCCATGCACTCATCCATTCACTCCGGCATCAACCATGCACTCATATAATCAACCAGGCACTACCCATGTACAAATTCAATCACTCAGGCATTACCCATGCAGTTATATGATCACCCAGGCACTACTCATGCACTCATCCAATTACCCAGGCACTACTCTTACACTCTTGCAATCACCCAGGTACTACTCATGAAATCAATCCAATCACCCAGGCAGTACCCATGTACTCATTTAATCACTCGGGCACTACCCTTGCACTCATCCATTCACTCAGACACAGCTCATGCACTCATCGACTCACCCAGTCACTACTCATGCACTCATCTAATCACCCAGGCACTGCTCATGCACTCATCCAATTACCTAGGCACTACACACACACTCATCCAATCACCCAGGCACCACTCATGCACTCATCCAATCACTCATCCAATCACCACCCATGCACTCATTCAATTACCCAGGCACTACCCAAGCACTCATCCATTCAGTCAGGCACTACCCATGCACTCATATAATCAACCAGGCACTACCCATGCACAAATCCAATCACTCAGGCATTACCCATGCAGTTATATAGTCACCCAGGCACTACTCATGCACTCATCTGATCACCCAGGCACTACTCTTACACTCTTGCAATCACCCAGGTACTACTCATGCACTCATATAATCACCCAGGCACTACTCATACACTAATGCAATCAGCCAGGCACTACTTATCCAATTATCCTGACACTACCTATACACTCATCCAATCACTCAGGCACTACTCATGCACTCATACAATCACCTAGGCACTACTCATGCAGTCATCCAATCACCCAGGCACTACCTTTGCACTCATGAAATCAATCAGGCACTACCCATGCAGTCATCCAATCTCCCTGGCACTACAATTGCACTCATCTATTCACCCAGGCACTGCACTTGCACTTATCCATTTATCCAGGCACTGCACTTGTACTCATGTCATCACTCGGGCATTACCCATGCAGTCATGCAATCACTCATGCACTGCACTTGCACTCATCCATTCACACAAGCACTACACGTGCACTTATTCATTCATCAAGGGACTGTACTTGCACTCACTCAATCATCCAGTCACTGCACTTGCACTCATCCATTCACTCAGGCACTACCCATGCACTCATCCAATCAGTCAGGCACTATCCATCCACTCATCCAAGCAGCATGGCACTACTCATTCACTCATCCAATCATCCAAGCAGTACTCATAAAGTCATTCAATCATCCAAGCAGTCCCCATCCAGTCATCCAATCACCCAGCCACAACTCATGCCCTCATACAACCACTAAGGCACTACTCATACACTTACACAATTACCAGACACTAATCATACAGTCATCCAATCCCCCATCACTACTTATGAACTCATACAATCACCAAGACAGTTTTTCTTTTTTAACCATAAAATGCGGTTCTAAAAAGAACCTTTTTTTGTAACTATTTTTTTTAAACTTTTTTTGGGTCCTTGTGGTGCAGAATAATCAGCAAAAACATGTTGGAAATTTAGAAGATGCACTCAAGAAAAAGGGCAGAAAGTAAATTTGAAAACAAAATTAACATTTGTGTTTTTTAGTCTGCAGCACGCATAGCTGAGATGACCTGTTCTCATGCACTCAGAATTATCCCACAGTCCATGCAGTACATGGCGTCATGAGAGAACTCTGGAGCCATTTCTTCCCTTTGATTTTCCACCCACACAGGAATCTTCTGGCCAGGTGTAGATGTTCTGGGCACTGCTGTTGATGGCCCTGTATGTTCTCTTTGTCGCATCGCCCTCTTAAGTTGTTTGCTGTGATTAGTTTTAAGGTGGTAAAGCATTGATGTTGTGCCACAGATATATTTTGTATTGAGCCTCTAGACAAATCTTTTTCACAAATAGAGCATTTTACCAATTTTGCTACAGTTTTAGTCTCCCCAGAAGGGATTGTAAAAAAGTCCCAGGCAATGCTGTTCTTCTTTTGGGGAGGTTCTTCATCATCTGAATTTTCTCCATGGATTTCCCGGACGTTCTCTTGTGCCACATGAACCATCTGCTCCTCTTCTGTATCTTCTCTAGCCATATACAACTTCAAAACTTCTGAAACTGCAACTTTCCTCTCTCACCAACTTCAGCCACCTGTGCTTAATGCTGATGCAATTAAATGAAGGTTCCAGAAAAATATGGGTTATGATAGATGAAAAGTGTGTTATCCAACGAGATTACTGTACTTTCCGATCACATGACGTTCGCGACGACCGACGTCATCGTGGTTATCGGAAATGGAAATAAAAATTATTTTATAGTAAAATAAATATAGAAACATAATTTTTTATAGTTTCTAAATATGTACCTATGCTCAAATATCCCATATAATATGTACATTTGTGCGATTTTTACTTCGAAAAAACACGCAGTCTTCGCGAATACTGTTGTCATCACAATGCCCGGCGTCACCATGAACACGGAAAACAGTCTTTGAAGATGATTTTCTTAAAACTGACTACAAAAATATGACTCTGAAAAGTTGACAAATAAAGCTCTACTGTTAAATGTACTGTAGAATATGTCTATATATGTTGTACACAATGGGGGACATTTACAAAGAAGTGGTGGAGTGAGGCGTTAGCCGTCAAGGCTTAATGCCTCGCTCCGCCACTTCAGTAAATAAATGCAAGGCTGCACCATATTTGCAAGGATATGGTGCAGCCTTGCATTCCCCCCTGCTCTGGCGCTACACTTAGCAGTGTAGCACCAACGCAGGCACCCTTGCACCATAGTGCGAGGGTGTCTGCGTGCAGTGGAAGATTGTTTATGTGTATGTGTGTCTTTAAATGTTGTTTTGTCACTTCTATGTGTGCTGCTTAATGCAGCACACATGGAAGTGACAAAATGTCATTTTTTAAAGAATTGTTTATGTGCAGGAAGGGTCACCTTCCTACATATAAACAATCCAAGGCATTTTGCTTTTTCCATGTGTGCTACACAAGGGAGCACACATGGAAAAAGCAAAAATGAGGGGCAATAGAGCATTTCTCCTCATTTCGCCAAGTAAAGACCAGGTTTTCCCTGGTCTTAATTTTGGCGTTGCCTCCTATTTATGCTGCTCTTGTAAATAGGGGGCAGCGTCAAAATCAATGGGAGTTGCGGTGGAACACCCACCGCAACACCCACTGCCCACCCCTTTCCCGCTAAGCCTAGCGTGAAAGGGGGCCTTATTTACAAGGCAGCGTTCAGTCCCGTTAAGTGGCTTAATGCTGCCTTGTAAATAAGGCAAAGCCCCTATCGTCACTGAAACATCACAAAAAGTGACGTTATTGTGGCTGGGGCTTGTACGTATGCCCCAATGTGGCAAAACATGCGCTCTTTGCTACTACCGACGTCACCATGATGACTTTGGTAGTCGCGAATATAATTTTTTTTTTTGTAAAGATGGTTTTCTCCACAAATTGATCACAAAAAGAAAAGTTCAAACAATATCTTACTAAATATCTAGACTTAAACTTTATTTAAAAAAATGTCTTTATGTGGATTTTTGGTATGTAAAACACATTTGCTGATCACTGATTCTCCACTGTAAATGCGACAATGTTGTGCTGGCTAAAAAAGTTCTTAAGATTAAAAACAGTTATTAATGTACTTTCTGATAAACGCATACCAAATAAAAAATTGAGTGGTATATAATATATTTCTAATGTACAGTATCCAATTATAGAAATAAAATACGAAAGTCATAGACGCTCACTTAAAAAAAGTGGACTTTACAATTAAGAAATAGAATTGAAAAATAACCTTAGAAATGCACTGAAAAAAACCTAAAGGT
This sequence comes from Calotriton arnoldi, assembly GCA_963921515.1. Lineage (NCBI taxonomy): Eukaryota > Metazoa > Chordata > Amphibia > Caudata > Salamandridae > Calotriton > Calotriton arnoldi. Next base: position 398,721 of record CAWUFW010009202.1, read on the forward strand.
TACAGGGACATTATAGGTAGGATTTAGCATTTTAGAAAACTTACATTTCACTTGTACAAAACCAGAGAAATTCAGCAGTTATAGTTAGCTGAGCTAACTCTAACTTGCGCCCACGCAGTGCACTCAGGAAGGGCACTTAGAGACTCGGAAGGTGTCAGGCAGAGGCCAAGGGCAGGGTCCATTTGCCTCAGGTCAGCTGGGTACTTCAAGAATGAGGCCTTTTGCAGCTTGTTGTCTCCCCGTAGCCACAAAGATAAGCCAGCTGACCCTTGGGGTCCTCTTCTTTGTCCTGGGTACAAGAGGGCGCATGCCTAGTCCTTCACATCTGCTCTCAGGTTACAGACAGCAGATCCAGTCCCCTTCTTATCTTCTCCAGGTTCAATAAATGACTGGCATTGCCATATGTCTTCCTGGCACTAGCTAGTGATGGAGGGGGAGAAAAGACTCCTGGCCCTCCACTTCCTAACTATGAGTAAAAGTTTCCAGAGGTAGCCCTACCCACTTTTGCAGCAGTTACTGTTTGCTTACTGCAAACAGGCCCACAATGGCATGTGTTGTGGCATTTTCAAAATAGCAAACGTCTTCGGCCACACTGAAGTTGGGCTCTCAGGTTTGAGGGTGTTCTTGGGGAGAATACTATGGTGCTAATAGTGTCTTCCCACACCAAACACTATCATCTACTTTGAAGTGGGTACTGTACACACAATTAACCCTGAGACAGAAGTCTGAAGTTGAACAAAAGCATTATCCTACAGCAACCAGACTGGGGATCCACAGGAATTGTTTTGGCATCCTATTCGCTCCCTTTTAAGAGTGCCCCAAGTGTTACATGCGCCTCAACAAAGATGTCAAACAGGATTAAACACTGTGGTAGCACAAGATCCCCACAGCTTCTGTTGTAAATATTCTGTGGAGTTCAGAAGAGGTACCTGCCTATTGTTTGCTCCTGGGAGGCCTTTCACACCTATTTCACACTTATTCAAGGCTGAGCATAGACAGGGAGCTGACAAAGGATTATTCTAATTATCCCTCCGACAGTTCAGACAGGTAGAGGGTAACTTTCTAAATGTTACTTTTTCTTTTATGTTTATTAAAAGTACAACTTCACCATTGAATTGTGTATTAATAGCTATTAAAAATAGTTGTTTAATTTTGTTTCTAGCTGACCTCTCTACCAGGCCAGATTTGCAGCGGCTTTGTCAGCTTGGTTTCTCAGGAGCCCCCTGTTCAGCTCCTGTAAGTCTTAAGCTCTGGCATTTACAGCGGGACGAACCTGAAATCCAGGCCGGGTCGCGGTGCGAGGCAATCGGCTTAACCCTCGATGTCCGGTCAAGCACTTTATGGAGATTTTTCCAAATGTTGCTCCAAACTTTTCCATACGTCTGGAACTTCTTCTCAAGGAATCAAATTGTCTAAAACACAAATCCAAGGTTATGGAGTCTCTGAGTTGCTCCTCCAAAGTTAAAACTACAGTTCCTACAATGCACCTGGCCAAATTCTTAAAAGTTCACTGGCCGCAATCCACACTTTGGACTTCTTGGGGGAGACGGTGCTGGTGAGCTCTGTTATCCTGTTGCTTTCAGGGACTCCACTCCTTAATCATTTTTGAAGCAAGGCAAAGTTCTCGGTGCTGTAGATCCAAGTATGCAGCAGGAGCAGTCCTTCTGAGTGCTATCCTTTGGGGTGCAGACCAGGGTTCAAACAGGACAGTCCTACTTCTTCTTGTAGTTTCAGGCAGCAGATCTGAGTTGCTATGCAGCTCTCAGATATTTATTTAATGTTCTGGGGCAACAAGCAGGGGGGCACCCCTGACCAATAGGGTACAGAGTACCACCCAAAAGCATGACAGCTTCCTCCAAAGTGTGGCATTTTTTGTCCCACAAAGCAGTACAATTTAAAATTCAAGATGGAGAATTTCTCTCTGTGGGAGTAAGACCTGGTTTAGCCAACCCAGTGGTGTGGCTCATTTCCCTGAACACTCCTCTTCCAGTCCTCCTGCAAATTCCATTCCCGGGGATGCCACCTGGCTGTGGGGTACAGGAAGAGGGGGTAGGCCTGGTTGGCATTCCTTACCGTCCTGCTCTATTTGAAGACCTGTTTGATTTACCCAGCACCTGTCCTGGCCTGGTCTCTGCAGCTGCAGAGCTCCCCCATTCAGATAACCTCTATCTCTGTGTAGGCCACTTATACCCTCATCCATCAAAGCAGTTTGGCTAATCCTATTATGGGATAGCCAATCAGGAGAGGTTGCTAGAAGGCTGGATTGTGGTCTATAACTTCTTTTCTGTTTAGTTACGATGCATTCAACAGTGGCAAGTTGTTGGATTTATCATTAACAATCTTTAAGTCCTTCAAATATTAATTTAGCTCACTCCTCTAAACAGATACCCTGTATTACAGTGTTCCCATGTTAGCCTATGGAGCTAAAATGCTACAATAGGGGCAACACTGAATTGGCAGTTTTTCCCTCACCAGGACATATAAAACATCTTTTAAAATGCCCCTGCTTATTTCTACATGGCACCCTACCCTGGAGGTACCTAGGGCAGACCTTAGGGGTGACTTATAGGTAAAAATAAGGTAGCTTAATACTTTGGAAGTACCTATAAATCCAAAATCGAATTTTCATATAATTTCAATTTAAAACAGCTTGCAAAGCAGGGCTGAATTTTAAAGTGATAGCAGGCAACACAGTAGTGCACACGTAAGTGCCACGAAGATGCTGGGCCTCTAAACCTACATACCCTACCATGTATACAGGTATGTTGTCCTTGCCAATTGTAATTAAACCTAATTACCATACACATTTTTAATGTTAGCATATGGACCGAGGCTTGGTTAGCAGAGCCTGGGGTGCAGTCAGTGTCAGTTACCACCAGCATCAGTCAAAAACTGGGGGAGATAAGGGCAAAAAGGATTACTTTCTCACACCTTGTCACTGGAGGGACATGGTAACTTTAATTTTCCACTCGTTTCACTTTTAAAAACCATTCACCCTTCCTTGTGGACTACAGAGCCTGCATAGGGGTCACTTACTAATATTTAAAAGGGTGGTTTTTACTCTGTCAAAAAGGGTTATTTTAACAGGTCGCACTGTATCAGTCAGGCTACACAGGCTAGGCCTGTAGCCATGTTTGCACTGCCACTGTAGAGGATGGCAGAACCAGAGTGCCCTCATGGGCTGTAGTGTGCCCACAAGTACTCCTAACATAACACAACACAATAGGTGCTGCAGTCCAAAAGTGGCATTTGCCTTCCAGGCCCTGAGTGCTATGTATAAACCATATACTAGGGACTTAGAGGCAAGTTAAATGTGCCAATTAGCAGTAAGCCAATATAACCAGGGCTAAAGGGGAGCACAGGCACTTTACAACTGGTTAGCAAGATTAAAGTGCACAGTATACAGATTTCTAAAGCCAACAGAAACATAGGGTCCAGCAAATGGTGAAAAATCTGCGCTGACCACGCAGAAAAGGTGAATTTCTTACGATGATCATCACATTGGTGTGAGCTATACAATTGTGACATGTTGTGAGGTGCTACCCACCATACCAGTGTAAAGGTGATGCCCAGCACATAGTTCGATGATGTCCCACTGATAGGTGAGCTGTCATCAAGATGTGAGTTTGCGTTGAGATATGAGAATGCCATCATGCTGTGGGATGGATGCCTGTCCAATGTGAGAGGTAACCCATTGCAATGTGAGATGTTGTTCTTCAAGTTAGGAGGTGAGTTCACATCAAGATGTGACGTAATGTCTTCACGATCTGGAATGAGTCGGTCATGTGCAAAGGGTATCATCATAATGCCCTGGATTTCTTAGAAGGGAGGGCCTTTCCCACCGTAATTTAGCAAGCCCATTCTTGTCATGGATAGCTATGTTTTATGTTCCAACACTTAATTATACCTCCTTAGCTAATACATGCCTTCTGATGAGGACTCGTATGTCCACATCACAGGGGTCCCTTTGTAGAGAGCAGGATTGCCATGACGATTTCAAAAATATCAGCATGATCATTTGAAGAACAAGCATGTGCCTAAATGTGTGGAAGGTCAATCTATAGCCTCAGAAGCAGTCCACTGGTGGGATAAATATTCCCCTTGGTGGTGTTAGTCGGTAGCTTGTTTGTGTCATGAGGAAGTGAGCCACCGGCCTCCTGAGGAAATCTGCCAACCTTGGTGTGAGCATGGCACCATCAGGGAGGGCCCGAGGCTCATTCCATTCCAGACAGCTTGAAATTTCGACTATGTTCTCAAAAATAACCATTTCTAGACTTGTCCCTCCTCTATCCCACCCCTACTAATTTTATTGCGATCATCTCCCACACAACATTTTCTAAATTCTTTCCTCATGTATTAATCCTTTGACACATCCCAAAACTAATTTTACTATAATTTCCCTTATCCCTTTGTAGAGACTCTTCCCTCCTCCATCTCGCCTTTCACTCATCCCAATCCTCATCTTACTACTATGATCATCTAAATAACAGTTTCTAGACTCTTACCTCTTGTATCCCTCCATTATCCTTTTCAATCCAACTAACAGACTTGCATGGCCACCGCTCAAATTAACTCATATTTCCCTATACTAATCCACCACTAATCTTTTTTCGGTTCTGGAGTAGGGTGCTACTAGCCAAAAAGCGATTTGATGCCTTGTAGTAGTAAGCGCTATATAAATACAATAACAATATTTTTATATATATATTACATACTGGATGTCGCCAGTAGGTAATTATAGTTAGAACCTAGTTTCCATAGGAAAACATTTTTTCTTTTGTCAATATCTTTGGCACCGTTTGACAAATCTTCGTAAAATGTTCCCAAAAAAAGGTTCACTCAGGTCAGGTCCTGTCCTGAAAGTTTTGGGGTGATTCATCAAGCGGGGGCCGATAAAAAAGGGGGGTCCCAAAACGCGTTTCCTCCATGTTAATTTCCATAGGAACTTTAAACAAAGCTACAGCCTGAACTGCTGAACGGATTTACACCAAATTTGGCAAAAAGGTAGGTCTTGGTGTAGAAAGCGTGCTTTTTTAGAAATGGTGTAAATCCGTTCAGTAGTTGCTGAGAAATTAAAAAAATAAAAATATCAATATCTGAGCACCGAGGAGGGTTCGCGAACCCTCCCGAGCACGAGCTCAATTCTGATTGGCTGTTAACACTCCAAACCAGAATGTGTTGGCAGCCATCTTGTGTCTCGGTAACCGAGTCACAAGAAAACAGTGGGAAACAGGTTAAAAAACAAGAAAGGGGGGGCGTGGCCAACTGCCGACGGGAATGGCCGCAGGGTAGCCGAGCTCTGCTGCGCCACTCCCAAAACTATCCATCTAACTTCATCCGCCCTGGCCGGAATCATCTCCTGAGGGTACGACGGCAGCGCATGATATGCGGTCTCATGGCAGGCGAAGTTTGAGCACTACCGGAGGGGGCCGATAGAAGCTGCATCCAGCGCCGGCTCTGACTGGTGGGGCCGGGCTGAAGAACAGTGACGCCTCCCGGTGCGAGAACTTCACGCGAGGCCGCGGCTGTGGCCTAGGTCGCGATCACCCAGCAAGTGTGCACGGGCGGCACTGCCGTCTCCGAAGGTGTGGTGAACGGGTGACTCCTGGGATCCTGACCACGAGGGGCGAGGCGAGTGGTGAGTGGGGCCCTGAACCGGGCCATGACAAATCCCCGATCTATTTTGCCTGGGACTCCGACATTGCGGCTGGCCTCATCTGGGCCTTTCCTCCTTGCTGCTGATCCTCCCGGGAGGGCCCGTTGAGTGAAGTGTACAGACCGGAGGACCTGTGAGCCTACCAGGCACCTGCGGGCCAGATCGTGAGACTCCCGTGGAGCCGACCGGACCATAAGGGGTGTGAGGGTGACGACTAGATACGCGGAGACCTCGAGTGTGCTGCGGGGCCCAACTGAGGGCCTGGATTAAGTTGCCCCCCCTGCGGGTGTTGGAGGAGGGGACCAGAGAAACCTTGGGCCCATTTTGCATCCGGTGGTGGGAACCGACAGGCGGCCATTTCCGATTCATGAGAAAAGGTGGAATCGGGCTTGGGCCTCAAAACTACTGTTGAAGCGTGGTGGCTCCTCTCGGCCACACTTCCAGCTACCACTCTTGTCAATCCCAGTGCCATCCCATCCAGGGGTCTCCACCACGCCTGACCAGAGGTGACTACATCTGGCCCGGGGAGTGCGGGGCCGTCCTGGGCCCCCGACGATCGCCTGTGAACATTCTGGATCCCTCGCGCCATGCTTGGACACCACCGGGAGTGGCTTTGGTTAAACGATTGGGGTTGCACCCGCCAAACCCGACAGGCCAGGTGGAGGAATTCACCGCAGGCGGCGGTTAGTAGTGGGTGCAGCTGGATCCCCCTCCTGTTGCCCCCTGTGAGAGACAAAATGGCGACGGGCCGCAGTGGTTGAACGGCGATGCAGGCCAAGCTAGACAAGTTCACTTGGCAGAAACAACAGGGCGATGAACCCGGAGCGGCTGTGGCCCAAAATGCACCAACCAAACCCACGAACAAAGACCTCCTTGTAGCGATCATCGCAGTGCGTACCTCCCTGGAGACTCGGATTGATACGGTCGCCACGGAGGTAACCCTGATCAGGGAGGATATGAGGCGGATGGCAGAGCGGGTCAGTATTGTCGAATCTGCTACAGCTGAACTGGGGAATGACACCACCCTCCTAAAAAAGCAGGTTTCTGAACTACGCACCTCTCATGAGGCCATGGCTCTACAACTGGATGACTACGAAGGGAGGATGAGGCGTAACAACGTCCGTATCCTAGGAATTCCGGAGCGGGCGGAGGGGCAAGCAGCGGACCTCTCCGTAGAGGACCTCATCTTGAAACAGCTTCAGCCATGTGGTCTGTCTAAGTGCTTCTCCATAGAACGAGCCCATCGTGTACCTGGGGGAAGGCCGAAACCGGGGGCTCCCCCCGACCGCTCTTGGCTCGTGAATTTAATTTTCGTGATCGCAATGTGATCCTCCAGACCGCTCGAGCGGCCCCCCGTTGACAATTGACAACAGCCGGGTCACATTCTTTCCGGACTTCACATTGCGGGTCCAGAGGCAAAGACGTAGCTTCCTGGAGGTGAAAAGGGCCCTCAGAGATCAGGAGATCAAATATGCCATGATGTTCCCAGCTAAACTCCGGGTTGACTCTGAGGGCAAGCTATGGTTCTTCACAAAGCCGGAGGACGCCTCGGACTGGCTCGAAGGCTGGTGGACCGTTGGCAAGAAACAGCTCAAGTCACCAACTGCAACAACCGGAAGATGCGACTGGCGACAACAGCGACGCTCCCCTCCACACTCAGATTCAGCCACTCAGGGACCAGTGGGGTGACTATGAAAACTGATTTGTGATTATAGCCTGATTGTTGGCCAGCTGGTTCTCTCTGCTTATTTGGATGTTATCATGGCCTCGTTTGTATTGAGTTAGGCACCCATGCCTGTCTGGGGCCTCTGATGACCCCATGACTCTGAGCTGTCGCTAACATAGTTGATATATGGTTCTCACTCACAGGTGCGATATGTGCCCCTAAAACATAAAGTTTTGCCCAAAGGGCTTAGCGGCCGGGGCGGATTCTTGGTGTTGAGCAAAATGGTTTTTGGGAGTGGGGTGGCTCACGTTCCCTTAGTTGACAAGGGTGGGCGACAGGCACTCTGCAAGTTGGGGGGGGCGGGCGGTTTTAGGCTCGCTGTGCAGGGAGGCAGGGTGGGGGGGTTTGTTTAGGGAGGGGGGTGTGTTTCACATGTTTTTTTTATTTTTTGCATTGGTACAAAATGATTCTTGGCATTCCACTACTGTACGTATTTCTACAATTTGCGATACATTTGGACATTATTGGCGCTGCCCTTGGCAAATAATTGATCTGTGTCGTGCCTGGCGGGGGGTTTCCTGCTGTCCTTGCTGGGTGGGTCCATCCGAATGTATGCTCTCTTCACCGCAAGTGTTTGATGGCGCCTGGTACAGGACTTAGAGTGGCCACTTGGAATGTGAATGGCCTGGGGGACAAGATCAAACGGGGTATTGTTTTACGCTATGTTAAAAGACAAGAACTTGATTTGGTAATGCTGCAAGAAACCCATTTGGTTGGAAACTCATGCATGGCCCTGAACAGGAAGGGATACACTATAGTGGTACACTCGGGGTTTTCGTCGGGATCCAGAGGAGTGGGGGTTCTTCTCCGAAGGGGTTGCCCGTACATTACCCATAATACATGGACCGACCCTCTGGGTAGATATTCAGCCGTTACAGGCACGTGGGAGGGACGCACTCTGAATATAGTGTCCGTATATGCCCCCCCAGGACTACAGCAATTGACACTACGTGACGTTGGGACGCTGTTAATGGACCTACCCATGGGAACATTGAACTGGGAGGTGACTTCAATTCAACGATGGATGGCTCTAGGGATCGTCTCCCACCCCGAGATGACCCGGTACGAGGCTCGCAACTCCAGGGGTTTGCCAACGCCATGGGTATGGTAGACATATGGAGGTGGCTGAACCCCGCACACACTCACTTCACCTTTCAATCGGGTGCGCATGGGAGTCAATCCCACATTGACTACCTGTTCACCCTCGTCCAAGACATACAAACTTTCAACAAGGCCCGCTGTCTGGCACGAGGAATATCTGATCACTCACCGCTTTTAACGACATTTGGCTTACCTCGGACCGGGCAGCCTGGCTCTATCAAGATACAACCGTGGGCGCTTAAAATACCTCACATTAGAGATACCCTCTTTCAGGACACTGACTATTATTTTGAAGAAAACGTTGGATCAGTGTCCTCAGCAGTGACGCTCTGGGGGGCGTTTGGAGCTGTAATTAAGGGCAGAGCACTATCTTTAACGGTGGGGCATCGAACCGAACGCTCCCGAAGAGTGGTCGAAATAGAAACAGACATATTAGCACTGGAGGCAACCCTTTCGCAGGCCCCTGATCCCACTATACAACACACTCTCAATGTCATGCGACAAGATTATAGACAGCTCCTTTTGGAGGAAGCCACAATGCGCTCATTGAATACCAGGCATCTAATTTATGAACAGGGCGAGCATACAGGCAAGCTCCTGGCTTGGCTGGAGTGTAAGGAGCAGGCGACACGATGGGTCCATGCTATAGCTGGCCCCGATAAGGTGCTCCTTACCGACCCTCAAGAAATCGCTAATACATTTGCCGCTTATTTTGAAGACAACTATAAGGTCTCCGATGCATCTCAGGACCCACTCTCGGCGGATCTGCTTGCCACAATCAATATGGTGTGCCTCTCCCTACAGGATAGGATGCCTTAGAGGCAGACATTACCGTGGTGGAGGTTCAAAAAGCCATAACGGGGGTACATTGCGGCAAAGCGGTGGGCCCTAATGGACTTCCTATTGAGCTCTTCAAGCCTATGTCTGCAAAATTAGCACCCCATCTTTTGGGCCTATATAACGAATGCTACCAGTCAGGGCTCCTTCCTGCTGATATCCGTACTGCAGCTATAGTGGTTGTTCACAAGCCCAACAAACCCGCGGAAGACTACAAATCGTACCGCCCAATATCCCTTCTCACAGTAGAAGCTAAAATCCTTGCCAAGCTCCTGGCTAACCGACTCCTCCCGTATATCACAGATTTAATTCACCCTGACCAATCTGGCTTTATGCCGGGTAGGAATACAGCCAGAAATCTACGACGGGTGAATGGGGCCCTGGGGAGATTAGGCACTATTGAGGAGGAAGCAATCCTGTTATCCCTTGACGCCACCATGGCGTTTGATACCATTGAGTGGGACTTCCTCTTTACTGTGTTGAGTCGAGTGGGATTCGGCCCCCGACTGACAGGCTGGATTAAGCTCTTATACACACAACCCACTGCATACGTCACAGTCAATAACCATCGCTCTGCCACTTTCCCCCTCCACCGGGGCACAAGGCAAGGTTGCCCGCTGTCCCCACTTCTTTTTGCCCTGGTATTGGAGCCACTTGCTGTTTGGATCAGGGGGGACCCGGGTTTGCGGGGATTCAAATGGACACACAATCACGAAGATCGCATTTCCCTATACGCGGACGATATCCTCCTCTACCTAGCTTCTCCAGCACGTTCGCTGCGGAGAGTCCTCCATATAGTTCATATATTCGGAGCGCATTCTGGGTATCGGATAAACTGGTACAAATCCCAGTTGTACGTACTGAGGGGCAATCCCCCGCCTAGCACGAGGGGATACGAGATACCGGTGGCCACTCAAGGCGTTCGATATTTGGGAGTGTTTGTAACCGCGGATACTAAAATCTTTTTCGAGCGAAATCTACGGGAGCCTCTCCAACGTCTCAAATCGGATGCCCAACATTGGCGTTCCCTCCCTCTCACCCTTTTGGGACGTGCATCCCTGTTTAAGATGCTCGCGCTCCCGCGTTTTCTTTATGCACTCCAAAATACTCCATTCCCAATCCCAGACTCCTATTTTGCCCAAATCGACAGTGTGGTGCGCGACTACTCTGGGAGGACCGTCCACCTTGGATCGCTATGAACAAACTCACCAGGGGATGGTACGACGGGGGGGATAGGATTGCCTGACATACGGCTTTACTACCAGGCATCCCAACTGACGGCAATTAAGAGTTGGGTGTTCGGCCCACACGGCGACCCCAATTTCCGCACCGACCACTGGCTCATGGGACGAGGGGGCTACAACAGGGCATTATATACCAACCCCCGTAGACTTAACTTGACAGGCCCCACGGCTCGCACTGTTGAAATATGGCACGGCATCACGAGGAGAATGGGGTGGCATAACTGCCTAACGAAAGCAACTCCGCTGTGGGAGCCGGATATCCTGGGTGGTCTCAGTAAATGCCCCGGGTTTGATAAGTGGGACACTATCGGGATCTCTACTATGGGGTACATGTGGGTGAAGGGGAAACTGGCCACGTTCTCCGACCTCCAGACTAAATACCGCCTCGAGCCCTCGGAGACGTTTAGATATCTCCAAATCAGGCATGCCATCTCCATGGCCTTACCAAGGGACACCCCTCTCCCTGACTCTTCTCCATTGGAGGATCGGTTGTTACTGGATCCTATGGAGGCCAAGGCTATCTCCCTAACATATAAGAAAGTGGTAAACAATCGTATTAATCCTATGCGCAAAGTACATACGAACTGGGAGTCTGATTTGGGTGCTATAGAGGAAGAAGACTGGAGAGATGCCCTCGCCTCTCCTAGAGAGGCAGCAATTCCCCAGCGTCTCCGCCTCATACAACTTAAAATACTCCACTGGGTATACATTGATGCTAAGCTACTGTTCCGACTGGGGAGGCGACCGGATCCGCTCTGTCTTCGACATTGCAACCAAGTCGGCACTTTCATACACATATTATGGGAATGTCCGCACATACAAAACTATTGGGAAAGGGTGACACGCCAGTTGGCCAGGACATGTGACAAGCCCCTGCGTCCTTCTCCCAAACTCTGCCTCCTCAATATATGGGAGGCTACCGACCTTTCCCAGATGGAGCAGGCATGGGCCGCAATGGGGTGGATGATTGCAAAGCGTAATATAGCACAGAAGTGGGGACAGGATACTAGTCCGCAGGTAACAGACTGGGCAAGAGACATGGACTGTGCAATGATAGCTGAGAAAATGGTCTTCAAGGGACGGGGATGCCCCAGAAAATGGGATCATAAATGGGGAAAATGGAACAAATAACGAGGGGACATCTGCATCTCCCCAACAGTGGAAATGCGACGTGAGAGGCAAGCACTAATGGCCCGCCTCATGAACGACGCTGGGCCCCTTCCATTGGCAATATGACAAGTAGATAAGTGAGTGACCCCAAACAAACAAAAGCATGCTAGAGTGAGGTACGGCTTTCGTCCATATATGTGTTGCGGGGATAGTCGGGGGCCTCCTGGGGGTACCGAATGGATGTAGTACTTTACACACTGTATGTACTGTTTGATTCCAAGGTTCTGTTTTCTTCAGTGAACATGTCAATACGACTGTATATTATTTGTACCGATGCACTTTCAAATAAAAACAGTTTTAAAAAAAATAAAAAAAAATAAAACAAGAAAAGGGGGCAGGGTAGAAACACCCTGACCCCTAGGCCTGGTCAGGGGGTCCCACAGGGACCCCAGGGCCAAAAAAGCATTTAAAAAAAAGAAATCGGGCGAATTCGCGCTGGGTTCGCAAATCCAGCCAAGAAAAACAAAAAAAGAAACAAAGCACTCATTTTGTATAAGCCTCCTGGCGGGCCAGGTCCCGGGGCAATGCGCAGCTAATTAGCAGGGACCCGCTGGGGCTTTATTCATTATGTGCGGGGGCACACAGCCCCCCACAGCCCTGGGGACCACCACCTCCACGGGGCTTCTAAAAAAATGCATGGGGGGGCTCCTGCCCCCCCACGCTGCCCCGATGACCGCCACCCCCCGGGGCATTCATCAATATGGGTGGGGGGCCTCACGGACCCCCCCAAGCCCCGGGGACCGCCACCTCCAGGGCTTACATTAAAATAAAAAAGTGGGGGGGCTCCTGCCCCCCCACACTGCCCTGGGGCCCACCACCTACCCGGGGCACTCATTATTTGAATATGGGGATCCGTTGCGGACCCCTGGGCCCCGGGTAACCACCACCTCCCCGGGGCTTTGAAAATGCTGGGAGGGGGGCCGCGCGGCCCCCTCCTGGAGCCCTCTATGGCCCTGGGGACCTCCACCCCCAGGGTCGGCTCCTGCAATGTCCCGGGGTGCCCACCCTCGGGACATTGCTGCTTGCTATGGCAGGGCGGGAGCACGCCTCCCGCCCTGCCATAGCAAACTCCTGCTCTCACTTCAACGAAGCAAAGCAGATTGCTTTTGGGAAGGGGAGCTGCATGTCAATAGCTCCCCTTGTCCAAAAGCAATGCCGGCTCCCGCAGGAGGCGGGGAGCCGGCTGGGACCGTGGGGGCATTGGGGCTCCCCCAACAGTTCCCAACTTGAGGGCATGCCTCGGGGTATGGGGTCCCCGGGGCAAAATAAAGCCCTTTGGGGGGGTGATATTAAAAAAAAAAAAAAAAAAGAGAGAATAAGAAATGGTTGAGCCTTGGGGGATGGGGTCCCCGAGGCAGAATTTAAGTATTAAGAATGGGTGCATTTTTTTTTCTCGCTTGCTTGGAGTCGTCTACTCCATCACGTCCAGCGCGGCCCCCCAGTGTAAACGCGATGGGTTCGCAACTCCAAACAAAACTAATAAAAAAGAATATGCATGTTTTTTAAAAGAAAGATTAACTGTTGGGATATAAGGTGGCTCTAAAAAGAGCCCTTGTTTTTATAATGAGTTTGTTGTAACTACATGTAAGTGCGGATGCACAGCTTTAGGTTGTTGAGGAAAACTCTGTTTCCTTGATCTGTGAAATGCACTCTATCACTTCTGTAGATGTCGTTCATATCAAAACGTAGATTGTTGTTATAGATGGACCCCATTCTATGATCTCTGAGGTATGCAGAAACAGCTTTATTAACATTCTTCCTAGCTTTCTCAAACTGTGGACAGAATTGATTTGACAAGTTCCATTTCTGTCTTCGGCATATGACAGTTTGATGCAAAAACAACATCAACTGTGCAAAGGTGTCCTTCATTAGCATTTCCAGACCTACCCCAGTCAATGTGCCTAGGTCATTGCCACCACAGTGCACAATCATGAGGTCAGGGGGTTGGAGATGAAAAAAGGTTTTAACCAAAGGCAACAATTGCTGCCACTTTAATCCTCTCTGTGCAATCCATTTAATATCCACATTTTGTAAAGCTAGGTCTTTGTCAATACCTCTGCATTCTGCATACCTTTTGCACCAGTAAACATAGCTGTGTCCAACAATTCACACTGTAAGCATCTTGAAGGGATGTTTGGAAGTAATGAAAAGAAGTCTGTAGCTGAGGTAGTCAGTTGGTAGAATGAGATGTATCTAAAATGGTGGACAAGATGCTGTTTTTCAAAAAGTAGAGAATTGATTGGCTGTTTATGAACATTGTACACTTAAAAATAGGGTGCATGTTACTTTCTTTAAAAAGCATGTTTCTGATTGGTTATTAAAAAATGTTTGAAAGGTACAGTAGATAGGATAAGGTCATATTTTGCAAAGGTCAACCACACCTGCTGTTTGTATTTGTAAGCTTCTGTGCTGAACTTCAAGATATGGGGGCTTATTTACAAGGCCCTTGCGCCACTTTTGCGTCATTTTTAACATGGGAAAAGTGAAGCAAAAGTGGCGCAAGGGGCTTGTAAATCTGCCCCATGGTGAACTTGTGACTTGTCAGTTCACTTCAATGTTCCATGAACTGTTGCTATGGAAACTGGAATTAGGCAGAAGGGGGGAAGGCTTGAATGTTATCTGTGGTTTTAAAATGTGGATTTGTAATTCATATATAAGTGATATATTATTAAAGTAAGATTTCCAAAATCAGTGCTATCTTTAGAAGTGGTGTGTTCTTAAAAAATAGTGGTATTTTTATTTGTAATATATTTTTTAACTCCTGTATGGATTTGCGGCTCCATCGCATTGGTGCACGGTGGAATTGCGACTCCAAGAAATTCCAGAACCAGTTTTGGCACTTTTACAAGTCAGTTGGTAAGGTTTAATATGTCTAACCAATAGAAATGTGTTTTACAATTTGAAATAATGTAGGAAGGAATATGATTTGTTACTTACATGTATTTGTGTGGAGGAAGAGAGGGAAAGATTGCCATTACTGGTTTTACGTTGCTGAGAGTGGTGCATTACATTGATTGTGTGCATACGAAAATCATTTATGAGTCTCTGATATTTCATATTCTACTAATCAATTTGGAAGGTGAGTTATATATTTGTGAGATGTATTATGTATTAGCTATATTTTTAAACTTTATGAATTATTGAAAAACTGTGATGTTTGAAATAAATTATTAAATATAGAGATGTGTATTGTAGTTTGTTTTATTGTAGTAAAATATTGTTTGAAATAGATTTTGTATTGTAATATGTGTATTGTGGAAGATGGATTAGTGATTATGGTAGTTTGTTTTAGTGTGTGCATATGTACATTTGTAGTATACCGCATAATTTTAGGTGTTACTTTCAAATTGGATGAGCAGTCTGTCAAGTTTTAAGGTGTGCATAGACTTGTGTCTGAAGTATGTTTTTACTCGTATATGTATTTTCATATGTCTTATACATTTGAAGGTGCATTATGTATAACAAAGGTGTGTGGTTGCTTTTTATGTGGTAGGCTCTAAATTGTGAGTAGAAGTTGAATGGTAAAGATGCAGCAGAAAAGTGTGGTTCAAAAATTTTGAGATAAGGTATTAGTAATTAGAGTAGTTTTTATAAGTCTCTAGAGAGGTACAGTTGAAATATGCCACATACTTTTTGGTGTTTGCTTCAAATTCAAAGTTTGTTCTGTGAATTTTTTACGTGGGTATAGTGTTGTGGTATACACATATGCATGCATGTTTTCAGGAATATGATGAGAGTTATAGCAGAAACATATAAAGGGTTTCTGTTTTGTATTTGCCTAGGTATAACATTATAAGTAGTTGTAGAATGGTAAAGCAGTAGGACAAAAGTGAGCTTTGAGATATATCTGTAGAGATATTATTTATTAGAGTAATTTCTATGAGTTTGTGTAAAGGTATATTTCAATTGTACCGTATAATTTTCACTGTTTGTTTGAAATTTGAAGTGTAGTTTGTGAAGTTTTAAGCTGTGGATGTTGTTGTGACTGAGTTATGTCTGTACTTGCACATGTATTATAGTATATGTTATGTGTGTGAAGATGATACATGTAGAAAATGTTGGGATACATGTATTTGTTGATTATTTTCTATGGGGTGGTACTATCTAAAGGTACAGAGAAATATATACATGGTTTTAGGAATATGGTGAGACTTACAGCAGAGACATCACCTCCAATTATGCTGTTAGGATGTAAGTACTCTTCAAATCACTTACCCAGTACTGATGCACTTATAAAATCACTCAGGCACTCTCTATACACTTATGCAATCACCTAGGCACTACCCTAGTAGTTCTACAATCATTCAGGCAGTACCCTTTTTCTTATGGGATCACCCAGGCAGTACCCTTTAAGTTGTTCAATCATCGAGCCACTACCCCTAAAAGTCCTTTGATCACCCATATACTACATATGCACTTATGTAATCACCCAGCCACTACTTTTGCACTCCTTGAAACACTTAGGGGGATATTCACAAGAACGTGCGCTAAACATCTCCAAAAAATGTTAACGCAACTTTACACATCACAGTCTATTGCGGGAAAATAACCCTGTGTTAACCTGGAAATCACAACACAGCGGTACCATGCGATAGTCTTCTGAAAATGCGGCCAATGTCCGTGATACAACCACCGCGACGGAGATAAAAACACAAACCCCAACACCAAAAAACGTGCAATGAGCCTATTCGCGTTGAGGAAATCAGCGATAAGCAGCGCCAGGCCTGCCATACACACACGTCAGGCGGGAAAATCACTACAAAAGTAGAAAAAACACACAAACACAAAATGACCAACACCGAAGCACCATGGAGGCAGCCGGAGCAGGCGCAGAGGACGAGCAGAACCCCACAAGCCCCCCGGACGACCAGCCTGGGACCTCGGTGACAGGGAAGGGCAAGGACAAGAAGAAGAGGAAGACGAAGTTCAGTCCGCAGGAGAATAGGATCCTGGTCACGGAGGTGATAGAACACCATCAACAACTGTTCATCGCCTCCAATGTGTCATTGGGCACCAAAAATGGACTATGGCGGTCCATCGTGGACAAGGTGAATGCCGTCGGAGAGCACAAGAGGTCAATGGACGAGGTCAAGAGGCGATGGATTGACATCAAGCGCAAAACCAAGGAGAAACTTGCAGTCAACCAGAAGGCAGAAATGCAGACTGGAGGTGGGAGCCCAGCGCCACAGCTGGAGCTGGATGACATGGAGGAGCTGGTGTCGACAGTCATCAGTGTGGAGACCGTGGCAGGAGTCGGGGCACCGGACACTGCTCGACATGACACAACACAACGGCAACAGGTTGAGTAGCCACCAGGTACTGGGGGGACAGGGGGAGATGGCTGCAAACTCAGGGTCACCCTATGACCCATGTCCAGTGGCAGTGGCCAAGCTGGCTCCGATCCCTATCGCATCACTGCTATTACCAATTTTTAATGACATGTATGCAACTGGGGAGTTTCCTACATGTTGGAAATTAGCCTCCATCCTGCCCCTATTAAAAAAAAACAATCTGGATCCTAACGATCCCAACAACTTCCACCCCATTTCTAGGCTTCCACTCCCAGCGAAACTGATAGAAAAAAATATGAATACACAACTCAGTGCCTTTCTAGCAGAGACACAAGCTTTGGATTCTTCCCAATATGGCTTTAGGGAAGGCCATAGCACTGAGACTGCCCTCATTAAGGCCACAGATGAGATCAGGGGAGCTGTAGATCGGGGGGGCAAGGCAGTTCTGGTGTTGTTGGATCTGTCCGCTGCCTTTGATACGGTACATCATGATACTTTGATGGACCGTCTAAAGGCATGCGGGGTCCGTGGGAAAGCTTGGGACCTTTTAAGATCCTTTCTATCTGGCAGGAGACAAATTGTTGCACTGGAGATCATCAGTCAAAACCGTTTGCACTGCCCTGTGGGGTCCCACAGGGCTCTTCCCTTAGCCCCACACTTTTTAATGTTTATGTCTCCTCTCTGGCGCCTATAGTTAGGGCGTTTGGATTTGGCTTGACATCATATGCAGATGACACCCAAATTGTAGTGTCACTGCTACCCGGAGAGGAGGCTGGTTTAGACAATCAATTCCAAGAGTGTATGTTATCAGTGGGGAGCTGGATGGCAGAGAATTGCCTAAAACTCAACACTGGTAAAACAGAAGTCATGTTGTTTGGAAACAATATTAACTTCTGGACTCCAAACTGGTGGCCAGACTCGATGGGCTCTCTCCCCTCACCCACTAATACGGTGAAAAACTTGGGTGTGATAATGGATGAGGGTCTTACCTTTAGGCAACAGGTTAATTCAGTGGCACCTTTTATGTAATCAAAACAATTAGAAAAATATTGCCGTTCCTGCCCCCGAGCAGCCGACAAACAGTGGTCACAACTCTTGTTATGTCGAGATTGGACTACTGTAATAGTTTGTACCTTAATGCTCAACAAAGGCTCCTGAATAAACTTCAATCACTGCAGAATGCAGCAGCCAGACTGCTTTTGGGCACACCTCGGTTTGCGCCCATTACCAAGGAAATAAACAAATTGCACTGGTTACCGGTAAGAAACCGAGTAAGCTTTAAAGCCCTGTGCCTGGTCTTCAAGGCGTTGCATGGTTCAGGCCCTGACTACCTAAAACAGTATCTCCATTGGTACACACCGAAAAGGCCACTTCGCTCATTAGGGGCTAGGTTGGCCTCAGTGCCACGCATAAAAAAAGTTCGATGGGGAGGCAGAAGTTTCACTTACAATGCGGACAAGGCCTGGAACGATCTGTCGTTCCTGTTAAGATGCATCACGAACCTCTTGGCTTTTAGGAAAAGCCTAAAGACCTGTCTCTTTGCCCAATGAACTTCTTTCTTTGGCCACATGAGATATAACTAGCGCCAGGACACCATCGGGTAGCAGCTAGGCTGTATAAATATCATTAACATTAACATTAACATTAACAATGGCACACATGCACAATCAAGCAGAGCACAGTGCACACCCACAATGACTCTGGATCAGGGCCCTGATCTACACACTGTCACAATGTACATTGCCATGCTGTCTGAATGTAAACATGTACCATGTGGCTACATACATGTGGACACATTGTAACACAGCATCTCCCCTTCACATTGCAGAGGCACCGTCAACACCTCCTGCAGAGCAGTCCCAGCCACTCTTCACTGATGACGAGGAGGACACCACCAGCATCGACACCCAAGCCCTCCAAGACATCATTGAACTCATCTGCCAATCACCTCCAGGACCAGGGCAGCCCAGCTGCATCAAGGAGACCCCACCCACTCCACAAACCACCCAGCAGGAGGCACCCACAACCCCGGCTGTCTCCCAAGACCCCCCCGAACAACACATGGCCTTCCAACGCCGTGTGTTGGAGGTCCAGAGGGAGATGGCTGAGCAGGTGCGGGTAGGGTTCGACCTCATGGCTACCAAACCTGACGCCATCCATGGGTGTCTGAGTCTTATTAGGGACTACCTCCAGTCCCTAACGGACACCCACACGCCGCTCCATGGTCTCCAACGAGCCCTGGCTGACATCGCTGGAGTCATGACTCGGAGACAAGAACACCTGTCCACTCAGAGTGGCTCCAGCGATCTCAGCCGTGAGATGGCACACATGCGGAGGCTCATGGAGGACATGGTGCGGATGGAGGTGGAAAGGATGGCAGCCACCACTGCACATCAGCGAAATGTAGCTGGGATCTACCATGCCCTGCATGTCCTCATCATGGCATTGCTGCCACAAGGCATGGCGCAGATGAATGCTGCTGCCCCTACACCATCCACATCTCCGCCCCCTGGTGTGTCAGTGCCTCACAGTGCGGCAGGCATTTCCACTCCGGCACCTGATGTGTCACTGCCACACAGTGCGGGCGACAATACTCCTCCAGCCCCTGATGTGTCAGTGGCACACAGTGCCGCTGTCGGAGCTGCACCACCCACAGGTGGGGCAGAGCACACATGTGAGGACGAGGATGTGGATGGGCTTGAGTTAAGAAGGAGGCACTAGCATTCATGTCCGCCACCTGGCCTGTTGATGCTTGGTGCCGCACATGGCCCCATGACCTTCCACTGACCCCTGATACACTCTGCTGCACTCACCTTGGACCGCGACATGGACTGCCATATCCTGTTTGGTGACCAATGACACGGCGACCAGACTGCGGACTGTACCCTTCCTCTTCCGCTGTACTTGTCATTCCCCGATGGACTCTGGCTGGCCCTCCACGGGCCCATATTGTGAAGTGGGGTTGGCATGGCCCTGTACTGCTCCAGTTGCAAAACTCCACTGGATGTACATTAAACATTCAGAAAAGCACTGCTGTGCCATGTCTTTCATAATTCATGTATGAAGGTGTGGATGAATGTAGGCTCAGTGATTCCCCCTAACGTCAATGATGCTCATCTAGTGGGATTCCAGTCACAGTGTGCTACATTGCCAATTGCGTTCCGGGTAACGTAGACACTACAATAGGGACACACGCATTAGTCATTTCCTTGTCCGAACATGCACTGAACCATGCCCAGAGCCCCTGAGTCATTGTTGCAAGCCCTGCACTGGTCCGGCGTGCGTCATGCCAGACCACTCCGCTTACGCTCCGAGGGGGGGCCACATAGCTACAAGTCGCAGGTTTACACGCTAGTGGTCTGCAGGTCGCTGGTCTAGTTGTCAGCATGTCAGGGCCACTCCCTGAGGGCAGGTTTGCACACACACCACACCCATCCGGCACAGGCGTCACAGGCCATGTGACCCCGCCAATATAAGGGGCCGACAACGTCACATTCCCCACTGCCGGTGGTGACTGGATGACGGACGTTCCACGATTCTCAATCATAAAGGGCCCATGAGTTGTTGCGCACAGGGTTAGTGGCACCCGAAGCCATGCGGCCCTCACGGGCCTACCACCACGTGGCGCTGACTGGGTTTGCACAGGGTTAGTGGCACCGAAATTGCTGAGCGGGTGTGTGGCCTGCGATGATGACGTGTGCACTGATGTGGTCTCTGCCATTGATGCCTCAGGACTCAGCGTCATGTGTGGGACCTGCTGGGCCACGTTGCGGGTCCGCATGATGTGGACCATGCCATAGTGGCGGGACCTGGGCCTGGAGCTTGCACGGGCACGTGGTGTGCCCACTGGTGGACACACCTTTGGCGGCAGGTGAGTAGTGGGGCCTGGGTGCGCAGGTGCAGACAGCCAGCGCTGGCCGGCGGGAGGGGGTAGGGTGCGGCTGCATGTGTGCGCAGGACGGACAGGCGTTGTTGCTGTGTGCAGTGAGATGGACTCTGCCATGATTGACTCTGGCCTCAATTACAGTTTGCAGACCTGGTGGCTTGCAATGTATACCGGCACGTGGTTGGAGACACACCGGTGGCAGCAGGTGAGCAGTGGTGCCTGGGTGCGCAGGGCGGCAGTGTCCCTCCTTCTCTCTCTCTCTCTCTCTCTCTCTCCCTTCCTTTCCTTCTCCCTCTCTCTCTCTCTCCCTTCCTTTCCTTCTCTCTCTCTCTCTCCCTTCCTTTCCTTCTCCCTCTCTTTCTCTCTCCCTTCCTTTCCTTCTCCCTCTCTCTCTCTCCCTTCCTTTCCTTCTCTCTCTCTCTCTCCCTTCCTTTCCTTCTCTCTCTCTCTCCCTCTCCCTTTCTTTCTCTCTCTCTTTTTCCCTCTGCCTTTCTTTCCTTCTCTGTTTCTCTGTGTCTCGCTCCTTTGATGTGCGCATGACACACGTTCTGATTTTGTGCTTTATTTTCCAGGCTGTGACATCAAGATTGTCCCGGACGGACCCGACAGGAGTCTTCCGCATTTGTGTTTTGTGTTGTATTCAATAAAGTTTTTGGTTGTTACTTCAATGATGAGTGACTGTTTCTCATTCTTCTGCCCACACATGTGTTTCTTGTTGTCATTGTGCGACATCATGCGCTTTTTGTGGCTCTTGTGTCGTGCAAGGTATGTGTTTGTCCCGGGGAGGGTCCGAGGGGGGCCTGGGAGTGGTGGCGGTGGGTGTTGTGGCCCTCATGGGTCTCCGAGCTGCATGATCATTGTCTCCATGGCATCTGTGGGTCTTCAGATGTGGCTCTGGGCTGGGCTCCCTTTCATACTGCAGGTAGTCATCCTGCTTAACACCAGCAGTAGGCAGGTGTTAAATCCCTGCTGCTACCGTGGCTTATCGCCTGTTTTTGATTAACATCGCAGATCTGGCAGTTCGTTGTGAAAGTGGTGTAGTGGTGTTTGCGTGTGTTTTTGCACGGGAACGCCTACTCTGCATCTCATTAGGGTTAGTTGGTGGTGTCACCCGTGGAGGTAAATTTTGCGGCAGTTATCGCGGGAATACTTGCGTTGTCTGCAGTTTGCAACCGCTTGTGAATGGGGCGTTAAATCTATCTCCACTTTTGATGCGTTAAGGTGGCGATAACTCGGCGATAAGTCCTTGTCAATATGCCCCTTACAGTAGTACTACTTGAATCACCAAGGCACTATCCTTTTGTTTATAAAAATCACCTAAGCAGTTCCTATGTACTCTTGAAATCCCCTAGGCACTATCACAGTACTTCTGCAATCACCCAGGCAGTACTGATGCACTTATAAAATCACTGAGACACTTTCTATGTACTCTTGTAATCCCTCAGATATTAGCTTTTAAGTCATACAATCACCCAAGCAGTACGTTTGCATTCCTCCAATCACCCTGACAGGATCTATGCACTCTATCAATCAGTTACCCAGTACCAATGCACTTATAAAATCACTCAGGCACTACCTATGCACTTATGCAATCACCTAGGCACTACCCTAGTAGTTCTACAATCATCTAGGCAGTACCCTTTTTCTTATGGAATCACCCAGGCACTACCCTTTAACTTGTTCAATCACCCAGCCACTAACCCTAAAAGTCCTTTGATCACCCATATACTACATATGCACTAATGTAATCACCCAGCCACTACTTTTGCACTCCTTGAAACACTTAGACACTAAAGTAGTACTACTTGAATCACCAAGGCAGTATCCATGCACTTATAAAATCACCTAAGCAGTTCCTTTGTACTCTTGAAATCTCCCAGACATTATCTGTGTATTTATGCAATCACCAGGCATTACATATGTATTCTTAAAATCCGCCAGACATTACTTCTGCACTTATGCAATCATGAATGTATTATCTAGCCTCCCTATTTTAGTCTGTCTTTGCTCGCTCGTTGGTCCGCTTAGCGCAGAGATACCCCTTCGGGGGTGATTCAGGCGCTCTACAAAACTTTTAAATAAATAAATAAATAAATATACAGTTTTTTAATGTTATGTTATGTTAATAACTTTTATTAAGCGCAGCGGTTACCTGGCGCTAGATTATTTATCCTGAAGGCAGAGAGCAAGGAGGAAAAGGATTTATTCAGTAATAAGCCAGGTCTTCAAACCCTTCCTGAAGTCTAAAAGATCAGTGGCTTTTCTAAGGCGAAACGGAAGGTCGTTCCAGGCTTTCGCCACGCAAGCAGCAAAGCTTCTGCCCCCCCACAAAGCTTTTTTAATCACCTAGGGAATACCTTTGTTCTCCTTCAATCACCGTGTGGAGATCTATGCACTTCTGTAATCACTTAACCAGTGCCCATGCACTTATATAATCACCTAGGCAGTACTTTTACTCTACTCCAATCACTGACGCACTATGACAGTACTTCTCAAATCACCCAGGCACTACTGATGCAGTCATAAAATTACCCAGTCACTTCCTATGTACTCTTCTAATTCCTCACATATTAGCCCTCAACTCATGCAATTACCCAGGCATTACTTATGTATTCCTTAATCCCCCAGACATTACCTCTGCAGTCATGGAATCACGAATGCATTAGCTCTACACTTATTCATTCACTGAGGCAGTACCCTTGCACTCCTCCAATGACTCTCACATTACCTCTGCACTCATACAATCACCCAAGTATTACCCATGCAGTCTTCCAATCATTCAAGCACTACTCGTGCACTCATGCAATCACCCAGGCACTACCCTTGCATTCCTTCAATCACCCAGCCACTACCCCTGAAGTCCTTCAATCACCCAGCCACTACCTATGCACTTATGAAATCACCAAGGCACTACTTTTGCAGTCCTTCAATCACTTAGACACTACAATAGTACTACTCCAATCATGAAGGCAGTATCCATGCACTTATAAAATCCCCTGGGCAGTACTTTTACACTTCTCCAATCACTGACGATCTATGACAGTACTTTTCAATTCACCCAGGCAGTACTGATGCACTTATAAAATGACCCAGTCACTTCCTATGTACTCTTCTAATCGCTCACATTGTAGCCCTTAACTGATGCAATCAAGCAGGCATTATCTTTATACTGCTTAATCCCCAGGCATTACTCTTGCACTCATGCAATCACTCAGGCACTTCAATAGTACTACTCCAATCACCAAGGCACTATCCATTCGCTTATAAAATCACCTAGTGTTACAGCAAACAAATGATGGACGGAATGCTGACAATGCAAACATTCTCCCCCAGTCAAAAGATCTGGGTTAAATCCATCGTTCTTGTGCCCACTACGCCACCCCAGTTTGGACCCAGCCATATGCAAATCAGTCTTGACCCTGTGCCCCATGGGAACAGTCCAGACCGAACTGCCAGGCCAGGTCCTCCCTGGACTGGAAACAAGCATCCTGGGACCGGTTTCAGGGTATGTCACCCTTATTCAGCCAGGCTAGCTTGAATCCAGTGGCACAGTGAGCAAGGGACCCACGTCTGGGCATATCCATCCCACTTAGGGCGAAAAGTGTTACAGCTAACAAATGATGGACGGAATGCTGACAATGCAAACATTCTCCCCCAGTCAAAAGATCTGGGTTAAATACATCGTTCTTTTGCCCACTACGCCACCCCAGTTTAGACCCAGCCAAATGCAAATCAATCTTGACCCTGTGCCCCATGGGAACAGTCCAGACCGAACTGCCAAGCCAGGTCCTCCCTGGACCGGAAACAAGCATCCTGGGACCGGTTTCAGGGTATGTCACCCTTCTTCAGCCAGGCTAGCTTGAATCCAGTGGCACAGTGAGCAAGGGACCCATGTCTGGGCATACCCATCCCACTGAGGGCGAAAAGTGTTACAGCAAACAAATGATGGACGAAATGCTGACAATGCAAACATTCTCCCCCAGTCAAAAGATCTGGGTTAAATCCATCGTTCTTTTGCCCACTACGCCACCCCAGTTTGGACCCAGCCATATGCAAATCAGTCTTGACCCTGTGCCCCATGGGAACAGTCCAGGCCGAACTGCCAGGCCAGGTCCTCCCTGGACCGGAAACAAGCATCCTGGGACCGGTTTCAGGGTAAGTCACCCTTCTTCAGTCAGGCTAGCTTGAATCCAGTGGTACAGTGAGCAAGGGACCAACGTCTGGGCATACCCATCCCACTTAGGACGAAAAGTGTTACAGCAAACAAATGATGGATGGAATGCTGACAATGCAAACATTCTCCCCCAGTCAAAAGATCTGGGTTAAATCCATTGTTCTTTTGCCCACTACGCCACCCCAGTTTGGACCCAACCATATGCAAATCAGTCTTGACCCTGTGCCCCATGGGAACAGTCCAGACCGAACTGCCAGGCCAGGTCCTCCCTGGACCGGAAACAAGCATCCTGGGACCGGTTTCAGGGTATGTCACCCTTCTTCAGCCAGGCTAGCTTGAATCCAGTGGCACAGTGAGCAGGGTCAAGCCTGATTTGCATATAGCTGGGTCCAAACTGGGGTGGCGTGGTGAGCAAAAGAATGATGGATTAAACCCAGATCCCTGTGACTGGGGGTGAATGTTTGCATTGTTCAGCATTCCGTCCATCAATTGTTTCTTTTGCATATAAAATCACCTAGGCACTTCCTATGTACTTCTGAAATCACCCAGACCATATCTGTTTACTCATGCAATCACCTAGGCCTTACCTATGTAGTCTTCTAATCAGCAAGGCATTACTTCTGCAATCATGCAATCATGAATGCATTAGCTACACAGTGGTTTAATCACCTAGGCAGTAGCCTTGCACTGCTCCAACCATCCTGTGAGTATCTATGTACTCCTCCAATTACTTAGCCAGTGTCCATGCACTTATAAAATCATCCAGGCAGTGCCTTTATAATTCTCCAATCACTGAGGCACTATCACAGTACCTCTGCAATCACCCAGACAGTACTGATGGACTTATAAATTCACCGAGACACATTCTATGTACTCTTGTAATCTCTTAGATATTAGGTTTTAAGTCATGCAATCACCCACGCAGTACTTTTGCACTCCTACAATCACCCTGACAGGATTTATGCACTCTATCAAACAGTTACCCATTACCAATGCACTTATAAAATCACTCAGGCACTACCTATGCGCTTATGCAATCACCTAGGCACTACCCTAGTAGTTCTACAATCATCCAGGCAGTACCTTTTTTCTTATGGAATCACCCAGGTACTACACTTTAAGTTGTTCAATCACCCAGCCACTACCCCTAAAAGTCCTTTGATCACCCATATACTACCTATGCACTTATCTAATCACCCAGCCACTACTTTTGCACTCCTTGAAACACTTAGACACTACAGTAGCACTACTCGAATCACCAAGGCAGTATCCATGCACTTATAAAATCACCTAAGCAGTTCCTATGTACTCTTGAAATCCCCCAGACATTATCTGTGTACTTATGCAATCACCAGGCATTACATATGTATTCTTGTAATCCGCCAGACATTACTTCTGCAATTATGCAATCATGAATGTATTATCTATACAATGATTTAATCACCTAGGCAATACTTTTGTTCTCCTTCAATCACCATGTGGGGATCTATGCACTTCTGTAATCACTTAACCAGTGCCCATGTACTTATATAATCACCTAGGCAGTAACTTTACTCTTCTTCAATCACTGACGCACTATGACAGTACTTCTCAAATCACCCAGGCACTATCCTTCCTCTCATGGAATCACCCAGCTACTACCCTTTAAATCGTTCAATCACCCAGCCTCTACCCCTGAAGTGCTTTGATCACCCAGCTACTATGTATGCACTTATGAAATCACCCACGCACTACTTTTGCACTCCTTAAATCACATAGACAGTACAATAGTACTACTCCAATCAGTAAGGCAGTATCCATGCACTTATAAAATCACCTAAGCATTTCATATGTATTCCTGAAATCCTTTACATGTTACCTGTGTAGTCATGCAAACAGCAGGCATTAAATTTGTATTTCGCTAATCCTCAAGATATTACTTCTGTACTCATGCAATCATGAATGCATTAGCTATACACTGGTTCAATCACCTAGGCAGTACCTTTGCACTACTCCAATCCCCCTGCGAGGTACTATGCACTCCTCCAATCTCTTAACTAGTTCCCATGCACTTATAATATCACCTAGGCAGTACCTTTACACTTCTCCAATCACTGAGGCACTATCACAGTAGTTCTGCAATCACCCATGTAGTATTGATAGAGTTATAAAATCACCCAGGGACTATGCACTCACCCATGTATTACCCATGCAGTGTTCCAATCATCCAAGTAGTACGTGTGCAGTCATGCAATCACCCAGGCACTACCCTTGCATTCCTTCACTTATCCAGCTACTAACCCTGAAGTCCTTTGATCACCCACCTACTACCTATGTACTTATGAAATCACCCAGGTAATAGTTTTTCACTCCTTGAATCACTTAGACAGTACAATAGTACTACTCCAATCAGTAAAGCAGTATCCATGCACTTATAAAATCACCTTAGCACTTCCTATGTATTCCTGAAATCCTTTACATGTTACCTGTGTAGTCATGCAAACGGCAGGCATTACATTTGTATTTCGCTAATCCTCAAGATATTACTTCTGTACTCATGCAATCATGAATGCATTAGCTATACACTGGTTCAATCACCTAGGCAGTGTCTTTGCACTACTCCAATCATCCTGTGAGGTACTATGCACTCCTCCAATCACTTAACTAGTGCACATGCACTTATAAAATCACCTAGACAGTATCTTTACACTTCTCCAATCACTGTGGCACTATCACAGTAGTTCTGCAATCACCCATGTAGTACTGATACAGTTATAAAATCACCCAGGGACTTCCTATGTACTTTTGTATTCCCCCAGATATTACCCTTCAACTCATGCAATTACCCAGGCATTACTTATGTACTCCTTAATCCCCCAAACATTACCTTTGCAGTCATGGAATCACCAATGCATTAGCTATACACTTATTCCATGACTAAGGCAGTACCCTTGCACTCCTCCAATGGCTCACACATTACCTCTGCACTCATACAATCACCCAAGTATTACCCATGCAGTCTTCCAATCATCCAAGCACTACTTGTGCACTCATGCAATCACCCAGGCACTACCCTTGCATTCCTTCAATTATTCAGCTACTGCTCCTGAAGTCCTTTGATCATCAAGCCACTACCTATGCACTTATGAAATCTGCGAGGCATTACTTTTGTACTCCTTGAATCACTTAGACACTACAACAGTACTACTCCAATCACCTAGACAGTATCCATGCACTTATAAAATCATATATGAACTTTCTATGTACTCCTGAAATCCCCCAGACATTACCTGTGTACTCATGCTATCACCAGGCCTTACATCTGTATTATTCTAATTACCCAGACATTACTTTTGCAATCATGCAATCATGAATGAATTACCTATACAGTGGGTTAATCACCTAGGCAATACCCTTGCACTCCTCCAATTACCGTATGGGGATCTATGCACTTCTTTAATCACTTAACAAGTGCCCATGCACTTATAAAATCACACAGGCTGTAGCTTTACAGTTCTCCAATCACTGAGGCAGTATGATAGTTCTTCTCAAATCACCCAGGCAGCACTGATGCAGTTATAAAATTACTCAGTCACTTTCTATGTACTCTTCTATTCCCTCAGCTATTACTCCTCAAGTCAAGAATCACCCAGGCATTAGCTAAGTACTCCTTAGTGTTACAGACATTACTCCTGCAGTCATGCAATCACCAATGCATTAGCTATATAGCAATTCAATCACTCAGGTACTACACTTGCAATTCTCCAATGTCCTACACGTTACCCCTGCACTCATGCAATCACCCAGGTATTACCCATGCAGTGTTCCAATCATCCAAGTACTACTTGTGCAGTCAAGCAATCACCCAGGCACTACCCTTGCATTCCTTCAGTTATCCAGTTACTACCCCTGAAGTCCTTTGATCACCCAGCTACTACCTATGTACTTATGAAATCACCCAGGCACTAGTTTTTCACTCCTTGAATGACTTAGACAGTACAATAGTACTACTCCAATCAGTAAGGCAGTATCCATGCACCTATAAAATCATCTAAGCACTTCCTATGTATTCCTGAAATCCTTTAGATATTACCTGTTTAGTTATGCAATCAGCAGAAATGTCATTTGTATTCATCTAATCCTCAAGATATTACTTCTGTAATCATATAATCATGAATGCATTAGTTATACACTGGTTTAATTAAGTAGGCAGTACCCTTGCACTCCTGCAATTATCCTGCGAGGTACTATGCACTCCTCCAATCACTTAACTAGTACCCATGCACTTATAACGAAACAAATTACATTGCGCGCTGCAACGCCAAATCGGCGATGCAGCGCGCGCAATGTAATTTGTTTTATTTATTTACTTAACTCTGTTCGGCCGTATGCCGGAGTTTACTAACCCCCACCCAGCCCCTCCCCGTCCGCCCCACCGCCCCGCAGCACTCCCTCGAGGAGCCGCCACTGACTCCTCCAATGACTCACACATTACCTCTGCACTCATACAATCACCCATTACCCATGCAGTCTTCCAATCATTCAAGCACTACTCGTGCAGTCATGCAATCACCCAGGCACTACCCTTGCACTCCTTCAATTATCCAGCTACTACTGCTGAAGTCGTTTGAACATCAAGCGACTACCTATGCACTTATGAAATCACCGAGACACTACTTTTGCACTCCTTGAATCACTTAGACAGTACAATAGTACTACTCCAATCACGAAGGCAGTGCCCATGCACTTATAAAATCACCTATGCAGTACATTTACAATTCACCCAGACCATATCTGTGCACTCATGCAATCACCTAGGTATTATCTATGTAGTCTTCTAATCCCCAAGGCATTACTTCTGCAATCATGCAATCATGAATGCATTAACTATAGACTGGTTTAATCACCTAGGCAGTAGCCTTGCACTGCTCCAATCATCCTGTGATTATCTTTGCACTCCTACAATCATTTAGCCAATGTACATGCACTTATAAAATCACCCAGGCAGTATCTTTACAATTCTACAATCACTGAGGCACTATCACGGTAC
Source organism: Calotriton arnoldi (assembly GCA_963921515.1). Taxonomy (NCBI): domain Eukaryota; kingdom Metazoa; phylum Chordata; class Amphibia; order Caudata; family Salamandridae; genus Calotriton; species Calotriton arnoldi. The sequence goes on from CAWUFW010009202.1 coordinate 428,835, forward strand.
TTCTACAATCACCCAAGCAGTACTGATGCACTTATAAAATTACCTAGACACTTTGTATGTACTCTTGTAACCCATCAGATATTAGCTTTTAAGTCATGTAATCATCTAGGCATTACCTATGTACTCCTTAGTCCCCCAGACATTATCCCTGCACTCATGCAATCACTAATGCATTACCTATACACTGATTCAATCACCTACGTACTGCCCTTGCACTCCTTCAATCACCTAGCCACTACCCCTGAAGTCCTTCGATCACCCAGCCAGAACCTATGCAGTTATGAAATCACCCAGGCACTATATTTGCAGTCCTTGAATCACTCAGGTACTACAATAGTACTACTCCAATCACCAAGGCACTATCCATTCGTTTATAAAATCACCTACTCACTTCCTATGTACTTCTGAAATCAGCCAGACATTATCTGTGCACTCATGCAATCACCCAGGCATTATCTATGTAGTCTTCTATTCCCTTAGACATTATGTTTGTACTCATGTAATCACCAATGCATTAGCTATACAGTGCTTCAATCACTCAGGCACTACTGTTGCACTACTCCAATAACTCTGGTAGGATGTATGCACTCCTCCAATCACTTAGCCAGTACCCAAGCACTTATAAAATCACTCAGAAACTAACTATGTACTTATGTAATCACCCAGGCACTACCATAGTACTTCTTCAATCACCCAGGCAGTACCTTTGTTCTCATGCTATCACCCAGCTACTACCCCTACACTCCTTCAATTATCCAACTACTACCTCTGTAGTCCTTTGATCAGCTAGCCACTACCCATGGACTTATATAATCACTAAGGCATTACCCTTGCACTCTTCCAATCACAAAAGCACTATCCCTGTAATTATGTTATTACTCAGTAAGTAGCCATGCACTTATAAAATCACTCAGGCACTACCTTTGCACTCTTTCATCCACTCAGGCACTACTTTAGTACTCGTACAATCACATGTATGATATGAATCAAAATTCATATGCAAGTAGAGGTATACCTTAGTTACAACACAGATCTTAGTCACAATATAATGCAGGCCTTAAAAGTTGACAAACTGCACTTTACATATTATTTGGGTAGCTGTACAGAAATCCTTTAGTTGTGCTCTATGATTCTGTTGTATAGATTATGATGTCTTCTAATTGTAGGTATTGTGCAGTGTCTGACATTGTTTTGAATGCAATTGAAAATATTTCTTTAATTATTCATGATAATATTTGAATATAATTATTTTACTAATATTAAACTATTTAATAAAATTATTTAAAATTGTTTTTGTATTCAGATATTTACCATTATTAGTAATAAAGATTGAGTATGGCAAGAAAAGATCAAAAGATAAGAAAAGGAAGAAAACAATACTACTTAAAGAAAAGAGAAAAGCAGAAGTTAGATGAAGTACAATATGTGAAATTGAAGAGAAAGACTTCTGGTAAGAGAACTAAACAATTTGTTAAAAAAGTTTTAAAGAAGGTAATGCTTTTTGAAAATGGACTACAGAAAAAGAAAAGTAGTACAACAAATCATAAGGAAACAAAAATAGGAGAAAATAATGGAAAATCAGGTTATGTTGAAAGAAGGATGATACAATTTCAAGAATTACAAAACACCGAAATCTCGGTTATGGAAACCTAGCCAGTTTTTTCAGAAAATTAAATTTACTAATATAAGATTCAGAAAAAATAGTTAGTAAAGGAAAAATGTCCTTTCTTGAGTCCCCTCACTCACCATGGTTTCCCATGGTGACATGCTTCATCATAGGGGCCATCCCAACCCGCTACGGGCTGAGGCGTGCTACGACTTGCGACACTACGTAGGAGCACTACTTGTGAGTGACTATGTGTGGTGCAGTGATGGGGGTGGAGTGGGTGAGACTAAAAATATCTAGCTAGTGGGCAAAAATTATTTATTCAGGCTCCTAGCCGATATATTAAAAAACGGGGTTGGTCGCTAGGGTGTCTGTTTTTAATTAGTCAGGGGTCCCTAGTGAACGTCAACTAGTTTCGAGCTACCCCAGTGCTCTTCTTCAGGACAAACAGGGTCCAGCCCTGTTTAGTACCACTCCAAAGTGACCTAAGGATAGGAAAAAATGCTGCAAAATACTAGCAGGCAAGATTTAATACATACAGTACTTTGATCACGTAGTATCTGTAATAGAGAAAGGATAAAAACCTTATCAAGTACAGTCTATGTACTGTATAGGTAGTTATTGAAACCATGTTGATACTGATCATTTGAATCTAAAACAGAAAACGGCATACGAGACCTACTTCATGCTATGTAGGTAAGTGAAAACACCATGCTGCACATTAACTACATATAATCAGACACTCACTGCTGGTGTGTGTTGTTAAGAGCTCTCCCATAAGATCCTTGTGTGGTTATGAGAGCTATTGGCATCTCAATAGTCATATTATACTATAGGGCCAGCTTAGTTTAAACACAAAAAACTAAAAACCAAAAGGAATACCACATGACATTACCCTTGGTGAGTAGATTGTCAGTAATCTGAGACATGCCAGGCAATTAGGTGAATGCTTATTTGCCAGGAAATAGAATGAAATGAAAGAGCATAAACCTAGAAAAACATAGGAGCCTGAATAAATTCTTTTTGCCCACTAGCTAGATATTTTTAGTCTCACCCACTCCACCCCCATCACTGCACCACACATAGTCACTCACAAGTAGTGCTCCTACGTAGTGTCGCAAGTCGTAGCACGCCTCAGCCCGTAGCGGGTTGGGATGGCCCCTATGATGAAGCATGTCACCATGGGAAACCATGGTGAGTGAGGGGACTCAAGAAAGGACATTTTTCCTTTACTAACTATTTTTTCTGAATCTTATATTAGTAAATTTAATTTTCTGAAAAAACTGGCTAGGTTTCCATAACCGAGATTTCGGTGTTTTGTAATTCTTGATCATTTTTGGAGGGTGGACCTAGCATATCCCTCTTTCTCCCCTTATTTTTCTGATTTTGTGATCTACAGCGCCCAGCTGTGGGAGTTATATCCTTCCTGAGGTTTACCCTTGACACTACCTTTTTTAAAATAAAAAATAACCTTCTTGATAAAATGGCTGAAATCACTGGACTCACATTCTCAGAAGAGGAAATTGAAAGAACAATTGCCTCAATGCTTCCATTAGCAGGGGCGTCACATAGAGACTCAGACGAATCTAACCAATGTTGGGATGAATTATCGGAATTAAAAAGGAATCAAATTAAAACCTTAGTCCATGGTATCATGATGACTGAGTATTTAAGATCCAATACTGCCCCACGAGGATTGATTGTACACAATGAGCCTTTCATATTCCAGCAAGACAACATTTTTAAAAAGGATTGGTCGCTTATTTCCTGCCACTGCACCAGGGACTGGCTGGTCCTTATCATCAAGACGGCTGCACGTTTATCGGAGGAAATGAAAGGAGAGATCCAAACACTAGAAATTCGCCTAAAGACCTTCCAAGGGGTTACAGAGCTTAAGAAACGCCTGGAAGAACTTAACAAATCAATGACAGACTTTGAAATAACCCTGAAGGACACAAAATATACCAAATTCAAGAAAGACCAGAAATCCTTCTCACATGAAAAAGCTTACCCCTACACAAAGGAAGGATATATCCCGTCAGGGAGAAACGCGGGGTATAACACTGACAGTGATGGATCAGATACTGGTTCAGACAACTCAGATGGGAGCCCCAACCAACAGAACAGAAATAGGAACAGGCGATTACGTGGCGGATGCATGAGGAATCGGGGAGGATATAATTATGGCTGGCCTACATACCAAGGACCACCACCATATGGAGGCCCACCGCCTTTTTCTACGGACCACCACCCCCTTCCACCAACATCCGTATCAATATCAATCCCACACGCCATGGGATCAAGCACAACCAAACACCCCGAAAATCATTCTTTTTTAGGAAGAGGCAAGGGCCCACAGAGGGGAAAATCAAGAAGAACCCAACAGGTCCAATGGGCTCAACCCCTGGAAACCTCCAGGAGCCATACCAGGAGTATGGGTCCACCAGACAACCCAACAACCAGCAACAACCTAGTTTAGTGGTAAATCTGTCGGATATCAACCTAACTACCACACAAATAACAGTCTTAGAGAAAGGTCTGAGCTACGTACCAACTCCTACTCTGGACAAATGAATTCATTAGGAAAATCAAACTTCAAGTTTTCTTCAAAGATAAACCTCCCACTAGTGATTTGGAAAGCGACACAGGTCTCCACAAGAAATCCAACTTTGTACCACCTTCAGTGAGCCTCCCTGTGGAACTGTTGGCCTTCGAAAAAGCTGTCATGAAGGAAGTATCTGAAATAGACCCTAGGTCTATAACAACCTAACATAATACAAGTAAAAAGGAACATGAGGCTATACAACAGCTAGCCTTGGAGAAAAAGTTACCATAAAACCAGCAGACAAAGGCGGCGCCATAGTTCTGCAGAATACCACGACGTACCGAGAAGTGTGCCTCAAACTATTGGCAGACGCAAGAAACTATGTCAAAATAAAAGAAGACCCCACAGAACGCTTACGCATGGAGATTGCCTATCTAGTGGAAGAATCTACTGCAAATGGTTGGATAACCAAAAAGAAGGAGATTTTTGGAAAACAAAAAACCCACGATCCCTTAATTTTATACTATCCCAAAGATTCATAAATCTATGGACAGTCCTCCTGGGAGACCAATAGTATCGGGCATAGGTTCAATTCTTGAACCCCTCTCAAAGTTTGCTGATGCTTTTTAAGACCTATAGTACAGGGTACTAACACATACCTACAGGATACAAAAGCTGTCCTATGCCTTTTACAAGATCTACCCTTTGACCCAGAAATCAATATCCTGATGGGACTTGATGTTGAAAGTTTATACACAAGTCTACCGCATAAGGAAACCCTGCAAATCCTTGAAGAAGTACTCTTCGAGAATTCCTGGATATACCACACACCAAGACACGTGGTCTTAGAATGCTGCCATCTGGCCCTAACTGAGAACTACTTCAGATTTGAAGAAACGTTGTACCGTCAAGTGCACGGAACTAGCATGGGAAGCACTTTCGCGCCGAGTGTGGCAGGTCTCTATGTCCACCACCTTGAGAAACAGAAGATCCTAAATCCTCACAATCCGTACTTCAACAATTTAAAAGTATGGAGACGTTACATTGACAATGTTTTTGTGATTTGGGAAAGCAATGAGACCGAGGCCACCAGTTTCATTAATTGGTTGAACGTACAGGATCCATTTTTAAAGTTCACCAACACTATGAGCAGGTCCCAAGTGGTCTTTCTGGACCTTAACATCACAGCGAACCAAGGTAGCCTGACCACAACCACGCATTTCAAACCGACTGCAAGAAATTGTCTTTTGATTTACGATAGTTTTCATCCCAAACAACTAAAAGACAATTTACCTTTCGGTCAATTTCTACGTCTAAGAAGAAATTGTACTGAGAAAACGGATTACTATACCCAAGCAAAGGATTTGGCGGAGAAATTCACAGCCAGGCAGTATCCTAAGCACCTCATATCAGCAGCCAAGAAAAGAGCGAGCAATAACAACAGAGATTCCTCCTTGAACCCAGACTAAATAAAAACACACAAGAAAAGAGACCAATATGTATAACAACTTATAACATAGCATCTAACAAGGTGTCTAAAATAATCAAAAAACACTGGCGGACACTGAACAGTGCCAACCTAGACATACCCAAACCAATGTTCAGTCACAGAAAAGGAAAAACCTTAAGAACTACTTTGTCCACACTCGTCCCAAGATTAATACCAAATCTGATGGACAAAGAATCCTACAAACTCTGCCTACAGGACATTACCCGTGTAATAACTGCAGCGTATGTCACCTCACATCAGCAACTAAAAGAGTGACATTTAACAATCAATTGACATGGGAACTCCGCAGTTTCACTAATTGTAACACCACAGGTGTGGTATATCTCATTACCTGCACCTGTAATCTCCACTACGTAGGCATGACTACACGAAAAGTCAGTACTAGGATTGTGGAGCACCGTAGTAACATCAGGTGCAAGCAGGCGACAACAAAAATGTCAACCCATTTTATCGAAAAACAGCATACACCTAACGACATGAGGTGGGTGGTACTGGAACATATCAAATGTAATGACAATCTCGAACAGCGACTTCTAGAGAGAGAACAACGCTGGGTTTTTAAATTATGTACAGACACTCAAGGCTTGAATGATAATATTCCGTGGGGTCAGTTCTCTAAATAACAGTCTCCTCTGACATTACATCTAAGGGGTATGTTTTTTTGAAAGAATACCAGTCACCCTGCAATTAGAAAAGTCATCTGATCAAATTCCCTCTTAACCAGAGGTCAAGCTATCAATCTCCTCTGGCATTACATCTATTGGGAAACTCCTGAGCAAATACCAATCACCCTATATATGACACGCTAAGAGTCAGTCGATCAGTTGCAATTACTCTCTGTTCATAATCAAACACTTTTTCAGGGAGTGAAAATACAGCATTCATCTGTATGTTTGTTTTATATGAGTACGTCTTAATCACCTTAGTGATTCAACAATAGGCACTCGTATTAGACCTCTTTTGTATATCATTGTGAGGCTCATTGTATGTATTTGTTTGTCTTCCTTGTTTAGCCTCTAATCACCTTATACTCTTATCATTAGGCACTAACGAGTATTTTACCTTCCCATAATGATAGGAACTCATATTATACCTCTTTTGTATATCATTGTGAGGCACATTGTATGTATTTGTTCATCACCTTTGTATTGCCTCTAATCACCTTATACCCTTCCCAATAGGCACTAACGAGTATTTTACCTTCCCAAAATGGCAGCCACATTGAGCCATAGAAGGCGGCCATTTTGTTCTTTAGTTTCCGCTCTAGTCTCCTAAACATGAATCGGCGGGAAAACACCCTTTAAAAACAAGCAGTAGGGACTCACTTGTTAATATGCGGTCGGGAGGGAAGCAGGCAACAGCCGGAGCAGTTTTCATTCTCAAGTAAGTTATTCTCTCCACAGCACCGGACTGGGCAGACAGCAGGGCCTCTCACAGTGCAACTCACCCCCTCTTTTTTTGCTACAAAGCTTTCATTATCGCTTTGTTTTTTCCCTTTCTCCTACAGTGGCGATGATCTCTCCAGCCCCTCTCAGACCATGAAGCACATTGTTGCTCCATAATTAGTATGTGTTTTATTATGTCACTGTATTTTCTTTGTCATATTATTTTGTCTGTGTATATTAGTATGTTTTTCTAGGTTTATGCTCTTTCATTTCATTCTATTTCCTGGCAAATAAGCATTCACCTAATTGCCTGGCATGTCTCAGATTACTGACAATCTACTCACCAAGGGTAATGTCATGTGGTATTCCTTTTTGGTTTTTAGTTTTTGTGTTTAAACTAAGCTGGCCCTATAGTATAATATGACTATTGAGATGCCGATAGCTCTCATAACCACACAAGGATCTTATGGGAGAGCTCTTAACAACACACACCAGCAGTGAGTGTCTGATTATATGTAGTTAATGTGCAGCATGGCGTTTTCACTTACCTACATAGCATGAAGTAGGTCTCGTATGCCGTTTTCTGTTTTAGATTCAAATGATCAGTATCAACATGGTTTCAATAACTACCTATACAGTACATAGACTGTACTTGATAATGTTTTTATCCTTTCTCTATTACAGATACTACGTGATCAAAGTACTGTATGTATTAAATCTTGCCTGCTAGTATTTTGCAGCATTTTTTCCTATCCTTAGGTCAGTTTGGAGTGGTACTAAACAGGGCTGGACCCTGTTTGTCCTGAAGAAGAGCACTGGGGTAGCTCAAAACTAGTTGACGTTCACTAGGGACCCCTGACTAATTAAAAACAGACACCCTAGCGACCAACCCCATTTTTAATATATCGGCTAGGAGCCTGAATAAATTATTTTTGCCCACTAGCTAGATATTTTTAGTCTCACCCACTCCACCCCCATCACTGCACCACACATAGTCACTCACAAGTAGTGCTCCTACGTAGTGTCGCAAGTCGTAGCACGCCTCAGCCCGTAGCGGGTTGGGATGGCCCCTATGATGAAGCATGTCACCATGGGAAACCATGGTGAGTGAGGGGACTCAAGAAAGGACATTTTTCCTTTACTAACTATTTTTTCTGAATCTTATATTAGTAAATTTAATTTTCTGAAAAAACTGGCTAGGTTTCCATAACCGAGATTTCGGTGTTTTGTAATTCTTGATCATTTTTGGAGGGTGGACCTAGCATATCCCTCTTTCTCCCCTTATTTTTCTGATTTTTTGATACAATTTCAAGACATTAGACGGAGAATGTATAAGAGTAGAGTACTACAAAATGTGTTGAAAGATTGCAGAAAATATAAAAAAAGATTAGCATTTTACAAGAAAAAACAACAGATTGAAAGTGTAGTTGAAAAGGCTTTTGAATTGAAAAGAAAATTGTTTATATTAATATTGAAGAGAATGAAAACATTCAATAAAATAATGCACTTTATGAAGGAGAAAAGTCAAAGAAAAATACTGGTTAATAGAAGTAACTTTTGCAAAATATTTTCTGGGGAATGGAAGCACACTTCTAGTACGGAACCTTTTTCAATGAAGAAAGCTATTTTCAACAAAATGCATTAGTTCACGCAGTTGATACCTGTGGTCGTTGCTACGAAGTTAAAGATGGTTGTCCAATTGAAAAAGAAAAGATGGTTCCTAGAAATGTGGAAGAAGTAATAGCTGAAGAAGCTCAAGGGAGACGTACACAGGCTCCAGTGTTTAAGTGGGATTATACTAGTATTTGTAGTGTACGACAGGAATCTATTGATATATTACTAAATTTCTTATGAGATTATGGAAACAAAAAGTGTAAAACAGAAGATTAAGATGTTGCAAGGACTAGATCCTTGTAAAGTGAGAAAATATACTAACTTGCAGGGTCATTCTCTGGCTTGTCTTTCTAGGAAAGTGTGTCAAAGTGGTTTTCATAATTTAAGAATGTTAGCAGTACATCATTCAGAAATGCGGAAGTTAGTAAGAAGATTATACGATGTAAAAAGTCCTGCATTATGTCTAAATGAAATTAACACAGCTCTCTGCATGGTTCAGTGTTGGATGTAAAAAAAGTTTCTGATGATATACAGTTTCGTTTCTTTGGTCCTCAAGAGCAGTGTAGAGAAAGTGAGAGTTTGATAAGTGTAGGTGTTGAAGAAGAGATGAAAGATACTACTACTGTGAAGTTTGAAAAAGAAATAACAAAGTTTAAGATAGTTTCTGGTGGAAATCCAAACTATGGAGGTCATTACGATGGCGGACGGAAAAACAACCGACCGCCATGGTAGCGGGAAATCACCGTCCGCCGCTACCGCGGTAAAACCGACGGCTAGATTAGGATCCTCGGCGGTAGAAATCCAACCGCGGCGGAAAGGAGACCCGAGAAACCGCCGTTCGCCTGCGGAGAAGGCCCAAACCCGTCCGCGGCGGTCGGTTTCGCAGAGGAAACAGCCCAAACGACCGCAACCACAGCGGAGACACCGCCATCGAAATTATGATATTCCCGACATCCCCGCGGTGCAGAGCGCTGTTTCCGCCCGCCGCGGTCGACAACATTGATGAATCAGTGAGACGGCGGAAGTGCCGTAGCCGAGCCACCGCTGCGGACGCTCCGTTAAAAAAATGGCAGTCGCGAGAAAATCACACAACATGGCCACAAAGTGCACCAACCAAACAAGGCATGCACCCAAAAATACCTAACACAGCCCAAAGACACACCCCCATGGGAAACTCCAAAACTACAAATCCCAGGTTCACACACACACCACACCTGCTACCAATACCCCATCCTGACACACCCACAGACACCAGTATAAATCCAGCCCCCAACAGACCACAATCCTTTGCAAAACTCCACAACTGAGGGGACATCCACCACAGATGACAGGAGAGGCAAATCTGCACAACACACACACATCACCACCACCACTTCCACACCTGCACCTCTAACACCTTTGCACAGCACACACCATACACATCACAATCACCACTACCACTTCCAAACCTGCATCTTAAACACCTTGACACATCACACACCATGTCACCACAGAGAATGCCCAAATTCACTGAGAGTGAGTTGAGGGTCATGGTTGATGAGATAATCAGGGTAGAACCACAATTGTTTGGTAACCAGGTCCAACAGACACCACTAGCAACAAGAACGCAAATGTGGAGAAGGATAGTAAAGAAGGTAAATGCAGTAGGGACCGTGCCATGCAATAGAGATGAAATCGTGAAGAGGTGGCACGATCTGAAGGCAGTGGTCAAAAGAAGAGAGCCAAGAACCATGAGCTGGCTCACAGGACAGGCAGTGGCCCTCCCGTTCCACTCAAAACATTCACTGAATGGGAGGAGAAGGTGCTTGGCATTCTACATCCAGAGATCTCTCAGGAATACCCGGGAGTGGAGGCTGGTAAGTACAAACAAATGCCTAACATCACACAAATGTACTGTCTTGCACTACTACAAAGTAATACCTCCTAGCTTCAAATTTATTCATGTGCACAACACTCCCCCAACACATCTCTCACAGAATCAACAGACACTCCCCCTGAAGCCCCCCAAAGGTAGCTAGCAACATCACCATGGGTACATGTGTACATGCTGCCAGCACTACAACTCCCACCAGGGCCCCTTGTCCCACAGCTGAGCAGGATGGAGCACTCCCCCCACCCAGAAGCATGCCCCAGCCATTGTGTGCTTCACCCTCACCTAACAGGTAGGTAGCCATCTTTACAGGGAGGTGTCTGTGGAATAGGGAGGCCCCCTTGTCCTACAGCTGCGCAAGATGGAGCCCTCCACCCCAACCCATGTGCCAACCATAGCATTGCTCACCTTAACCTAACAGGTAGGTAGCCATCCCTACAGGGAGGTGGGTGGGTGTTTGGGAAGCCTGCACTACAACTCCCACCAGGCCCCCTTGTCCCACAGCTGAGCAGGATGGAGCACTTGTCCCACTCATAGGCATGTGACGTCTATGCAGCCGCACATGACACCATGCCACTTAGTCCACAGTCCCCGAAACAAATAATGCAAAACAGTTGTGTTGTAGTCACCATGCACAAGACTCTGTTCAAAATTGACCCACATTGTGTACACTGTGCCAGGCATCACACACTGCAACACTAACAATGATCATGCTGCCCTGCAGCAGTGTCTGGCCTTTTATTTGGCAAAGTGCAAATCACCCATGTCATACCACAGTGTTGCAATGTAAACAGTGGAAGTGCAGCGTACTCAAAAACTACACTGCAGCAGGGACTCACAATGCTAAACTAAGCACATCCCAAATGTCCTGCAACACACCCAGCTACCACAGTGCTGCACTGAATTGCAGAACAGCACCTTGTCTGAATAAAATTGTCAAAGGTGTCTTGTTTGGACCACCAATGTGTGTATGCATTGACAATGTTCACATCTCACACTGTCTGTCTGAACAGTGCTGGTATAGTCTGGCCCCAAAAGCACACATTGTCTGCACAGGGCTGAGTACATCTCACACACACACCACTGTTGACCACAACATGTCAGTGTATGGATGCCCTGGAACAACTGCTTCACCAGTACTGTGCTCATGTTCTCAGGTCCCCAAATACCATGAAACCATGACAGTGTGGAAATGTATGCTGGGTGAGATGTTCACCCTGCCGTATGTCACCACTGTGCTACGAGACTATACCCCTTGCCCTATTGTGCCTTCAAATGTCGGGGGAGTGAACCCCACAGCCAGATAGGTGAGACAACAGTGATGGGGGGCTATACCCCATGCCCTATTCTGCCTTCAAATGTTGGGGGACTGAACCCACAGCCAGATAGGTGGGACAACAGTGATGGGGGCTATACCCCATGACCAAATGTAATCTCAAATCAATGGGTACAAAAAGCCACACACACATTATGCTCACCACACGCACATTCCATCCAAAGATTTCTACCAAGTCACATAGCCATGTCATTGCTCACCTTCACCTCAAACGGTAGTTATCCATCTTCACAGTGAGACGGTGTAGTGTGTTTGGCTATCCGTCCCACAAAACGCAACATGCATGCTGTTCCACCACTATGGAGGATGGGACACTACACCCCCAATAAGAATCATGTGGCAGCCAATGTATGCTACCCACCCAACTCACAGGTAGGTAACCGCATCTCACAGGTCGGGTGTGTGGGGCTGGGAAGCTTGCACAACAACTCACAAGGGCCCACCTGACCGCCAGCACACAAGACCCATTACTTCCTGGCACCAACATGCATGTGTCAGTCATTGCAATGTACACTTCAAAAGAACTGGCATGTGGACATATCATGCTGACTTGTCCCACACTGGACCAAGATGGAAGCCCTCATCATACACACACAGAGAGGTCACTCAAATACAAGGAAAAAACAGCAAACACAACATATCAACAGCCACAACATGCAGCCAGATATGCATTTAAAAAACATGTTGGCATAGGACACCAGGCCTCTCAATGCACAACTGCACACCCAGAAAGCATTGGCAACTATAGTGTGCACACACCTAAGAAAATGAAACTGTGACAGCAACCAAAGTGTGAAAGTCTGAAACACATGTAGATGGAACTCCGAGCACAACCATGCACACCACTACATGCCATCTGGGCGAGCAGATATCGGATCTGGGCTCTCTGGCATGTGGGGTACCCCAGGGCTCTACACTATCTCCACTTCTTTTTAATATCTATTTGCAACCCCTTGTGGAGACTCTGACTCACATGGACTGTCAGGTCTTCAATTATGCCGATGATACTCAACTTCTTATCCGGCTTAACAACTCCCGCCAGGCCCAGGAGTCGGCCAAAAGTTGCTCAGGTTTACTGTGAATTGGATGACGGCCAATTCACTGAAAATAAATCCGGATTAGACTGAATTGCTCGTCATTCCAACAAGTAATAGCCCTTGGTGTGATCTCTTCTGGCCTCCGGAACTAGGTGTAGTCCCGGTACCAGTCCCGGATGTAAAAAGCCTGGGGCTGAAAATTGACTCTGAATTATCTATGTCTTGCCAGGTCACCACGGTAGTAGGAACCTGCACTGGCTTACTCAGGCAGCTACGGAAACTTGCTCCTCTTTTGTCTACATCTTCATTACAGTCAATTGTCTCTGCCACTGTCATCTCCAGGCTGGATTATGGGAACGCCCTTTACATCGGCCTCCCCCAGAAGCTTATTGGGAGATTGCAGGTGGTGCAGAACAATGCGGCCAGGCTTATTTTTAGACTTCCTAGAAAAACACGCGCTACCCCTCTGTTATATACACTACATTGGCTTCCTATTAAACAGAGAGCGCAGTTTAAGGGTCTATGTATTGCCCACAAGGCAATCTACGGTCAGGCACCCAAGTTTATAAAAGATCGCTTGGAGAAATATGTTCCTGGCCGGACCCTGCGATCCTCTGAGGCCTGTAGGTTGGCTTCCCCAGGTACATCTCTAAATATAAGGGGGTAGAGCGTTCTCTGTTTTCTCCCACAGATCTGGAATGATCTGCCGGAGTACTTACGCAGGGAACCGGCTCTGCTCATCTTTAGGAAGCGTTTAAAGACTTTCCTATTTAGAGAGGCGTTAACAACTGCGTAATCTTCTGCCACCGCTGCTGCTGTTTTTATTTCTGCCCCAGTGACTTGCTCACTCTTCTCTAGAAGCGCTTAGAGACCTGAAGGTGATTTGCGCTATACAAAAGTCATATAACATAACATAACATCTGACAGTAGCAGTGGTCCAGACCACCTAGGATCTAATTAAAGCAAACTTAAGCATGTCTGGAATTGCAAATACAGATATGTACACCACATTGAAAAGGTATGCTTGAAACTACAATGTGCAGAGTAAACCGCTGCAAGGGCTCAACAAGTGACACATACGCGTAAATGGATGACATATGATTGATCAATAACTGTATGCCAACATGAGACTTTCAATGTTAAACAATTATATTGTGCATGTCATGTCTTGACAACTCCCAATATGGAAAAGTAATGCATGTACCACAACAGCTTGTAATGCATCACTGGATGTCGGTCAATGCAAATTTGTACAGTGAACAACTGCTGGATGTACAAACAGTTGATGTAACACTGCTAACACAAACTTTGCTTGGTGCAACACAATGACCATTTCTCATTTGACCCACAGGTGACCAAGAACTCACTGCAGAGGATGACACCACCCTGCAGAGCCAGTCCCCCCCTCCGGAACAGAGACAACTGGATGAGAACTCCCTGGATTCCTTGGATGAGCAGCTCCACGCTGGCCCATCTGGTGTGGCAGGCCGCAACCAGTCCCAGGCACCCATTGTCCCCCCAACCACATCAGCTGCAGCCCCTGACCATCCTCTGACAGCTGCTGTCACGGCCTGTGTGTCAACCACTACCACCACCACCACCACCACAGCTGGCCGCAACACCCTCCCGGCCCCAGGGGTTGAGCAGCCCACTACATCGACTGCGGAGGCTAGGGAGAGGATGCAGCGGGCCAATGTGAGGACCGGGCAGGACTGTGGCAGCAGTGCAGGTGGTCGGGACAGGGTCATGCAGGGACGAATGGGCCGGTTAGAGGAAGAATCTCAGGAGCACCTCTTGCTGCTGAGGTCCATGGACACACGCATGGGACAGATTGTGGACCTCTTGGGGCAGCTAGTGGCGGTTCTGAGGGACAGGCCAGCGCAACATTCTACCCCTCCGCCTCCCCATGTTGGGCAGCAGGATGACACTTCATCATCCACCCCTGCATCCACAGAGGGGGGTGAGTCCTCAGACACCACTGTCCCTGCAGCAGTGGCCCCTCCAGTCAAGCGCAAAAGGGGCCATCCAAGGAAAGGCCTGGGGGACCCACGTGCCAAAGCACCTGCCAAACGCTAGTCCCCGAGCCAGCTATGATGGCAGACCACTGCACCACTGCATTGACCTTTTGGACTATCCTTCACCACACTGCCATGTGAATGGCATCTATCTGTTGGACTGGGTCTCCACATCATTGTGGGGACTACTCAAGTATCTCATCTACCATGACTGTCAACTCACTTCTTCAATTCCCCCTTCACATTTTCTCCACCCTCGCATGTCACAGTTGTAAATAAATACACCTTACACACATGTTGTTGTGTCTGCTCCGTCTTTAATACAGGATGTGCAACCTTCACCGTGTAGGACATGGTCCAGGGGAATGGAATGTAGGTATGCAGTGAGATGCTGAAGGGACCTAGGGAAAACCGCAGAACAAGAAGCACTTGTATGGGTGTGGCATCGCACACATCACACAACACTTGTCAACAAGGTACTCAGATCTACAAACTTTACACAGAGCAACAGTCACCATAGAGACATTCTGTATCACACTAACCAATCACACATACATTGGCAGGCAGCAATGAGTCAACACAAAGCTGCAGTCAGCAAGCTCACATACACCCACACAGCAACTGCAACACCATCAGCCCATTTTGTCCCTTCTACATCGTCACTCACCTTCAAGTGAAGTAGCGGGTGATGAGCTGTCGACGCATGTCGACCCCTTCCTCCTCTCCACTGCCCTCGTCACTGGATCCGGGTTGATTTGCAGGCGGGGGCCTTGGCTGCTCATCATCGTCATCCAGGATCAGGGGTATTGCCTTGCGAATGGCCAGGTTGTGGAGCATGCAGCATGCCACCACTATCTGACACACCTTCCCTGGCGAGTACATAAGGGCACCTCCAGTACGGTCCAGGCACCGAAATCTTGCTTTTAGGAGACCAAATGTCCGTTCTATCACACGCCGTGTCCTCCCATGGGCATCATTGTATTGCACATTCGCTGGCGTGACGGGATTCCGCAATGGGCTCAGCAACCACGGGCGGTTCGGATATGCCGAGTCACCTGGGTGTGAGAGACACAGATTAACCTTGCAGTCCTAAAATGCCACACAACAGCATGTCACACACACACCACTCTAATCCACTATGCATACTCACCCACAAGCCATGCACGTTCCGGAAGCAGATTGGCCATCAGCTGAGGAACGATGCTGCTGCGCAAGATGTGGGCATCATGGGCTGAGCCGGGCAACTTGGCACACACGTGTGAGATGATCATGTCCGCCAGGCACACCACTTGAACATTTACCGAGTGTGAATGCTTCCTATTGCGGTAAACCTGTTCACGTGCCTGTGGTGGCACAAGCCCAACATGTGTGCAATCAATTGCACCAATGACATGGGGGATATGTCCAAGGGCATAGAAATCGCCCTTCACAGCCACCAACTCAGGCCCCCTGGGAAAATGGATATATCTGTCTTTGTAGAGCATCATGGCCGACAGGACATCCCTCAGCACCATGCTGAACATCAGCTGTGACATCCCGCCTGCACTTGCGACCGTGTGCTGGAATGAGCCTGTTGCAAAGAAATGCAGGCATGCCATCACCTTAGATGTTGCAGTGAAAGCTGTTGGATATGTCCGACGTGGCTGCAGGTGGGGCTCCAACATGGCACATAGGTTCTGCAGGGTTTGTCGGTCCAGCCTGAATTTGAAGATTATATCCTCATTCTCCATGTCTGCCAGGACTGTGAATGGACGATGGATATTGGGCCTCCTCCTCCTAGGACAGATCAAAGTGCACAGATGTCAGTGCAGAAGAACATGAAATGTGCATCACATCAATTTTTTCTACAGACACATTCCCAAGTCTTACAACATGCACCATTAACCGACAGGGCACTTCACAAGTAGGTACACATCAGGCACACTACTCGTACACCTGTCCCCTTACCAGCAGCAATTATCTGTGCACCCCTCCGGCTCATTCGCATGCACAGTGTGATATACTAACAGATATGTGTGCATACCTGTGAGTGTGACCCCCAGCATATGTTACTAATTGCAATACTACCCGAACACACCATGTTGCTGGCCTTGATACACCTCCCAACACAGGTTGCACATGGCACACATCAACTACACACTGACCACCGGCTGAGCGTGGGGGACACATGTGTGCATGTGCATTGGACAATGTGCCAGTTGCTGATGCCCTTAGTTCAGTAAATGAGACGACATTGTGCGTTACATTGCACACACAGACATTGACCATTATCTACATATGCTATGCAACACATTAACTGGACAGTCTACATTTCATTACACAGCACATGTGACATGTGCGAGTGTATGTGCCCATGCAATGTATTGGCGACCCATATATGGTATGTGTTGGTGACGTGGAGTGACATGTCCCTTTTGTGCATTTGACCTCATGAGGACCCTTCAATTGTTGAGACACTGGGCACTGTACATGTTGGCCTATGCAGAGAGCTGGAGGACACGTTAGG
Source organism: Calotriton arnoldi (assembly GCA_963921515.1). Lineage (NCBI taxonomy): Eukaryota > Metazoa > Chordata > Amphibia > Caudata > Salamandridae > Calotriton > Calotriton arnoldi. Next base: position 446,259 of record CAWUFW010009202.1, read on the forward strand.
TGCAGCACAGCTACTCCACAACTCCATTAACGCTCACTCCAGGCACTGTCTGGCAGACATATGGCGGTGCCTACCGCTTAACACCTGCGGACTGGCACCGCCCATAACCCAGGCACGATCGTGGGAGACACCGCCAGATATGTATGTGACAATGGCGGTCACCATGCACCGCTACCCAAATCACGGTCACTCCAGGCACTGTCTGGCAGACATATGGCGGTGCCTACCGCCTGGCCCCTGAGGTGTGTCACCGCCCATAACCCAGGCACGATCGCGGGAGACACCGCCAGATATGTATGTGACAATGGCGGTCACCATGCACCGCTACCCAAATCACGGTCACTCCAGGCACTGTCTGGCAGACATATGGCGGTGCCTACCGCCTGGCCCCTGAGGTGTGTCACCACCATGGACCATGCCCTTTCAGCTAATGGGAAGCAGCCTCGTGGTAGCCTGATGCGAGTTTGAAAATCACGGTAGGCGTGCACCAGCCCCGCGGAGGTGGTCACTGGAGGCATTCAAAAGATGCACCACCGCGGTAGCGCGCGCCTGGCCCCTACGGTGTGTCACCGCCATGGACCATGCCCTTGCAGCCAATGGGAAGCAGCCTCACGGTAGCCTGATGCGAGTTTGAAAATCGCGGTAGGCGTGCACCACCCCCGCGGAGGCGGTCACTGGAGGCATTCAAAAGATGCACCACCGCGGTAGCGCGAGCCTGGCCCCTACGGTGTGTCACCGCCATGGACCATGCCCTTGCAGCCAATGGGAAGCAGCCTCGTGGTAGCCTGATGCGAGTTTGAAAATTGCGGTAGGCGTGCACCGCCACCGCGGAGGCGGACATTGGATGTATTTGAATGAGGCAGACCTGGTACACCAATTGCAGCACCCTGGGACCACTGACACAGCCCCAGGGGCCTATATATGTGTGGGAGGGTGCACCACATTCCCACAGCTACCAGGGACTGCTGACTGACAACCCTCACCTGCTGCTGCTGCCTCAAGGGACTGCTGGCTGCCACCCTGCACCTGCTGCTGCTGCCTGAAGGGACTGCTGGCTGCCACCCTGCACCTGCTGCTGCCTGAAGGGACTGCTGGCTGCCACCCTGCACCTGCTGCTGCTGCCTCAAGGGACTGCTGGCTGCCACCCTCCACCTGCTGCTGCTGCCTCAAGGGACTGCTGGCTGCCACCCTCCACCTGCTGCTGCTGCCTCAAGGGACTGCTGGCTGCCACCCTCCACCTGCTGCTGCTGCCGCAAGGGACTGCTGGCTGCCACCCTCAACGTGCTGCTGTTGCCACATGTCCATTGTGATGTCGAGGACTCAGAAGATCCGTGCCAGTCCCTTCACCAGCAAGGAGCTTGAGGTCCTGGTAGACGGGGTGCTTGCACAGTACCCAAGGCTTTATGGCGGCCCTAATGTCATGGTAAGTCTCCCAGACTGTGAGTGAGAGTGCAGGGTGGGCACACGTGAGGTGAAGGTGCTTCGGTATGTGTCAGTGGTTGTGGGGCTCTGACATGCACTGCCTATCATGTTTACTACAGCGGGAAGGGCTTGGTGGGCTCTTTCACACGTTACCCTGCATGCCTATCCTGAGTAGAGGGACATGTTTTGTAGTGTCAGCCATACAGTGCAGCTGCATTTTGGTGATGCAGGAGTCTGGCCAGTTATCGTTTGTGTGAATGGCTGTGTTGCTCCCAATTTGCCCACTCAGTGTCAGTCCACCTGCCCTGCACAGTCCCCGCCGAATGCCACATGTCCACATCACTGCATGTACAGTGTGTTCCATGTGTGTTTGGTTCACGCCTCTTCATCTAAGTCCCATCTCTGCCATGTAGATTGCACAGGAGCAGCCGTGGGAGAAGGGTGTGTGTATGACAGTTGTTGTCACTCTATGTGAGTTCCAGGACACAGTGAGGCTTTCACAGGGCTAGGACACTTAGGTCTGCGCAGTGTTGGACACAGTGAGTCCAACAACAAGACACATGTTTTGCTATCTTCTCTATGTGTAGTTGTAGGTAACTGCAGACAGTAGCTGCGGCCAGACTACATGTTGCTGGCTGTGTTGGTATCCTGCATGTCAATGGGATGTGGAGGTACTGTGTACACCATCGAACATGCATGCCTGTATGTCTGATTGACCAATGACATTGTACCATGTTCACAGCAATTGTTGGCTCTGTTACAGTTGTAGCTGGAGTTTTGGATGAGTCACTGTCGTGCTACTGCATTTTCGTTGTGTTGTCATTGTGCACTGTGTCACTGGAACCTCACCCCTCTTGTCTCCCATGCCTGCAGCTGAAGGTCCACCAGCGTAAAGCCGTGTGGAGGGCCATTGCCTCCAGAGTCCGAGATCTGGGTGTGTCAAACTGAAGGCGCACCCACTGTCATAAAAGGTGGGATGACATCTGCCGGCTGAGCAAGAACGTGGCCGAGATGACGCTGGGGCTGCTCCCTCGGACTGGCAGGTTGGCTTGGTGCAGCATGACACCACTAATGGCCCGCATCCTGGCTGTCACACAACCTGAGCTGGACAGACAACTGAAGGAGCATCAGCAGCAAGCTAGGGGTGAGTATGTGTTGCAGGCTGCCTTTGGATGGGAGTGGGTGCATGTGTCTACAGAGTGTGCAAATTGTCAGCTGTGTGATGTTGGTTGTTTGGTGCAATGTTTTGTGAGTGGCCTCTGTGCTTGGTGTATGTGCATTGCATTTGCCCAAATGGTGCTTCATGAAGTCAGTTTTAGCACTGTGCATCTCTCTTACATTTGGAGTTGTGGCCTTCAGGTACCTTCTGCTGTGGGGTAGTGTGTGAATTCAGATGGATGGGAATGCCAGTGTGCCAACTGTGAATGCGTTTCAATGAATGCGTGCAATTCCAGACCTCAGATGTCTGCCAGTCAGACATCTGAGGCCAATGTGCAACAGTAGATGTGCCCATGAACTCGATATGGTGGATGGCATGTGTGCAGGGTCATTGTGGGCTGGTATGTTGTGGTCTGTGTGGTCCCCTACTGCTCCATACATGTAGGTGATGTGCACCATGTTGGGGTGTTCATCCTTGCCAACATCGGGACAGTGTGTGTGCACAGGCCATTTTGTGGCTGTGTCTGATGTGAGCCAACAGCAGGATGGTGTGCTGTGTGAGTCACCTGGGGCACTTATGGCAGGATATGTGTCGGACATGCACCGTTGGGTTGATATTTTGGATGGCAAGATATATGTGTGCACAGGGTGGCATGCGATGTGCTGCACACCTCTTCTAGGATGCAGATGTATTGGCACGTGTTAGTTCTGTTGATGCCACTCATCTCACAGTACTTCTCTCTCCTATGCAGCAGCTCCCGTATGTGCAGAGGGAGAGGGGACGGACACCAGTGGTGAGGCTTCCAGTGCAACAGCTGGACCGGAGCAGACTGACACAGATGTGACCAGCGCCGAGGAGGGGGACAGGAGTCTGCTAGAGGATTCACAGCCGGAGACACAAAGCTCTACCTCATCTGACGCCAGCGGTGATGCATCCATGTTGGGGTGTACAGGGAACAGGGACTCGGCCTCCTCTTCCGCCACACAGCGTCCAGTGCCCAGCCTCCCTTCAACCTCCACTGGTGCTGCCCGTGTCCGCACGAGTAGGAAGGGAAGAGTCACCTTCACCCCAGGCACAGCTGCCCCAGCCCATGTCAGCCCTGCTGCCCTCAGTGCAGAAGCAGTCGAGCTATTGCGCCAGCTGTGTGTGGGGCAGACAGCACTTCTCAATGCCTTCCAAGAGCACGACAAAAAGTTGGGGCAGGTTATAGCTTTCATGGAGGGCATACATTCCGACATAGGTGGGCTACACCGGTCTGTGCAGTCCTTGTCATCAACTGTGACAGCAGCCCTGCAACAGGCACATAGTCAGGGAGCGGCTCCCAGCGCTTGGTCCGGCCCCGTGTCACTGTGCACTTCTGACGACAGTGACAATGCTCAACGGGCCCCAAAGACCCGATACAGAACCTGCAGCACACAGGAGCAGCAGCAGCCCAAGCGTACTAGGGCGCAGACACCATCCCCAAATAAGAGTAAGGCCACTCCAGAGCGCAGAGAGAAAAGCCCATCAGGCGACAGCAAGGGCCACAAAGCAAAGAAACAAGCATCAGGGTCACAGGCGTCACCTTCCTCCCCCGCCAAAGACTCCCCTGTCCCAAAGACGTCTCGCAGAGGCAAAATGACAGTTTCCACACCCACTGAGAAGGTGTTGCCTGCAAACATTACACAGGATGAGGGCCCCATGGATAATCCATCCTTGACCTCCACTCCCATCCCAAGCCCTGTGAAGCCAGCACGGGAGGACACTGTAGGGGGCAAAGCTGGTGGACAGAGGGAGGCAGGGCGGCGGCAAACACCAGGCAAACGCACAGCGGGATCCAGCATGCCCCCAGAGGGAGGGTCACCATCCACACCAGAATCAGCTTTGGTAGTGGGGTCACCTGTTGTGTCTGCCCCAGTTCCCCTCAATCCCCAGACAGGGAAGCCTTTCAGGATCCCCAAGAAGTGGAGAGGCACCCCTCCACAATCTCCGGCACACACTGTGTCTCACCAGGGCATGAGTCCACCTCCCGGGCCACCACCCCACCTGGTCCAAGCAGCCCCCAGCTCCCACAAGCACAATTGGCTCTTCCACAGTTGTTACTCCCACTGCCCAGGGCAGCCCTCCAACTGACCCCAACACACAGTCAGCTCCAAGTCCGACAGACAGCCCCATCTGAGTGGTGGTCACCCTCACACACCTGTCTGTCCACAGGGGTGCGTGTGATGCCCATTGCCAGGCCCATTACTCTGTTGCTGGGCATGGCATGGTAGAGTTGCATACATTCCCTGTGTAGCTTCTGATGTCACTACTCTGCACAATGTCTTTGCCTTTTTGTTCACTGCTGTTTGCCCCCTGCCTGTGCAGCTTCTCATATACCTCACCTGCACTGTGTCCTGGCCACTGGCCTTGTCGTTCACTGCTGTATGCCCCCTGCCTATGCATCTTCTCATGGACTCACTCTGCACTTTGTCCTGCCCACTGGCCTTGTCGTTCACTGCTGTGTGCCCCCTGCCTGTGCATCTTCTCATGACTCACTCTGCACTTTGTCCTGCCCACTGGCCTTGTCGTTCACTGCTGTGTGCCCCCTGCCTGTGCATCTTCTCATGGACTTAATCTGCACATTGGACTGGCCACTGGCCTTGCTGTTCACTGCTGTTTGCCCCTTGCCTGTGCAGCTTCTCATGTACCTCACCTGCACTGTGTCCTGGCCACTGGCCTTGTTGTTCACTGCTGTTTGCCCCTTGCCTGTGCAGCTTCTCATGTACCTCACCTGCACTGTGTCCTGGCCACTGGCCTTGTCGTTCACTGCTGTGTGCCCCCTGCCTGTGCATCTTCTCATTGACTTAATCTGCACATTGGACTGGCCACTGGCCTTGCTGTTCACTGCTGTTTGCCCCTTGCCTGTGCAGCTTCTCATGTACCTCACCTGCACTGTGTCCTGGCCACTGGCCTTGTTGTTCACTGCTGTTTGCCCCTTGCCTGTGCAGCTTCTCATGTACCTCACCTGCACTGTGTCCTGGCCACTGGCCTTGCTGTACACTGCTGTTTGCCCCATGCCTGTGCAGCTTCTCATGTACCTCATCTGCACTGTGTCCTGGCCACTGGCCTTGCTGTTCACTGCTGTTTGCCCCTTGCCTGTGCAGCTTCTCTTGTACCTCATCTGCACTTTGGACTGGTCACTGGCCTTGCTGTTCACTGCTGTTTGCTCCTTGCCTGTGCAGCTTCTGATGTAACTACTCTGCACATTGTACTTGCCTTGTGTTTCACTGCTGCTTGCCCCCTGCCTGTGCAGCTTCTCATGTACCTCACCTGCACTGTGTCCTGGCCACTGGCCTTGTCCTTCACTGCTGTGTGCTCCTTGCCTGTGCATCTTCTCATGGACTTAATCTGCACATTGAACTGGCCACTGGCCTTGCTGTTCACTGCTGTTTGCCCCTTGCCTGTGCAGCTTCTCATGGACTTAATCTGCACATTGGACTGGCCAATGCCTTGCTGTTCACTGCTGTTTGCCCCTTGCCTGTGCAGCTTCTCATGTACCTCACCTGCACTGTGTCCTGGCCACTGGCCTTGTCGTTCACTGCTGTGTGCCCCCTGCCTGTGCATCTTCTCATGGACTTAATCTGCACATTGGACTGGCCACTGGCCTTGCTGTTCACTGCTGTTTGCCCTTTGCCTGTGCAGCTTCTGATGTAAATACTCTGCACATTGTTCTTGCCTTGTGTTTCACTGCTGTTTGCCCCCTGCCTGTGCAGGATCTCATGTACTTCATCTGCACTTTGGACTGGCCACTGGCCTTGCTGTTCACTGCTGTTTGCCCCTTGCCTGTGCAGCTTCTCATGGACTTAATCTGCACATTGGACTGGCCACTGGCCTTGCTGTTCACTGCTGTTTGCCCCTTGCCTGTGCAGGATCTCATGTACCTCACCTGCACTTTGGACTGGCCACTGGCCTTGCTGTTCACTGCTGTTTGCCCCTTGCCTGTGGAGCTTCTCATGTACCTCACCTGCATTGTGTCCTGGCCACTGGCCTTGTCGTTCACTGCTGTGTGCCCCCTGCCTGTGCATCTTCTCATGGACTTAATCTGCACATTGGACTGGCCACTGGCCTTGCTGTTCACTGCTGTTTGCCCTTTGCCTGTGCAGCTTCTGATGTAAATACTCTGCACATTGTACTTGCCTTGTGTTTCACTGCTGTTTGCCCCCTGCCTGTGCAGGATCTCATGTACTTCATCTGCACTTTGGACTGGCCACTGGCCTTGCTGTTCACTGCTGTTTGCCCCTTGCCTGTGCAGGATCTCATGTACCTCACCTGCACTGTGTCCTGGCCACTGGCCTTGTTGTTCACTGCTGTTTGCCCCTTGCCTGTGCAGCTTCTCATGTACCTCACCTGCACTGTGTCCTGGCCACTGGCCGTGCTGTACACTGCTGTTTGCCCCGTGCCTGTGCAGCTTCTCATGTACCTCATCTGCACTGTGTCCTGGCCACTTGCCTTGTGTTTCACTGCTGTTTGCCCCCTGCCTGTGCAGCTTCTCATGTACCTCACCTGCACTGTGTCCTGGCCACTGGCCTTGTCCTTCACTGCTGTGTGCTCCCTGCCTGTGCATCTTCTCATGGACTTAATCTGCACATTGAACTGGCCACTGGCCTTGCTGTTCACTGCTGTTTGCCCCTTGCCTGTGCAGCTTCTCATGGACTTAATATGCACATTGGACTGGCCACTGGCCTTGCTGTTCACTGCTGTTTGCCCCTTGCCTGTGCAGCTTCTCATGTACCTCACCTGCACTGTGTCCTGGCCACTGGCCTTGTCGTTCACTGCTGTGTGCCCCCTGCCTGTGCATCTTCTCATGGACTTAATCTGCACATTGGACTGGCCACTGGCCTTGCTGTTCACTGCTGTTTGCCCTTTGCCTGTGCAGCTTCTGATGTAAATACTCTGCACATTGTACTTGCCTTGTGTTTCACTGCTGTTTGCCCCCTGCCTGTGCAGGATCTCATGTACTTCATATGCACTTTGGACTGGCCACTGGCCTTGCTGTTCACTGCTGTTTGCCCCTTGCCTGTGCAGCTTCTCATGGACTTAATCTGCACATTGGACTGGCCACTGGCCTTGCTGTTCACTGCTGTTTGCCCCTTGCCTGTGCAGGATCTCATGTACCTCACCTGCACTTTGGACTGGCCACTGGCCTTGCTGTTCACTGCTGTTTGCCCCTTGCCTGTGGAGCTTCTCATGGACTTAATCTGCACATTGGACTGGCCACTGGCCTTGCTGTTCACTGCTGTTTGCCCCTTGCATGTGCATCTTCTCATGGACTTAATCTGCACATTGGACTGGCCACTGGCCTTGCTGTTCACTGCTGTTTGCCCCTTGCCTGTGCAGCTTCTCATGTACCTCACCTGCACTGTGTCCTGGCCACTGGCCTTGTTGTTCACTGCTATTTGCCCCCTGCCTGTGCAGCTTCTGGTGTCCCTACTCTGCACATTATACTGGCCACTGGCCTTGTTGTTCACTGCTATTTGCCCCCTGCCTGTGTAGCTTCTCATGGACTTCATCTGCACATTGTACTGGCCAATGGCCTTGTTGTTCACTGCTGTTTGCCCCTTGCATGTGCAGCTTCTCATGTACCTCACCTGCACTGTGTCCCGGCCACTGGCCTTGTTGTTCACTGCTGTTTGCCCCTTGCCTGTGCAGCTTCTGATGTAACTACTCTGCACATTGTACTTGCCTTGTGGTTCACTGCTGTTTGCCCCCTGCCTGTGCAGCTTCTCATGTAAATACTGTGCATATTGAAATGCCCACTGGCTTTGCTGTTGCCCAAATTTGTTGTCTCAATATGCAAATTGTGAATAAACACAGTTGGTCCTGCTGTGAGTTATGTCAGTGTACTTCCTGAATAAAGTTGTTTCTGTGTGTGCATGGTTTACTGTGTCACATGCTCAGTATGCCATTTCAACATTGCCAATGGGTTGTCTCACATTTCATTTTTTTTGCAGGTGTGGGAGGCACTTCATTTCTACCTGACTGTGATACTTATGGGTGCAGTGCAGGTGGTTGGCAATGAATTCTTGTTGTCATCTTCCTTCTTTGCTCATGTTATCTATGGTGGACACATGTCAGGTTTGTGGGCAATGGCAGCACAGGGTGGGAGTTTGGGCACAGGCTTACAGGCAGACAGGCCAGGGTCATGGGGTCTGTGTGAGCTTCCTTTCTGTGTGCCAATCAGTGTCGGTGTATGGACATCTTGTGGTGATGAGTTATCCAGGTCCCATGGCTTACTTCCAATGTGTGTACTTGGGTGGTGGAGAAGTGTATGGTGTGAAGGGGGTGACTTTGTTGTGACTGTGGATGTGTGTGCACCTGCATTGTCAACTACTGCCATGTGTCACCCTGGAGTGGTGTGCCTGTATGTGTACTTGTTGAGCCCTGTGGTTGTGTTTTGTGCACATGACAGTATGTGTTGCTGTTGTGGGAGGAGGTATGTGTGACATATCCTACTTGTGCTTGGCTGTCATGTAGTGTGTCACTGGGCCCTGTGTGTTGTGCAGCAGACATTCTATTGTCCAGTATTTGGATGCCTATGTGTGGCTGGTCAGTGTTTGAGTTCAGGGCCTTCCTTACATCCCTGTGCCTATACATGGGTGTCCTTGCTGTCTCCAGGAGTTGTTGCATTGGGGTGACCGTGGTTTGTGTTGACTGACTGTGTCAGCCATGTGTGCTGTGATGGTTGTGTGTGTTCTCACATGTGTCTTGTCTTGCATAAGCATCACACATGCTTGATGGTTGTGTCACTGCCCTTCCATTTGTGGGCACCTCACTTTGGCTTTCCTATTAGTTGTCCTCCATTACTGCTGGCATGTGGTGTGTGTATGTAGCTGTGAGTCAGGGTGGTGTGTGTGTGTGTGACTTGTCAGGTAGTGTGTGCAGTGAAGTGTTTGGTCCTCATCTGTGTGTGTGTACATGTTGTGCCTGGCCTCAGTGTTCTTGGCTTGTGTGTGATGTTGTTGTGGTGTGTGTGTTGGCTGGGGCCTGGGCTTCTGTGCTATGTGTTCCTGTGCAAAGGGTCCTGCTGTGGCTGTATATGCAGTTGTTGGGACGTGGGGCATGGTGTGGCTGTAGTTGTGTGGTTGTTGTGCAGGAGTGGCACTTGGGAGGCACATGTTGTGTCCCTTCAGGGAGGTATCTGGTGTGTTGTGGATGGAGTTGTGGCTCTGTGCGATTTGTACGGTGCCCTTGGCATGCGCTGGCCCTGGGCTCTGCGTTGTGTGCATTGTTTCATGCACACTGACCGCGGCGGTGACGTCACCGGGACATTTGTTCATGATGGCGGTATATGGGTGGGCAGTATGTGGCGATGTGTGTTTGTCACAGGTGGAACATGTGTGTGTGCAGTGATGGCTGTGTGCCTGTCCCCACAGGGGTGTGTGGTGCTCCCATGCAAAGTTTTTCCACCCTGGAGCTGTGTATTGTGTTACTTGCACTGTTGTGTATGTACGTACCTGCGGAAGCGTCCGCGGCGGACGATGACTTGCAGGTGGTGTATCATGTACAGCACCGGGAAGGCGTGTAGGGCAGGATCCATCGCGGTGTGTCCCGGGTGTCTCTTTTCTGTCTCCGCTGTGGTGTCTCCGCCGTCTTTTGCTGTGTGGTTTCTCCGTCGCGTTCCGCTGCCATGTTTCCAGCATCGTGATATCTTCGGCGTACGGGACGTCATTCCGCACGGCGGTGTGTGGTGATTGGCTCACTCCGCCGCGGTGGCGGGCGCACTTTGATGGCGGTCGGCGTCACACCGCGGCGGGCAGGAAATGGGCAATGTGTGGCCATCCTAATATGGCGGGCGTGAAGACCGCTGACGGCGTGCGGTAAATGGGTGTTAATGCCACCACCGGCACCGCGGTCGTGCCTCCGCCCGCCATCGTAATAGGCCCCTATGTTTGTATTTGTTGTCGACGTACTCACTATAGAAGTCAAACTAGGAATGTAGATCTGTATTTAAAAAGTAAAAAGGAAAACAATGATAAATGGAGGCAATTTGTTGCTTATTTGTTTGTGGAAGGTCGTTTTGAGTTGGGTAGTAATCAATGTATTTGTAAATATTGTTACAACAAATTAGAAGAGAACAAAATGCCAGCTAAAGCTATACATAACAACCTAGAGTTGGTAGCTATACCTCCGGAACGGGAAGATTTAAATACATATGAGTCCATTCCTATTCAATCTGTGCTCCTGTTTCAGGCTATAATTCGTATGGAGCCTAAAACAGGTAAGCTGCCTCCAACAGATCTACAAAGAGGTTTAAAAGGAAGAGTTGTGTATTTACCTTTAGATTTTAAGAAAAATATTGAGATTGTTGGTGTAGATAGAGAGGAAAATGAACCTGTAGTTATTCTAGTTAATGGTGTACCAACAAAGAGACGGAAAATTTGGCAAGAGTTAGTAGATGTCACCAAACTTCAAAAGGCTACATTATATCTTGTACAAAACAATATTTACTAAAAAACTGTAAATGTGGAAAAACAAGAAATATGTTTAGAAGATGAAAAAGAAATTTCAAGTGGCCAAATCGAAAAAGTGGTGAACTCCAGGAGAGAAGAAATTTACGAACATTATAGTATACACCCACTACATTCAAAAGAAGTGATAGGAAACACTATTGAATTATTCCAAATGAAGAAAGCAAAGGGAACTCCCATGAGTGTATGGGAAAAAGTTTGGAAGCTCGTTGTTTTCCACAGCTGTTCCCCACTGGAAAAGGTGGACGATATGATGAACGACCAGTTCAGATTCCAGCTTCAGAATATCGTACATTAAGACTGTACTTAGAAGATCCAAGATTTCGACAACCTATTCCATATTTATCTCATCTTCTGTTCGAAAGTGACTTGTCTGGACTTTCATATGCAGTGAACCATATATTAAAAACAGGAGTTCATCTTACACATTCTTTGAAGATGGAAGGTGCACCAGGAATGGAGTCAAAACCGTATGAGTGAGTCCATCAATTTTCTTTATTAATCATAACAGTAAAAAATGGCATCAGCCAACGCGTTTTGTTCCTTGGATGAAACTTCATCAGGGCTGAAACAATCACACACGACATAACATAAGTCATAAAAAACAACACCTAAAGGTACATAACATACATATATTTAGAAATGTATAGCCCACAATTCTTAAACAATTAAAAAATACACACATAAAAGATGACGCACATTACCCAATTATAATAACGCAAAAACATCATAAGACGGCCCACATATATAAAAATACACACAAATATAATACATATATACACATAAAAATTCAAGTAGAAAAACACAGATATGTAAACCTGGTATATAGACATTAGTTCCCAACTTTATAAACATAAAGTGCTATTAACCTATATCACATAAAATGTTCTCAATTAGATCAATGAGTGGGAAAATATATTGTAATTGTTTATATATATAAAGAGAAAAAGGGGGAAAAGCAGAAATAAAGGAAACAGAAGACAGAATAGTCCAACATGTAAATCATATGACTACTGATCAAATCTCACCTTCAAATATCAAGTGGAGTAGTCAACACTTTCTTTGCATAACTGCGAACAACATGTAGCAAACCGGGAAAGCGCCCCACAATAAGGGTCAAAAGTATCTGATCCAACCTTGTAAAAAATATATATCACGCCGCATTAGCCGTAATGGAAAGAAAAAGACTGGAAGGCACGTGCAGATTACTGCCATATTCTTTACATCATTGTATCACATCTCATAAGCACTGAATTAGACAAAAAAGTCCATCTGGAGAGTTGTATAGAAAAACAATAAATGAAGAAAACACTACTATCATGGAACGCATCTAAGCCAATAACACAAATAGTTAACATCATGTATTCGCCCAATTAGAATAGTATTGAGAATAAGATCAGCAGAGTTACCCAAAAAGATCACAGCCCTCAGGTTGAAACAACCTTCCCCATAATCAAATAAAGTGGTATGTTGGGTGAAGAACCTCGTATCCAGAGACGATCAGGATTTATAACCGACAGTTCATGAGCCCAGCATGACACATAAAGGTGAAAGCGGTGGGTAGGTAAGCTAAATCATGTGCACACAGTGGATAAGTACGATGTCATACCGGTGTGCCTACCTAAAGTAATAGACAGTGTACGGGGCTGGCGATATAAAAGTCATGTGAACGGAATAGAATAGCCATGCAAATATGCCCCCCTAAAATCATAGACAAGTTGCGAGGCTGGTAATAATAGTGCCACATAAACACCCCCAATAAAAAGAAGTCCATACTCACAGCAAGTAAACACCTCCTTACCACCAGTACGCTCATCTGGGTATTCAATTACCAGATATACGGCAAGTGCACCCACTGCACGGTTGAAGCCGCGCGCCATGCCAAAGCTTAATACCATACAATCCAATAGTGAAATGGAGTCCATGCTGCAACAATTAAGTGCCCCCACACCACCAATACACTCACCTGGATGTTCTAATTCCCGACACATGGCAAATGTGCCCGATTCAGAGTTTGAACTGCACACCATGCTGGTATTAATTTAAAGCATCATGGCCGGATGTGGGTCGACGTCAGGACGTCGCTCCTCACATCATGATCTCTAGAAATCTCAGATATGGACTGCGGGAATGGCCACAATATTGGAGTATTAGAGCTCACATTCGATGTATTCAAAAAATATATGTATAAACCCTCAAAAAGACGTAAAACCGGCAGAGATGAGAGAAGAGTGTAAACCACTCGACCAATTAACATAAAAGGGCACAACCATCCCAACCGGCTAAAACACAAAGAGATATCAGACAATAAGTAAATAAACCACAAAGTTCAAACAGCACATTGCTAGAATATATACGAGTACAAAGGAACGTATATTTAAATAGGTAATCGAAGAACCATTTGTGTATATTAGAAACCAAGGAGGATGATCCACAGTTAGGGTGTAATAATGATCATCACAAGACCATAGTGCACCTGTTTAGGGTGTGATGCGCCAGCCGGCGTCACTCCCCGTATCGACTACCATATACGCATCTCAAAAAATATAATGACGCGCTGTGAGGAATAAAAACCAAGTGCACACATACCAAAATTAGGGTGACAACCGGATGGCAAATTAAGAATAAAGTCAAAATACTACAAACACCCATTTAAGGGTGCTGTGCCAGCCCGCGTCCCTTCCGCATGTCCCTGTGAATTAACACATCAAAAAATATATTTATTGTAGATGCTAAATGAACAGAACAGCCGTACCGAATCCAAGTCGCATATAAGGACAAAGGATCAAAGGAAACAACCCTTTATCCACAGAACAAGATAGTAACATACACAGGTGTGCTTAGATGACCACTTCTCAGGTGTCATTCAGAACTAAACAAGATTAGTAGAGGTAGAGAATAAAGAGTGTTAAACAAGAGTTGTGTTTTAGCCGGTTGGGATGGTTGTGCCCTTTTATGCTAATTGGTCGAGTGGTTTACACTCTTCTCTCATCTCTGCCGGTTTTACGTCTCTTTGAGGGTTTATATATATATTTTTTTAATACATCGAATGTGAGTTCTAATACTCCAATATGGCGGCCATTCCCTCAGTCCATATCTGAGATTTCTAGGCATCGTGATGTGAGGAGCGACGTCATGACGTCGACCCACATCACGCCATGGTGCTTTAAATTGATACCAGCATGGCGCGCGGTTCAAACTCTGTATCGGGCGCATTTGCCGTGTGTCAGGAATTAGACCATCCAGGTGAGTGTATTGGTGGTGTGGGGGTGCTTAATTGTTGTAGTATGGACTCCATTTCACTATTGGATTGTATGGTATTAAGCTTTGGCATGGCGCGCGGCTTCAACCGTGCAGCGGGCGCACTTGCCGTATATCGGGTAATTGAATACCCAGATGAGCGTACTGGTGGTGCAGGGGTGTTTACTTGCTGTGAGTATGGACTTCGTTTTATTGGGGGTGTTTATGTGGCACTATTATTACCAGCCTCGCAACTTGTCTATGATTTTAGGGGGGCATATTTGCATGGCTATTCTATTCCGTGCACATGACTTTTATATCGCCAGCCCCGTACACTGTCTATTACTTTAGGTAGGCACACAAGTATGACATCGTACTTATCCACTGTGTGCACATGATTTAGCTTACCTACCCACCGATTTCACCTTTATGTGTCATTATGGGCTCATGAACTGTCGTTTATAAATCCTGTTTGTCTCTGCATACGAGGTTGTTCACCCAACATACCACTTTATTTGATTATGGGGAAGGTTGTGTAAACCTGAGGGCTGTGATCTTTTTGGGTAACTCTGCTGATCTTATTCTCAATACTATTCTAATTGGGTGCATGCATGATGTTAACCATTTGTGTTATTGGCTTAGATGCGTTCCATGATAGTAGTGTTTTCTTCATTTATTGTTTTTCTATACAACTCTCCAGATGGACTTTTTTGTCTAATTCAGTGCTTATGAGATGTGATACAATGATTTAAAGGATATGGCAGTAATCTGCACGTGCCTTCCAGTCTTTTTCTTTCCATTATGGCTAATGCGGCGTGATATATATTTTTTACAAGGTTGGATCAGATACTTTTGACCCTTATTGTGGGGCGCTTTCCCGGTTTGCTACACGTTGTTCGCAGTTATACAAAGAAAGTGTTGAATACTCCACTTGATATTTGAAGGTGAGATTTGATCAGTAGTCATAGGATTCATATGTTGGACTATTATGTCTTCTGTTTCCTTTATTTCTGCTTTTCCCCCTTTTTCTTTATATATATAAACAATTACAATATGTTTTCCCACTCATTGATCTAATTGAGAACATTATATGTGATATGGGTTAATAGTACTTTATGTTTATAAAGTTGTGAACTAACGTCTATATACCAGGTTTACATATCTGTGTTTTCTACTTGAATTTTTATGTGTATATATGTATTATATTTGTGTGTATTTTATATATGTGGGCCGTCTTATGATGTTTTTGCGTTAAAATAATTGGGTAATGTGCGTCATCTTTTATGTGTGTATTTTGTAATTGTTTAAGAATTGTGGGTTATACATTTCTATATATATGTATGTTATGTACCTTTAGGTGTTGTGTTTTATGACTTATGTTATGTCTTGTGTGATTGTTTCAGCCCTGATGAAGTTCCGTCCAAGGAACGAAACGCGTTGGCTGATGCAATTTTTTACTGTTATGATTAATAAAGAAAATTGATGGACTCACTCATACGGTTATGACTCCTTTCCTTGTGCACCTTCCATCTTCAAAGAATTGTTTTTTTCTGGATTCCAGTGGAGCTCAACGGCGGCAGGTTCTGGAAGTGGATGCACAGGACTGTTATTGTTTGTAGATAGGGATTGATGTGCTGAACCTTAGGTCAGGCGCTGTCAGGAGTGTTTTTGTTCATCTTACACATGTTTCTGCAAAGGAATTCATGGACAAAGTTCAACAAAGAGACGATCATTTAGAATCTCAGTTAATTAATTTGATGGCGTGTCAACGTGGTACTAATGAGTATTGGTATTGTCGTCATAGAGAACTTAAATGTATGTTAAGGAACTTAGGAACCCCTACGTGGTTTGTTACGCTTAGCTGTGCTGAGTACGCATGCGACGATTTACTTGATTTTTTACGACAAACAAATTCAAATGTAAAAACATTGAATTGAAGACAGCTGGAGAACAGTGTTCCTTGGATCCTGTACATGTGTGCAGATATTTTAATCATAGGTTTGAAGCTATGATGTCTTTTATCTGCAATAAAAAATAATCCACCTCTTGGAGAAGGTATTGATTTCTTTTGGAGAAAGGAATACCAAGCTAGAGGTGCACCTCATATTCATATGCTGTTATGGATGAAGAATGCACCAAAATTGGGAACTGATACTGATGAAAGTGTTTAGTCCTTCATTGAAAAATATGTTACCTGTGCCATTCCAAAAGAAGGAGGAGAAAACAACTTGAGACAGAAGGTTTTATGGTTTCAAAGTCATCGATGTGGGAAATATTGTCAACGGAAATACAAATCAAAGGGAAGATTTTATACAAAATGTCCTTTTGGATCCCTACGCCCAGTAATTTCAAAAGGAAGAGTCAACAGTTTCATGTCAGCAGTAAGGCATACTATAACTCGAAAATCTCCAAAGAATACTTACAACATAAAAAGAACTGAAGATTCAAAGTATATTAATGACTACAATCCAGTGATTTTGACAATGTGGAATGCTAACATGGATATTCAGTACGTTGGAGATAATTCGATTGCTGTTGCTTGCTATGTTACATCATATATAACCAAATCTGAAAAGATGGAGTTGAAAGAAATGTGGGAAGAAATTTCACAAGAGAAGACTCTTAGTAAGAAATTGTACAGCTTTAGTTTGAAGATGCTTTCCCATTGAGAGATTGGATCCTACGAATGTTCAGATCGGTTGACCTCTGCAAGTTTATATTCAAAGTCAAGAGGAATCATTTGGGTAAGTCTTGGTCTTGCTGCAACACAAAATCAAGTATTGAAATCTGTCTGAGAAATTAAATACTTAGCATTGAATGAACCAGAAAGTACAGATATTGTTAAAACAAATATGTTGGATATGTAGTAGCCCAAAAGGAGTCCACATCTGGAAAACATATGTCTGTATGAAGTACTGCAATATTACAGCTTTAAAAGAAATGTTACAGAAAATATAAATGAAGAAAAATATGCAGTAATTGGATGTGATGGATGTTTGGTAAAACATGCCAAAGGAAATCTTATTAACCACAGGAAACTCAGTTGCGAAACTCCAGATAAAATGGAATGTTTCTATTTAGCACTTCTGCAACTTTTCAAGCCTTGGCGTAGTGAAGCAGAATTACTTGGAGAGTTCGACTGCTGTGAAGATTCTTTTAATGCATGTAAAGATAATATTCAATGCACAATTTTCCCTACTTATCTACAAATGTTAAATGAAGAGATTGAACAAGAAACTACTATTGCAGCTGAAATAGCTACAGACAGTTCTCAAGATAGTCAGAGTTCTGCTCCACTAAGTAAAGATCCTCTAGGACAACCAATTCTTGAAAATGAAGCAGCAATAGCCATGAATGAAGTAGAAACGGCAATGCAACAAGCACAACAGGTCATTATTGAGTTGGGAAACTTGGAATAACAACTAAATATTGAACAAAAACAAATATATCAGCAAGTGACAGAACAGATACAGCATGTTTACTGCATGAAAAAAAAGAATGCCAATGCACATCATTTAAACCTATTCAAATGTATATCAGTGGTCAAGCTGGTACAGGAAAAAGTTTCTTAATTAAAGTTTTAACCAGTTTTCTACAGAAAACCACTGAATCACATTTATCTTGTGTTGTACCCGCTCCAACTGGGTTAGCAGCACACACCATTAAAGGGACTACATTACATCGATTACTCATGCTACCAGTTGAACATGAAAATAAGTTGGAATACAACAAGCTATCTGGAGAAGCTTGTTATGAAGTCTCAAGATTACTGAAGAAAATGAAACTTCTGATCATTGATGAGGTGAGCATGTTCTCAAACTTAATGCTTGCCTTTGTACATTTAAGAATGCAGCAGATTTTAAAAACAGATTATGATGTTTTATTTGGAGGAAAATATGTAATTGTATTCGGCGACCTACTACAACTTACTCCTGTAAAAGGGCAACCAGTTTTTAAAACACTTGTCCATGAAGACACTAGGAAATCTTTGGGAAGTATTGGAAATGTAAACATTTGGTCTCATTTTGAATATAAAGAACTTATTAAGAATATGCGACAAGCAAGTGAAGAACATTATGGAAACATTCTTCAAGATATAAGAATTGGTGTTTTGACAAAACATGGTAAAGAAGCTTTACAAAGTCGGCTACTAACGAACTTGTTTCCAAATGAAAATATTGCACCTGAAATAATGTACAAAAAAATTGGAGAAAAGAAGTCTATAGTTTGCCTAATGCCAACACTGGAAGAGTGTTCTATATTCAATCAAGAACTTTTGAAGCTGGAAAAAAAACAAATAATGAAAATGGAAGCTAATAATAAAATAGAACACGAAGGAGTTACTATTATTCTCTCAGAAAAATTAAAATCAAAATTGGATTCTTTGGAAAAGTATATATCTAAGACTGAAGGCTTGGAAAAGACTTTATATGTATGTGAAAACTGTTGAGTAATTTTACGGCGTAATTTGGATGTAGAAAAAGGTTTAGTAAATGGAGCAATGGGAAAAGTTGTTGTTTTGTTAATTATCAGAACAGAGATGGAATTGAATGGAATTGAATTTTTGAAGATTTAATTTGATCAGATTGACGAGGTAAAACAGATTGGACGTTGTGCTGTTCGTTTTTGCTTGTAAAAGAATTGTATGTTCGTAGAAAACAGTTTCCTCTTTCTTTAGCATATGCAGTGACCATTCATAAATTTCAAGGTTTAAGTGTTGACAATGCTTTGGTAAATATTGGAAGAACAGTGTTTAAAGAGGGCATGGCATATGTTGCATTATCTCAGTAAGAACATTATCTGGTTTGTATTTGATTGATTTTGATGAGAAAAAAGTTAGTGCTGATGTAAATTGTGTAAAAGAGTATAATCGGTTAAGAAGATTTTATGCTCCTAAATATCCCATATGTAAATGTAAAAAATGTAAATCCAGTATTTGTAAAGCGCGAACAGCTACCCGAAGGCATCCCGGCGCTGGGGGCCATCGGGAAGATTAAGCAAGCTATTGCCCAGAGTCACATGGTGCTGGGCTGACCTGCCGTTGGTGCCGGGGATCAAACCGTGAGCCCCAGATTCCAGCGTCAGTCGCCCTGGCCGTGGCGCCACACCTCTTCCCCCTCTTTATGAAAAACATATACTATGTCCAAATCGGAAATATAACAAACATTCTATTGAGATTGAAAAAAAGAAAACATTTCAAGAGAAGCATGAAGCTGCCAAGAAAATGAAAATGGACTCTGTTGATGATATTGTAGGATACCAGTTAGAAAATAGTTCAGGTATCTACTGCTATGCTAATGTGCTTCTAAATGTTGTCTTTTATCTAGAAGATCTTTATCATAAAGTTATGGAAAATCGAGAAAAAAGATTCTGTTCTTTATTACATCATCTTTTTCAAAAGTTGGTAAGTGATAGAACTAAAATCCATACTGCTTCTGGCATTCGGCATCTTTTGGATATATGTACTGGTTCTTCGCAATTTACACTTAATATACAACAAGATGCAAAAGAGTTTCTTATGTTTATGCTTGCAGTATTGGAAGAAAAAGGGATTGAAACTGAAAATTTGTTTGGACTAAGTTACAGATGGGATAATAAATGTGAAGAGTGCTCATTTTCTTCTACCACTGAAATAGACACTGAACGATTCATATATTTGACAATACCAGATTGCAAATCAGTGTCTTTTAACAAATTAATAAAAACAGCTAATCAATATATGAAATGTTCTCATTGTAAATCAGAAATGTTGTCAACATTATTTAGAGAAAGATTTGGACAATATGTCATTTTAATGCTACAACGTTGTAGAGCAGATGAAAGAAAATTGGAAACCAAATTAAATATTTTGTGGCAAGTCAAATATCAATTTCAGGAAGAACATTTAAAGCAGTGGCTATTATTTTCCATGATGGACCTACTACAACAACTGGACACTATACTGTGTAATTAAAGTGCAATAAAGGATGGACACATTGTAATAATGCCCATTTGGAATTCAAATGTCGGTTGCCTTACAAATTACCAAATTCCTATCTAATATTTTTGATGCCAAAGTTTTGAAAACATTATTAGGCCTATTGGAAAGATGTGAATACGAATTAACGAGTTTATTTTGGATATTTTTAATGCAAATAGATTTAGAAACATTATTCGGCCTATTGGGAAAATGTGAAGAATTACTGTTTGGATTATTGTTTGTACTAATTCTTATTGCGTTTGAAAAATTGTATTTGAAACAAGTAGTTTATATATTTGATCTTTATATCATACGCAATGTAAATGAGAGTCTATATTTTAGAAAATATATTTCAGAGAAGTAGATCATTTAATGTACTTGAAGAATATAATTTAGAAACTGTAGATAGGTAGACAGATAGTTGAATTTGTTGTAAATATTTTAAACGCAGATTTGTTTGTTTTTTTACAATCTCACTGATTGTATTTTTTCCCCGCTGTAATATGATGATTTACATTGAAATCAATGTGTATGGTGAAATTCAATAGAATCTGAAAACAGCAAAAAAGGGAAACTGAATATGTTATGTGATTCTAAAATCATGTTGTGTTCTTAAAACTATAATATTATATGCAATAACACTTTTTCTTTTTTGTTACAGAAGGTAATACTAAAGTTTCAAAAGATTATAAATTCAGTTTTCAACAAAAATACTATAAAATACTTTCACTGAGTTTGGTATCTACTTCAATAAAGAAGGTAAGATGAAATAATGTAATAATCATAATATTATGAAGTAATGTTTACAGTTACTTTTATTGCACTCATCCATTTTATCAAATACTACCCATACACAGATGTATACAATTAGGCACTATTCACACACTGCTGCCATCATTGATGCACTATCCATGTATTTCTCCAATCACCTAACCTGTATCCATTCAGTTATAAGATCACCCAGACACTACCTATGTACTCTTCCAATCACCCAGGTACTATCTATACATTTATACAATCAGGTATACATTATCCATACACTCTTCCAATAACCCAGGTAGTACCTATACACTTCTCCAATACCCTAAACATTATTCCTGCACTGATACAATCACCCACACACTACCATTGCACTCTTTCAATAATTCAGGCTGTATCTATACAATGCTCTATTCATTCAGGCAATACACATACACTTATAAAATCACCCAAGCTCTTTCTATACAGTTCTCCAATCACCCAGGTACTGCTCCTGTACTCTTGCAATCACCCAGCCAGAACCCTTCAAGTTTAAAAATCACTCAGGCACTACCTATGTATACCTGAAATAACCCAGGCCCTGTCTCTACACTCTTGCAATCAGGAAGACATTACCCCTACACTCATGCAATTAACAAAGTATTAACTATGCATTCCTGTAATCCCCCACATATTACTTCTGCAGTCATGCAATCACTTATGTGTTACAGATGCACTCTTCCAATAACCCTGACATTACCCCTGCACTCATAAAATGTCAGAGGCATTACCCATGCACTCATTCAATCACTCAGACAGTACCTATACATTTATAAAATCATCCAGACACTACGTATGCACTCATGCAATCACACAGGCAGTACCCATGCACTCTTCCATGCACCCAGGTATTACCCATGCACTGCTCGAATCACCCAGACATTACTCCTGCATTCATGCAATCACCCAGGCATTACTCCTGCATTCATGCAATCACCCAGTCATTACCCATGCACTCCTACAATCACTCTGTCAGTGTTCATGCAGTCATACATGCACTCAGGCACTCCTGCTACACTCATGCAACCATCCAAGCACTACCCATACAGTCTTCCAATCATCCAGGCACTACCTATACAGTATTCCAATCACCCAGACACTACCCCTGCAGTCAATCCATGAGGTAGGCACTATGCATGCACTCATGTAATAACCCAGGCACAATCCTTGCACTCTTCCAATCATCTAGGCACTACCCATATACTCATGCAATAATCCAGGCAGTACCATGCAGTCCTCCAATCACTCAGCCAGTACCCATGCACACCTGCAATCATACAAGCAATACCATTACAGTCAAGGAATAACCCAGGCACTACCCTTATACTCCTCCACTTATCCAGGCACTATCTATACACTCATCCAATTGCCTACCACTACTCATGCACTTATAAAATCATCAAGGAACTACCTATGCACTCATCTAATCACTCAGACAGTACCCATGCAGTCCTCCATTCACCAAGACATTACCCGTGCATTCATATAATCACCCAGGCAATAGTCATACACTCCTTCAATCACTGAGCCAGTACCTATGCACTCCTGCAAACACCCAGACATTACTCCTACACTCTTGCAATCACCCAGATATTACCCATGTACTCCTTCAATCATCCAGACATTACTCCTACACTTATAGAATCACCCAGGTATTAGCCATACAGTTCTGCAATTACCCAGGCACTACCTTTGCCCTCATGCAATCACCCAGACATTACTTATGCACACCTTCATTCAGTTAGGCAGAACCCATGCACTCCTCCAGTCACCCAGAGATTACCTCTGCTTTCATGCAATTACCCAGGCACTACCCATGCACTCATGCAATCACTCAAGCGTAACCCATGCGTTTCTTCAATCACTCAGGCAGAACCCATGCACTTCCAAATAGCCAGGCACTACCCATGCATTCATGCAATCACCCAGTCATTACCCATACACTCATTCAATCACTCATGCATTACCCATGCATTTCTCCAATCACCCACACATTACCTCTGCAGTCACACAGTCAGCGTGGCATTACCCATGCACGTACCAAATCACCATGCACTACCATTGCACTACTGCAATCACCCAGGCACTACCCTTGCACTCATGCAATCACTCAGGCATTTCCGATGCACTCCTCCAATCACCCACATATTACCTCTGCACTCATGCAATCACCAAGGCGTAACCCATGCACTTACAAAATCACTATGCACTACCCATGCACTCCTTCAATTACTCAAGCATTACCTATGCAGTCACAAAATCACTGAGGCATTACCAATCCACACGTTTAATCACTCAGACAATACCCATGCCCTCCTACAAACACCCAGACATTACTCCTACACTCTTGCAATCACCCAGATATTACCTATGAACTACCCATGCAGTCCTACGTGCACCCATTCACTCTCAATACACTCTTCCATGCACCTAGGCTTTACTTATCCACTTCTTCAATCACCCACACATTACCCCTGCACTCATGCAATCACACAGGCACTACTCATGCGCTCTTTCAATCACTCAGACAGTACCCCTACAGTCATGCAATCACTCAGGCATTACCCATGCATATCTTCAATCAGTCAGGCAGTACTCATGTACTCCTCCAATCACGCACACATTACCCCTGCATTCATGCAATCACACAGACACTATCTATGCACTCCTGCAATCACCCAGGCACTAACCTTGTACTCATGCAATCACCCAGACATTACCCATGCACTTCTTCAATAACTGAGGCAGTACCCATGCACTACTTCAATCACCCAGACAGTACCCATGCACTCAAGCAATCACTTAGTCACTAGCCATGCACTCATACATGCACTTACGCACTTCTGCAACACTCATACAATCACCCAAGCACTACCTATGGAGTGTTTCAATCATCCAGGCAATAGTCTTGCACTCATTCAATCACTCAGGTAAAACTCATGCACTCTTCCAATCAGCCAGGCACTATCGATGCACTCATGCAATTACCCAGTCATTACCCATGCACTCCTTTATACAACACATACAAATTTTTCTTTTTTAACCAAATAGGCGGTTCAAACAAGAACCATTTTTTTGGTGTTTTTGTTAAAAAAAATGATCAAACAACAGAAAAAACGGTGAAAACCTTTTGATAACATTTTGCAATTAAACAATTATTGCAAAAAATATATTAACAAACGTGGTTTCTTGCAGCAAAAACAACTGCATCAACAGACTGTTCTCCATAACAAAGAACTTTTTGGCACTTTATGCATCTTTGTTCGAGACCAGCAAACTCTGGCCTAATATCAGGTCCTCTGTTGGAACTCGAGGTACCAGCTGAGGTGCTAGGTCCAGCATTTTCATCACCTTGCTGGGCTTGTAGTTCTAGATCTCGTCGATGCTGCTCCCGTGCTAGGCGATGAGGGTGCATTGTTTGGAGGTGCTTCAGCATGGACGAAGTACCGCACGAGTATTCCTTCTCGGAGCCCCGAGATATTATTCTTTCACAAATAGTGCTGGTAACCTTCCTTGCGTTCACCTTTTTTTCTCCTGTAGGAAATGTAAAAAAAGCCCAGACAATGCTTTCCTTCCTTTGTTTTCTGGGTTCCTCCAACTCCTCGTCTTCACCAAGGATGTCTTCTGGTGGATTTGAAGATGCCATTTCTTTTTTTTTTTAAAACACCAAAAAATGTTAGAGGAGCACTAAACACAAAAGGTGTGTTTCCTGGCAATGCTGTTGGAAGAATGAGAAATTTGGGTGGGGTACTGTAATTTCTAGATTAAAAGAGTCTTAACCAATGAAATGCTTTCTTTTGAAGTCACATCGGTTCGCGCAGCCGGAGCGCAACTAGCGCGCACCCTGCGCGATACCGGAAAAATATATTTAACAATAATTTATCTTTATTCCAGGTACAAATATATGATATTTACAACTTTGTTAAATAATCTCTTGGTATGATATTCAATAAAGTAATATACATATACTTTTAAAACTTAAAGATTTGCTATGGGTTCGCGCACCTGGCGCGAGCCCCGGAAATACATACGTGCCGTTACGCGGGGCCGAGAACCACGCACCCATCGCTTACCGAATGTGCATCGTACACGACTTAACCAATATGGCGGCAAAATTCTTGGATTCGCGCAACCACCGTGACTGGTACACGATCGGTACGCGAATCCAGTATTCTTTTTAAAAATAAAAGCATATTTTAGAAAGCAGAAATATCACCTTATTTCTATAAAAGTTTAAAATTTTAGAAAAACTTTTTTTTGAACATTATAATTAGAAATTACCATTTAAAAAACCTTTGAAATTCACTGAAAAAACCATAGGTTTAAGGGACAATATAGTTAGAAATTAGCATTTAAAAAACCTTTGAAATTCACTGAAAAAACATTAGGTTTCAGGGACGTTATAGTTAGAAATTAGCATTAAAAAACCTTTGAAATTCACTGAAAAAACCACAGGTTTCAGGGATGTTATAGTTAGTTGGACATTTCACTCGTACAAAACCAGAGAAATGCGGCTGTTATAGTTAGTTGAGCTAACTATAACTTGCGCCCCCGTAATACACTGCTGATTACGTCACATATTACATCATTCACGACATGGTCAGTGACATCACTGATGATATCACTGATGACATCTCAAATGACATCAGGTTTCTGGACATCATGGTTAGCTAGGTAAAATTAAATATATGCTTACAAAATGCACTCCAATATTTGGAACAGACCAACTTAATGTTTTACAGAGTAGTACAGTTTCCCAATGTAATTGGCTGAGTTGATGACACACATATTGCCATATGCCCCCCTCTGCAAATTAATTTATATACAGGAATAGGAAAAGCACTCATTCACTCAATGTACAGGTAGTATGTGATGCCTCATGCATCATAACTGACCTTGTAGCTAGATTCCCTGGTAGCACACATGACTCCTTTATGTTCCGCCACAGTGGAATACATAATCATCTGTTCTAGGGGACTTTGGTGATGATTTTTTACTTTGTAGGAGAAATGCAAACTCAATTCATACAGTGTGCAAAAGTGTGTTTGAAATGTTGCCTAATGGTTTTTCCTTCTCATACTATTGAATTTGGTAGTCCATATGCCTTTCGCCCTTGGATACTGACACTATACTTGAATCCAAGAACAAGAAGTGAAAGGCAGTACAGGGACAAACGACAACATGGTGAATTATTGAATGTACCTTTGGCATACTGTAGTCAAGGTTCAGATGTGTCCACAGGACTGGTGGAGCACTAGTCTACAGACCAGAGACCTTTTGTAAAATCATTTCCACATGTGTCATTCTCCACAACAACAAATGAGGAAAGGTCATCACAAAAGAAACATAGATCCAGAATCAGACTCAAATGATAAACTACTACCACTACAGATTCAGCAGGACGCACATTTGCAGCAGAGGGTCGAGCTCGACATACAGAGTTCACCAACAACAATTTTTAAGCTAATAATGATGAGCACACCTGATAAATGAACAAACATGTGGCTATTGTTTTGTGCACTGCTGAAATATCTTATTTTAATCAGGTTTCAACAAAGTAAATCTTCATCCTCAATTGTATCTACAGGAGATGTACTATTGTGTAAACAAAGCAACAATATAAACATTATTCAATATTTAGGTAATGGAGCTGGTCTCCTTGGTTAGATCCTTTGGCCTCTCCCTGACTTCATATGCTGATAATACGCAAATCGTCCTTTCAGCCTTAAGAGCACACAGTACACCATGTAACTTAGATATACTAAAACTCCCAGGATGCATTGCCAAGGTACAGCAAGCATCTCAATGGATTTTGTTTAGCTGAGATGTTATACTTGAGAAATTACAAACAATATGTTATGTTTAGTAATTAAAGGGAAGATGACTTACCCTGGCTAGCATACAGGAATGGAGGTGTCAATGTCTGACACTCCCACCACACTTTCTGGTTCAAGGGTCCCCTAAATCAGTGGTTCCATTGGTGTGGGAAGAGGGTGTTTGGAGGGTCCACCACCTGTGCCATGAACCTCAGCCATCCTGCTGACCACCTTCTATTTGGTGAGGTATGTTAACCCATACTAGTGTTTCCTGATCTCTGCTTTGGTCCTCTGGGTGACACCAAGGAAATTGACTTTTTCTAGGATGCTGTTCCATATCTTGTTCTACTGGACCTCAGGAACAGTGAATGATGCCTTGCCAGCGAGCTGGTCCATGTGTGCCACACATTCTTCATTAAGAGGCTCCATCTCCTCTTCAGAGAATTTGACGTTGTGCTTCCTGCTGCCAGAATCGTTGTCCTCATCTTCCTTGGACATGGGTTCTCCAGGGATTATACAAACACTGTCAGTATTAAGACATGGGCACTCCTTTCTTCAAGCACCTTCCTAGGCTTCTGGGTTGTGGCCACACCCTGTATTCCTAAACTTCCACATCTGACATCATAATTCTGTATCCAGAATGCGACTTTTCCTAAATTCTGATTTCTTATTTGAAAATCGCAATTTTGCAATTTCCAAAATATCAATTTCCTTATTGCGTTTGCAAATTTATAGAAATCGCTGTTAGTGGAATACACTTGCTCATACATCTCATTCTACAATTCCCCAATCGTGATTTCTACAAATTTGCTATTTGGAAATTGCAAAGGCTTTCTTTCATACATATGGCCCTAGATTCATCTGACGGATAGGAGGACCTACCATCAGTATTTATGTCCCACCATATCCTGTTTTGAAACCTCAGGACAGACCTGCTTAATTTATTAAATTCAGAACTGAAAATGCTTTAAAATACCAGACTAAAAAATGCACTATTACATGGATTTGGAAGTACAAAAAATAAAATGTGCCTTTGGTAATTACTAAAGATGTGCAAGTGAGGAGGGGGGCTCCCTTTTATTCCGTATTCACAAACAACATACTTCGTCTATTACCAATGATTAGTATTCGAATAAATGAGCACATATTAGTGAGCACTACTGTTAGACCTGCCATCCTGTTATTTTGCTGTGTGTTGGACTTTGTTTTTGCTGGTCTAGATGCTTCGAGCACTTTGCCACTGCTCTTTAGTGCCAAATTGCAAGTGCTCCCTTTGTAAATTGTTATTATGGGTTGGTGATTCCATGATTGGCATATTTGATTTACTAGTCAGTCTCTCGTACAGTGCACTGTGTGTGCCCATGGGCTGTAAATCAAATGCTGCTAAAAGGAATGCAGCACTGATTGTGCCATGTACACAAGCAGCCTTGCAACAAGGTCTCAGGCCTGCCATTGCAGAGCCTGTGTGCAGTCTAGTACTGCCATGTCGACCTGGCAATTGCACCCACTTGCCAGGCCCTAACCTTCCCTTTTCTTACATGCTAGTCACCCCTAAGGTAGGCCTAAGGTACCCCTGTGGACAAGGTGCAGTGTATGTGAAAGGTAGGACATGCCCCGGTGTGTGTGGCATGTCCTGATAGTGAAATATTGCCAATTTTGTTTTTCACTATTGCAAGGCTACCTGTTTCCATAGGATAGAATAGGGAGTTTGCTTTTAACACCTTATAAACATAACTACCCCTGGGAACAAGGTAGGAAAATAAAGTTTAGTATGCCTGAACTCAGAATGTTAAAATGCATCTTTTAGTGAGGGTGATTTTTACATTCTGTGTTTGAAAATACCACTTTTTAACCCCGGGCGGAGACCTCCGCTCCGCCCGCGGAGTGTGCGGAGATTTGCCTACTCCCCAGAACACGGAGTAGGCAAATCTCTGCAAACTCTGTGGCAGAGCGGAGTTGGCCAGCCCCCGCCTGCACCCCCCCTATTAACAATTGATTAAAACTTAAATAAAAAGACTTTAAAGTAAAGAAAAACCACTTACCTTGGCTGCGGCGTCCCCAGGCTGCCCTCCTCCTCTTCATCGACGTCTCTGGGAAAACTGTGCATGTGCGCGCACCTGCGCATGCGCATTTTTCATGCAGTGGGCAGTGGTTTAAGGCATATGAGGAAGCAATGAGGTCCCACAGAGTCCCTGAGAGAGACTGGGGAGCAGGGTTGTGGAGCTGCTTCCTGACAGAGGAGAGGGAAACTTTGTTAGCCTAACCAAGCGAGGAGCAAATGTCTTATACCCATATGAAGGAAGCCTTGATCAGGAAGTATGGTTTGACACCAGAGCTGTACAGACAGAAGTTTAGGAACTATAAGAAACTGGAGTCAAGCAGTTGGGTGGAGTATGTGTCCTATTTTTACAGAGCACTGGATGGTTTGGTTAAGGGTAGCCAGGTGAATGACTTACTATGATTTGGTTGCATGGGAGCACTTGTCTAGTAGTTGTTTCTCAGAGCTACGCCAGCATTTGATTGACAGTTAGCTGACTGACCCCAGGAAGCTTGCTGTGGAGGCGGATCACTGTGTCAGTACCAGGGTCCACAAAGGTAATGTGGGAGACTCTGCCACAGGTGGGCAGGGTCCCCAGCAGAAGAGTGGGGGGGACAAGGGTTAATAGAAGGAGTTCCAAAAAGGGCCCGAAAATAATTCCCAAGGGAACCAAGGGGAAGGTTCCCAGCCTCTGACTGAAAAGAAGCCATGGGTCTGCACAGGTAAGCCTGGTCAGAAGGGTCCCAGGGCATGTTATAGTTGTGGTCAGGTGGGTCACTTCCAAGGGGACCCTAGGTGTCCCAAAAAGATTACCACTGCACCCACTGGTGCACTGCCCCGGGAAATGGTGAGCGTAGCCTTGTGGGAGGATTCAGGTGCCCAAGAGGGGTGGGGGTCCTCAGAAATGACCCTGGTCTCTTTAGGGGACAGTGAGATAGTCCCAAGAGCTCATCTGACTGATAACACTAAGAAGTACAGGCAGTGGGTGACCATTAATGGCCATAGTGTGGAAGCTCTGAGAGACGCTGGAGCCAGTGTGACGGCTGTCAGTCTAGTGTCTGAGGAGCAGGTGGTCCCCATTACATTCTACCCAGTAGTTGCAGTTGACAACTCTGAGTGCCTCTGCAAAGTGGCACAGGTTCCCTTTGAGTGGGGGGAGTCTCAGGTACCTCGAGAGTAGCTGTGAGGCCAGCCATGCCTATTGACTATCTGCTAGGCAACGATTTGGAGAGTTCCCCTTGGGAAAAGGTGGAGTGGAAGTCTCATTTAGAGATGTTGGTCTGCCTGAGTGTACGTGTATGACCACTTGGTCTATGGCAGCCGGTAAGGGCATTCAAGAGGATCTGGAGCCTGAAACTGTGGCCCAGGTGCCTGCCAGAAAGAGGAGAGGCAGGGGGCACGGGAAACCGGCCCACGAAGTTCCCATGGTCCAGGAGGAGGCAAACCTTGAGGGGGATGCCCTGGAGCCTACAGAGGAGCAAGTGGTCCAACTGAGGGACCTGCCTGAGCTGGCCCATTGGCAGCAGGAAGGAGGTCCCTTCAGGGAGGAATTCTGCCAGGAGCAGCAGAAATGCCCTTCTCTTGTTGGTTTGCGGCAGCAGGCTGCACACCAGGCAGCAGGTGATCAGTCTGGATCACATTGGATTTACTGGGAGAATGGTCTCCTGTATAGTGAGCCTAAGGTTGCTGAGCCTGGGTCAGCCTGTGTGCTGGCGGTACCCCACCACTTCAGAGCCTTCCTACTGGGTCTGGCTCATGATGTGACTTTGGCAGGGCATTTGGGGCAAGGCAAGACATTTGAAATGCTTGTCAGCCACTTTTACTGGACCGGAATGTGGAAGAACTCTGATACAAGTCTTGCCAGACTTGCCGGGCAAGTGGTAAGAGTGGAAGAAGTGCAAGGCTTCTCTCCAACCTTTCCCTGTAGTCAGCACCCCCTTTGAGAGGGTGGGTATTGACATTGTGGGGCCCCTGGATCCCAAGACAGCCAGGGGCAACAGGTTCATCCTGGTCTTGGTGGACCATGCCCCCCGGAAGCCATCCCTCTCAGGACTGTGACAGCCCCTGTGGTGGGTCGTGCGTTGATGGGGATTTTCTCCTGTGTGGGGTTCCCCAGAGAGGTGGTGTCTGACCGTGGTACCAACTTCATATCTAAATATATGAAGTCCCTGTGGCAGGAGTGCAGTGTTGCCTACAAGTTCACCACTCCTTACCACTCCCAAGGTGATGTACTGGTTGAGAGATTCAATGGACCCAGAAGGGCATGATTATGGGTCTTGGTGAACCCATGAGGCGTAAGTGGGACGTCCTCTTACCATGCCTGTTGTTTGCTTACAGGGAGGTACCGCAGAAGTCCTTAGGGTTTAGTCCCTTTGAGGTCCTGTATGGACATCCTGTAAGAGGACCTCTAAGTCTGGTCAAAGAAGGCTTGGAGAAGGCTCCCAGTAAACCTCCCAAGGATGTATATAGGTACATGCTGGCCTACAGGAACCAGACTAAGCACTTCAGGCAACTCGCTCAGGTGAATCTGGAAGCCAGCCAGGAAGAGATGAAATGGTGGTCAGAATGCCACTCTGATCGAGTTTCACCCTGGGCAAAAAGTGTGGGTCATGGCCCCAGTGGAGCCTTGCGTGCTCCAAGATAAGTGGACTGGGCCATTTGAGGTGGTGGAGCGCAAGAGTAAAGTACCCTACCTGGTGGACTTGCAGTCTCCATGGAACCCTTTGCGGGTCCTGCATGTGAACCGCCTTAAGCCCCACTTGGAGAGGTCTGAAGTGGGCATTCTCCTAGCAACAGATGCTGGAATGGAGGAAGAGACTGAGCCTCTTCCTGACCTCCTGTCTGCTAAGGAACGTGATGGGTCAGTGGACAGTGTAACCCTCTCCCCTGCCCTGACTCCTGAACAGCAGAGTGACTGCCGCCAACTGTTGGGAGAGTTTGCTGCTCTGTTCTCCCTGACCCTGGTGTCACTCTGTGGTGTGTCCATGATGTTGACACTGAGGATAGCCCTCCTGTGAAGCACAGCATTTACAGGGTGACTGACAGGGCCAAGGCTTGCACTTAGGAGGAGGTCCCCAAGATGTTAGCGCTAGGGGTGATTGAGCCCTCAAACAGCCCTTGGGCTAGCCCAGTGGTCTTGGTCCCAAAGGCTGCTGCAGCCGGTGCCACGCCAGAACTCTGGTTCTGTATGGACTACTGAGGGCTCAATTCAGTCACCAGGACTGATGCACACCCCATCCCCAGAGCTGATGAGCTCATCGATTGGTTGGGAGCTGCCCAGTAGCTAAGTATGTTTGACTTAACATCTGGGTACTGGCAGATTGCCTTAACTGATGGGGCAAAGGAGAGGTCAGCATTTTCAACGCCAGAGGGGCACTACCTATTCCGGGTGATGCCCTTTGGGTTGAAGAATGCCCCTGCCACGTTTTAGAGCTTGGTCAACCAGGTGTTGGCTGGACTGGAGGATTTCAGAGCCGCCTACCTGGATGACATCACAGTGTTCAGTGCCACTTAGGAGGAACATCTGCACCACCTCTGGGAAGAGTTGAAGGCGCTGCAGAGGGCAGGCCTCACGATCAAGGCAAGCAAGTGCCAGATCGGGCAGGGTTCTGTGGTGTACCCGGGACACCAAGTAGGGAGGGCCAGGTGGTGCCCCTGCAGCCCAAGATTGATACCATTCTGGCTTGGGAACCCCCCCAAGACCCAGACAGAGGTGAGAGCCTCCTTAGGACTCACCGGGTATTACAGGACATTCGTCAAGGGTTATGGCTCCTTTGTTGCCCCTTCGACAGAGATGACTTCCAGGAAGAAGCCCAGGCAGGTGAACTGGACTGACACCTGCCAAAAAGCTTTTTATGCCCTGAAATCTGCCATGTGCACGGCGCCCATGCACAAGGCGCCCAACTTCTCACAGGAATTTGTGGTGCAGACAGATGGTTCAGAGCATGGTGTGGGGGCTGTGCTCTCACAGCTAAATGAGGAGGGCCTAGACCAACCCATAGTCTTCATTAATAGGAGGTTACTTCCATGGGAACAGAGGTGGAGTGCGATTGAGCGTGAGGCTTTTGCTGTGGTCTGGGCGCTGAAGAAGCTGAGGCCCTACTTGTTTGGGACTCACTTCCAGGTTCACACCAGCAACAGGCCCCTCAGGTTGTTGATGCAGATGAAGGGTGAGAATCCAAAGTTGTTGAGGTGTTCCATTTCCCTCCAGGGGATGGACTTCATGGTGGAACACCGCCCTGGTACAGAACATGCCAATGCTGATGGTCTGTCCAGATTTTTCCACCTTAGTGAAGAGAACTCCCAAGATGGTGGGTAGTTCTCTTCACATTTCAGCTGGAGGGGACACGTGTTAGACCTGGCATCATTGGCATGGGTTTCCCCTGTATTTTTGCCTTGCCTCCTGTTATGTTTCTGTGTGCTAGACTTCGTTTTAGCTTGTCTAGATGCTTTGGGCACTTTGCCACTGCTGTTCAGTGCCAAAGTGCAAGTGCTCCCTTTGTAAATTGATGTTATGGATTGGTGATTCCATGATTAGCATATTTGATTTACTAGTCAGTCCCTAGCACAGTGCACTGTGTGTGCCCAGGGACTGTAAATCAAATGCTGCCAGTTGGCTTGCAGCACTGATTGTGCCACCTACACAAGCAGCCTTGCAACAAAGTCTCAGGCCTGCCATTGCAGAGCCTGTGTGCAGTCTAGTACTGCCATGTCCACCTGGCAATTGCACACACTTGCCAGGCTCTAACCTTCCCTTATCTTACATGTTAGTCACCCCTAAGGTAGGCCCAAGGTACCCCTATTGGCAGGGTGCAATGTATGTAAAGGCAGGACATGCCCAGGTGTGTGTGGCATGTCCTGATAGTGAAATATTGCAATATCGTTTTTCACTATTGCCAGACTACCTGTTCCCATAGGATAGAATAGGGAGTTTACTTATAACACCTTATAAACATAACCACCCCTGGGAAAAAGGTAGGAAAATAAAGTTTAGTATGCCTGAACACAGAATGTTAAAATGAGGGTGATTTTTACATTCTGTGTTTGAAAATACCACTTTTAGAAAGTAGGTATTTTCTTGTTTAGCCATCCAGTGTGCCTCTGCCGGGATGTGTATTGACTGTCTGGCTTTGCATTGACAGGGGCTGGGGGTGATGTGCAATGGCTCCAGAGAGTCTGGATGAGTCATGGCTGGGCTGAATAGACCTGGGCTGCATTTAGAGTAGGGGGAGGAGATTTCCTTTCACCTGAATGGGCCTGGTCTGCCTTCCACAATGCTGTCTCCACCTCCTGCCAGGAAGCTGCACCAGAGAGCACAGAACTGGTTTTGGTTGGGCAAAGAGCATCTCTGCCACAGAGAACAAAGGATTTTACTGTATAAAAAGAGGGGCCCAGACCCCAGACTTTTAGATCACTTCTGGGAATCAAGAGGAACCTTTGCCAAGGAGAAGAGCTGGAGAAACTGAGGAGGAATACTGCCCCTGTGCAGTTTGCTTTCTGGGGTTGACCTGCATTGGCTACTTTCTGCCAAGGAAAGGGAAAAGGACTTTGCTGTTTGCTCTGTCCCCTGCTTGAGGAAGATCTCCAAGGGCTTGAAACTGAGCTTGCCTTCTGTTCTGAAGTCTCAGGGACACAAAGACTTTACCACCAGCTCCCCTGAACTTCCTTGCTGGGAGTTCTGACCTGCTAAGAGGTTCCTGCTGTTGTTTTGGACCTCTGGAGGCTGTTTGCCGCTGGGAGCTGGAAAAGTAACGGAACTTCAAGAAGCATGATGCATCCGCACCTGTTTAAGACACAACACAGAAGAAATTGTCGCAGTGCCTGCCCGCGGCTCGAGAAATTGCTGCACGCTGCATCAAGTGCATCGATCTCCGAAGTCTGAGATCACCGCACTGATTCCGACGCAAGCCCTGCTGTGCAACTGCAAGAACCCACGTATCGTCCAGGATCATCGCATTGAGACACCAGGTCTGACGCATCATTGGGGGACGCAGTAAGAAACCAACGTATCACCTTCCCACGCAGTAAGATACCGACACATCACCTCCTCTCAGTAAGAAACCGACGCATCACCTTCCCTGCGCAGCAGTAAAGAACCGTGGCATCACCTCCCCCAGAGCAAGGAACCAGCGCATCACCTTCCCTGAGTGTAAGAAACCGATGCATCACCTTCCCTGCTGCCCTTTTTGCTTGTGTTCGCGACGCATCCAAGGTAATTTGTGTGAAAAGTGTCGCATCTGCAATTTGCTTTGAACTGAACTATTTTTATTATTTAAAAGTCATATTTGTATTACTGTATTGTGGATTTTTGTCGTTTTGGTCTTGTTTTGTTTAGATAAAGATTACATATTTTTCTAAACTGGTGTGGTGTCCATTTGTGGTGTTTTCGCCAACTAGAGACCCCCATTTCTAACAGCTACTATCTAATCTTTTCTCTGTTTCTGAACTATCTATCTGAACAAGTGATGCCATATAAGGTCATTGTGTTGATTCCTATAGTGGTCGCTTTTAAAGTGTATACTTTTCAGCCTTTCTCGATGTTGCTCAATATTAATTTCTAATGATAAAAAACAAGTGCCAGTCACACAATCAGAAATGCAGGTGCCTACCTCCTGCAATCGCTGGCACAAAATTAACCGTGAACAGTGAACTCTGCTCCGTTCACAGAGTTTGTGGAGTTTTCCCCACTCAGCGTTCCGTGAGGCATGCGGAGTTCCCAAAAACTCCGCTTCACAAAGCGAAGCAGAGTTTTTTTCCTCACTCACGCTCGTCAACGTCGAGTTGGCGAGTGCGAGCTAGAAAAATCCACCTCCCGGCGATCTTTTTCCTTGCTTGCGCTTGCCAAGGTCCAGTTGGTGAGCGCAAGTGAGGAAACTCAACCTCCTGGTGCGATTTCTCAACACGGGTGGTTGGATTTCTCAATGCGAGTGGTCATTGAGAAACCTTTGTTTGCGTTGAGAAAGCTGCCGCTCGAGTAGAAAATTTACTCAAGCAGCAGAAGGGAAGCTGTGCCCTCTTGTGCATGTGCCATTCGGAATGATTTTACAGCATGGGACAAACTCCCGTCACTCAAAATCACCGCAAACGGCATGACCCTAACGTACTCTGCCGCTTGCGGATCTCCATGTAGCATGGCAGAGTTTTTTTGTCACTTCGCCCAGGCTTACACAAAAAAGCGTTTAATCAAGCATAGTTTACGCAGCAGACAGAATGTTGCAGATGAATCCTGTGAATGTTGAAAAGGCATACGCTCAAATCATACATTTTATCACACATTCCAGACTTGAAAGAATGTCTTCGCTTCACTGGTACGTATGTATTTAATTATGACTTAATTTACGACCTATTTCATAGTTTTATATAATGTTAAATGTAATCTTATTGTCACTCCAGAGCACTGAGGATGAAATGGGATACCTCAGTTATGGCGTGGAACAGAGCAATTACGATTTGCAACATACTGCATTGGGTTTACCTCACAGTAAATTTACATGTAAGTTTACTGTTAACATGCAGTAAATGCATCCAGAGTGCCATTACGAGATAGCGTGGAATGGAGATTTGGTGTGTGGCACTCATTTCTTTGGCTGTAAAAAACACAGAGAAATTCTGATTCATTAGGTTTAATGCAAACATTTTCCACCTGCTTTGTGCAGATTGTAAATGTATTCTTTAGGCTCTGTGTACTGTGGGGGAAAGAGGGAAGTATGTGGGTAAGTAGGGGAGGGAAAGGGAAACAATTTTCAGGCAGGGGTATGCTTTGTGTCCCAGATTTATAAGGCCTGTGCATTGCCCTTGCATCCCACAAGGCAACGCAAGCACAACGCAAAGGCTTCAGTAATATTTACAAAGCCATGCAAGGGGCAATTTGCACTTTCATGCGTAGCTTTGTAAAGAAATGCTACATTATATTACATTTCCAGCTGGGAGGCATTCCATTGGTGGAGCATGAGCATTCCAATCCATCCATCCATGGGTTCTGATGCATTCTCAGATTAAATAAAGTTAGTAAACATGGGAATGTGTCAAAATGCTATGCTTTCCCCAGTGAGGAGTAACAAGGAGAAATATCTATATTTCTGCTTCCTCTCTTTCACGCAACACAGCGCAGTAACTTTGCTTGCTGCCCTGCATTGCGTGAAAGATTAGTAAATATGCCTCAGTATGCTTCCCTCTGCTAGCCAAAGTCTCATGCAATTTTGTCAGCCAGTTTTACTGGCCGAACAAGTCTAGTTATATTTTCCACACCTGGGATAATAATTAGCTGGGTTGAAATTAAGACATGGAAGGCCCTAAATCGGGTCAGCAGAATAAGAGGCATAGAAAACATCCAGAATTCTTCGATCACTACCCTACCATATGTGTGTAACATATCTGATGTTCATTAGATTTAATCTACATATTGACACAAAGACCCTAATATTTAACATTCTTAGGTTAAGCAAAAATAAACTTGCCGGAATAGGTACTGGATTAAATGATTTCCTGCAAACTGGGAAAAAACACATTTGCAGCATATTGGGGTGTGGCATAAAAAGAAGATGGTTGATTATAATAAAGAATGATGGCACTTAACTGCTTCTTATGATATGTATATGGTTCTTCATGATATTCTGCCAAATATAAATATTGTTCTCTCTAAAAAAAAGCATTGTTTGCTAACTATGAGGAATCCAATTATTTGGAGCATTTACTTAGATCAATTTTTCAATGTCCCGATATTTCAAGACAAAAATTTAAATTGTATACTATTGAGTTGAGGGAAGTATCATAAGCAGCTCTACTGAGCCAGACTTAGAGATCTGTGTGCTATGATTTCGAAGGTGACAATTTTTGTGATAGAGGTCATGCAAAGTCCAAAAAAGACACTACATTTCATTGTGTAGTAGTTTTTGGAAAGACATGCAAGAGCTTTCTGATCTTTAAACATTTTTGGGGCATATTCACAAGGAGCTATCGCCAAATTAACGGCACTTCATCGCAGCCAAAGTCGTGATAAATTTACCTCCCCATTCACAAGCCGGTGTTAACAGCCCACAGCACCAGTTTACCCGCGATAGCAGCCTAAAAAAACATCGCCACAGAGGACCCCCGCAAATATCGCTAATGAAATACAGAGTAGGCGTTCCCGTGCCAAAAGCCGAGACAGCAGCACACCTCAACATTCACAACGACCAGCCACATCGGCGATAAAAACACAAAACAGGGGATAAGGCGCGTTAGCACCAGGAAATTTACACCTGCTCTGACCTGGTGTAAAGTCGGAGGGCAGCCAGCACCACAAAAGGGAGCACAGACCAGGGCCACATCCGAAGGGAAACAGATGACATGGAGCCACCCATCATGCGGCCCGGACACCCAAGAGGGCCACAACACCCACCTCCACCACCCCAGGACCCCAACCCACACCCGGAACAAACCCCCCCGGACCACCACAGACGCAGCGCAGACAAAGACAGCGAAACCCCAGGAAACGTACCAGCCGCACAGACCCAACATCTGACAATGTCACCATCCACTACAGGCTGAAAGGGACAACCATCCTACGCATCCTGACCATCATCGCCTAACAGGCCTACGGCACCAACACAGCGGACAACCAACATCCCACCCCACACAAAGCTGATGGCTTGGCTGCACCTGTTGGCCCCTGGTACCCCCAAACAACACCCGCCAGAGTCGGAGGAGTCACACAGCCAGCCACATCCAAGTCCCCCACACCTACCTGGACATCACCATCACCCTGGTACCCCAGTGCCCATACGTACAACACAATGCGAAAGATCCGCTGGAGACCAAGCAAGGACCATACGCCATAGCAGGATGCACGCACGTGTTGGGGGCAATCCACAGCACACATGTACTACCTGTGCCCCCTGGTGACACAGCACACAATCACCTCAACAGGAAGCACACGTCTCACATCAATGTACAGGCAACAAAAGAACACTGTGGAACCCCTGATGGAGCAAGGTTTCAAAAATGAAACTTGCTTGTACGCAACCCTCCTCATAGTATTAATTTATTAAACTTGTATTGTCAAAACTAACCTTTGCATTCACAAACACAAGAGGGACAGAAGCTTGCCTATGTGTTTTACTAATGAATAACGCTTGTCTGTAATCCAAAATGTCCGCTAAAGCGCGGGAACTTCATTGCGCATGTCGCAACCTGAGTCACATGGTGTGACGTCTTTCTTTGCTTGGTGGGAAACTTCTGCTTCTGCGCAGTGTGCACTAAAATGGCCGCTAAATGTTTTCACATGCTTCAGCTTGCTCTCATGTCATTATTAAATTGTCGTTTTCTTAATGCTACTAATGCAGGATAGTATTATAATTAATTGGGAATAGAGTAGGGAAAGTGGGCATACAGTGAAACTTTTTATTTGTGATTTTAATATTTTCTTCTTACACTTTTAGTAATTCGTAAACTTGGGCCTGGGTTGGTGACTTGAAACTCGAGAGACAGATGGTTCTGCGCATGTGTCCTGTGTGCCTGCCAAGTGAAGTCAACTTGGACGTCTCCCAAGGCCATGACCCATTGGCCGAAGATGCTGTACTTTATGTTTCCGGAGGACAAAATGATACTTTTCCCCTGTAAAATGTATAACATTTGTCGTGAGACGGGTGGGAAATAAAGCGAATGTATTAATTTGAAGGGGCGGGAACGTAAAGACAATAGGCTTTACAATTTAGGCCAAATCGATATGGTGCGAGAATCCACCCCCTGTCCCTGTCCAATCAGAAGTAGTGGTCCCATATTTTAGCAACATTAAGGGGAGGTACATGGGCGTAGAAGGGTATAACAGATATAGAATTAGCTAATTAGCTAGAGCTGACTCTCAGAACACACAGAAGAGCCCCAGACTGCCATGCTGATCGGTTGCTGACTGAATCCCTGTCCAGAAGAGGTCCTGAGGAGGGGCGGCGGAGTCCATTAGAAGGAAGGCACGGGAGAATCGAGAGAAGTCGAGGTATCAGAGAGAGGCAGGCGCAGGCGTCGTTGTAGAGAGGTCACCGGTCCTGCCCTGATCCTGGAAGAAGTCTTTGACCTTCATCCTTCCTGGGTCCTATCTTTTCCAACTCCTTGGCCAAGGGGCTTGGTTTTCGCATTTAGGTAACTATACTGCAACCTTTAGTTGCGCTGCTGTCTCTATTCTCTCCTCTTCCTTAAACACCGTCATTTATTAGCAAAATCATTTCTATGCTTTTTCTTGGGTATTTCAATCAAGTACCGTGTTTTATGTATTTTACTCTGCTAAAACTTTAGATAAACATTTTAAAAACTTCCTGACTCAGTGGTTATTTCAGGATTATGTACTATAATGAATGTCACTCATTTTAAACTTCCCAATTAGCAAAGGATCCATTGGTAAGTTATTACTCTTCAATCAGAAGGTAATTGGTAGCAGGGACTTTGATAAAAGAGTACATCTGACACCCAGCGTAAGTATTAGTGTAGTGTGAATGTATGGGCCCAAGTGAGTATATGGTGTATGAATGCTGTTGGCTCATATTGCGCTGGATCAGTTTTCTGGTAAGCAGAGGACGGTTATGGTTACTCTTTGTTAATTGGGTAATGAGAATTTTTATTTGTATTTTTATGAACTAACATCCGCTTAAATTTTGAGTTTTTGTTATATTGTCCAGAATACCCCGGGGTAAAAATAATAGTGGGTGGCAAGTGGAAGCCATACTGCAGTGAGGTTATCTGTCAGGCAGAATTAGTACTGAGAAGTTAAGCAGGACTTTCAGTACTCGTTAGGGACTCTATGCGTGTGAGTAATAGCAAAAGAGTACGCTGATAAAAATTTGATGTTATATCACCTAGTAAGGGTAACATTGGAGAAGTAACAGGTACTTCTGGAGCTTGTGTGAAGAGTAGACGGAAGTGTTTTACTCGTAGTATATGTTTTAGTAAACGGAAAAGTTTTACTAAAGTGTGGAAGAAACTATCCTTTTCAAAATTAGTGGAAACTGGCACGATAGCAAATGTTTTATGTTGTTACTGAAATTTAATTAAGATTTATAGAGAAAATAAGTTTGCGTAAATTTTTGTAAAGGGAGGGTCAGTTGCCGGAGAGGAGCTGACGTCACAAAACGCCGCGCTGTGGTAGGTTGAAACAGCGGGTGTGGAGAGACACTTGTAAAGGAGGGGTCAGTAGTCAGGAGTAGTACTGAAGTCACAGGAGCCGCGCTGGAATTGGTTAAACCAGCGAGGACAGAAAAGAGCAGATTGTAAAGGAGGGTTGACAGAGAAACGTCACCAAAGGCGCGCAAGGATTGGCTCGGAAATAAAAGATAGCAGACATTTGATTGGTCGAAAGTATAGAAGCAAAATTCTTAGTGGATAATGATTGCATGTTAAAGCGTGATCCGACTTTAATAGGAACTCGTCCGGATAGGAGATTCCTAGGTTTTGCAGAATATAATTTTGTACACAGAAGATTAGATAGAATGTACGGAGAAAGGAGAAAAATGTCATTTTTGCAAAAGATTAAGAATTATTTTAAAAAGGACAAACCAATCAAAACTAGAGAAGGAATTATTATTCCACCAGCTAAAACGCCAGCATCATTTATGATGATGGAGAGAGATTATCATACTTGTGTATGGATGGAGAATTGGATAGAATACACCAAAAATGATGGAGTATTAGCATTTCCCCAGAATGGCACGTTCAATGGGCGAATTCTTCAGAACTTGAGATTGAGGATGAATGACTTAGAACCCAGATCTAGATTAACTCAGTACGAAGCACTAGAGGAATGGGAAACCGAGGCATTTGAGCGGGACCGATCTAGAAGTAATAGGAGTTACTCAGGATTTTCCCCAGATATCTACGTGAGTCTAGAGAGGTCAGATGAAACAATGGAGAAGGGCAATGATTACAGAGGGACTCTATCCATTATTCACAGAAGGAGAGAAATCAGGAGGCAAATGTACAGAAAAGACAAAACATTTAATGAGAAATGAGGAGTCTGAAGACGAATTTATGGAGGAAATGTTAAGAAATCCCCCACCATATCAGGAAGGGACAAGTGGATGCACCCCAAGTGCACCACCAAAAACTCCATTAGTGCCACAGGTAATGCATGAGTTCACCCCGAGTAGAAGAAAAAGAAGCCCTAGAAAAGACCAGAACAGAATTAATACAGAAAATAACTCAGATAAAAGTACATCCTGATTCGTTGACCATACCTGTAACAATTGGTCCAGTGGTTCCATTATATGGTACTCAGGAAATTGTCCTCCACCCATACTTGCACCTACTCCTGTGAGTGAATCCCAAACCTGAAGCTCCAGTTATAATTGAGGATCAATTTAGTGACTGTGAATCCACAATATCACTTATGGACTTGCTCATTCGAGGTTCTATAAATAGTACTCCAAGAAAAGATGTACCTGGAGGTTCAAAAGATATAAGTTTAGTAACTTCATCAGGAGCAAAAGTGCTACCATAGTAACACCTGAAGATCTAGAAAGATGGGTACAAGGGTCAGTTAAACAGTGCACACCTCCGAAAATAATGGACATTCATAAATTAAAAGTCGAATTAGAAGAAATAATAGCAGGAAATGTAGGACTAGAACGTTTAAATACCTATGATGAAGAAGAATTATTATTCCTGTGCAGGAGTATCACTAGAAATGTGAGGTTATTTCATGAAAAATTGTCCAATTTAGTATTACAGATGGGAATAGAAATAGGGAGATCAAAGGTACTACAGAAACCCTATAGAGCAGAATTTTCAGACAAAGACTTAGAAAATATGAATGCCTCGGGAAAAGACTACAAATAAGAGAATTAATGTTAGTTTTACAAAAATGGGGAGACCTAGATAAATGGAAAACTAGGTGGGCCAAGAAAAGGAAGAAGCACGAACAAGTAGAACAGCATCAGAATATGTGATGAAGGAAGCAGGAAAAGCAGATCAAATGTATCCAATGTGAGAAGTGGCGGGAGGAGGATATGTACATGTCCCATGGAGCAGACAGGATATTTTATCATTTACGAATGATTTTCCAAAACTGAGGGAAAAGACAATTGAATGGTACAAGCAGGTTGAAAGGTTTGTGAAGGTGTCAAAGGTATTGTTGAAGGATTTGGATGGTCTGTTTGACATAGTGGTACCTGCCGATTTGTGGACAGATTGTAAAATTACAGTCGATTGTTCTAGTGATGAATATCCTAGAGATCCGAAGACAGGTGCCCCGTCAAATGATGTAATGAAAAAGTATCAGCAGGTGATAACATACCTGAAAGGGAAAATACCCCCGAAAGAAACAGATTGGGTGAAAATAGATCGAACCACCCAAGAAGTCAGTGAAACAGTACATTTCTATTATGAGCGTTTATTGCAGTTATTTAAACAGTATAGTGGATTTGAGGACATTGGAGACAAAAACATGAGTCAGTTTGTGTATCGGTTTGTTTACGGTCTGAAGCCAGAGATTTGCCAGATGATTAAACAACACATGCTGTGTTGGCAGGGAAAGCCCATAGATGAGATTCTGAAGTATGCAAAATATTGTGGAGACGATATTGAGGATAGACACAAGAAATTACAAGAAAAGGTGATGTGGGCACAGGTGAAAATGGCAGAAAAGCAGGGAATTAATTTGGAAAATCCGAGTGAAAATCCAGGAAAAGATTCTGGAACGAGTTGTGATACGGGAAATGGTGGAAAATTTAGAGGACGAATGAGTAGAGAAGAAGCTAAAAAGAAATGTCCTTGTCATGGATGCGGAAAATTGGGGCATTGGAAGGATGAATGTAAAAAGATTCGGAATAATAATGGCCCAAATCAAAACTTAAATCCACAGACACAGAATGACACACAGCAGGGTGTAAATCTCCAGAGTCAATTACCACCTCCACCTGTTCAGGGTAATGTAAGCAGAGCAAAGCATGGTAATGACATTGGATACCCAGGAGGGAGTG
The DNA here is from genome assembly GCA_963921515.1 of Calotriton arnoldi. Classification (NCBI taxonomy): domain Eukaryota; kingdom Metazoa; phylum Chordata; class Amphibia; order Caudata; family Salamandridae; genus Calotriton; species Calotriton arnoldi. Next base: position 490,122 of record CAWUFW010009202.1, read on the forward strand.
GTAAGAATGATTATTTGACATCACAATTTCTTTTGCAGGACAATTACTGTAAATTCAACTCATGACGGTGCCTAGGAGAGGGGAAGAAGGAGTGCGTACTTGGCGCATCCTTACAGGTAGATCAGTCTGGTCCATATGTTGAAGGAAATGTGAAAGGTAATGATATTACTTTCCTTTTGGACACTGGTGCTACCAGGTCTACGGTGAGATCAGCAGATATCCCAGACCTTCCTCTCTCTGGTGAAGATATCCAAGTAGTAGGGGTAGCTAATCAAAGAATTAGAACACCTCTTACAGAACCAATGGAAGTCAAAATAGGAAACTTCAGAGAAATGCACCAATTTGTAGTGTGCGACTCTAGCCCAGTAAATTTATTAGGTAGGGATTTATTGTGCAAAATGAACTGTACAATATTCTGCACGCTAGATGGTGTGGCAGTTCAGACACCAGATGAGGACCATGTATATAAAATTATGGTTGCAAAACAAGGTACAGAAATAGACAAAATGTTTTCATTAATAACAAGAGATGAGTTGCCAGAAGAAATAAAAAGTACAGTAAACCCCATGGTATGGGATTTCACCGGAAAAGAAGTAGGACTTATGGCAAAAATAGATCCAGTTCAAATTACGGTAAAAGAAGGTGCAATTTTCCAAAATACCAGACAGTACAAAATGAGTGCAGAAGTAAAATCAGGAGTCATTGACGAAATAAAACGAATGGTAGAACAAAACATCCTAAAAGAAGTAATGAGTAGCCCATGTAATTCACCAATCATGGGACTAAAGAAACCTAGTGGAAAATATAGGATTGTTCAGGACCTGCGTAAAATAAACAAGATTGTGGAACCATGTTGTCCCATAGTACCAAATCCTGCAGTAATTCTATACCAGATCCCTTGGAATGCAGGATGGTTCACAGTAATTGATTTATGTCAAGCATTCTTTTCAATACCATTGCATCCAGACAGCCAGTATCTTTTCTCATTTAAATTTGAGAACAAAGTCTATGTGTGGAATCGTGTTCCTCAGGGGTACACAGAAAGTCCTTCCATCTTCAACCAGATACTGAAAAAGTGCCTGGAAAAACTAGTGATGCCAGGAAGCTCAGTCTTAGTCCAATATATCGACGACTTATTGGTGGCGTCGACCACCAGAGAAGACTGTGTTGTTGACTCCATAGCATTATTAAATCTTTTGGCTGAGGAAGGGCATAAAGTCTCACCTGAAAAGTTACAGTTTTGCAGGACAGCTGTTAAATATCTGGGAAATCAAATTGAGAGGGGAAAAAGAAGAGTAACCTCTGAAAGAGTAGAATTAATAAAGAGAATGCAAATGCCTGTAACCCAAAGACAAGTGCGAATGTTCCTAGGAATAGTAGGCTACTGTCGACAATGGATACCAAATTTTTCCATGTTAGCTAAGCCCTTAATTAACATGACGAAAAAGAAAGCAAAGGACCCTGTCGAGTGGGAGGATGAAAGTGTAGAAGCTTTTGTAAAATTGAGAAAAGCACTTTGTTCAGCACCTGCCTTAGGCATGCCTGATTATAAAAGAGAATTCGCATTATTCTGTCAAGAGAGAGAAAATTGTGCACTTTCTGTCCTAACTCAGAGACATGGACTATACAGACGTCCTATAGCGTACTTTTCTGCTACATTGGACCCAGTAGCAGCCGCGTTGCCAGGATGCTTAAAAGCAGTGGCAGCAACTTGTTTGAGCATTGAACAAAGCGAGTCAATTGTGATGGGACATCCTGTAAAAGTATATGTTCCACATGCAGTTGTCATTCTGTTGACAAGAACCCGAACTCAGCATCTTACTCCTAGTCGGCTGACTAAATATGAGAGGATAATTATGGGTGCTGAAAATGTGACCATGGTAAGGTGTACAATAATAAATCCAGCAACTTTATTGCCGGACCCATATCATGAAACAAATAAAGATGACGAAGAAAATGAACATGATTGTGTACATATTACAGAATTATGTACAAAACCACGCTTGAACATAGAGGAACAGCCTCTTAAAAAGCCAGACAGGGAGCTATTTGTCGATGGTTCATGTCAAAGACATGAAGATGGTAAACTAACTGCTGCCTATGCGGTATGTGAATTAACTGGAATAGTTGAAGCATCCTATTTACCAGGAGTAAAATCTGCACAAGTAGCTGAATTGATTGCTTTGATAAAAGCTTGCAAAATTGGGAGGAATCAGAGAGTAACTATATTTACTGATAGTCAATATGGTTACGGGGTTGTGCATGATTTTGGCCAACTGTGGATGCAGAGGGATTTCATGACTTCTTCAGGATCCCCCATTAAAAATGGACAATTTGTAAGGGAATTGCTAGAAGCAATACAATCACCAAAAAAATTGGCTGTGGTGAAATGTGCTGCACACCAGTCAGGAGATGACTGGGTGGTAGTCGGCAACAGATATGCAGACTTGGTGGCTCAACATTGTGCCAAAGCCAGAACGTCAGTCAATAAGAGGGTGGAAAGAATGGGAATCAGCTGCCAACTTATGCTGTATATGCCACCTGAAACTTGGAATGAGGTGAAGAAATTGCAAGATGAGGTTGATGAAAGTGAGAAAAATTTGTGGATCAAAGTGGGTTGCTCCCAAAGAGGAGAAGATGAAGTGTGGATCAGTGCAGATGGCAGACCAGTCATGCCAGATTGTTTACTCTCACAAATGGCTAGAATGCACCATGGAGACTCACACATAGGGAGAGATGCAATGATTAGGCTGTTCAGACAAAATTGGTACAATCCCAAATTCAGGGCTGTTGCAGAGAGTCTTTGCCAGAGATGTCTAACTTGCCAAATGCATAATCCAGGCAGGAAAACGATAATTGGGTTTGGAAAGATTGGAAAGGCAGAGGGCCCATTTATAAGACTCCAGTTCGACTTCATACAGTTACCACCATGCAGAGGAGTAAAATACGTACTAGTCATAGTATGTCTGTTTTCAAAGTGGGTGGGGCTTACCCTACTAGGAGAAATGACAGTATTACAGTTGCAAAACTGTTGTTACGTGAGCTCATACCTAGGTTTGGTTTCCCAGTATCTTTGGAATCAGATAGAGGAAAACATTTTAACAGTGAAGTAATCAAACTAATTTGTGAAGCATTTCAAATTAAACAGAAATTTCACTGTGCATATCGTCCAGAGGCTTCTGGAGTGGTGGAACAATTGAATGGCACTATAAAGTCAAGATTGGGAAAAATGTGTGCATCAACATCATTAGAGTGGCCAGACGCATTGCCACTTGTCTTGATGGGAATAAGAAGCATACCTGACAGAACGACAGGATTGAGCCCCATGAAATAATGATGGGAAGAGCAATGAGACAAACACATGTTCCCACAAACAAATTAGTAAATATATCTGATGATATGGTTCTGGATTATTGCAAAGGATTAGCTGACCTAGTGCGTTCTGTCTCTCATCAGGTTGGAGAAGACGCAGTTTCCAGGCAGCCTGAACTAGAACATGATCTGAATCCTGGTGATTGGGTGGTAGTGAAGAATCACACCAGAGAAACGTGTTTATCACCCAGGTGGAGCAGACCTTGTCAAGTTATATTGACCATCAATACAGCAGTGAAGTGTGCAAGATTTCCTAATTGGATTCACGTAAGCCACACAAAGAGAGTACCAGACCCTGAAGAGGAGAATTCACAGACAACACCAATCACTGAAGAAGCTGAAGGTTGCCCAGCTGAGGAATCTCAGGCTAGAGGTTCGAGAGAAGCTGACGGAGAACAACCGAGCACAAGTCAGGATTGGATACAGTGGTAGAAATTCCTGAAGTATACCACAGAACAAGAAGTCAAGCGAAATTGGAAGAAATAGAAGAAGATCAGATAGGTGAAGAAGAAGCAGCTCAGGTACAAGAAGAAAAGACAATAAGAGAACCTGAGCAAGGTCAGATAGGAAAGAAAATTGGACTCAAAACAGTGAAGATTTAATAGACTTTACACAGGGAAAGACAGGTTTAGAAGAATCCGGTCAGGCTGCAGAAGTTCACAGTGCAATAAGCCCTGATCAGAAGCAGTTAGATCAAGAAGAATTCACTAAAGAAAAAGGGGTTGATACAAATGAACATAAAGAAATAAAAAAGGAACAAGGTCAACATCTTGAAAGTCATTGTGGAGCTACTGAAGAGAAACCAATCAGACCTGAAAAATAACAAACAAAAGAGGCAGTAATCAAAGAAAACAAAACAGTATTGAGTAGTGAAAATAACGAGATCTCTGAAGACGTAAACAGAGAAACAGTGCCAACCAAGAAAACAAGAAAAGGAGATCATTGGCCAAGTGTCATTAAAAGAGTAAAATACCACATAACAACCAGAAGTGAAGATCCAGAACAAGTACCTGAAGTGACAAGTCCAAACTGAACAAGAGAAAAAAGTCAGGAAAAAGAAAAAGTAAAAGAATGAGACTTGTGAATAACAAATTCAAGGGTCCTGACTGGACTTATATTATTCTTGAAGATTTTGAAAGCTCAGAGACAAGTGACAGTGGTGGTGAAGGAACAAGTGCAGAACTAACATACGAAGAAGAAACAAGACCACCCTGACTAAACAAAAGAATCCTCTAAAGAAAAGAAGAAGAGATAAGAAGAGCAATCTTCCTTGTCGAAAAATGACTGATGATAGAGTTACTGGGAGACCAAAACGAAATTGTTGTAGGAGATGCTGTGCAATCTGCATATGTAGTCTAGTATTGGTGCTTATAGTATGGTTAGTCCTGATTGTAGCAATTCCTTACCCTATGATAATAGATAAGAAGATTCCATTGTGTCTACATACTGAAACAATAACTTTGTGAAAACCTTTAAACTTGTGTCGTTATCAGCTATTTCATGATGAATTTCTGCCTCATCTTCTGCCATTAATTCTACTCTATTGCCCTTCATGTTTGCTGTCCTCCCTTTAGTTTCATTATTAATTCTGGGAGGTTGGGGACTGAAAGGAGGAACAGATTCAGTTTTTCCTGGAATTTATTATGTATGCGGGAATAAGGCTTACTTTAGGCTTCCTGCACGGTGGTATGGAAGTTGTTATTTTGGAATAGTTTTTCCAAAGATATACCACGTAAAAAGAAACACTGGAAGCAATGAAAACAATAATGAATTAATACGTAGTAAAAGAGATAGTTTTTCAGAAATTGTAGGTGATATATTTGGTGCATTGATACCTTCAGTGGGAATAATTCTGAACTCAAGGAAAATATGTAAATTGTCTACAGTGGTTGATCGTTTATCAACGGATACTGCTGGAGGTTATCTAATGATTAATACGGAGATGGTTGCGATTAGATCTATGGTAATGCAAAATCGACTTGCTCTTGACATTCTATTGGCAAAAGAGGGAGGAGTCTGTAAATTATTGAAGACAAAACATTGTTGCACTTATATTCCTGATAAGAGTGCAGAAATTAGAACGTATATTCAGAACATAACTAAACTTGAGAAAGAACTTAAACCACTGGAAGTTGATAGTGTATGGGAAAGATTGACAAATAGTATCTCGTCAATTGTAACCTGGTTTGCTAATATAGGGAAAGGACTTATAGGTCAAATATTAGTACCCCTAGCAGGGATAGCAATAATAATATTGGCAATAACAATATGGTGCAAATGCTGTAGAAAGAATGGAACATATAAAGTGACAGGAAAAGGAAAGAAGAGAAAACTAGATGAAATAGAACTTGAAGAATGGAGAAGTGATTTATACAAAAAGTTGAAAAGGGATGTGAAAAACAGAAAATGTAAAAATGAGAACGAAAAGAATTGCTAGAAGTTGGCATCTGATTGAGGGTAGTATTTTTGATGGCTCAGAAACGCCATCAGAGAGGGGATTGATGGAGCAAGGTTTCAAAAATGAAACTTGCTTGTATGCAACCCTCCTCATAGTATTAATTTATTAAACTTGTATTGTCAAAACTAACCTTTGCATTCACAAACACAAGAGGGACAGAAGCTTGCCTATGTGTTTTACTAATGAATAACGCTTGTCTGTAATCCAAAATGTCCGCTAAAGCGCGGGAACTTCATTGCGCATGTCGCAACCTGAGTCACATGGTGTGACGTCTTTCTTTGCTTGGTGGGAAACTTCTGCTTCTGCGCAGTGTGCACTAAAATGGCCGCTAAATGTTTTCACATGCTTCAGCTTGCTCTCATGTCATTATTAAATTGTTGTTTTCTTAATGCTACTAATGAAGGATAGTATTATAATTAATTGGGAATAGAGTAGGGAAAGTGGGCATACAGTGAAACTTTTTATTTGTGATTTTAATATTTTCTTCTTACACTTTTAGTAATTCGTAAACTTGGGCCTGGGTTGGTGACTTGAAACTCGAGAGACAGATGGTTCTGCGCATGTGTCCTGTGTGCCTGCCAAGTGAAGTCAACTTGGACGTCTCCCAAGGCCATGACCCATTGGCCGAAGATGCTGTACTTTATGTTTCCGGAGGACAAAATGATACTTTTCCCCTGTAAAATGTATAACATTTGTAGTGCGACGGGTGGGAAATAAAGCGAATGTATTAATTTGAAGGGGCGGGAACGTAAAGACAATAGGCTTTACAATTTAGGCCAAATCGATATGGTGCGAGAATCCACCCCCTATCCCTGTCCAATCAGAAGTAGTGGTCCCATATTTTAGCAACATTAAGGGGAGGTACATGGGCGTAGAAGGGTATAACAGATATAGAATTAGCTAATTAGCTAGAGCTGACTCTCAGAACACACAGAAGAGCCCCAGACTGCCATGCTGATCGGTTGCTGACTGAATCCCTGTCCAGAAAAGGTCCTGAGGAGGGGCGGCGGAGTCCATTAGAAGGAAGGCACGGGAGAATCAAGAGAAGTCAAGTATCAGAGAGGGAACGGCGCAGGCGTCGTTGTAGAGAGGTCACCGGTCCTGTCCTGATCCTGGAAGAAGTCTTTGCTCTTCATCCTTCCTGGGTCCTATCTTTTCCAACTCCTTGGCCAAGGGGCTTGGTTCTCGCATTTAGGTAACTATACTGCAACCTTTAGTTGCGCTGCTGTCTCTATTCTCTCCTCTTCCTTAAACACCGTCATTTATTAGCAAAATCATTTCTATGCTTTTTCTTGGGTATTTCAATCAAGTACCGTGTTTTATGTATTTTACTCTGCTAAAACTTTAGATAAACATTTTAAAAACTTCCTGACTCAGTGGTTATTTCAGGATTATGTACTATAATGAATGTCACTCATTTTAAACTTCCCAATTAGCAAATGATCCATTGGTAAGTTATTACTCTTCAATCAGAAGGTAATTGGTAGCAGGGACTTTGATAAAAGAGTACATCTGACACCCAGCGTAAGTATTAGTGTAGTGTGAATGTATGGGCCCAAGTGAGTATATGGTGTATGAATGCTGTTGGCTAATATTGCGCTGGATCACCCCCAACAATGTCGCCTTCAAATACACAGCCAGTGTGCATGATACCTTCATCCTCCGACAGTCCATCATCAACCAGCGTTCCCAGGGTGGCAAAAATGGAAATGCACACCCCTTTGGCAAGTACGAAATGAACACCGCACACACCTCAACTCCACAACCATGCAACTCACAACTCTGGCAATGCACACGCCACAAAATCACAACCAACATGCACAACAACATGACCACCCACCAGACACGACAGAACAACTTACAATGGTAACCTGGGCAAGCCCTGAACATGAGCCATCAACGGCATGGCACCTCAGCCACATAATAGCCGAATGTGGGTAGAGGTGGCAACCAGGCATGTGTGAAGGATGCAGTAGAACCATGATCAGGAAAACACACAATGCCAAGAGTGGCGGAGATGTGCTGGACAGACCGCAGTATGCAGAACACACCCATATCCATGGCGACATACACCTCTGGCGTATGGAGTGCAGTGGACAGTGGACGCAACCATGCCACCCCAGCCAGTGGGGGAACTTGTGGAAATGTTGCCTGTGACGCCACCCCCTAAGCATCACAGGAGTGGGATGGCCTGGCGTAGGCCACGCCAGCGTAGGGGTGTGAACAAAAAGCACGTAGGGCTGGGGGTGGTCCTATCCTGGAAAGCCCCATGTCTCTGCCAGGGCGGCGCCTCCCACCTCGACACGAGGCCGACGCCTTCCTCGTGAGTGGAGTTGCCTGCGATGCTGTGTGCCTGCTGTACCCCGGCACGCTGGACCACGAACCCGTCAGGCCCGCCCCTTCACAGCCAGGCCACACTGATCACCTGCCGACACCGGCGTGTGTCAAGGAGGGCCCACCACGTGGCGGCGCAAGCTCCAAGCCCGAGTCCCGTGACCTTGGCAGCCACCTCAGACCATCACGGCCTCCACGACACAGGCCCGCTTTATTCCCTTTTCGTTGACGTACTCCACTGCTGCCTTCGGCCTACTCTTTGGACCAGTAGGTCACAGAGTCTTGATTTGGTAATGTTGGAGTTCACATCTGTGTACCGGCATCATCGCAGAATGCATCCCCTATCAGCACCTGTGCCACTAAGTGTGTTCCCTGACATTCATGGACACTCACTGGTCGTACATTGGTTGCGTTTGAGTCTATGGACAAGGGGCTAGTTTTCATCCTCATGTAGCTGATACTGAATTGTTGGTGAAAATGAGGGTTGCGCTTTCCACTCCTCCATTTGCTGCTTCCAGATAACATCAGGCCTTCCGCATCATGCCCTGGAGGACACCTTCCACTGTCCCCCGCAACACTCCGCAACATACACCTCGGACATTGATGGGGACCCGCTCAGGTCGCATGGCCCATCTGACTGCACCGCAAGTCACTGTCCCGTGGCTGGGTGCCTGTGCCGGCCGCAGTGCATCGGGGGCCACTAACTTTCTGCTGCTCAGGCCTGGGACCCCTTCTTCTGAGACATTGAATGGCCTCTGTAGTGATGGTCTTGGGGTCATCAACGCCATGTGTCTGTGGCCCTGCGCTGTCCGCATCCTCCGGCCTCAACTGCGTGCCACAAGGCCCACACATAGCATCGAGTCTTGACCGGCCCGGACGTCGCATCACCGCAGGAGGCACACGCCACCACCACAAGGACCACCTCCAACCGCCATCTGCCAGAGTCGAAACGGTGGTCCTGACAGACCTACGGAGTTGCTCAGACCTGTCGTGGATGCCATCATCGGCCTGATACCCTGCTCAGCACTCCAAGTGCCAGTGATCAGTGCACTGCAAGCCATTGTCCGTTACTGATTGAGTTTTGTACTGTTGTGAGGTTATGCAGCAATGTCACCTCATGCAGTGGGGTAGACCTGGGACTATGATGAGGAAGATGTGTCATGTGTGCGGACGGGAGAAGGCACAGACAATGGGAGGGCAGGAGGCAACATCCCCAAGGCAGGAATGCAGACTGGTGGTGGTAGTCAAGCTACACACCCAGATCTATTACTGGGTATTGCACTGTGGACTGCGGACGCAACTGTCACCTCAGGCAGTGTGGGAGACCTGGGACGTTTATGAGGAAGTTGATGCAGGTGTAATACACCCCCCTGCATCTGCATCAGGACTAACCCGAAGGGACACAATCCTAGCAATTTCCTCACATGAGCGCGCTCTTCTCTAGTGCCCCTACCTCAGTGCATTGCAACTCACGGAACCTCCTGACTGAATATTGGGTGACCTCTGTCCTTACTCCAGATCCCTCCATGTTGCTCTGCAGTTGACTCAGTTATGCTGGTGTTTTCTGTTTCCATTACACTGGTGTCCACTGTTCAGGTTGTTGCCAGCACCAAGCACTCCGTGCGGGCTGGCTTATACTCACCCCACACACATCCAGCACAGGCGTCACTGTACATGTGGCCCTGCCAGTAAAGGGGCCGGGAGCACGTGCCCGTAGCCAGTTCAACATGATATGTGCATGTGTCCCTGTGGTCTTGTTGTATGCATGGGGGCCCTGGGCCCTACTACATTACATTGTGCTGTATACAGCAGACGCAGACATGTCACCGCAGGCAGTGGGCTAGAACCTGGACATGCAGCTTTGTCGTCACCCACTCAATTCGTAAGGGGAGTGGACTGTGCTGTCGTACGCTGAGACAACGTGGGTGTGTGACTGATATGTGCGTGCCCCTGGGCGTGGTTCTGTACTGGGTATGTGCATCTGCACATGTCTCTATGGCAGTATGGGTCTCCTTTGTGGGGTGTACGTGGTCCCTGAATCGTATTGGACACCCATGTATGTGTTCTACTTCGCATTCCATGGGTTGGGCAACACCTGCACCTGTTGGGCCACCTCCTTTTGGCGTTCTGACACCTGGCATTGGGGTGCCATGTGTGGGTCGGTGAAGTATTGTGAGCCAGCTGTGATTGCGGGTGCTTCATGCTGTGTGGTCTGTTGCAGGGGCAGGGTTCTCCTCTGAGTAGCTTGTCTGCCCTGGTCCTGGTGGTGGGTTGTGTGGGATGTCCATGGGCTGTTGTTGGGCGTCGGTGTTGAAGGTGTGGTGTTCGTCTCGGGCATCACTGATGGGTTGTCTGTTCTGACCTGCTGGAGGTGTTGTTTGTCCCTCTGCATTGTGAAGGGGAGGTGCATGTTGGCATTGTGTTGGCGCCTTGTTCTTGTCGACATGCATACTGTGTGACAATGTACATTGTGACTGTTTGGGCGGTGGTGGCTATTTGAGTTGGGACAGTGTACATTTGGCCTACATGGCTGATGTGGGGTTGTAACAAGCACTCAAACAAAGGGGGCCCCTATATAGGCGGATAAAGGTAGGGGAATCATAGGGTAGACAACAAGACAATCAGACAAGGAAGGCCCCTACCTATTTATTTTACAATATGCATCACGTCATATGATATAATGGTCTGAACAGTGCTGAAGAATAGAAGGAACAGAAGTATCACAAAATAAATGTATTATTTCAATGAAAATGAGAAGGTACACAAATGTAATGCCAAAAATATACATATACAGTCCCACCACTCATTCAATCACATTCACACATACGAGCATACTATCATATCTCTTTCATTCAGACTCACAACACTCATACAGTGACTAACGCAGTTTGACAAAGCAACATAAACAGCAATGTAGCCACCAAATTTCCTCGGAAAATGTGGGTCCAAATTTTTGGGAAGACGCCAATATGTTCAGTTCATATCATAAGTATATACATTAAAACAATGATAAAAAGAGTAAATTGGCAGATACAGTGGTTATCTAGAGGGGGGGAAAAACAAGGGTAGAACAAAACTCAAACAAGAGTAGGAGTGTCACAAACGCCCGACGCGTTTCGGTGTGAAAACCGGATATGGCCAAACACCTTCCTCAGGGCGTGGGTAATAGAACAGTGGAGTGGTGGGAAAATTTCTATAGGTCAGGAGACTTCTGATTTAGCAGGCGTTAGTCACTGTATGAGTGTTGTGAGTCTGAATGAAAGAGGTATGATAGTATGCTCAGTATGTGTGAATGTGATTGAATGAGTGGTGGGACTGTATATGTATATTTTTTGCATTACATTTGTGTACCTTCTCATTTTCATTGAAATAATAAATTTATTTTGTGATACTTCTGTTCCTTCTATTCTTCAGCACTGTTCAGACCATTATATCATATGACGTGATGCATATTGTAAAATAAATAGGTAGGGGCCTTCCTTGTCTGATTGTCTTGATGTGGGGTTGTAGCCGTAGATATGCATCTCACAGTTCCCTGCTCAGTCCAATGTGATTGTTCTGTTTCTGCGCCTGGGCGGACCCAGTTGTGTCCCCTGTTCTGCAGTGTGGGTGTTGCACTTTGTGCCACATTGTCATAGTATGTGCTGTGTTTTCTATGTGTGTGTCTGCAGTGTGCCACAGGGATGGGGGACATGTCCCTGGGTAATTGTGGGTGTGCAGTGTGCTACACCTCGTTGTGCATGTGTGCCATTGTGCCCACCACCCCCCGTCCCCCAGTCCCTGTTGGATCCTCACCCTGTTGTTGTTGTGTCGGGTCCTGTCGAGCTGTGTCCGTACTCCCACCTCCTTGCACCGTCTCCACACTGATGACTGTGGCCTGGGTTTCCTCAGCTCCTCCTGTGGCGCTGGACTGCCACCTCCTGTCACCGTTGTTGCCTTCCTGCTGGCAGCGGGTTTGTGCCTGGCTTAGGTTGTCACTTCCTGGCGGCGCCTCTTGGCCTCCTGGATTGGCCTCCTCGGCACTCCGACCGCATTCCAGGTGGTCTGCTTGTGGGTCAGTTGCTGTTGGTGTTCTGGGACTCCGTGGTGCTGGTCTTGTTTTCCTGCGGTCTGCACCCCGTCTTCCTCTCCATTTTCTCCTTGGCCTTCCCCGACCCAGTTGTTCCTTGCTGGTGGTCTGTGGGGGTTGTGGGGTTCGCGTTGACCTCTGCGCTGGGTCAGGGTGCATCCATGTGGCTACATGCTTTGGCTTGTTTCTGGTGTGCTGTTTCTGTGGTTTTTATGGTGCAATTTCCCGCCAGACGCGTGGGATTTGCAGGCCTGAGGCTGCTTTTCGCTACTTTTTGTACAGCGATTGGCCTCATCGCATGATTTCTCGCGTTCGAGTTTTGCATTTTTTTGGCGTGCGTTGATTTTCACGCTGACATTTGACGCGTTATCTGGTGACCATCGCATGCTACTGCCTTGTTGTGAATTCCACATTGACACAGGGTTATTTTCCCGCTCTAGGCTGCGATATTGAAAGTTGCGTTACGCTACTCTTGCGGTAGTTATCACACGTTCTTGTGAATATACCCCTTTGTTTCAGAAAAATGTTCTCTACTATTGCGTTATTTGGCATTTTCAGGTCTGGTGTTGAGACATCTTTAGAGGTATGCTTGAGCTCATGCCAGCAACACAAAAATAGGCACAAAGGACTTTGAGCCATCCACCTTTTGCCATTAAATTTCTTTTGATCAGCCACTTTCATCAATGACTTTTTTGAGGTGTTAGGTATGATGGATGGAGTTTTAATCTGGTTTAGAGACAGTGTTAGTTGTATGCAATCTCTCTTGTTGGTAACTTCAAACAATTAGTGGTAAAATCTGACACATTGTACACTTCTGTTGTTCATTATACACATCATCCCCCAGTGCATGTATTAAAGTGCTTATTAGGGAGTAGCAGCACCACCACCCTTCACACAACTCAAGCATCAGTGTTCCTATTAACAGGCATCAGTGGTCCCACCGAGTGCATGGGCCTTACAAAACGGATACACAAAATGCACGAACCAGCGGGTCTTGTATCAAGAATCAGTGGTTACCCAGAGAGCATAGATGAATGTGTCTTGTAAATAAATTTGTCACCCAAAGTTTACAAAGCCTGCTTTGATGATCTGAGAAAGTAATGTATTATGTTTTATTGATTGTAGTCTATAGTAATACGATACTAGCTAAAGAAAGCTTTACGTCATCAGAGCACTTTAGTTTCAGTCCTATTCCTTCAATTATCAAATCAACTCAATCTTAGAGCATTTCATTTTTTTCAACTCAAATGACCTGATTGGACTAACACACTAGAAAAAAAGGTTTGTACTTTTGAAGTCATAGCCTGGAAAAAGTGTGGCCCTGTGACATAGAGTGAAACAAAAAAGTGGATTGCTTGAATTAGTCTTGTCAATCCTTTGGTGCAGAGACAGAATATCGAGAACAAAATATCGAGTTGCACAATTATCGAGTCATTAATATCGTGGGTCAGAAATATTGACAGCAAGAATACCATGGTCAAGAATATCGACTTAAGGTAAGTGATATCCATTTTAAAAATATCGAAGTGTTTAATTTCAGTTTGCAAAAATATAGTTGTTAAAAATATAGTTTTTTATTATTGTTATGTATTTGAGTATATATTTTATGTGTATGTGATGTATGTTTTTTTAATAAGAATTGTTTGTATTTTTAATATATGTGTTAATTTTTTAGTAGTTGTTAATTTTTTTTTATTTGAATTTTGTGCTTTTAGTTCTGTAGCGGGTTGTGGGTTTATAGGGGAATTGGGTGGGAAGTAACTTAATTATATTACATTTATTGTTTTTTATTTGAATTTTGCGTTTTTGGTTCCGTAGCGGGTTGTGGGTTTATAGGGGAATAGGGTGGGAAGTCATTTAATTATATTAAATTTATTAATTTTTTATTATTTGAATTTTGCGTTTTTAGTTCCGTAGTGGGTTGTGGGTTTATAGGGGAATAGGGTGGAAAGTAATTTCATTATATTACATTTATTGATTAATTTTTATTTATTCATATTTGTTTAATTGAAATGTTATAGTGTTCAATGTTTTAAGCATTTTTTTATTAATTAATTAATAATTGGTTGTTAATTAATTTTAATTAATTAATTGGTAATTAATTATGGTAATTGTGTAATTTATTTTAGGTGTGTGTTGTGGTGGTGATAGGTGTAAAGGGTGAACAGTAATTTATTTTTAATTTATGAATTAATAAGTGGTTGTTAATTAATTTTAATTAATTAATTGGTTATTAATTTGGGTAATTTTGTAATTAATTTTAGGTGTGTGTTGTGGTGTTTATAGGTGTAAAGGGTGGGATGTAATGTTTTTCAATGTATGAATTATTAATTGGCTGTTAATTAATTTTAATTAATTAATTAATAACTAGTTTTGGTAATTGTGTAATTATTTTAGGTGTGTGTTGTGGTTTTTATAGGTGTAAAGGGTGGGATGGGTGGGAAGTTATTTATTTTCAATGATGAATTAATACTTGGTTGTTAATTAATTTGAATTAATTATTTGGTAATTAATTATGGTAATTGTGTAATTAATTTTAGGTGTGTGTTGTGGTGTTTATAGGAGTAAAGGGTGGGAACTAATTTGTGTTTAATTAATTAATATATAAATGTTAATTAATGTTAATTATTTGATATTTATTTGGGTAATTGTTTATTTGTGTGTGTGTTGTTTTTACTTTTAATGGGGTAAAGGGTCGGTATTAAATACATTATAATTATTTAATTATTAGTTGTTAATTGTAATAGTTTTTAATTTTAAAATAAGTTTTAATTGTGCTTTATTATTTTATAGTTTAATGTAGGTGTGTGATGTGGATATTATAGTGTTAAAGTTAATTAATGTGTATTAGTTTATTAATAATATTTTTTATTTGGTTATTAATTATGTCAATTATGTAAATACATTTAATTTAAAATGTTGAAGTGTTTTGTTATTGGTGTGGTGTTATAGGGTATGAAATAAAATAAATATATTTAATTTTTTTGTTTGTAAATATTTTCTAGTTTAAAGGAATTATTTTATTGTAAATGCATTTATTATTTTATTGTATATAATATTTGTAGGTTTTTGTTATATATAATTAATATTATAATATAAGTACTTTTTATATGTTTAATATTTATTTTGTATTTTTTAAATATTGTTTTTTAATTTTTATTATTATTATTTTTTGTATATATTTTTATTTTTTAAGTATTTGAGTGTGAATAGTAATTTTTTTCTCCGGTATCCAACACTTTCTCTACTGTTGCCTGTACTGGAATGGGAATAGTAATTTTTATCTCTCCGCTATCCTGCACTTTCCCTACTGTTGCACTCACTGGAGTTGCAATAGCAATTTTTACCTCTCCGCTATCCAACACTTTCCCTACTGTTGCACATACTGGTGTGGGAATAGTAATTTTTACCCTTCCGCTATCGAACACTTTCTCTACTGTTGCACTCGCTGGAGTACGAATAGTAATTTTTTACCCCTTCGCTATCAAGGACTTTCCCTACTGTTGCACTCACAGGAGTGGAAATAGTCATTTTATCTCTCCACTATCCTGCACTTTCACTACTGTTGCACTCACTGGATTTGGAATAATAATTTTTACCTCTCCGCTATCCAACACTTTCAATACTGTTGCACTTTCTCTGGAGTGGGAATAGTAATTTTTACCCTTCTGCTATCCAACACTTTCCCTTCTGTCGCACTCACTGGAGTGGGAATACATTTTTTTACCCCTCCGCTATCAAACACTTATCCTACTGTTGCATTCAGTGGAGTGGGAACACTAATTTTTACCCATCCGCTATCCAACATTTTCCCTACTGTTGCACTCTTTTGAGTGGGAATAGTAATGTTTGCCCCTCCGCTCTCCAACACTTTCCCTACTGTTGCTCTCACTGGAGTTGGAATAGTAATTTTTACCCTCTGCTATCCAGCACTTTCCCTACTGTTGCACTCACTGGAGTGGGAATAGTAATTTTTACCTCTCCGCTATTCTACACTTATCCTACTGTTGCACTCAGTGGAGTAGGAATAGTAATTTTTACCCCTCCGCTATCCAACACTTTCCCTACTGTTGCTCTCACTGGAGTGGGAATAGTAATTTTTACCCCTGCACTATCCAACACTTTCCCTACTGTTGCACTGTTTGGAGTGGGAATAGTAATTTTTATCTCTCCGCTATCCAACACTTTTCCCTGCAGTTGCACTCACTGGTTTTGGAATAGTAAATTTAATGATTTTGCTATCCAACACTTTTCCTACTGTTGCAATGATTGTATTGAGCAAGTTAAGATTAAATATTTTTTATAGTTTAATGTTTTAATTTATTATAGAATGTTTTTTGTATATTTTAAACTATTTATATATAAATATGTATATTCTATTTTCATATAATTTTAAAGTTTTAAAATAAATTAAAGCTAGTGTATTAATTATTTTGAAGTAAATATATATATGTGTAAATTATTATGTTTGTATGATTATTTTTTTAATTAAGTTTATTTGTAATATTTTGTTAAATTAAATTTAATTTGTTTTGTTAGAATTAATATTAATATTTAATATATTTAATATGTATTATTTTATATTATATATATATATTTAAATCAATATTTTTATATCTATATTTTTTACATCAATATTTTTGATTCAATATTTGTGTACTTACCTGTGCAGGTATGGGAGTCGATATTTTTGTAGTCTATTTTTTTGTGATATTTTGAACATCAATATTTTTAACATCGATATTCTATCAGTGAACCCAAACCTTTCTGTCTGGTCTCTTTCTGAGGTGGCATTGGTGGAAAAAAATATTGCCTGGCATGCAGCACAGACAAATTACAGTGGCTGAATTTATTTCAAATATTACACTTATCACTTTCTGCTTTCTTCAGTGCAACACCATACCATACAGCTATAATTCACTGATGAGGCCTACGCAGCAGTAACTGGTCTGAGGTTGCTTGTGTCCCTGACCAGAGAGGGCCTTGCCAGAGTGTTCGGGCTTGACTGTTATTACTGTAGTAGAGCTAAAACTGATTTGCAAGTGTAAGGAAATGCCTCTTTTTGCATGTTCAGCCCCAATGTTTGGGCTGATGCTGCTGACTCTGAGGCATGTAACCAGACCTCAGTGACAATGTCCTAACTCTTTACAAAACATATGTTGAATTGGCTCCCCCCAATTGACATAAGTTAACTTACTTATAAGCCCCTAGTATATGGTATAAGGGGTACCCAAGGCATGTCATTTAAAGAGTCCATCTAGGGCTGCAGCACTGACTGTGGCACCCTGAATGTGACAAAGGACAACATGGCTACCAGCCTGTCACTGCAGACTGCAAGTCCAGTTTTAAAACTGCTAGTGCAACTTTGCCGTTTAAACTTATGACAAAGCCTACACTTCCTTTAATGATATATGTGTAACCAACTCATGTGAGATGGCAGGCCCAAATGTGATACCAACGGTTTTATTACATGGCGGATGAAGCGGATCAAATTGCTCTCCATCAACTATTAGACTATTATCCTGGAACGCAGCCGGGCTTGGGGACAAGTTGATTGACCTGGAATGGCTGTCCTATATATCAAAACATGACATCAGTTTACTTCAAGAAACTTGGGCAACAGAAAAGGTATTCTTAAATGGGCATACCACTCTCAGTATAGATACTAAACCAGCAGAACAATTTGGGAGAGCGATTGGTAGCCTTATGGTTTTAATTAGAAACGGAAGCATTAGTGCATTTAAACAAATGTTTATTGATAGTCTTGATTTACTGGGGGTTATTATTACCTTTTCATCAGGATTTAGTATAGCTATTTTTAATATTTACGTTAGAACTGTAAGGGGTTCTGACAAATCCCCTACTTTGTCACTTCTAGAAGATTTTATGGATAAAGTACAAGCTAAGACAAAAACTATTGTTGCAGGAGATTTTAACACCTCTTTTGAACTCTCCGAGAATCTAAACAAGATCACAAGACTGGAAGATGAAATATGGGGCATACCTACATTAGTAGGTGATCCTAAGAAAAACCCTCAAATCTCGCTTTACAACTTGCATCATTAACAATTAGTAGAGGGTTTAGAGCTTCTAACGGGTGTACTGCTTCTGATGCCAATAGATCGGTAACATTCAAAAGGGGAAATTGTACCAGTATAATTGATTACGTATTTGTCGATTTGAGTACTTTTGGTTGATATGTCAGTTGCAATGCATCTTGATAGTGACCATAACTCCTTGGTAGTGACTATGGAGGGTGATTTTCTGAGACAGGGTGCAAACTCCTGCACAACTATTGTACCTGCTCCCCTTGTAACAAACAATCGACGATGCGTCTCATGCCCAAACGAAATGTCTAATCAAGAACTATATAGGCAGATCTATAGACTTGTCAATACGCATTTGGAAGGATATGTGGGACTATGGGGCTCATTACGATGACTGGCGGATGCACCTCCGCGATGCTGGCAGTGGGAGAAAACGCTGTTTTCCGCCCGTGAGCAACGGTGCACCCGTCCGCCATATTACAATGGTCAAACTCAGCCCATTGCCCATCCGCCGCGGTGCTACGTGCACCGCCATCCAGACGTGCCCGCCACTGCGGCGGAGACAACCAATGCAGAGCCACCGGCGTGTGGATTGACGTCCCTCCCTCCGTACAAATTAGGATGCGCAAAATAGTCAGGCCCACAGCCGCAGAGAAACCGGCCATCCTGAGCATACGGAAGCACCACAGCGGAGCCCCCAATCGATACCCGGAGTCGACCGCCATGGACCCGGCACTACACGTCTTCCCGGCGCTGTACATGATACACCTCCAGCAAGCCATGGACCGTGGCGGACACCGCCAAAGGTACGCGATCACACAACTCTGCACACAAACACAACCCACAACTCCATGGCTGATGGAAGGTTCCTGTCCCCACCAGACACCCTGGTGGGGACAGGAACACAACCACAGGTGTAGCCACACATGTCCCACCTGCCACAAGGCCACCCCTCTACACCTAGGCCACCATGTCCGCGACCCGGAAATAATGCCCAGTACACGTGATCGCAGCGGAGAATCCGCGAGAAAAAATGCACACAATTTAGTAGGCTGGGCCAGCGCTAGGCAGGGGCAGTGCCCAAAGTACACAGGGCAACACCTCAACACTCCACACACTAGGCCCACCCACACCATGAAGGGACATGGCACGTGATCTCCCTGTGCCCCCACATGCCCAAAAAGCAGCCAGGTGAACACACACACTGCACCACACAGCAAACAACTAGGGAGACAGCCTCATCAGGTGTGGCTGCAGAGTAACACACAGCGCACAAGCACTGGGCCAGGGGAACACACACACCACAACAACACCACACCCATGGCAAGTAAACTGAGCACAAGCACAATTTAAACACACACAGACAATTAACAAACACACCAATGGACACACAGCCTGCCAAGTCACACAGACATACCCCACACTGACACACAGCAACAAACACAGACCACATGCCAACAGCAATGTAGCACAACAAATAGGCAACTCAAAGTGAGTTGCACACTAATGTAATGGCAAGGAGCTGAACACCACAAATGTGTACAACACATGCAAGGGAAGGAACACATCACATCCACCCCAGCACAAAAAACCACACATGGCAGTCACAGTCAGTGAAGTCAAACCGCAGTCACCTCACTGCAACAACTCAGGAAGACAGCAAGGCAACCCATGAATAGGCACAGGGATGAAAGGAAGGGTATGAAGTCCAACCCTGATCAGCCACACATCTGACCCCAAATACATCACAGGAGTATGTCAGCAGCACAACACACAGGGGCCATTGCAACACTCCATGACAGTCAAACACAAGTATGAACCTCCACACAACCCCCACACCCATCACACCAGCAGCACACAACACCACTGACAAACACACAGAAGCTTGCCAATAATATCCAGTCAAGACACTAACAATCAAACACACCCCCTGGGTGGTATCCACAAACATCACACACACACAGGTATGGCAGTACCACTGTACGCACAAAAACAACAGTCAAACACAGAACACAATCAAAACACACACTCAGAACTACTACAACAGACAAGACCTGTGCAGCTAAACAGTGCCAAACCAATGGGAGCACAGACACAACAGGAGTACACAACCACATCAGTCACGAAAAATGCACAGACAACATACCACAACACATATAAGAAGTGCATCCACTAAAAACAATAATGGAGACCAAAAGGCAGAAATGGGCCTACAATGACACAGAGACAGACATACCACAACACACATCCACACAAAATGGTGTCACAGTGTACCACATGTCTGCACATGCACAACCATGACCAGAGACACATCAAATGTGAGAGGAGAAAACACTAAGGATGCACATGAAACAAGCACTGCAACCACAATAGACCTCAGTCCATGTGACAGACACCCAAGTAAGGCACACCACAATGGCAACACACCTGAATCAAACACAACCACAACACACACACACTCACAGGAAAATAGAACACCACACACAGAGCAGCAGTCAACTGCATGACACAACACAAACACTGCACACAGCCACATCAGTCACAACACATGCACAGGCAAAGATATCAACATGCTACAAAAGCCAAACATCAGGGGGTGCACAACAGGCAAGGACAAGGCAACATCAACTCACAGCACTGCATGCACACCAAGCCTGTGTGTGCACAACACACATACCAATTACAAACAGAGATGAGTGACACACCTTGAACACACACAACAACAATCTAAACATCACACACACACCAACACACCCAGGAAGCCAATCAGTCCCCAGCAAACACACATACTACCAAGCCAACACACACAGATGCAGAAGTCTGGGACACAAAAGTTGAAACAACATGATCAGAGGTAACAATACATTGGCAATGTTGAAGTGGAGAATAGAGCATGTGTCACAGTAAACACTACCCACACAGTAACCCTTTATTTAGCAAGGAAATCCACAAGGCAGACAACAGGAGTAAA
Source organism: Calotriton arnoldi (assembly GCA_963921515.1). Classification (NCBI taxonomy): domain Eukaryota; kingdom Metazoa; phylum Chordata; class Amphibia; order Caudata; family Salamandridae; genus Calotriton; species Calotriton arnoldi. Next base: position 511,373 of record CAWUFW010009202.1, read on the forward strand.
TATCTTCTATTTATTTACATTTCACACAGTCATGCAGCAAAAGTCAGACAAGAGCAAGGCCAGTGGCCACTTCAAAGTGCAGGTGAGGTACATGAGAAGCTGCACAGGCAAGGGGCAAACAACAGTGAACAGCAAAGCCAGTGGCCAGTCCAAAGTGCAGGTGAGGTACATGAGAAGCTGCACAGGCAAGGAGCAAACAGCAGTGAACAGCAAGGCCAGTGGCCTGTCCAAAGTGCAGGTGAGAAACATGAGAAGCTGCACAGGCAAGGGGAAAACAGCAGTGAACAGCAAGGCCAGTGGCCTGTCCAAAGTGCAGGTGAGGAACATGAGAAGCTGCACAGGCAAGGAGCAAACAGCAGTGAACAGCAAGGCCAGTGGCCACTCCAAAGTGCAGGTGAGGTACATGAGAAGCTGCACAGGGAAGGGGCAAACAGCAGTGAACAGCAAGGCCAGTGGCCTGTCCAAAGTGCAGGTGAGGAACATGAGAAGCTGCACAGGCAAGGGGCAAACAGCAGTGAACAGCAAGGCCAGTGGCCAGTCCAAAGTGCAGGTGAGGTACATGAGAAGCTGCACAGGCAAGGGGCAAACAGCAGTGAACAGCAAGGCCAGTGGCCACTCTAAAGTGCAGGTGAGGTACCTGAGAAGCTGCACAGGCAAGGGGCAAACAGCAGTGAACAGCGAGGCCAGTGGCCTGTCCAAAGTGCAGGTGAGGTACATGACATTCAGCACTGGGAATGTGTGGTACAGTACCCTGCCATGGTCAGCAACACACTCAGGGCGTCAAAAATGGGCAGTCCATGGTACCACTGTGGGAGAGACATGCGTGTGAGGGTGACCAACACTCAGACTTGGCTAGCAGCATGACTGGGAGGTGGCTGTCTGTCGGGGCCAGTTGGGGTACTGGCTTGGGGAGAGAGAGGCCCAGCTGGGGTAGAGCCATCAGTGTCCTGGGAAGCTTGAGGGCGGCTAGGTCCAGGTGTGGTAGAGCCAGAAGTGTTTTGGGGAGCCGGAGGGCTGCTAGGTCCAGGTGTGGTCGAGCCAGCAGTGGTTTGGGAAGCCGGAGGGCTGCTAGGACCAGGTGGGGTGGTGGCACGTGGAGGTGGACTCATGCTTGCACAAGACCCAGTGTGTGTGGGAGAAGTTGGAGGGGTGCCCTTCCGCTTCTTGGGGATCTGATATGGCTTCCCTGTGGGCTGTATACAACAGGCACACTGGTCACAAAAGCTGGATCAGCTGCAGATGCTGGTCCCCCCTCTGGGGATGTGCTGGATCCTTTGGGATGCTTGGCCCCAGAATGCTTCTGCCCCTGCATCACCTGTTTACCAGGTGTCCCCCCGTACAGTGGCCTCCTTACCCTGCTTCACAGGGCTCTGGATGGGAGTAGATGTTGTCGGTGAACTTGCCTTGGAGCCCTTCTTACGTGTACCCCTAGCAGGCACCTGTTTCTCACTGGGCACGGAAACTGTGTGCTTGTCTCTGCGAGACACTTTTGGGACAGGTGAGTCCTTGGCTGGGGATGCCTCTGAGGCATGTGAGCCTGAGGCCTGCTCCTTGCCATCCTTGCCCTGGGTGTGGCCTGAAGTGTTTTTGCCTCTGCGCTCTGGTGTGGGTTTACCTTTCTGTGGGGATGGTGTCTGTGGCCTAGACTGCTTTGGCTGCTGCTGCCGTGTGCTGCGTGTGCTGTATCTGTCCCTTGATGTCTGGGGTGTGTGGTCACTATCATCAGATGCGCCCACTGGCAGGGTGGTGGGCCTAGGGACTGGAGCAGGACCATGGGTTTGGGCAAGTTGAATGTCTGCTGTCACTGCAGAGGCCAGAGACTGTACAGTCCGGTGTAGCCCAAACACGTCGGAATGCACGCCCTCCATGAATGCCACCACCTGTGCCAATTTTTTGTCATGGTCCAGGAATGCATTGAGGAGAGCTGTCTGACCCACTCACAGCTGGCGCAAAAGGTCCACAGACTCAGCACTGATGGCAGCAGGGGGGACAGGGGCAGGGGCAGCGGTGCCTGGGGTGAAGGACACTCCTCCCTTTTTTTGTGGTGCGAACACGGGCAGCAACAGTGGGAGTAGCACGGGAGGGTGTGCACTGAACGCTGTGTGGTGGACGTGGAGGCAGAGTCCCCGTTACCCTCGGCAGAAAACATAGAAGCGTCACCGCCGTCGTCAGATGACGTAGAGGTCTGCGTCTCTGGCTGTGAGTCCTCTAGAAGACTACGGTCCCCCTCCGATGCGCTGGTGACATCCGTGTCACTATGCTGGTGTGCAGCAGTTGTGCTTGATGCCTCACCACTGGTGTCCGTCCCCTGTCCTTCCGTGCCCATGTGAGATGCTGCATGAGAGAGAGATAGAGGTCGGATGGGTACATTTGCATCAAGTTGACAAATATCAGCAAGGGAAGCATCACTAATGATGAACAACCATCCATGTTGGACAACACCATGGGCAGTGACACTGCCAAACCTCAATCCAAACATCGAAATTACCGTGGCATAATGCAAACTTGGCATAATTCACCCATGTGATGGACATACTGCCAATTAGCCTGTTGGTGGCTTCAGCTAACCAGACACACATATCCCTCTGTGCACACCTAGGGCCCTGAGTGGGTAAAAGATCCTACTCACAACATGTTGCCACTGTCACATCTTGAGCCAGCAGAAGTGTCCTACACAGAGACAGACTCCAACATATCCGCACACAATGGCCATGAGCACATGCCATCCACCATGTCGTAACTTGGGGCCCAACTACAGTTGCACATTGTTGTTAGATGTGTAGTCAGCACAAATCAGACATCAGGCAATGCACACATTGATGATGGCACACTCATATCATGCACTCTGCTTGACCCTGACATGGGATGTCCGTGACGACACCAATGAAGATGATACCAGAAGGCCACAACTACAAATGTGAACTCAAGGGCCATTACACCAATGACATGGGAAGGTACATGTAGGGGGAATGCATGGCAACTGCACCCAACACCTCAGCCACTTACAGGCCATTGCATCACACCAGCAACATCACAGCCCTGCACTGGCCCAGGCTTGGAGCACATGCAACCAAACAACACCCAAAGTCACACTCACAGAATACTCACCACCAGCTTGCTGCTGATGCACCTTCAGACGTGCATCCAGTTCAGGCTGTATCACAGCTAAAATGCGTGCCATTAGTGGTGTCATGCTGCGCCGCGCCAACCTGCCGGACCGAGGGATCAGCCCCAGTGTCATCTTGGCCACGTTCCTGCTCAGCCGGCAGATGTCATCCCAACTCTTGTGACAGTGGGAGCGCCGTCGGTTGGAGACACCCAGTGCACGCACCTTGCATGCAATGGCCAACCACAAGGCCTTGCGCTGGTTGACTTTGAGCTGCAGACATGGGAGACAAGAGGGTGCAATAATCAGTGTAACCTACCAGCATTTCACAGTGCAGGAGCATGACACAGACTCATACCAACGTCTGCCCTAACTTCAGCAGAGACAACAAATCTGCGACATTCAAACATCATCATGTGTGAAAAACACATTAATGCATGCAGGTATGAGGGTGGACAAAGTACATGCCTATCTCAAAGCCATGCAGGATGCCAGCAGAGAGCAAAATTTGTATGCTGACCACATCTACTGCAAGTTTCTGGGAATACCAAGACATGCAGGACATTACTACATATGTCACTGTGAATACTCACTGTGCCCAACACTGCGCAGCCCTCATAGCACTTGTCCTTAAACTGCCACACTGTGTCATGGATGTCACATTGAGGGACATGACCTCACAAACGCAAACCCTCATCACAAGGCCTGTCTTGTGCAATCTACATCTCTGTAATGGCTCATTGACGGAGAGTCAAGAGGAAAAGCACAGATTTGACACTGTGTACATCCAGTATTGTGTCACTGTCTGATTGGGCAGTGAATGTACAGGCCAGTTGGGGTCACACAGAGGTCCAACGTGGGAGAGCTCATCTTTTACATGGAGGGACTATTTGGAAACACAAACAGTGCCAACACATGCGAGTATGTGCACATGCCGGTGGTGATGGAAGGGTCTGGGGACTAGAATGTTGTAATGTACAGTGTCATAGCTGATTGACCACCAAGAGTTTCACCCTGGGGGACTGAGGTCCTGAGCATAGTGCAGAACCAGAGATGAGGCACATATTGAGTCAGAAACAATGCCCTCACTACCCTCTGGACAACTACACTAGCTAAGGCCACAGATGGGCCTGTGAAGGACATCAGGGACACACAGAGACATTCAGACAGTAAATCACTGTCCTGACTCCTCAATTGAAAAGGTGCAGCCACACTGTATGTCTGACAAGACATCACATTTCACTCACATCTGGATGTGCAGGCAGGCAAACATGTGGAATAGGCTGAACACACCTTCCCCCTGGAAACAGCATGCTAGGCAGTGCATGACCCACCACCACACTCTCACGCACATACTGCAGCAGATCAACTTCGTGTGTGCCCCACCTACACTCTCACTCATACCCTGAGATACTTACCACGACATTAGGCGCACCATAAAGCCTTGGATACTGGTTGAGCACCTCGTCCACCAGGACCTCTAGTTCCTCTGGGGTGAAGGGAGTGGCACGGATCTTCTCAGTCCTCGAAATCACTGTGGGCATGAGACAGCAGCAGCGGCAGTTGGTGGCGACGGGTGTCAGGCAGCAGTCACTGGAGGCAGCAGCAGGTGAGGGGTCTCAGGCAGCAGTCACTGGAGGCATCAGCAGGTGAGGGGTCTCAGGCAGCAGTCCCTGGAGGCAGCAGCAGGTGAGGGGTCTCAGGCAGCAGTCCCTGGAGGCAGCAGCAGGTGAGGGGTCTCAGGCAGCAGTCACTGGAGGCAGCAGCAGGTGAGGGGTCTCAGGCAGCAGTCCCTGGAGGCAGCAGCAGGTGAGGGGTCTCAGGCAGCAGTCACTGGAGGCAGCAGCAGGTGAGGGGTCTCAGGCAGCAGTCCCTGGAGGCAGCAGCAGGTGAGGGGTCTCAGGCAGCAGTCATTGGAGGTAGCAGCAGGTGAGGGGTCTCAGGCAGCAGTCACTGGAGGCAGCAGCAGGTGAGGGGTCTCAGGCAGCAGTCACTGGAGGCAGCAGCAGGTGAGGGGTCTCAGGCAGCAGGCTCTGTGAGCTGTGGCAATGTGTGGCTCCCTCACACACATATATAGCCCCCAGGGCTCGTGTCTGTGGTTCTAAGCTGCTGCAATTGGTGTTCCAGGTCTGCCTCATTCAAATCCATCCAATGACCGCCTCCGCAGTGGCGGAGCACGCCTACCGCGATTTTCAAAGTTGCATCAGGCAACCGCGATGGCGCTTCCCATTGGCTGGCAGGGCCTGGTCCATGGCGGTGACACACCACAGGAGACAGGCGTGCGGTTCCGCGGTGGTGCATCTTTCAAGTGCATCCAATGACCGGCCCCGCAGTGGCGGAGCACGCCTACCGCGATTTTCAAAGTTGCATCAGGCAACCGCGATTGCACTTCCCATTGGCTGGCAGGGCATGGTTCATGGCGGTGACACACCGCTGGTGGCAGGCGGTAGCTACCGTGATTCCGGGCACATGCATTGCTATGTGTGACCAAGATCTGGGTGTCGGAGCATGCCAACCGCCATTAGACATGTGTATTTGCCTATCAATCCCACTATGGTGTCTTGGGCCATGGCGGTGACACACCGCAGGTGGCAGGCGGTAGCTACCGCGATTCCGGGCACATGCATTGCTATGAGTGACCGGGATCTGGGTGTCGGAGCATGCCAACTGCCATTAGACATGTGAATTTGCCTATCAATCCCGCTATGGTGTCTTGGGCCATGGCGGTGACACACCGCAGGTGGCAGGCGGTAGCTACCGCAATTCCGGGCACATGCATTGCTATGAGTGACCGGGATCTGGGTGTCGGAGCATGCCAACCGCCATTAGACATGTGTATTTGCCTATCAATCCCGCTATGGTGTCTTGGGCCATGGCGGTGACACACCGCTGGTGCCAGGCGGTAGCTACGGCGAGGGTGCAGCATGACATTGTTGACTATGGGCGTGAGAGTGTTGTCTGAGCATGTTTACGCCACCAATGGACACATCGTGCTGTGTCAATGTCATGGGTCATATCTGTACTTCGAACAGTGGTCACTTACAAAATATCATGGCACTTGATGGAATTCAAATGGGCTATAGTAAGTTATGACAGCCTAAATTTCATACCTAACACCAAATTCCACACTGAAAGTACCAATGGGGCACATTACTCCTACACAATTTCATTTGTGAGCCCACATTGACACACATCTTCATATCTGACCCCAAATTTTGCCCCCAGTTTCATATCTGACCCCAGATTTTGCCCCCAGTTTCATATCTGACCCCAAATGTTGCCCCCAGTTTCATATCTGACCCCAGATTTTACCCCCAGTTTCATATCTGACCCCAGATTTTGCCCCCAGTTTCATATCTGACCCCGACTTTTGCCCCCAATTTCATATCTGACCCCAAATTTACACACATGTCCATGTCTCACACAATATGTCACTATACAGTACATGATTGTACAAACATCTCAGCATAATTTTCATGACTCACCACATGTGTCACACTGTTGTCTGTTTGGTATCACCTGTTACTGCCTTCATGTAATGTAATTGTTCGCAGTAGCAAATCCTACAGTATATGTCCACATGGACATGTGTGTACTCTACATACTCAAGGATGTTAATTTCATCACCGGCACACTTGGCATTCTGTACATCCTTATCATTTTTCACTTGTTTCCCTGCCTTTGGGTATGTTTTGTCTCCGTATCTGCCAAATGTCATCACCATTACTTGTGACATTGTGTCTGGTATGTCCTCATGTTGTTTGGCCTGTCATATGTGATTTTGTTACATGTATATTTCCACAGTTGTGAGTGTGTTGCTAGTGGATTTGATGTGTGTGGTGGGTTACATTGGTACACACCAGGGACAGGTGCATTGACCTTGTCCACATGAGGAATGTTGGCTTGGTGAGGGACTGTGGGCAAATGTGGGGCTGGTGCTCACTGGATGTTAAGTTTGACATGGCATCTGTGACCAGTGGGAGGTGACCCACAATTGGCCTGGACAGTACAGCATTGCGTGTGGTTTCATGTGCAGAAAGTGTTTGCAGTTTTAGCAGGGTGCACAATTAGGACACGCGTGCAGTGATATTGAACTGACATGTGTGGATAAGCCTGCTGTGGTGTGGTAGCCTTTTGGGGGCACAAGCTGGTCCTGCGCTGTATGGGTGAACTGATGGTGCTGTTGACTGAAGCTAATGATGGCATCCAAGACAGGTGAGATATACCTTGATAGGGCTGGCTGTGGCACCCATCTGACTCAGACTTTTGTTGTTCTAATGGTATCAGAGGCCAACAAGTGATGCACCACCAGCATCTTTGACTGCAGAGCAATGTTGAGAGTCCGCTTTGTTGTCCCTGACAGGCTGGGTGGCATGTGGCTCAGGATGCTTTTGATAGTTGTCCTTTGGTACCTGTGTCGTGCGATGACATCCCCTGTTGTTATGTGCATGAGGCTGTTGTGTCTTCAGTATCTACTCAGTATGTCCATGCGCTGACCTTTTTTGTGTAGTGGTGTGGCTTTGTCCGGGTGGTGGTGTAGGTTGTTTCTGTGTCACTGTTGTATGTCCAAGCAGCTGGAGTATTGGCTCCATGGCAAATATTGCACTTCAGTTGTGTGTCTGGGCAGTGCAAGCTTCATTCTGCATGTCGTAGTGCAACTTGAGTGCAGATTGTCGTTTGTCTACAGTCCTTTTGGATCATGTGCCTTATCCACTTTTTGTGTGCCACATTGACAATCTGTGTGCCTGCTGATGGTATTGTGCAGTTGTGTTGTTGTGTCTTGATTCACGTCAAGACTGCATATGCATTTGCTGTTCATCATTAGTCATTGACTGACTTAGAATTGTGTGTAACAGCATGTATTGCATGTCTACTGATGACAGTGGATATTGGCACAGGCTTGTGAATATGTCTGTGAGTGTCTCTAGACTTGTGTGGATTAGTATTGGCTCACATTCCATGCTGAGTCCTTCAGAACTGGATAAATTGTGTAGTTCATGTGTCCCCTGTCATGTCTGCACAGGAATGTGTGGCACGTACAGCAGACGTTTTGAAGCCAGCGGTGTTTCGGTTTCACACATGTCCGGTATTATTTACTGTCCGTGCTGTTTGCACCAGATTCTGAAATGTGACTATCACCATTCACAGACACAGTTTCCATGTTTGTTGTTCTCACAGTGGTAATACTGAAGAACTGTAGTACAATGTGATCTCTATGTGTCACGACTATTGACTTGCACTGTATGGTGCATTGTGATGCCAGTCAATGTTTGCGCTGTGTGAATCAGAAGGTACAGAGTTGTGCACATCTCATGGTCTGTTGCAATGACGTGTCCCCTTTCATCTCACCTAGGAGGCGACCTAATGTGTATCGTCCTGTCACCCTGCTGGCTAACATAGAGGATGATGACGTGATACGCAGATTCCGTCTGGACCGCACGAACATCCAAGACCTTTGTGCCATGTTGGATCCTCACCTGCGGGCTGGCAGGACATACCCAACAGCATTGACGACCACAACAAAGGTCATGGCGGCACTGCATTTCCTGGCTAGTGGGTCATTCCAGAAGACAGTGGGCATTGCAGGGGGATGTCTCAGCCCACCTTCAGCATGGTGCTAAGGGATTTCCTGTTGGCCATGATGCGATACAAGGACCAATACATCAGTTTTCCAAGGCGTGCGGCTTTGGCGGATGTAAAGGCGGATTTTTATGCCCTTGGCCACATCCCGAATGTTGTAGGTGCAATTGACTGCACACATGTTGGCCTGGTTCCACCACAGGCACGGGAACACATCTATCGGAATCGCAAACATTCCCATTCCATCAATGTGCAGGTGGTGTGCCAGGCCGATATGATCATATCGCATGTATGTGCCAAGTTTCCTGGCTCTGCGCATGATTCATATATCCTGCACAACAGCATTGTGCCCCAGCTGATGGCCAATCTTCTTCCGGAGCGGGCATGGATTGTGGGTGAGTAGGCAGAGTCAAGTTGTGTGCTGTGTGTGCCATGCTGTCCTCTGCCACAGTAGTATAATTGACTCGTTATGTTTATTTCACACCTAGGTGATTCTGCATATACAAACAGACCGTGGTTGCTGAGCCCACTACGCAATCCTAGGACACCGTCTGACGTCCGCTACAACAATGCCCATGGTAGAACACGTCGGGTGGTGGAGCAAACCTTTGGTCTCCTCAAATCGAGATTTCGCTGCCTGGACCGGACCGGAGGGGCACTCCTGTACTCCCCCAAAAAGGTGTGTCAGATAGTGGTTGCATGCTGCATGTTGCACAACCTGGTCTTACGGAAACAAATCCCCCTGATCCTGGACGATGATGACCAGCCGAGGCCCCCACCTGCGAACCCACAAATGTCCAGTGACGAGGATAGTGGTGAGGAGGAAGGTGTCGACCAGCGTCAGCAGCTCATCAACCGCTACTTCACTTGAAGGTGGGTGACGATGTACAACTGGTCCATTGTCTGTTGATGTAGTTGTTTGGGTGGAGGTCTATGTGATCTTTGTGAGTGCATCCTGTTGTTGACTCAGTGCTGGCTGCCTATGTGTTGGATACAGGGTAGTTTGGCACAGCTACAGGATGTCTATGTTGGTACAGTTGCACATTGTAATGTGTGCATGTTGTTGTACGTTGAGGACATGTGTTGTGTGATGGCTGTGATGCCACAACCTGACTAGTGACTTTTGTTCTGTTGTCTTTTGCTAGGTCCCTTCTACCTCTCCTTGCCTACAGAGGTTCCATGCTACTGTGACATTGTAACCATGGTAAACATTGCACATAGTGATAAAAGATGGAGCAGACTCAAATCCATTGGTGCGTTATTGTTGTTTATTGTCAATGGGTATATGTGAGAGGTAGGTGGATATTTACATGAGTGTGAATGGTGAATCTAGGAGTTGGCAGTGATGGTAGATGAGACAATCAGATAGGCACCACAGTGATGTGGCGACACAGTCCAACAGACGGATGCCATTTCCATGGCAGTGTGGGTAAGGACAGTGTTCAAAGTCAATGGCAGGGTGAAGAGTGTTGCCATCATGGCTGGCTCCTCGACTGGCGTTTGGCAGGTGCTTTGCCACGGGTGAGTCCCAAGTTTTTCTTTGGGTGGCCCCTCCTTCTTTTGGCAAGGGGGGCATCGTCTGTTGGGCCAGTGGGGTCTGAGGAGTCACCCCTCTCCGTGCCCGCAGGGGTGGATGATGAACTGTCATCCTGCGGGACAACGGGGGGAGGTGAAGGTCTGTGATGTGGCACTGGCCTATCCCTCAGTACCGTCACTAACTGGCCCATGAGATCCACAATTTGTCCCATACGGTTGTCCATGGACCTCAGCAGACGTTGGAGCTCCAGGGCATCTTCGTGGGCCTGGCCCATTTGTGCCTGTGTTTGTTCATAGGCACCCACGACTCTGGTGATGTTAGCCAGGGCTTCGGTCACATTGTCCGGTGTTGTTGGAGTCCCACTTGTCCTCCCACCTGCCCTGCTATTACTGGCCTGTTGCCTCACCACTCTGGCCACACGCCTGCCCTCCACAGTTGTTGGTGTGGGCTGGGCATCCTCTGTGGCTGGGCGGATGTTGCAGGCAAAGGTGGTAGTGGTGGTGGTGGTGGCGGCACAGGTCATTCCAGCAGGGGTCAGCGTTGTTGTTGTTGCTGATGGTGGGGGGGCAGTGGGGTCTTGTGACCGGTTGCACCCTGGCACACCAGATGGGCCGGCTTGGAGCTCCTCATCCAAAGAATCCAGGGACTCAGCATCCGAGTGTCCATGTTCCGAGAGAAGAGACTGGCTCTGCAAGTTGATGTTGTTGTCCTCTGCAGTCAGTTGTTGGTCACCTGTGGAACAGAGGGTACATGGTCATTGACTTACAGCCATATGGCTTGCTGTGGTGGATGTCTCTTATTTACATGTTATGCAACACACAGTTACGTATTTCATGAGTAGAATGTCTACACAGTGTTGTTCGTCATGACATGATGTGGAGGTACATACATCTTGTTCCATTGTGTGACAAGTCATTGGATGCCATGGCCAACTTGACACTCTTTGTATGGGACTGAGGAGTTGTCATCTGACAACTGGTTGCCATGCAACTTGATGTGATGCATCGAAGATGATTACTCTTCCCGACAGATGTTACATATGCACATGTATTAGACATTGTCACATTGTTATCTCATGCATACCTTTGTAATGTTCTGTGCTTGTATTTATTTGCTCGGCAGACCATGCCTTTTTATTGTTACTAGAGTCCTTCATGCTCAACAGCCATGGAATTTGCACATGTCATACTGTGCAGGGCATATTTGGTCCCTGATTTGCTTACACATGGGTTTAGTTGAGTCACAGTTCTGTTTCTCTCACAGGTACATTTGCATCGCTGTCTGAGGGATGGGGCAGGGTGTGCTTGGTGGGAGTTGTAGTGCTGGCCTCCCTATTCCAAAGACACATCCCTGTCAAGATGGCTACCTACCTGTTAGGTGAGGGTGAGGCACACAATGACTGCCACATGGTTGTGGGTGGGGGGGAGTAGTCCATCCTGCTGAGCTGTGGTCCAAGAGGGCCTGGTGGGAGTTGTAGTGCTGGCCTCCCTATTCCACAGACACCTCCCTGTGAAGATGGCTACCTACCTGTTAGGTGAGGGTGAAGCACACAATTGCTGAGGCATGCTTCTGGGTGGGAGGGAGTACTCCTTCATGCTGAGGGATGGGGCAGGGTGTGCCTGGTGGGAGTTGTAGTGCTGGCCTCCCTATTCCACAGACACCTCCCTGTCAAGATGGCTACCTACCTGTTAGGTGAGGGTGAAACACACAATGACTGCCACATGGTTGTGGGTGGGGGGAGTAGTCCATCCTGCTGAGCTGTGGGCCAAGGGGGCCTGGTGGGAGTTGTAGTGCTGGCCTCCCTATTCCAAAGACACCTCCCTGTGAAGATGGCTTCCTACCTGTTAGGTGAGGGTGAGGCACACAATGACTGCCACATGGTTGTGGGTGGGGGGAGTAATCCATCCTGCTGAGCTGTGGGCCAAGGGGGCCTGGTGGGAGTTGTAGTGCTGGCCTCCCTATTCCACAGACACCTCCCTGTAAAGATGGCTACCTACATGTTAGGTGAGGGTGAAGCACACAATTGCTGAGGCATGCTTCTGGGTGGGAGGGAGTACTCCTTCATGCTGAGGGATGGGGCAGGGTGTGCCTGGTGGGAGTTGTAGTGCTGGCCTCCCTATTCCACAGACAGCTCCCTGTCAAGTTGGCTACCTATCTGTTAGGTGAGGGTGAGGCACACAATGACTGCCACATGGTTGTGGGTGGGGGGAGTAGTCCATCCTGCTGAGCTGTGGGCCAAGGGGGCCTGGTGGGAGTTGTAGTGCTGGCCTCTCTATTCCAAAGACACCTCCCTGTGAAGATGGCTACCTACCTGTTAGGTGAGGGTGAGGCACAGAATGACTGCCACATGGTTGTGGGTGGGGGAGTAGTCCATCCTGCTGAGCTGTGGGCCAAGGGGGCCTGGTGGGAGTTGTAGTGCTGGCCTCCCTATTCCACAGACACCTCCCTGTAAAGATGGCTACCTGCATGTTAGGTGAGGGTGAAGCACACAATTGCTGAGGCATGCTTCTGGGTTGGAGGGAGTACTCCTTCATGCTGAGGGATGGGGCAGGGTGTGCCTGGTGGGAGTTGTAGTGCTGGCCTCCCTATTCCACAGACACCTCCCTGTCAAGATGGCTACCTATCTGTTAGGTGAGGGTGAGGCACACAATGACTGCCACATGGTTGTGGGTGGGGGGAGTAGTCCATCCTGCTGAGCTGTGGGCCAAGGGGGCCTGGTGGGAGTTGTAGTGCTGGCCTCCCTATTCCAAAGACACCTCCCTGTCAAGATGGCTACCTACCTGTTAGGTGAGGGTGAAGCACTCAATTGCTGAGTCATGCTTCTGGGTGGGAGGGAGTACTCCTTCATGCTGAGGGATGGGGCAGGGTGTGCCTGGTGGGAGTTGCAGTGCTGGCCTCCCTATTCCAAAGACACCTCCCTGTCAAGATGGCTACCTACCTGTTAGGTGAGGGTGAAGCACACAATGACTGCCACATGGTTGTGGGTGGGGGGAGTAGTCCATCCTGCTGAGCTGTGGGCCAAGGGGGCCTGGTGGGAGTTGTAGTGCTGGCCTCCCTATTCCAAAGACACCTCCCTGTCAAGATGGCTACCTACCTGTTAGGTGAGGGTGAAGCACACAATTGCTGAGGCATGCTTCTGGGTGGGAGGGAGTACTCCTTCATGCTGAGGGATGGGGCAGGGTGTGCCTGGTGGGAGTTGTAGTGCTGGCCTCCCTATTCCAAAGACACCTCCCGGTCAAGATGGCTACCTACCTGTTAGGTGAGGGTGAAGCACACAATGACTGCCACAAGGTTGTGGGTGGGGGGAGTAGTCCATCCTGCTGAGCTGTGGGCCAAGGGGGCCTGGTGGGAGTTGTAGTGCTGGCCTCCCTATTCCAAAGACACCTCCCTGTGAAGATGGCTACCTACCTGTTAGGTGAGGGTGAATCACACAATTGCTGAGGCATGCTTCTGGGTGGGAGGGAGTACTCCTTCGTGCTGAGGGATGGGGCAGGGTATGCCTGGTGGGAGTTGTAGTGCTGGCCTCCCTATTCCAAAGACACCTCCCTGTCAAGATGGTTACCTACCTGTTAGGTGAGGGTGAGGCACACAATGACTGCCACATGGTTGTGGGTGGGGGGAGTAGTCCATCCTGCTCAGCTGTGGAACAGGGTGCCTGGTGGGAGTTGTAGTGCTGTTTGCCTGGACACATACAACACAGTAGATGTGGTCTACCTTTGTGATGTTTGAGGTGGTGTGGATGTAAAATGAGTGTGACCTGTGTGTGGTTTTGGGGTGCAGATGTGTGTACTTGTGCCTCAGGGATGTATCTTTGTAGCTGTTCAAGACAGTACATGGCAGTTTCATGGTATACATTAGTTGGTACTTACCAGCCTCCACTCCCCCGGGTATTCCTTCAAGACTCTCTGGATGCAGTATGGCAAGCACCTTCTCCTCCCACGCAGTGAAGGGTTTTGGTGGGATGGGAGGGCCTCCACCAGTCACCACAGCCAGCTCACGGTTCTTGGCCCTCCTCTTCTTGACGACACTCTTCAGGTCATGCCACGGCCTCATGATTTCATTCTTGTTGCGGGGCACATTGCCTACTGCATTGACCTTGCCCACTATCCTTGCCCACATGGTTGTTCTTGTGGCTAATGGTGTCTGTTAGACCATGTTGCCAAAGAGTTGTGGTTCTACTCTGATTATCTCATCTACCATTACTGTCAACTCAGTGTCAGTGAATTTTGGCATTTTGTGATGTGCCATGGTGTGTGCTGTGCTGATGTTTTGGGGTACAGTTGTGAGGGTGGTGTAGGTGGTGTGTGTGTGTGTTGTTGTGCTGGTGATATGTGTGGTGTTTTGCCTATCTAATGTGCTGCAGGGTTGTGTTCCTTCAGGGTTGGAGTAGTGCACAGGATTGTGGTCAGGGAAGGGGCTGGTTTTATGCTCACCTATGTGGGTGTGTCAAGATGGTGTAATGCAGTCAGGTGTGCTGTGTGGGTTGTCCTGTGATTTGTATATCTAACTTTGCCATGGGGGTGTGTCATTGGGATGTTTCAGGTTAATGGGGGGGCAGGGCTAGTTGCTTGTCTGCATTTGCTGGCCTTCTTGTTGTTTTTTTTTACTTGGCCGCCATTTTTTTGCGGAGCATCCGCAGCGATGGCTATGCTGCAGGGCTTCCGCCGTATCTCACATTCATTACTGTTGGCGACCGCGGCGGACAGAGATAGCGGAACATACCGCTGTGGCATCGGGGATATCATAATTGCATTGGCTGTCACTCCGCGTGTCTGGCGGCGGATTGTTGTGTTTCCGCTATGTTACCGCCCGTCGCGGTTGCATTTTCACTTTCTCTTCCCTCTTCGTGCGGTTTTTGGATGCCTCCTACAGCCGCGGACGGAATATTTTGGCGGTTGATCCTAATAGGTTCGGCGGGGTTTCCACGGTACCTGCAGACGGTGATTTTCCACTACCATGGCGGTCTTATTTGAAGAGATGAGAGCGGCCCTGTATAAGAAGGTTGCCAGTGTGAATTCGAAACCGGTTAAGGAAGAAAAATGGTTTGTTGAAGGATGTAAAATAGCCAAATCATCACTAAGAAAGGCTGTAATTGAGGGTGACCGGGCTCAGATTAGTGAAGCAAGATCTATCTACAAGGGAGCCCTGACAATGTCAAAGAGAAGTTGGGATAATAATCTTTGGCAGAAGATTTTGGATGCCAGTAAAATTAATGACATTAAATTATTCTGGCACCTTGTGATCGAATCTAAGACAGATAAGTTTAAATCACATAATTACATTATCTTACCTGAGAAATGGGTGTCACATTTCTCTACCCTTTATGCGCCTGGGGATTCGCATTATTCATGTACTAGTACTGTTAATCTTGCTGCCTCTATAGCCCTGGATCTGACTACCCCGATTATTTTTAGTCTTGACACTAGTAGAGTGATCAATTCTCTAAAATCTGCTATAGCTCCTTGCCCAGATAAAATTCCGGGAGACTTATATAAATCGTAACCCTTGATCTGGTCTGTATATAATATTTTTTTTTCAGAGTTTTATATAGCGCGAACTAGACCCGAGAAATCGGGTATCAGAGCGCTTTACATGAGCACCAGTTGAGTTACAAGAGGACACATTCTCTTTTGTTAGGCACGGGGAGATTAAGTGATTTGCCCAGAATCACAGGATGTTGAGCGACGTTGTCGAGATTCGAACCCGGTTCCCCAGCTTCGAGGTTGAGCGCTCTAGCCGTAAGGCTACATCCTCTCTCCTATTAAAATTTACTTTCTAATGCAATAGCAGTGGGGCATGGTACCAGACTCCTGGCTGAAATCATAGCAATCCATAAAAAGGGAGACGCAAGCAACCCATCAAATTATCGGCCTATTAGCCTTATTGATAATGCCCCAAAAATAATTTCTAAACAGATTTTGGAAAGGCTTCTCGATTGGGTAAATTCAAATGAAATATTGTCTCCCCTTAAGGCTGGTTTTAGGACAAAGGCCAGCACAATAGATCAGATTTTTAGATATACTATTTTCTATTGGAAATAAGTTCTTTTGCAAAATCTAAAACTTTATGTAGCTTTTATTGATCTTAGTGCAGCATTCAATTTAATTCCTAGACAAAGATTAGGACAGACTTTGATTGAAAGGGGGGTCCGTAGTAATTTAGTATATTTAATGAACAAACTACACTCAAATAATTATGCACAAGTCCGCTGGGGCCCGAAGGGAGAATTAACAGAACGCATTCCCATTAAAAGACGAGTCCGACAGGGCTGTGTTTTGGCACCCACTCTATTCTCTATATATATTAATGATGTGGTAGCACTTTTAGAGCAATGTAAGAATGACTCACCGGCCCTGAACGGCAAGAAGATTCCTATTCTTTTATGTGCTGACGATTCCCTTTTGATCTCTAAAACACCGACGGGTCTCCAGATTTTAATTGACAAGTTTTTAAGTTTCTGTAACTCTAGAGGATTAGAGCTGAATGTAAATAAAACCAGGTATATGGTCTTTGAGAAGACCAAAAAGAAATGTTTTTCAATAGTGCTGGTAGAGAGATTATAGAAAGAGTACATACTTTTGATTATTTGGGTGTGAAACTAATGGATAACCTCAGGTGGACAAGCCAGCTGAAGAAAAGTGTATTAACAATTGAGCATAGATCCAATGCCATTGTAAGGTTTTATAACCGAACAACATCACGTTCAGTCTCACCCGCCCTGGAAGTCTATCGAGCAACAGCCCAGGGCGCGGCACTATATGGGGCTGAGATCTATGCTGACTCTCACTTGTTGACATCAGCGGAAAATACATTTATTAGGAAATTGCTCGCACTCCCATCAAGCTCACTCCTTACTCCTATGTTTTTTGACATAGGAATGAAAAAAATCGCTGATCTGGTTGTTTTAAAGACTATAACTTACTGGGTCCGATTATGGACTACACCGGAACTCGGAACTTACAGAGACTCTCTAATAGACTTACTAAAAACCCCAGGAGCAAGGAACATACCTTGGGTTAAATTTATTTCAGATTGATTCGGCAAACTTGGCATGCAGAGCTATTTGGACGATCCAACTGCATTTCGTAAAAACGATCTCAAGACGATAAAACTCGCTATTGGACTTTTATAAATTAGAGGTATTTAACCATCAGCCCTAGCGGGTATTTGATGGAAATGCTTCTAGATTTTAAGTAATTTCCAACATTTGAGCCGTTTTTGGATCTTATATCCCCGCCCCTATCAAGGAGCCTTTTTTATGCTTTCGACATAATCTCTTCATCTGTTATCTTTCACATGCAAATGGTGCTCCAATCATGATCTTGCAACCTGCCCTGCATGTGGTTTGAGCAAGGAGGACGAGATGCATGTTATGTTCTTCTGCTCTGAATACAGTAACCTACGCCGCTAATGGATTGTGCCCATCTGTCGCACTATGGGCACAAGAAGCCATTTGGCAGCTTTTAGGATTCTAAAAAGTGGCACATCCACAAAAATTGTATTTGCGGTTAGCAAATACCTGCAAGCTGTCTGGTTCTGGAGAACTAAGATTTTAAAACTGCTTGCTTGAGGATGTGGTAAAGCTAGGCTACCCAATATTTTTATCTTTTTAAACAGATAGCTTTTTGCATATCAGTTCTTTGCATTATGCATGGTCACTTTAAGCTTTTCCATCCCATACGGATGCCCCCTATAGAACTATCTTAGCTGCTAATAGATGCCATATGACCCAAAATGCTGCTCAGACCAAGGAAGAACATCTAGGATTTATAAATTATATATTACTTTTAGTATATCAACTGTTTTTATGAAACTACGTATTTTAATGACAGTCTTATGTATATGCTTTGATAATTGTATTCTTTTTATCTCACGGTTTAGTGTCTTGTGTATTATATAACTTTTATTTTCATACAAGAGCGACTATAGTATATGTTGTATATTGTACTAATGCATTTTTTTATTGTGTACACTGTGATGGTTACTTAAAACCAAATAAAGTATCTTCTACTACTACCACATGATATACATAAGTCTCCCCTAAGGAAGGCCTATAGTGCCCTGAGGCAGGGAGTTGTATAATATTATATATAACATGTACTTTAACATGTCATAACAGTAAAATTCCTTAAATTGTTGTTTTTAATGTGGAAAAGCTAGTAGCCCTATTGGCAAGTACAGAGTTACAGGGGACAACTTCAGCCCTGCTAGCTTCTGAATGGGATTAACAAAACTGGTACATCAAGGTAACAAATTAATCATGGCAGTAAAACCAACTTGATGCCCAGGTGTTATTTAATCTCAATTTTAAGGAAAAGCAACTTTTAGAAAGTTGCCACTCTGTTGCTCACCAGCTTTCTTTCTCCTTGGGGAGAAATGTAAAAGACTCCCATGTGCAGGTACACTAGAGGCCTGATGCAGAGAGAGGTTTTACCTCCCTGTCGCAGAAATCCACACAGTGTGTTAGCCCAAAAGACAAGCTTCAAAGGAGAAGTGGCTTTTGATGGGCAAATGGCAACCACACTCTAGAGGAGATGCTCCTTTGTTCAGATAGATGGGCTAGTGGTGGGAGCAAAGAGGGGAAACCAATTGCAATGCTTGTTTTTTAATGGGCGTGTAGCCCAGAGGTAACCACACCTCAAGGGTAGGCTTCCAAGCTCCCCACACCGAGAAGCGTTCAGACATCTTCGGAGTGGGCAGAATAGTGCGCTCTGGGATAGCTAAGATGCCACACATAGCAACAAGTCGCCATAAGGAGACAGGGAACCTGCTAACCCTTTGGTTAGTGACCACTTTATCCCCCCTCGGTCACTTTCTGGGCATAAGTATGGCACCCCTGGCACTCAGATTTTCAGATCACATCTGGACTGGAGAGAGGACTGAAGAAGGTTTGCCCAGCAAGAGATGCTGCAAAAACCATTGGACTGCTCCTACTGCACTTGTCCTAGCAAAGACAGGACTGTGCTTGTGCCTGTGGTGCCTGGCTCATGGAAATGTCACTATAGAGCCCCAGACAAAAAAGGTGAACTGCAAGAGCCAGTCAGCTGACTCCCTGTCCCAGCACCAGTGTGCAGCAAGGAAGACCACCCCTTGGCACTCAAATGTTGCACCTGAGTGTGTTGGGACAGAGTAGTCATCAAAGCACAGACTGGTTATGAAAGACGGACACTAGCCCTTACCAAATGAAACCTCTGGACCTGCTGTGGCCGGAGAGCAGAATCCCAGTGATAGCTAGACTTCTGCTGGTTCCAAGAGGACTTTGAGGGAAACTCCTGTGGCCTAAGCTGCCCCACCTCAACTAAGGACTGAAGTAACCCCAGGGAGGCTCGTCTTAACTGCAGAGCACCCAGAGCATCTTTCAGTATTCTATCTCCTCAGCATCAGGACCACTCCACTGAAGTCTATGCTGTTCCTTGAATAAAATGTGGAACTGGACTAGAGGCTGCTTTGATCACCAGGTAACTGTCCAAATACTCCTTATTGGCCTTCATGGCCTTCTCCCTGTTGTAATTGGTTGCCCAGTCCAGGCTAGAGTAGTCAACCACAACTCTTTAAGACTCACAATAATTTATTTTACAAGACTCAACCAAAAAATCGAGGTACTCGAGATCCAAGTATCCAAGTATGGTCTGAGGTTGTTGTATGCCTATCTGGAGGGTGCCTGACATGACAGGTTGGGATAGACTGTTCATATTGAAGTAGACCCAAGATACATTATCATATTGCTGCTCTACGTCTGCAATGGCATAGTGATATTAAAGAAAGGACTGTGACCCACTCAACCCCACCCCAAGTGAGGGTTTTCCAGTGACTAGAATTAATTCAAGCATTCTTTTCATCACCTTGTTGTTTGTTACTGTTGCATGGAGGCATCTTGTGACGCTACGCAGGCAAACATTAAAAGTAAAACAAGTAAAGAAATAGAATTTGATTTCATTTCATATGTATTGTAGTGGATACTTTGACCAAACCAACCCATACATAACACACTGTTCTTCATTAAATCAAAGAAACAAGTATTGTTCATTAAATTAAAGAAACAAGTAATGAAGAATTTGTGAGTTTGCAAACACTGCATCGAGAACATACACTGTTTAGTCAAGAAGGTTCCTAAGAAAATCACAGAAGGATGGCGTGGTTCACAAAACAATGTATCTCACAGTGACAGCACATAACACACTATAAAAATATACCATTCCACGGATAGTCACAATGCCTTACTTTCCATTACCCCACAGACATATTTAAGGCTAGACAATGCAGATACCAGTCCTCCAGGATGGTAAAGCCGTCCAGATAGACAAAACAAACAACACTAGCCCTTTCAACAGCTTACAAGCAAACATACACATGAAAGCACCATACCATTTAAATCAGAAAAACCTGATCATGTTTGGTGAAAAAATCTTTGAAACTAGAGTGGTAAGGTGCCCACTGTGCAGCTTTGCAAAGTCAGACTAATGACAATACAGCACTGTAAAAAATCTCTATCACATAACACACCATGAATTTAATCAATGCCGTATAGCAATACATAGTAGTGTTGTAATACTGCACATCATGAGTTGAATCCTTGTGAGATGTGTGTTTGTATAACACATTCTGTGCACTGGAATTCAATACATGTTTAATCCCAGTAAGGTGTGTTTATTGTTTGTCTTGTGTATTTGTGAACACCCTGTAAATGAGCTGTAAAGTACGTATATATAGCTTGTCGACATATTTCTTTACAAAAATGAAGTCCAATCAACCCATTCAGTCACCTATCCATCAAATTATTTACCCATCCATCTACCCACCCCTCCACCTATTAATTATCCTTGCACTGAGACCCTAACTCATTCATACTTCCATTCGTGCACTCACACATTCATTTAAATATTTCCTCACGTTTACGTTCATGCACTCAGTTATCCTCAAACCAAACACACAAACAATTTCACAAATAAAAACACAGACCCATAGGGGTATATTCACAAGAACGTGTGATAACTACCGCAAGAGTAGCATAACGCAACTTTCAATATCGCAGCCTATCGCGGGAAAATAACCCCGTGTCAACGTGGAAATCACAACAAGGCAGTACCATGCGATAGTCACCAGATAACGCGTCAAATGTCAGCGTGAAAATCAACACCACGCCGAAAAAATGCGAAACGCGAAGGCGAGAAATCATTCGATGAGGCCAATCGTGGTAAAAAAAGCAGCGAAAAGCAGCCACAGGCCTGCAAATCCCACGCGTCTGGCGCGAAATTGCACCTTAAAAACCACAGAAACAACACACCAGAAACAAGCCAAAGCACGTAGCAACATGGATGCACCCTGATCCAGCGCAGAGGTCAACGCGAACCCCACATCCCCCACAGACCACCAGCAAGGAACAACTGGGTCGGGGAAGGCCAAGGAGAAAAGGGAGAGGAAGACGGGGTGCACACCGCAGGAAAACAAGACCAGCATCACGGAGGTGACAGAACACTACCAGCAACTGACCCGCAAGCAGACCACCTGGAATGCAGTCGGAGTGCCGAGGAGGCCAATCCAGGAGGCCAAGAGGCTCCGCCAGGACGTGAAAACCTAAACCAGGCACAAACCAGCTGCCAACAGGAAGGCAGCAACGGCGACAGGAGGTGGCAGTCCAGCGCCACAGAAGGAGCTGGAGAAAACCCAGGCCACAGTCATCGGTGTGGAGACGGTGCAAGGAGTAGGGAGTACGGACACAGCTCGAGAGGACCTGACACAACAACAACAGGGTGAGGATCCAACAGGGACTGGGGGGACGGGGGTGATGGGCACAATGGCACACATGCACAATGAGGTGTAGCACACTGCACACCCACAATTACCCAGGGACATGTCCCCCATCCCTGTGGCACACTGCAGCACACACACATAGCATTCACAGCACATACCATGACAATGTGGCACAAAGTGCAACACCCACACTGCAGAACAGGGGACACAACTGGGTCCGCCCAGGCGCAGAAACAGAACAATCACATTGGACAGAGCAGGGAACTGTGAGATGCATATCTACGGCTACAACCCCACATCAGCCATGTAGGCCAAATGTACACTGTCCCAACTCAAATAGCCACCACCGCCCAAACAGTCACAATGTACATTGTCACACAGTCTGCATGTCGACAAGAACAAGGCGCCAACACAATGCCAACATGCACCTCCCCTTCACAATGCAGAGGGACAAACAACACCTCCAGCAGGTCAGAACAGACAACCCATTAGTGATGTCGGAGACGAACACCACACCTTCGACACCGATGCCCTACAACAGCCCATGGACACCCCACACAACCCACCACCAGGACTAGGGCAGACAAGCTACTCAGAGGAGAACCCAGCCCCTGCAACAGACCACACAGCATGAAGCACCCGCAATCACGGCTGGCTCACAACACTTCACCCACCCACACATGGCACCCCAATGCCAGGTGTCAGAATGCCAAAAGGAGGTGGCCCAACAGGTGGGGGTGTTGCCCAACCCAAGGAATGCGAAATAGAACACATACGTGGGTGTCCAATACCCTTCAGGGACCACCTACACCCCACAAAGGAGACCCACACTGCCATGGAGACACATGCAGATGCACATACCCAGTACAGAACCACGCCCAGGGGCACGCACATATCAGTCACACACCCACGTTGGCTCAGAATATGATGGCACAGTCCACTCCCCTTACGAATTGAGTGGATGACGACAAAGCTACATGTCCAGGTTCCAGCCTGCTGCCTGCGGTGACATGTCTGCATCCGCTGTACACAGCACAATGTAATGTCGTAGGGCCCAGGGCCCCCATGCATACAACAAGACCACAGGGACACATGCACATATCATGTTGAACTGGCTACGGGCATGTGCGCCCGGCCCCTTTATTGGCAGGGCCACATGTACAGTGACGCCTGTGCTGGATGTGTGTGGGGTGAGTATAAGCCGGCCCGCACGGAGTGCTTGGTGCTGGCAACAACCTGAACAGTGGACACCAGTGTAATGGAAACAGAAAACACCAGCATAACAGAGTCAACTGCAGAGCAACATGGAGGGATCCGGAGTAAGGACAGAGGTCACCCAATATTCAATCAGGAGGTTCCGTGAGTTGCAGTGTACTGAGGTAGGGGCACTAGAGAAGAGCGCGCTCATGTGAAGAAATTGCTAGGATTGCGTCCCTTCCGGTTAGTCCTGATGCACATGCAGTGGGGTGTGTTACACCTGCATGAACTTCCTCATCAACGTCCCAGGTCCCCCACACTGCCTGAGGTGACAGTTGCGTCCGCAGTCCACAGTCCACAGTGCAATACCCAGTAATAGATCCGGGTGTGTAGCTTGACTACTACCACCAGTCTGCATTCCTGCCTAGGGGCTGTTGCCTCCTGCCCTCCCATTGTCTGTGCCTTCTCCCGTCCGCACACTTGACACATCTTCCTCATCATAGTCCCAGGTCTTCCCCACTGCATGGGGAGACATTGCTGCGCAACCTCACAACAGCACAGAACTCAATCAGTAACGGACAATGGCTTGCGGTGCACTGAGTCACTGGCACCTGGAGTGCTGAGCAGGTTAGCAGGCCGATGATGGCATCCACGACAGGTCTGAGCAACTCCGTAGGTCTGTCAGGACCACCCTTTCGACTCTGGCAGATGGCGGTTGGAGGTGGTCCTTGCGGTGGTGGCGTGTGCCTCCTGCGGTGATGCGACGTCCGGGCCGGTCAAGACTCGATGCCATGTGTAGGCCCTGGTGGCCCGCAGTTGGGGCCGAAGGAGGCAGACAGCGCAGGGCCACAGACACATGGCGTTGATGACCCCAAGACCATCGCTACAGAGGCCATTCAATGTCTCAGAAGAAGGGGTCCCAGGCCTGAGCAGCACAGAGTTAGTGGCCCCGGATGCACTGTGGCCGGCACAGGCACCCAGCCACGGGACGGTGACTTGCAGTGCAGTCAGATGGGCCATGCGACCTGAAAGGGTCCCCATCAGTGTCCGATGTGTATGTTCCGGAGGGTTTCAGGGGACAGTGGAAGGTGTCCTCCAGGGCATGATGCGGAAGGTCTGATGTTATCTGGAAGCAGCAAATGGAGGAGTGGAAAGCGCAACCCTCGTTTTCACCAACAATTCGGTATCAGCTACATGAGGATGAAAACTAGCCCCTAGTCCATAGACTCAAACGCCAGCAATGGGCGACCAGTGAGTGTCCATGAATGTCAGGGAACAAACTTAGTGGCACAGGTGCTGTGAAGGGATGCAGTCTGCGATGATGCTGGTACACATATGTGAACTCCAAGAATGCCAAATCAAGGCTCTGTAACCTACTGGATCGCAGTGTAGGCCGGAGGCAGCGGTCAGCAGTGGCCCACAGCCATGGGTCGTTGGCTCGCGAGGCACAGAGTTAGTGACACAGTGGCAGTTGTTGGTAGTGTTCAATCACCTCCGTGACGCTGATCCTGTTCCCTCCAGACTGCAACTTGTCATCCTCTTAAACCCCTCCGTGCGTGCAAAGAAATGTATTCTGCCTTTTGAATTACCGATGTTCAGTTCCAAATCTGTGATCCCACTCGTGCGCAGCTTAGGTCGAAGGCAGTGGTCCGCGTAGGCCCACAGACACATGTGGTTGTGATGCCATGCACAGACTTGTTGCCACCACATCGGAGGGTGTATAGTGAATTGTTCTCTGCCTTAAATAATGTTCACTGCCATGGTGTAATCAAGACTGACCATGGTGTAGGCCTGAGGCAGCGGTCAACACGGCCCATTCATCGAGTGTCGCCGGCATAGGTTGGATGGCCCCACCGGCCTGCGTAGTTCAGGTTCAGGGGCATCACGTGTTAAGGTCACCTCCGTGTATGTGACCCGGCATTCGTCCGGACTGAGCCGCATCTTCCTCTTACACCTCTCCATGTGACCACTGGTGTGGACTCCCCCATTCATGCTTTGCGACTAGGTGCTGGATGTGTGACCTACTGGTCAGCGGGGTGGTCCTGGTCCCTCATCCACGTGTAGCCGGCTGGCGTTGAACAAGGTTAGTGGCACCACGTGTAGCCGGCTGGCGTTGAACAGGGTTAGTGGCACAACGTGTAGCAGGCTGGCGTTGAACACGGTTAGTGGCACCAAGTGTAGCCGGCTGACGTTGAACAGGGTTAGTGGCACCACGTGTCGCAAGATGCCCATATGGAACTATGCCTCACTGATCAGGGGGGTCTGGTGCTGTGGCCGCTGGCCCAGATTTGGGGTCACTGCCATTCATGACTCAGGACACAGTTTCACATATGGGACCTACTGGTCCGAAGAGTAGGCCGGGGGCGGCAGTAGAGTACATCAACGAGAAAGGAATAAAGCAGGCCTGTGTCGTGGAGGCCGTGATGGTCTGAGGTGGCTGCCAAGGTCGCGGGCCTCGGGCTTGGGGCTTGCGCCGGCACGTGGTGGGCCCTCCTTGACACACGCCGGTGTCGGAAGGTGATCAGTGTGGCCTGGCTGCGCTGGGGCTGGCCTGACGGGTTCGTGGTCCAGCGTGCCAGGGTCCAGCAGGCGCACAGCATCGCAGGCAACTCCGCTCACGAGGATGGCGTCGGCCTCGTGGCGGGGTGGACGGCGCCGCCCTGGCAGAGACGTGGGTCTTTCCGGAAGAGGACCACACCCAGGCCTACATGCTTTTTATTCACACCCCTACGCTGGCGTGGCGTACGCCGGGCCATCCCACTCCGCTGATGCTTAGGGGGGGCGTAACAGGCAACATTTCCGCAAGGTCCCCCACTGGCTGGGGTGACATGGTGGCGTCCACTGTCCACTACACTCCATACACAAGCGGTGTATGTCGCCATGGATATGGGTGTGTTCTGCATACTGCGAGGTGTCCAGCACATCTCCGGCACTCTTGGCATTGTGTACTTTCCCAATCATGGTTCTACTGCATCCTTCACACATGCCTGGTTGCCACCTCTCCCCACATTCGGCTATTATGTGGCTGAGGTGCCATGCCGTTGCAGGCTCATGTTCAGGGCTTGCCCATGTGGACATTGTAAGTTGTTCTGTCGTGTCTGGTGGGTGGGCATGTTGTTGTGCCTGTTGTATGTGATTTTGTGACGTGTGCATTGCCAGCATTGTGAGTTGCATGGTTGTGGAGTTGAGGTGTGTGGGGTGTTCATTTGGATATTGCCAAGGGGCTGTGCATTTGCCTTGTTGCCATCCTGGGAACGCTGGTTGATGATGAACTGTCGGAGGATGAAGGTGTCATGCACACTGGCTGTGTATTTGAAGGCGACATTGTTGGGTGTTCCACGGTGTTCTTTTGTTGCCTGCACATTGATGTGAGACGTCTGCTTCCTGTTGCGGTGATTGTGTGCTGTGTCACCAGGGGGCACAGGTAGTACATGTGTGCTGTGTATTGCCCCCAACATGTGCGTGCATCCTGCTTGGGCGTATGGTCCTTGCTTGGTCTCCAGCGGATTCTGCGCATTGTGTTGTACGTATGGGGACTGGGGTATCAGGGTGATGGTGATGTCCAGGACAGGTGTGGGGGACTTGGATGTGGCTGGCTGTGAGACTCCTCCGACTCTGGCGGGTGTTGGTTGGGGGGTCCCAGGGGCCAACAGGTGCACCCACGCCATCAGCTTTGTGTGGGGTGGGATGTTGGTTGTCCGCTGTGTTGGTGCCGTAGGCATGTTAGGCGATGATGGTCAGGATGCATAGGTTGGTTGTCCCTTTCAGCCTGTAGTGGACGGTGACATTGTCAGATGTTGGGTCTGTGCGGCTGGTACGTTTCCTGTGGTTCTGCTGTCTTTGTCTGCGCTGCGTCTGTGGTGGTCCGGGGGGGGGTACCGGGTGTGGGTTGGGGTCCTGGGGTGGTGGAGGTGGGTGTTGTGGCCCTCTTGGGTGTCCGGGCCGCATGATGGGTGGCTCCATGGCATCTGTTGCCCTTTGGATGTGGCCCTGGGCTGTGCTCCCTTTTGTGGTGCTGGTGCCGTCCGACTTTACACCAGGTCAGAGCAGGTGTAAATTTCCTGGTGCTAACGCGCCTTATCGCCTGTTTTGTGTTTTTATCGCCGATGTGGCTGGTCGTTGTGAATGTTGAGGTGTGATGTTGTCTCCGCTTTTGTCACGGGAACGCCTACTCTGCATCTCATTAGCGATATTTGCGGAGGTCCTCTGTGGCGATGTTTTTTGCTGCTGCTATCGCGGGTAAACTGGTGCTGTGGGCTGTTAACACTGGCTTGTGAATGGTAAGGTAAATTTATCACGACTTTGGCTGCGATAAAGTGCCGTTAATTCGGCGATAGCTCCTTGTGAATATGCCCCATAGTCTTTCCCTGTACTTGCTTCATTCAATTTTCGCTTCCATTGTTCATGAATGCCAGAACTTGTCATTTCTAAGGGTAACGTATCCAAAGCAGCAATTTTCAGAGCAATTTGCTATGCTGATAAAGTTTTGCTTATATTTATATGTCTAACAGCACTAAAACAAAATCCGAGCACATTAACATCGAACCTGTCGCCAGTTGGTAAAATGACCTGCTACTGGTATGTCAACGTATCACCATTGGGGGGAGTGGTGGCATTGGGAAAGTTGCAGGGGTCACGGGCAGTAGTTCCTCTTTAGCAAAAGGTGGACTTGTTCCTCACTGTGTCGTACCTATCAGAGTTTTATAATATGGCTACCTACAAAACAGATAACCATCTGCAAAAGGAAAATGGTGCTTCCCATTCTGTGGCTGCACGGTTAAGCTTCCCTGTCCCAAAACTTTTGCAGAGGGCACAGGAATTCACACCCTGCCTCATATCCACCTATAACTGGCAGGTCACCGACGTGTTGCATCAAGCTGAGGACAGTCTGCAAAAACAGTGCAAGGCGGGTTATTACATGGGTTAATGAAGAAGGCATAGCTGAATAACACCCCCCTCCCTCTATTTATGCCTCATTCAAAAGATACAAAATAAGCATGTTTTCCTGCCACTCAGACACACCTCCATGGTAGTACCGCCCTCTCTCACGTAGAATGTGGCATCAGTGTCATGATCGTGTTTGAGACGAATTTACATAACTGAGTAAAATATCCGGTAGTTTCAATCTTAAAAAATTGACTGTCGACACCATTTTGTGTTTTGTCACTGTGTTACATCAGCGTGTCTGACCTTTTGTGGTTGAATTTAAAAGCATGTTTATTTAAATTAATATTACTCAAAAGCATGACTTATTTATTTGTGAGCCAGCATGTCACCAAGCGCTGAAATGTTAGTTATAGGGAACCACCAATGACAGAAGAAACACCCCCTAGTCATTCTTCAGCCATCGGGGTCTTGTACGGTCTCATGTGTGGGTGTTGTGGTCCAGCCCATAATTGGAGGGAAAGTTAGCGGCGGTTATTATCAAATAATAGACCTGCAAAGTATGTTAGATTGTACTGCACTCTTCGTGGCTTTTTGGTTAACTCCTCTGCACATTCCACTGTGTCGTAATTAGATTTCAAATTAAAGCTTTCTTTCAGCTGAGGTAAATTTAAAGCACGGCATAACAACTAATTTTCCAAAGGTCTGTCTCACATGAATTGCTTCCGTAGATCAAGGCTCGTTTCAGACCTCCACACACTCGCAATACGGTGGGTGACCAATGACATCTTAATTTGTTAAGGTCCTGGGTCAATCAATTCTTTTCCTCTGCCTGACAGCTCATCAGCATTTGACATGATCGATCTGTTGCTGCTCATTCATTCTCTTCGAATCTATCTCCTGGAAGATAGCTTGATCCTTTTTTCTTTGTTTACAGTTTCTGTCTAATCACATCCAAGAACTAAATTGTTGCCGATTCTCATCTTTTCTAATTGCTCTCTGTCTTGTCATCCTTCTGGGATTAGTCCTAAAATTTCTATTATTTCTATTTGCAATGTCCAAGAGTGATGCTTGCTCATTGATTTCTCTAGGTAACAGCATTGGTATGCTGCTTTGCATGTTTATTAGTGTCTGTGATGGTTCTACCGGCTATAGATGTCTCCATAAGCAATAATGAGAAATGCATTAGAGCTCAATTAAAAGCAAAATAATCTTGAATGTCCATGCATTAGCAGTACTTTATTAATCCTTTTTTTGCAGTAGGTAAAGTTAGAGACACCTTAATATTTCATTCTTTCGTCTTTTTTGTTTATATGATTGCTGGCACACATTGTTTATTTGATTGTGTTCAGTCTCGAATTAAAACTTTGTTGTCACTCCTTCGTGCTCATTCTATCATACGTAAAACTAACTAGTCCAGGCCTGAAATTGACGAGTATTAGTAATCAAGGCTATATGAAGACAATGCAATTCATCACTACTAAGAAAGGAAAATTCTAATACCAAATTTTGTTTCATCCCTTGCTGCTCAGCCGTCAAGGTGTGCAACTGATTCTGATAAATTACGGGTTGGTTGCGCTGCTGCTTTTAAATCCAAGGTCAGGCAACAGCAATTGTGTAAAGAAAACCAACTCATTCATCGTTATGAAGGGAAAATATACGTATTTCAGAGTAAAACAAATACTTGGCGGTTTCATTAGATATCAAGCATAATATATATATTTTTTTCTTGCTGTCAAGGCACACCCACCACTGTTATGATTGTTTAGCCTACATGTCTCTAAAAAAAACTGGTTCAACAGTTGTGGGTCAAAAAATCCAAGATTATCTATATTGTTCTCCGTTCAGCGTGTTCGACTAGTTTAAATAGGTTCACCTATATTTGCCTTCGTTTGGAAATTTTAAAAAGTTCCACCCCATTATTGAAATTGGAGAGCTGTGGAGATAAAAAAAAAACACTTTTTGTAGCAGGGACTAGTAGGGCAAAGATCAAGAATTAGAGCAAGGATTGGAAGAGAGATGTATGTGGTGCATATATATGTCTGTAGTTCTACTGTTTTGCACAGTACAGTACAGAATGTTTTTGAGCAGGTATGGGTCAACATGTTGACCAGGTGTGAAATGCGTTAGGTAAAGTTTGCCAGGAAAATGGTCCATAAAATGTCCAGTTCCCTACACCATTTAGAGGTGGGAGAACAGAAGGGTTTCCGATGCAGAGTCAGAGCTAGATCTATAATCGGAAGCCCTTGACCTAAGAGACCAGCCGCTGCTGCTCTGTCAGCACACTGTGATGGGCAGCCCGCCAAATAAATGGAGGCAATGAAAGATAGATTTGCGAAACCGGGACCGTCATGCAAGGGTACTCAATTAATTCCTCCTGCACACAGGATGTAAACTCATTGCACATAAGTCTATGGATAGTTTGCTTACTGCTAACAGGTTCCGGCTTTGGCACTTTGATTTTGTTTCAAAAAAATTAATTTCAAGCAGGGTGTAAGAAATGTGATCATTATTTGGGGTGGACAGTCTCCAACCACAAGAAATAATAATAAAAGCTTATCAGAGTGAACTCTAAAGTCTCTAAATTAACTTAAGCTCAACCCACTGGTAACTATGACACAGAGCAGACAGATTTAACTTAAGACAAAGTGTAAATTATTTATGTTGTGCCAAAACACTAATAAAGGAAAAACACTAAGTAATAAAAATCCCAATTATAAAAATAGAGGACATTTTAATGCACCAATGCTATATTATTGATAAACCTGGCTTCCTTGGCGGGGTTTCTGCCTAACGTTTTGCCTTCGGACCTCCTATTTTTGCTAACTTGCCGGCCTTAGTACTCTGCACACTTTACCGCAGCTAACTTGTGCGAAAGTGCTTGTGCTCTTTCCCTAAAACATGGTAACATTGGCTATACCCAATTGGCGTATTTATTTTACTTATAAGTCCTAAGTAAAGTGCACTACATGTGTCTCAGGGCCTGTAAATTGAATGCCACTAGTGGGCCTGGAGCACTGTTTGTGCCACCCACTTAAGTAGCCATTTAAACAGTGGCGGCTCGCCGAGGGAGTGTTGTGGGGTGGTGGGGCGGGCATGGGAGGGGCAGGGTGGGGGGTAGTGGAGTCCGACATACGATGGACAGGAGTAAGGTAAGTAATTAAATAAATAAAACTATTTACCTTGCGCGCGCTGCATCGCTAACTCGGCGATGCAGCGCGCGCAAGGTAAATAGTTTTATTTATTTAATTACTTACCTTACTCCTGTCCATCGTATGTCAGACTCCACTACCCCCCACCCTGCCCCTCCCCCGGCCAGCCCCACTGCCACGCAGCACTCCCTCGGCGAGCCGCCACTGCATTTAAACATGGCTCAGGCCTGCCATTGCAAAGCCTGTGTGTGCAGTTGTAGCCTGCCATGTCGACCTGGCAGAATAAACCTTTTGCCAGGCCCAAACCTTCCATATTGATACATATAAGTCACCCCTAAGGTAGGACCTGGATAGTCCCGAGGGCAGGGTGTGGAGTATTTAAGAAGTTGGACATGTACTTTTAAGTTTTACATGTTCTGGTAGTGAAAAACTCTTAAAATCGATTTTTCACGACTGCAAGGCCTATCTCTCCCTTAAGATAACATTGGAGATGCCGTATTACATTTCAAAAGTGTAATTTTCAAATGGGAAGAGATAGCCAGTTCATGTTTGGTGTCTCTGGAATCACAACTTAAATCTTGACTTAAGGTGAAGTCAGATTTTAATTGCAATTCTGAAAATGCCAAGTTTAGAACATTGACATTTTCTTGTCTCAGCCATTTGGTGCCTGCAACCTGTCTCCTGGTCACATGATTATGTGTAGTTGCCAGTTGGGTGTTGTGTATTCCTCCTAGACAGCTAGGCACAATGGGTGCTTAGGTGTGACTGGATGGGCCATCACTGGCAGGATGGGAGGGAATAGCTGGGCACAGCCCCACTTTCACTTCAATAGGCTGTGTCCTGCCTCTACAAAAAGGACTGCATATCCCCTGTGGTTAGTCTGGAGCCAGGTCAGAGAAGACAGGGACTATCTTCGAAGGCATGCCTCTAGAAGCTGCTCCTCACTTGAAGTGCAACACTGTGTATAAAAGAAGGACATCAGACACCAACTCTTCAGTACACTTCTGGACATGTGGAAACTCTGCCAGGAAGAAGGACTGCTGTGCAGGTACAAGGACTGGCACTTTGCTGGACTGCTGCTCTAACGGAACTGCTGGCCTACTGTGCAGACCTTCTTCCTGCTGCCATATGCCTGGGGAAGAAGAACTGGGCCTGCAACTTCATCTTGAACCAAGGAACACAGAGAGTGACTGACGAAAAGGGCTAGTCTACTGGCCTCCTGATCTGAGCCTCATGGACATAAAAGGTTCCCCAACAGCTCCTGGACTTATTTTCAGCAAGTTCCTGACCCTCTAGTAGTGCCTCTCAGGTCCTGGACCCCTGATGCAGATCTTGAGTCCTTGAAATCAAGCTTTTGGGCTCTTTGTTACCAAGAACAGGCCCAATTGCACCGGAGCTGCGCCACTCACTCCGAAAATCAGTGCGAGCTGGCGCCAGCCTGCCTCTTCACACAGCAGCATCAACGGCCAGCAGGGGACCACCGACATGAAGCTCCAGACCACCCATCTGCGATGCCCAGCCTGCCCTTCATGCCATGCCAACTGTCACCCACGATGTTCCCCTTGCTCCTCTTGACTCCCTCCAACATAAAATAGGACTCCTGGCACAAAACGTGAGAAGATAAGACTTTACCGAGACGAATCTGGGACTGTAGCTGACCCGTGTTCCAGTGCGGTCAGCCTGAACGTTTGACTTTGACCTGGTCCAGCGCGACCAGATAGTCACGGTTGACGCTTTTTGCTTTTAGACGCTATATTGCAGTTTATTCTTTAAAACTTCATACCTCCAGTTCTATTGATTTGATTTTTTTCATTTTGATCTTGCTTTATTTATTAAATTAAGCTAATTTTTTAACCTTGTGTGGAATCTTTTTGTGTGCTGTTGTCACTGTTTTACTGTTTGAAGTGTTGCATAAATATTTTTCACTTTGCCTCTAAGTTAAGACTGACTGCTCTGTGGCAAGCTATCAGGGGGTGAGCACAGGTTAATTTGGGGTTTGCTTGTGCTTACCCCCATTGGGACTGTGGTTGTGGCTTGACCAGGGCTCACATCCCAGTCAACCAGGAGCCACATTTCTACTAATTATGTTATGATGTGTGTATTTGTAAAGAGCACTATCACCGGGGATGGCATACTGGTGCTGAGCAGGTGTGAGTCTAGCCTCATCTAGGTTGGCAGGGTGGCTATTTGAAAAGCCAGGTCTTATGTTTTGTGTGGAATTCAAGAAAAGTGGAGGAGGCTCTTATGTGTAGTGGGAGCTTGTTCCACCCTTTGGTAGCGATATAGGAGATGGTCTGACCTCTGATTCAGATTCTGTGAAAGCATGAGATGTGTGTGAGAATACTCTGTCCACCAAAAATGAAATTGGGCCCTTAGACTCTTTTTTCAGAGCTTGCATTTGTCCAGATGGCCAGATCAGCCTGCATCCAAACAGTGATCCGTGAGGTTAGATACGTTCTCACCAAGGTCGTGCTCAAAAAGATTTTCTGCTGTGGAGAAGCTCCATTTAGACAAATCTGTTTCTTCAGCTCATGGGTATTGTCACCTTTGCCGAATTGATCAGCACTTTTGCCCGATTGACTCTGGTGGTTGGTTCCAGTCCTCCAGAGGTATAGAAGTCAATATATTCCTATCTCCCACTTTTGCACGGGATCAGTCTGTTCTTAAATTCGCTCTTCATCTAAGATTCCCACACTTCAGTTAAACTCTTAGAACCTTCAGGTCCTGATCCTGTCAAGGCATTGCAAGGCCCTGGGGAGGCCCACTTGGAAGTGGGTAACCAGATTAGGTCAAACCGCTGACCCTTGGAGTCCACTTCTTTGTCCTGGGTACAAGGGGCCTTCTCCGGTTACATACAGCAGGCCCAGTCCTCTTCTGCTCTTCCACCAGTCTAGAAAGTGTTCTGAAGAGGGTGCCTGAGAATGCCACGTTTATGTCTGGTGCTAACTAGTGCTTGGGGGTGACTCCTGACTGCTCCCTAACCAATGGGGTAAAAGTTATAAAAGTTACAGATTGAAGTTTATATTCTGTACTTTAACATTTTTTGGGATTCAGCTACAGCCCAGCCAGTAAAAATTGCTTTTAGAGCCTAGTCACTGGAGGAACATGCCAATTTTAATTTTTCACATGTTCCACTTTTCAATATCAAGCTCCCCAACTTGTGGGCAACAAGGTGTACTTAGGGGTGACTTAATAATATTAAAAAACAAGGTTTCCCCTTGCCACAAAGGGTTATTTTAATATGTTTGATAGCAGGTTTTAGGCTGCTGAAGTAAGGCGACACATGGTAGACATGAGGCCATGTTTTCCAGGCACAGTCTGTGATGGCACAATAAGAACTGCAGTCTATGGATGGCATTTAACTTTGAGCCCCTGGGTAGATTTTCTTTCCCATATACTAGGAACCTATAGGCAAGTTAAAAAAGTTATCTTGGGGTCAGTCAACTTAACCATGTTTGAAGAGCACAGGCACATTACTCCTGCTTAGCAGTGGTAAAGTGCACATAATTCTAAATATAGCAAAATAGATTAAGGCAGAAATTGAGCCGGAAATCATAGAAATTATGGTCATTTCCGTATTTCCCTCACAGGCCCGGAAGAATATGAGTCTGTAGTGGATCCACGGGTAAAACAGCTTTATTGTGTGTTAGAAATCCCATCCAGTTAGCTGGTCATTTCCGTATTTCCCTCACAGGCCCGGAAGAATATGAGTCTGTAGTGGATCCACGGGTAAAACAGCTTTATTGTGTGTTAGAAATCCCATCCAGTAAGCTGGGGCTCCTAATTAAAGTGGGCATTCTTCTATTAGGGAAGCTGAAGCCACAGTCTCTCTCCAAACCTGTATCACTCTCATCTTCACAATGTGGCGGAAAGACCGTAGATCTTGTTACAATTATGGCACTAAATAGTTTTACCCTTCATGCAGTGCAGCGATGCAGATTTTCACACAGCACTGAACAAATTTTAGTAAATATTTGCCAATATTTTCTGATTACTAGTGTTTGTTTTACAGAGATTGGGTGACCAATGAAGTGGCACTATATTGGTGCTAGGGGATTTCCCAATCATTGTTCCCAACAGACAAAGTAAAGGTATGTCTCTAAGTACATAGCTCTGGGATATGCATTAGAGTTAACTTCATTTAGGGGATGAAAAAATGAGGAGGGATTTAGATCATTAACCCTCTCGCAGCTGGCCGTTCCCTCTCCCAGTGCTTTTTGGCTATTTGCGGCAGTTTGCTCTTAGGCCTCCATAACTTTTTTCCCCATAAGGTATCCACGCCAAATTTTTGTCCATTTTTTTCAACATCCTGGGAATTCCAAAGGTACCCAGGGTTTGTGGATTCCCCTGGAGGGAGCTATGAAAAAAGCTAAATTAGAGCAAATTTGGGGTTTTGGGGGATAATAGGAAAACAGTGCTTCACAAAAAAGCTACTGATCCGTTTACTAAAAATGGCATCAATGAAAGGTGTGCTGTGCTAGAATCACCATTCGCCCAGCTATCAGGAACATGCAGAGCTGAATCAAAAAATCGTTTTTTAACGCAGTTTTGGCATTTTACAAAGGTAGCCCGTTTGTCCTAATTGTTATGCATTCAAGCTACTTCCAGCTTGTGATGGAAACCAGGGTGACATCCATGGGTGATCTGATAAAGCTATATATTTCTGAAAAGTATATGAAATTCTAAATTAAGCAAGGAGTCATTTGTGTAGATCCCTCAAGGTTTTCCCAAACAAACTAACAGTTGAAACAAAAAAATATTGAAAATGAGTAAGAGAAAACATGCATTTGTGACAACATTTTTTGTCACGATTGCCAATATACAAAAGCAATATACCATTACGTCGGCTAGACCCTTCTGGTTGTGGGGATATATAGGGTGTGTAGGTTCTCCAAGCACACACGGTACCTAGAGCTAACAACTGAACTGCACCTTACAAAGGATTTTCATTGTGTATCTGGGATGAAGCAATTAATTTGGTAAACTATAAAGACTGAAACATGGGTATCAAAGAAACCTATATATTTCTGAAATAGACACCAGAGTCAGAGTTTTTTAGTAGTGGTTATTTGTACATCTCTGAATTATTTGTGGGCACCCTTACTACCATGTGATTCAGAGGGCATTCATCAAAATGTCTTCTTTCTTACACATTGCCTTACATTTGGAAAGCACGAATGCAGAGAAATACAAATGGTGATAACAAATGTTCTAATATTCTGTATTCCCACCTGTCTATTGATAAAAATGGTACCTCACTTGTGCTGGTAGGCCGGGCCAGGAAATGTCCTTCAACAGAAAATAGACACATCACATTTTCATCCACTGAAAACTGTCCCTTTTTTCAATGTGGGTAGCTGTGAATTTTGGGCAATAGCTCATTAGGCACCTAGGGAAATGTTGGACCTTGCCCTTTTTTCAGGCTTGTCCCCAAACATTTTGCCTTCTTCCTCCTATTTTTCTGATCTTCTTTTTGTTGGCTTTAGGATTCTGTGCCCTTTACCACTGCCTATCAGTGCTAAAGTGCATGTGCTCTCTCCTCTAAAAACATGCTATGATTGGTTTACACCTGTTTGGCATATTTAATTCTCTTATAAGTCCCTTGCAAAGAGGGTATACCATATACCCAGCACCGGTAAACTAAATGCTGCTAGTGGGCCTGCAGCACTGCTTGCGCCACCCACAGAAGTAGCCTTTCAAACCTGTCTCAGGCATGCCACATCAGGACCTACATGCACAGTTTACTGCCACATTAAATTGGCATTTGAAACTACTTCCAAGCCATAAACTCCCTTTTTACTATGAATAGGCCACCCTTAAGGTAGGCCATAGGTAGCCCTATGGGCAGGGTGCTGTGTAAGTAAAAGGTAGGAAATGTGCCTTTATTGTGTGGCATGTCCTGGTAGTGATAAACAGCCTATTTTGTTTCTCACTGCTGTGAGGGCTACTCCTCCCATAGGCTATTATGGGAATTCCCATGTTTTGAGAGCACATTTGGAACTGGGACTGAACCTCTATCAGAAGGCCTTCCGCGCTACTCTAAGGACTCATCTGGACTGATCTTCTGCTGTTGCCCTGCTGCCTACTGTTTGCTGGATGGCCTAAAGGACTCACTAGGTTGCTGTTCTGCTTGTTGCCCTGCTGCTAGTTGCTCCCTGATTTTGGTTTCACTAGGCACTGCTGGGTTGCCAGGAGGAACTACGATTTAGCCTACTTGCTTCATTGTGCTGACCTGCCTGCCCCTTCATACTACTCAGGTGTCCTCTCAAAAACCCCAGTGCTGGGTGAACATTCTTTGCTTCTCCTGGCTTCTGTTCCTACCACAATAACACACGTTAAAACCATCTCTGGGACTTGTTTCGGTCTGATGCGCATTCTTAGGAAGGTGTTTCAGTGGACCCCTTTGCATGCTAGGAAGATCCTGATCCAGGCTCTGATAGTGAGTCGCCTTGACTATGGGAATTCCCTATTGGTTTGTATGAATGAAGGCCTCTTTTCCAGGCTTCAGGTGGTGCAGAATACAGCGGCGCGCCTTATTCTCAATCTTCCTCCGCGACCTCCATCTGAACCCCTACTGCGCCTCCTTCATTGGTTGCCTATAAAAAAGCAGGCTCTTTCCAAACTTCTATGTCTGGTCTTTAACATCTTTCACGGAAGGGGACCATGCTATTTGAAATACAAACTAAAGCTTTATATCCCAATTCGCCAGCTTAGATTCAGTGAACTGCTATTGTTGTGCCCCAAACGTATTCATAAAACCAGATTTGGGGGTCGCACCTTTTCTTTTTTGGCTCCTCATCACTGGAATCGGCTGCCCATGTACATCCGCTCTTGTACAGATCTTATTTCTTTTAGAAAACGTCTGAAAACATGGGTGTTCAATCTTTAACCTTGGTATTGCTTTATGAACTGTTATCTGCGACTATGACACCGAGAGATCCCCTTGGGAATGATTCATGGTGCCTAGCAAATAATAAATAATAAAATAATAATAATAACCCATGTGTAGTGCTCTACTTTTCTGCCTGAATCTGAGGCTTTAACCCCTGGCATCAGATTTCACAGTGAAGCAAGCAGTGAGTTCTTAGTCTGTCACCCAACCTGAAGTGCGTGAGATGTTGGCATGACAAGCGGTGGGATTGGTCCCGCAGCGCCACTCTACATGTTTTTTCTCCAAGTCGATGACCACAGCTCGTTATCACCTAGACATGACCGCCTACAAGGGAACCCTGGAGTTCAACACAGGACACCTGCTGGGAGGCCCGCCGGCATTCCTGGGACGCCAGAGGATCTGCTGTGGGAAAAGACTTCCTGAGTAATGTTTGCTACGTCTGGGTAATGTAGGGGCAGAGTGTGTGCTGCTTTCAATTCTAAGGCCGTTTTGCACTCCTTCGTGGGTGGCTCCACTCAACCTTGAGATCAGGAGTATCAAGACCTATGAGGTGTCTACCACATACCTCTACTCACAGGTGGTCCACCTGGGGAAATAGCTACAGCCTCATGTAGCCAGTTAGGATGGGTTGTCCTTTGTTTACACTTTTTCTTTATTTCCTCAGGAAGCAGAGCTGCCAGTCCCCAGCAGGACTGTAAACTCCGGTGCAGAGGCACACAGGCTGTAGGAGAGTAGGATCTGCTTCACATGGGTACCCCCACTTTTTGCTGAGTCTTCACTGTTTTTCGACATTAGTCTGGCTGGGGCCCTGCTAATCAGAACCCCAGCCTAGCTGCTTCCTCTCTAAAATGGTTTCCATGTGCCTTAGGCACATCACTGATTGGGATCTGGAGTGCCCTTATAAGTCCCTAGTATATGGTATACTATGTACCAAGGGCATAGGTACCTCAGAGGCCTGCCAGGGGCTGCAGCATGTATTATGCCACCCCTGGAAGGCCATCCAAACTGACACCACAGGTCTGCTACTGCAGCCTGGGTAAGGTGGTGCATGCACCCCTTACTGTGATATAGGATACCTATATCACGAAATACATACACACATATAAACCTATAAGTCACTCCTAAGGCAGGCCTTATCAATCCTAAAGGCAGAGTGCGTGGTTCCTATGTGAGAGGGTGCCCCTGCATGAGCAGGGCCCCTCTGCAGCGTTCGGAGACCATCTCTGATGCTGTTTGTAGTGCAGCCTGACCATATACTCTTAAGCGCATTATATCCTTGCGGTAAAATGCTAACTTTGGAATGGCTGCACCTAAACATGTCGTGTTTGGTGTCAAACATCTTGGAATACTACCCCCCCGCCAATCCTGGCGGCGGGGGTAGCATTCCACCCTTCTAGAGGGAAAGACATGTTAACTCTGACTAGTCTGGTAACTTCTTTCCAGAGCCCTGGCATCACAAAATGGATGCTGCTGCCACAGACACGAGTCTGGCCTCCTGCTGCTGGACGAAACTCCGGCAGGGGAGGCCTGTACAATAGGTTTCCTGTCCCAGGGAGGTGTGACCACCTCCCCAGACAGGATAATGTGTATTGGGGCTGGGCGGGAGCACTTTGGGTGCTTTGAAGTCCTGCACTGGGGGCACATTTGGTGTCCCTGTGCATACCCCAGTTCAAACCGGATCAGGGGCTTGCAGCCCCTGCTTTGGCGCGAACTGGACAAAGGGAAAGGGGTGTAGCCACCCCTCTGCCCTGACCCACCCATAGGTGGGGCCACAGAGTAGTCCAACCCCTATCTTTAGAATAAAGGTAGGAACCCAGTCCTTAGGACTTTAGATTATCCCTGGACGAAACTCTGAAACTGAATCCTGGACCTTCAACGCTCTACTCATGATTAGAGGACAGAAGAATCTCCCTTGGGGTCAAGTAGTGACTCCCCTGCTTGGCAGGCACCAAAGAAGCATCTGTCCGGTTCGCATTTCTGAAGCTCCCGTCGGACGCCGAAGTCATCGCATCACCAGAGGTGGATTCTCAGACTTCCCCGAGGCTACCCTGAGTCCCCAGCAAAGCTGAGGCCCGTGGCTATCGTGGGTGACTTGAGACCGTGACCCCTGGACACCAAGCACATTTGCAAGTGCATCCTTTTCTGGGTCTCCCAAGAAGTCGTGCTTTGGGCTCCGAGTAGCCCTAGCCTCCAGCACTACCTGCACCGAAGATCACTGGCCCCCACTTCCCGAGTGTCCTGTAAGCCAGATCCACGTGCGGCGTCACAAGGCTCCTTTGCGATCGCTAGGCCGTTGGCTAGTAGCCCTTAACGAAGGCCAATCCTTTTCTTACTTGGCATCCTGGTTGCTCCAGGCCTGCCCTCACTTACCCTTGCTGGGTGAGTTCCACAGACCTTGCTGGTCTGCACCATCGACGATCTACATCTTCACCAAGACTTGCCGTTGCCAAGGCTTGTTGGGTCCAATCCAGTCGCCGACACCTCAGCACTCGACAAACATCGTGTACCAGCCCGAATCCTGCTCCTGGTCACCGACAACACCTCCTGGACCTCGTGGCTGAAGAGTCAAGACAACTGTCAATGCACCTGAAGCACTCGACATCGGTGGGCATCTGTCCATCGCCTTCCTGGTCACTGGCTAGTGACCCAGACTCTGTCCCCTCTGCTTTCAGGTTCTTCAGAACTCCGATCCACTCTTGGATCCACCCGGACACTTTTCTCTTGGCCGCCAGCAGCACTTTGCAGCAGATCGCCATTCGAATCGACGACGAAACCCGACCCCGAAAGGCACCTATGCACCCGGCTTCCTGGGTGAGGTAACACGAGTACTCCGGTGCTCCCGTGGGTAGAGACTCTTCAAAGTCCTAGATCTCAAAGGGTTTTGTCCTAGTCATCTTTTAAGTGTCCCTTTTCTCTATTTTCCCGATCCCGACTTTCTCCATAGAAGTCAACGGCGTATCGCGGTTGTGTATTTACACTGCACGCGTCTCCCGTAGGTCCCCTGTGTCACTACCTTGGGTGGTTCCTTGTGGTCCAAGCACTTCTAGAGGCTCTAGGCCTAGTGTCTAGTTCAGTCGTGGTTCGCATACCACTTTATTGGTATATGGTTTGGTACGCCCCTAGGGCCCAAACGTGTATTTGTGCTATTACTGTGATTTAATAACTTATAACTTATGTACTTCGAACTCTAGCCTCATAAAGAGACTAGAGGGGTGTGTATAGCAATAAATACATATATTTTGAATATATACCTGGTGTGGTGCTCTTTCATTTGGTCACTCAAGAGATTATAGACTGGTAAAACAAGCTGCTTTACATTCCTTCAAGACTTAGCCTGAAGGCTGCTCTCCATAGCTACCACTAGGATAGCTTTCAATAAGGTTGTCTTTAAACCTAACTCCAATAAGGGGTTGTTTGGACTGGTGCAAGTTGCCCACTATAATTAGTGGACAGCATATACCAGGCCAACTTCTCACATTGGTGTGCAGCGTGTGGGATTCCAGCTTGCTATTGTTTTACCAGATAATCTCAATTGAATTGAACTGAAAACCACTAAAGGTACCTAAGGTACATATAATTTAAGCTTAGAATACAGTAAGTTCTACTGAACTTAGAGTTGTGTGTTAAGGGATAGCACAACCCTTTCTACAACTCAAGAGAGTTTAGTAGGCCACACTAGAGTAGGTAGTGCATACACCACACCACACTAGTAATGTCTTTAAGGGGAGGATCCAAAGAATCCTTGCAGGAAGCCATTGAGCTTCCACCCTCCAAGTATGATACACTCCCATTCTTGGAATTGAGAGCTTTATGTAACTTGAGAAAAATAAGGACAGGCCAAAGCCCCACCACCCAACACCTCAAGGAGTTGTTGGTGGCTTATGACCTTAGTAAGCCTGTAGGGACTGAAGGGGTAGGAGCTGAGGGTGGGGCAGGAGAAGAGGAGGACGCCAGGGGTACCAATACCCCCAGCCCCCTCTGAAACTGGCCAGGAGGGTGACAATGACCCTGACCTGGAAAACCCAATCCCTCCTGTGGACGATGATGAGGATGATCAGGATGACACCCTCTTTGTCCCCCAGGAAGGATTAAGAGTGTGCCCAGAAAGTCTAGATCTCCTTCTCAGGAGTCTAACCACTCTGGCACCTCTATAGGGAGCTCTGTCTCTTCTCACAGGAGGAAATCCTCCCATGAGAGGAGAACCAGACTGGTCCAGTATGAGGAAACTCAGCTGGAAATCAGAAAAAAGCAATTGGCTTTAGATAGGGAATCCCTAGATCTCCTTAGAGAGAGAAGAAAGTTGGTACTAGAGTCCCATGGTGGCAGCCATGTCCCTAGAGACAGGGAAAGGTCCTATGACCATAGGAACCTGAGCAAGATTGTCCCTCCCTACCAGAGTGGGGATGATATCCACAAATGGATAACTGCATTAGAGAGGGCCGGTAAAGTACAGAAGGTCCCTCAGGAGCAGTGGGCAGCAATCTTGTGGCTCTCCTTTGCTGACAAAGGTAGAGATAAGCTCCTCACTGTTAGAGAGGAGGATGCTGATAATTACAAGGTCTTGAAGAGTGCTCTTATTGATGGGTTTGGCCTAACCACTGAACAGTACAGGTTGAAGTTCAGAGACACCCAAAAAGCACAGACTCAAGACTGGGTAGACTATGTGGATTGTTCTGCCAAGGCTCTGGAAGGCTGGTTGATGGGCAGTAAGGTGTGTGACTTCTCAGGATTGTACAATCTGATAATGAGGGAGCAGATTCTTAATAACTGTCAAAATCAGCTGTTGCATCAATACCTGGTAGACTC
Organism: Calotriton arnoldi; assembly: GCA_963921515.1. Classification (NCBI taxonomy): domain Eukaryota; kingdom Metazoa; phylum Chordata; class Amphibia; order Caudata; family Salamandridae; genus Calotriton; species Calotriton arnoldi. The sequence continues at coordinate 554,278 of CAWUFW010009202.1, forward strand.
TGATCTGACCTCTCCCCAAGAATTGGGAAAGAAGGCAGACAAATGGGTCAGAACCAGGGTGAAGCAGAAGGTACAGAACCAAGGTGGGGAAACCAAGAAGCAAGATGCTAAGAACTCTGACAAGGGTGGGGAGAAGGGTAAAGATCAAAAGTCTTCATCAGGCCCCCAAAAATCTTCTTCTGGTGGGGATTCACAGTCTACCAAAGGGAAAGGCCAAAGAAAACCATGGTGCAAGGTCTGTAAGCAAAAGACCCACTGGACCAGTGATTGCACCAAGTCCAAAGACTCCAGTCCAGCACCCACCAATGCCCCTAAGGCACCTGTTCCCCCTAGTACAGTTGGTGGAAGTGCTCCAGCAAAGGGTTTAGTAGGGTTCACCCTGGGAACTGAGTTGGGCTCTGACTTAGTCAGAGAACTGACTCAGGCTGTGTTAGTCTGTGATGGAGGCATGGATGTGACCTCCACTGTGAGTCCCAGTAATCTGGGCAAGTACAGACAACAGCCTTTAATCAATGGACGTGAGGCTTTGGCATTTAGGGACACAGGGGCAAGTGTCACAATGGTGACACAAGACCTTGTGCTTCCTGGGCAAGTTATGCTTGGTGAGATGTACCAAGTGACCAATGCTAGCAATGTCAGAACAGACCATACTCTGGCAGTTGTTAACTTCTCCTGGGGAGGGGTAACTGGCCTTAAGAAGGTTGTGGTAAGTGCAAACCTACCAGTCGAATGCTTGCTTGGCAATGACTTAGAGACTTCTGCTTGGGCAGAAGTGGAGCTCAGGACCCATGCAGAAATGCTGGGGATCCCTGCAGATGTGTTTGCTGTGACCAGGTCACAAGCCAAAATGTCTAGCACTGAACAGGCCTTGGATTCTGGAAGAATGGACCAAGTGCCTTCCAAGAGGAGGAGTAGTAGGGTTAAGGCAGTGCCTTCCCCCTTGGCTCAGGAGGAAAATCAGTCCCTTGAGGGGGATGATCTCAGCCCTGAAGAAGGAACTGTCCCAGAGGAACTTGAACCTGACCAGGTTGAGTTCTTGGGGACAGGGGGACCTTCTAGGGCAGATCTGAGCCAGGAGCAGCAGAGCTGCCCCTCCCTTGAACCCCTCAGACAGCAAGCTGCTGCTGAGGCTGCTGGGAAAGCTAGTGGTCACCATACAGTGTATTGGGATGATGGACTCCTGTACTCAGAGAGTAGAGACCCCAAGCCTGGTGCTACCAGGAGGTTGGTAATACCTTTGAAGTTCAGGGGCTTCCTATTGACCCTAGCCCATGATATTCCCTTAGCAGGTCACCTGGGCCAGAACAAGACTTGGGACAGAATTGTCCCTCACTTTCACTGGCCCCACATGTCTGAAGACAGTAAGGAGTTTTGTCGCTCCTGTGTAACCTGCCAAGCCAGTGGCAAAGCAGGTGGCACTACAAAGGCCCCCTGATACCACTACCTGTGGTGGGGGTGCCCTTTGAAAGGGTAGGGATTGACATTGTTGGTCCCATGGATCCCCAAACAGCCTCTGGGCACAGGTTTATCCTGGTGGTAGTGGATCATGCCACCAGGTACCCAGAAGCTATTCCCCTCAGGACCACTACAGCACCTGTGGTGGCAAGGGCCCTCCTGGGAATTTTCTCAAGAGTGGGCTTTCCTAAGGAGGTAGTATCAGACAGGGGTGCTAACTTCATGTCTGGGTACTTGAAAGCAATGTGGAAGGAGTGTGGAGTGACTTATAAGTTCACCACACCCTATCACCCACAATGCAATGGTTTAGTTGAGAGATTCAACAAAACCTTGAAGGGCATGATTAAAGGGCTCCCAGAAAAGCTTAGGCGTAGATGGGACATACTCTTGCCCTGCCTTTTATTCGCATATAGGGAGGTGCCTCAGAAGGGGGTTGGTTACAGCCCTTTTGAACTTCTGTTTGGCCACCCTGTGAGGGGTCCACTGTGCTTGGTGAAGGAAGGATAGGAGTTACCTCTCAAGCCCCCAAAGCAAGATATAGTGGACTATGTACTTGGTCTCCGCTCCAGGATGGCTGAGTACATGAAAAAGGCAACCAAAAACCTTGAGGCTAGCCAGGAACTTCAGAAGGCCTGGCATGACCAAAAGGCTGTTCTGACTGTTTACCAGCCAGGACAGAAGGTGTGGGTGTTGGAGCCAGTGGCCCCAGCAGCTCTCCAAGATAAATGGAGTGGACCCCACACTATTGTTGAGCAGAAGGGTGAGGTCACTTACTTAGTGGACCTAGGAACACCCAGGAGTCCCCACAGGGTTCTCCATGTCAACAGGTTAAAACCATATGTGGACAGGGCAGACATGGGCTTGCTCATGGCTACTGATGAAGGGCAGGAGGAAGAGAGTGACCCACTCCCTGACCTGCTCTCACAGAACCCTGACGATGGGTCAGTTGATGGTGTAGCCTTGGCAGGCAGCCTCACTACCAAGCAACAAACTGATTGCAGGCAAGTCCTCAATCAGTTTAGACATATGTTTTCACTGACACCCAGTCAGACCACCTGGTGCACTCATGAAGTGGACACTGGGGACAGCCTGCCTATTAAAAACAAGATTTATAGGCAACCTGACCATGTCAGGGACTGTATCAGGTCTGAAGTCCAGAAAATGTTGGAATTGGGAGTTATTGAACCCTCAGATAGCCCTTGGGCTAGTCCAGTAGTCCTTGTACCGAAACCTCACACCAGTGGTGGAAAAAGAGAGATGAGGTTTTGTGTGGACTACAGGGGTCTCAATGCAGTCACTAGGACTGATGCCCATCCAATACCCAGGGCAGATGAGCTCATAGATACTTTGGCCTCTGCCAAATATCTCAGCACATTTGACCTAACAGCTGGCTACTGGCAGATCAGACTAGCTGATACTGCAAAGCCCAAAACAGCATTCTCGACCCCTAGTGGACATTATCAATTTGTGGTAATGCCCTTTGGTCTGAAGAATGCACCTGCCACTTTCCAGAGGTTGGTGAATACAGTTCTCACAGGACTGGAAGCCTATAGTGCAGCTTATCTAGATGATATTGCTGTCTTTAGCTCCACCTGAGAGGATCACCTGGTCCACCTCAGGAATGTTTTACAGGCCCTGCAAAAGGCAGGCCTGACTATCAAGGCCACTAAGTGCCAGATAGGGCAGAGTCAGGTTGTGTACCTGGGCCACCTTGTGGGTGGAGGCCAGGTTCAACCTTTGCAGAGCAAGATCCAGACCATCATGGACTGGACTGCTCCCACTACCCAGACTCAGGTGAGAGCCTTCTTAGGCCTGACTGGGTACTATAGGAGATTTGTCAAGGGGTATGGATCAATAGTGACACCCCTGAATGACTTAACTTCTAAGAAAATGCCCAAAAAGGTTCAGTGGACAGTTAGCTGTCAAAAGGCATTTGATGACCTCAAGCAGGCCATGTGCACTGCTCCAATTCTGCAGAGTCCTGATTACTCCAAGAAGTTCATTGTTCAAACTGATGCATCTGAATTGGGGGTAGGGGCTGTACTGTCACAATTGAATGAAGAAGGTCAGGATCAGCCAGTAGCTTTTATTAGCAGAAGGCTGGCCCCTACAGAGAAACGTTGGTCAGCCATAGAGAGGGAGGCCTTTGCTGTGGTCTGGGCTCTGAAGAAGTTGAGGCCATACTTGTTTGGTACACACTTCCTGGTTCAGACAGACCATAAGCCCCTCTTATGGCTAAAACAAATGAAGGGTGAAAACACCAAACTGCTTAGGTGGTCCATTTCCCTACAGGGGATGGACTTTACAGTGGAACATAGGCCTGGGAGTAACCATGCGAATGCAGATGGACTCTCTAGGTATTTCCACTTAGAACATGAAGACTTAACTGGGCAAGGTTAGTTTAATGTCCCTACGTTTGGGGGGGTTGTGTAGGAGAGTAGGATCTGCTTCACATGGGTACCCCCACTTTTTGCTGATGCTTCACTGTTTTTCGACATTAGTCTGGCTGGGGCCCTGCTAATCAGAACCCCAGCCTAGCTGCTTCCTCTCTAAAATGGTTTCCATGTGCCTTAGGCACATCACTGATTGGGATCTGGAGTGCCCTTATAAGTCCCTAGTATATGGTATACTATGTACCAAGGGCATAGGTACCTCAGAGGCCTGCCAGGGGCTGCAGCATGTATTATGCCACCCCTGGAAGGCCATCCAAACTGAGACCACAGGTCTGCTACTGCAGCCTGGGTAAGGTGGTGCATGCACCTCTTACTGTGATATAGGATACCTATATCACGAAATACATACACACATATAAACCTATAAGTCACTCCTAAGGCAGGCCTTATCAATCCTAAAGGCAGAGTGCGTGGTTCCTATGTGAGAGGGTGCCCCTGCATGAGCAGGGCCCCTCTGCAGCGTTCGGAGACCATCTCTGATGCTGTTTGTAGTGCAGCCTGACCATATACTCTTAAGCGCATTATATCCTCGCGGTAAAATGCTAACTTTGGAATGGCTGCACCTAAACATGTCGTGTTTGGTGTCAAACATCTTGGAATACTACCCCCCCGCCAATCCTGGTGGCGGGGGTAGCATTCCACCCTTCTAGAGGGAAAGACATGTTAACTCTGACTAGTCCAGTAACTTCTTTCCAGAGCCCTGGCATCACAAAATGGATGCTGCTGCCACAGACACAAGTCTGGCCTCCTGCTGCTGGACGAAACTCTGGCAGGGGAGGCCTGGACAATAGGTTTCCTGTCCCAGGGAGGTGTGACCACCTCCCCAGACAGGATAATGTGTATTGGGGCTGGGCGGGAGCACTTTCGGGTGCTTTGAAGTCCTGCACTGGGGGCACATTTGGTGTCCCTGTGCATACCCCAGTTCAAACCGGATCAGGGGCTTGCAGCCCCTGCTTTGGCGCGAACTGGACAAAGGGAAAGGGGTGTAGCCACCCCTCTGCCCTGACCCACCCATAGGTGGGGCCACAGAGTAGTCCAACCCCTATCTTTAGAATAAAGGTAGGAACCCAGTCCTTAGGACTTTAGATTATCCCTGGATGAAACTCTGAAACTGAATCCTGGACCTTCGACGCTCTACTCACGATTAGAGGACAGAAGAATCTCCCTTGGGGTCAAGGAGTGACTCCCCTGCTTGGCAGGCACCAAAGAAGCATCTGTCCGGTTCACATTTCTGAAGCTCCCGTCGGACGCCGAAGTCATCGCATCACCAGAGGTGGATTCTCAGACTTCCCCGAGGCTACCCTGAGTCCCCAGCAAAGCTGAGGCCCGTGGCTATCGTGGGTGACTTGAGACCGTGACCCCTGGACACCAAGCACATTTGCAAGTGCATCCTCTTCTGGGTCTCCCAAGAAATCGTGCTTTGGGCTCCGAGTAGCCCTAGCCTCCAGCACTACCTGCACCGAAGATCACTGGCCCCCACTCCACGAGTGTCCTGTAAGCTAGATCCACGTGCGGCGTCACGAGGCTCCTTTGCGGTCGCTAGCCCGTTGGCTAGTAGCCCTTAATGAAGGCCAATCCTTTTCTTACTTGGCATCCTGGTTGCTCCAGGCCTGCCCTCACTTACCCTTGCTGGGTGAGTTCCACAGACCTTGCTGGTCTGCACCATCGACAATCTACATCTTCACCAAGACTTGCCGTTGCCAAGGCTTGTTGGGTCCAATCCGGTCGCCGACACCTCAGCACTCGACAGACATTGTGTACCAGCCCGAATCCTGCTCCTGGTCACCGACAACGCCTCCTGGACCTCGTGGCTGAAGAGTCAAGACGACCGTCAACGCACCTGAAGCACTCGACATCGGTGGGCATCTGTCCATCGCCTTCCTGGTCACTGGCTAGTGACCCAGACTCTGTCCCCTCTGCTTTCACGTTCTTCAGAACTCCGATCCACTCTTGGATCCACCCGGACACTTTTCTCTTGGCCGCCAGCAGCACTTTGCAGCAGATCGCCATTCGAATCGACGACGAAACCCGACCCCGAAAGGCACCTATGCACCCGGCTTCCCTGGGTGAGGTAACACGAGTACTCCGGTGCTCCCGTGGGTAGAGACTCTTCAAAGTCCTAGATCTCAAAGGGTTTTGTCCTAGTCATCTTTTAAGTGTCCCTTTTCTCTATTTTCCCGATCCCGACTTTCTCCATAGAAGTCAACGGCGTATCGCGGTTGTGTATTTACACTGCACGCGTCTCCCGTAGGTCCCCTGTGTCACTACCTTGGGTGGTTCCTTGTGGTCCAAGCACTTCTAGAGGCTCTAGGCCTAGTGTCTAGTTCAGTCGTGGTTCGCATACCACTTTATTGGTATATGGTTTGGTACGCCCCTAGGGCCCAAACGTGTATTTGTGCTATTACTGTGATTTAATAACTTATAACTTATGTACTTCGAACTCTAGCCTCATAAAGAGACTAGAGGGGTGTGTTTAGCAATAAATACATATATTTTGAATATATACCTGGTGTGGTGCTCTTTCATTTGGTCACTCAAGAGATTATAGACTGGTAAAACAAGCTGCTTTACATTCCTTCAAGACTTAGCCTGAAGGCTGCTCTCCATAGCTACCACTAGGATAGCTTTCAATAAGGTTGTCTTTAACCTATCTCCAATAAGGGGTTGTTTGGACTGGTGCAAGGTGCCCACTATAATTAGTGGACAGCATATACCAGGCCAACTTCTCACACAGGCTACCTGTGTTCCTTGGTCTGCATACCTGTCTTTAAATCACCCACATCTTGACAAATATAAGTTGGATTCCTGTTGTTGGGATCTTGTGTTCAGGATTACCAGTGCTACCCGTGTCCGACAATTTCCTTATGAAACAGGGGCTATTGCCATGTTGGCACTTGTAGGTATTTGTTCACATGTTTTCCTTTATAACCTGGCCTTCATTGTATAGTTCATTAGGTACCCTAAGTGGTTACTAATCCGGATCGTTTTTTTCCATGCAGTGCCAAAGATCATGAGTGAGACCCCTTTATTTGGCTCACTTGTATGGTATCTTTAGTTTATGTTGTTTTATTTCTCCTAAAATCCCAGACATGGGTGCTACTTCAGTATTTGCATGTTATGTGCAGTACTTATGATTTATGTTGCTTATGGCCTAATAATATATTTAAAATTCTAAGAACTCTATTTTCATATAATCCTGTGTGGAGTCTCTTTTGTGGTGTATTTATTGTGTCACTGGTGTGCGAGTGCTGCACAAACTCTTTACACACTGACTCTGGAGATAAGCCTGACTGCTCTATGCCAAGCTACCAAGGGGGTGAGCACAGGCTACCTTTGATGTGTAACTTACTTCCCCTGACTAGAGTGATGGGTTCTGCCTGGCTTAGGTGCATACCCTACCCAACCAAAAACCCCATTTCTAAAAGGAAACCTAGCAAACCTGTACATTTTGAAAACTAGACACACAGGGGAATCCAGGGTGGGGTGACTTGTGTGGCTCCCTCTATGCTTTCTTACCCAGAAACCTTTGCAAACTTCAAAAATTGACTAAAACACACATTTTTCTCACATTTCTTTGAGGACAACTTCTGGAATCTGTGGGGAGCCACACATTTCCTACCACCCAGTATCCCCCAAGTGTCTTGATAAAAATGGTACCCCACTTGTATTGGTAGGGCAAGAGCCCGAACAATGAACGGTCTCAAAGCACAAATGGACACATCACAATTTCAACTGAAAAATTACCCTTTTTTTGCAATGCTGCTAGCTGTGGATTTTGGGGCCTAGCTCAGTTGGCACCTAAGGAAACCTAGCAAACCTGTACATTTTTTAAAAGAGGAATCCAGGGTAGGGTGACTTACATGGCTCTCAAAAGACTTTCTTACCCAGAAGTCCTTGCAAATCTCAAACTTTGACTACAAAACTAGTTTTCCTCACATTTCTGTGATGGAAAGTTCAGGAATTGGCAGGAAGCCACAAATTTCCCAACCCCTACCATTCCACCAAGTCTCTTGATAAAAATGTACCTCATTGTGTGGCTGGTCCTAGTGCACGAGACAGGCAAGCAGCAAACCAAGGTCAATGGGAGTCTCTTCGGTTGATTGATTTGTGACAGTCAGGGCACTAGTCCAAGTTACACAAGTGGGGTAGCATTTTTATCAGGACAAGCAAGGGAACACTGGGTGGTAGGAATTTTGTATTCCTACTGATTCCACAAGTTTACGTTACAGAAGTACAAGGTAAATGTGCAATGTTAGGCAAAGCTTGAGGTTTGCATGGCATTGTAGGTAAGAAAACTTTATCGGATCCATGCGAGGCATACAACCTTGGACTCCCCCGGATGTTTAGTTTTCAGAAATTTCTGGGTTTGGTAGGTTTCCCCAGGTGGCAGCTGACCCGAGCTGAAAAAGTGCAGCCATTCAGCATATAAGTAGAACGATATTGGGATGTAGACAAACTCTTTTACTCATAGGCATAAATAAAAAATTCAAAATCCAAATTTCCCTTCACGCCAAAAGATGGGGATGCTTTAGTCCCCGGGGAGGGGCAGAAAGAATGTTGGGGTCAAATTGGAAGTGGAGGCGTGGCCCAATGTGCGCACAGGCCAATCCCACACCTTGCAGTAATCAAAAAACTCCTTGGTGTCTAGTGGGCTTTATGCCCCTCCCATCAAGGCAGTTTGGAGTAAAATACCTCTTATCTGCCCCCAGGGGAGGGCAGAAAAACTGTTGCAGGCCATTCAATGGGTGGGGTTAGGCTCAATGCCTAGGCAGGCCGCCGCACCTATCTCTCCACAAAAAAATCATCTCTGGTGTCTAGTTGAATTTCTGCCGCCTTCAGGGCAGATTGGAAGTAATCACCTTCAAAATGTCCCCAGGGAGGCATAAAGACATTTGAGCCCAGGAGTAAGGAGGAGCATTAGCCCATTGCCGGGTCCGTTCCCCCCTCCAAATATAATCTCTGGTGGTCTAGCAGGCTTTCTTACCCCTGGCGGGGGCAGATTAGAGCAAAACATCTCCTATCTGCCCCTGACAATGGACAGAAAGACTGCTGTGGGTCATTTGGATGGGAGGGGGCTAGGCCTAATGCCTGGAAGGCCTGTCCCCACCTATTTTGTCATAAAAAATTCCCTAGTGTCTAGTGGGCTTTCTGCCCCCCTGGGTGGCCAATTGGAGGTAAGAACCTCCAATCTGCCTCTGGGGTGGCAGAAAGACTTTTGGGCCTGGGGAGGGGGGAGCACTAGCCAATTGCCAGGGATCCACTTCCCACCCAAATATAATCTCTGGTGGTCTAGTGGACTTTCTCATATTCGAATAAAACACCTCCTACAGAATGGGGGCATAAAGACTGCTGGCGTTATATGGGTGGGTGGGGGCTAGGCCCGATCCCTGGGAGGGCCATACCCACCCATTCTGCCTTTACAAATGAATCCATGGTGTTTAGAAGGCTTTCTGCCCCCCTGGGGGTTAGATTGGAGGTAGCAACATCCAATCTGCCCCCGGGGAGGGCAGAAAGACTTTTGAGCCCGAGGGAGCACTACCCATTGCGGGTGGGCTGATTCCCATTACAAATATAGTCCCTGTGGTCTAGTGGCCTTTCTGCCCCAGGCCGGTGGCAGATTGGAGGAAAACACCACCGATCTGCCCCAAGCAGGTGGCAGAAAGACTGATGGGGTTATTTTAGATGGGGGGAGGCTAGGCTCAATGCCTGGGTTGGCTGGCCCCACCCATTTATGCCCCTATCAAAAATCCCGAGTGTTTAGTGGTGGCAGAAAGACTTTTGGACCTGGCAGAGCTAGGAGCACTAGCCCATTGCGAGGGAACAGCTCCCCCATCAAAAAAGTTCCTTGTGTCTGGAGGTGTGGATCCCTGCTTGGGGATCACCTTCCTGTGGTGATATTCAATCAGGGATCATTGTGGGAAAGGTACTGTTCTCCCCTTTCCAATGATACCTCTCCGTCTGCTTCAGTGCTTGTGGGGGCTAATATATGCCCTCAAGCATCAAAGCAGTGAAAGTAAAATAAGCCAATCAGCTCATTTCACTTTCACTTTTTCTTAAATGACGTCAGTACACCACATGCGCTGTTCATAATTTCAGAGGAAAAAATGTAAAATAGCCTCAGGAGCTGGGGAAGCTCTTCCCCAGCTCCAGAGGCTAAAAAAATTAAAGGGAATCCCTCTGGTGCTTGCACCAGAGTGATTTCCTGCCTCGTGTGCTAGGATGGCTGGAGCTGTCCTCAGCAAATGAGCGCTGGTGTGGACGATGGCCTGGAGCCATCCTCTACACCGAAAGGGTTAGGAAACTATGGTGCAATGTTAATGGGGTCGCTTGGTGCTCTAGTCATAGACAACAGCATCCACATTCACCAATATGCTGATGATACATACCTCTACTTGAAAGTCTGCTTCAGACAGCCAATGCCTCAAGCACTGTGTGAATATCATCCAGACCTGTATGGCCAGTGTTTTTCTAAAGTTCAGCCCCTCCAGTACAGAATTCCTATTATTTGGCAAGAACAACAAAAAAGAAATAGTACAAACAAGTCTCAGTTACATTAACCTCCTGGCTTCGTAGCACAACTTTTGCCAAGTGCCAATTCACTTGGATTCACCCTGGACACCAATCTCACTTTCTATGAACACATGACCAAAAAACAAAGAATGCCTTGTAGCAGCTCTCTCTTCTAAAGAAACTGAAACTGTTTCTTGCAGAAAGTGACTCAAGAACTGCTGTTCAAACTCTTGCATCTGAATGGTGGTTATACCCTCCTCAGTGGCCTCCCAGACTCCATACTGGCACCCCTTAAATGCATCCTACATGCAGGTCTATTCCAGGGTCACAGAAATATTATCATATCACCTCATCCTAATGGAATTCCATTGGCTCCTCTTGCTTGGCCGCACCATCTTCAGACCAGGAATATACCTTGTTTTTCCGCATTCTTTTTCCCCGCAGGGAATTACAACACGGTCGTTACAACGACCGCGTTGTAACATAGGCATTCCATTACCCCGCAAGTCGTAAAAACGATAAAAGTGTAAATATCTCTCCGGACATAGGCCCTATGTCATTATTACAGCAGTTGAATTGTGAGACTCGATGCTTAAAACTGGGTGCCATTTTCGAAAGTCTGTTGCAGCTGCTTGTTAGAGAATAACACAGAAAAGAGGAAAGAGGATAAGTCCCTGGTCCCCCTCCTACAGACTATGAATCCACACAACACAGACCAGGGACTAACAGAATCATAAATCGTGATGGGTAATAGGTGAGGTGGTTGATTGGTATAAGGCGGGGCACAAACAGTGTGTGTAAAACTGCCCTCACACACAGCAAGCTGTGTCATGCTTCATCATAGGGCCTGCTAAACACCCCCCGCGCTAGCCAACGCTGGAGGTGGAGCAATAGGGGGGGGGGGAAACAAACACACAACATAAAAAGTGAACAAATCGTGTGGGATCTGGAAGGTGAAAAAATGTGGCAGAGAATAATTTAAAAGCTGGTAACAGTGTGTCCCTACTCTGTCTTTAATGGTGGGTACACTGTCCAGACACAAACCGTGGTCCTCATCGGACCAGTGGGTGGTGGTAATGGCTACTAGAAAACAGAGCCCTACCTCCCCACTCTGCTAAAATGTCGACATGTTTCAGCCGAATGAAACTACTACCCCGGCTTTCTTCAGGACTTTCACCTGAACAATCCCAACAAGGATAAAGTCCCTACCTCCTTATAATCCAGGGGTAAGGAAAAACAGGCACCTTGTTTTAGTGCACACTCTGGTACAGGGAGTGGTGGAGCCCCTTGCTCTCAATGAGGAACCGAGTTTATTTTAAGGTCAAACTCGAACTGGCGGAGGGGTGCAAGTAGCTCCCTGTTGTCACACTTTCGTCAAGGTGAGCCAGCATCCGCCACCTAACCGCACTCCCAGCACCGTGTAGAGTCTGCTTGTTAAACAGATTGAGCATATAGAGCTGTGGTTGAAGTCTGCATTGAATTTGCCTGTAACATAGCATGTTTGGCTAACAATGCCCGTTCCCCAGTGCATTATGAACTCTGTATTTTATTCATTAGATGAGTTGTGTAAGTAGGCCTTTCGTGAAAATCGTTACCAGGTGACTATATCGCAATCAATTTTAATAAGGCAGTCATGCTAGAAACCTATTCATTTTAATTGAGAACTTTAGTATCAGCAGGGGTGTCATTAAAGTACTCCCCTTGGGCTTTTTTATCAACCACCATTGGAATATTGCAGGAATTAATTTATTTCAAGGTAAAACTGGCTAAAGTTTGTTATTCAATTTGATATATTTGTATTCAAGGAGATATGGGCTGTCACAGAGGTGTTTGTTGATGGATACATTTGTGTTTCAGAACACACAACACATTCCAATACTGGCAGAGCAAAGAAGGGGCTGACTATGTGGTTTAAACTTTCTCTAAACAGTAAAATAATTCCTGTTGATGTTAATCGTAGTGGCACTCAAGCCTTTCATGTTCAGCTTGACCATGTTTTTAGCTGTTATTTAATCTTTTTTTTCTTCAATGATGTGTCTTTGAACCTGGATATCTTTAATCATAAATACGTGAATGGTGACCCATGTAACTCAGGCAAACCAGACCCAAAACGAATAACGTGATTTTATGTGGGAATTTCAATGCCAAATTTTGCACCACCACTTTATTTTTGATAACTCCCATGTTTTCAATAACATTGACTGGGGTGATCACACCTGCTTCACTCCGGATCTACTGGGCTGTTTCTTCGCTCCCGTTGCGGGTGGAGCCCGCGCTGCTGGGACTGCTTTACCCACCCTCCTTTGCACCTGGAAAGCGCATTAAACACCGCTGCTGTCCCGCGGCTGGCATAGCCACACCTGCTTCACTCCGGATCTGCTGGGCTGTTTCTTTGCTCCCGTTGCAGGTGGAGCCAGCACTGCTGGGACTGCGTTACCCACCCTCCTTTGCACCTGGAAAGCGCATTTAACACCGCCGCTGGCCAGCGGCTCGGCGTAGCCACACCTGCTTCACTCCGGATCTGCTGGGCTGTTTCTTCGCTCCCGTTGTGGGTGGAGCCGCGCTGCTGGGACTGCTTTACCCACCCTCCTTTGCGCCTGGAAAGCGCATTAAACACCGCTGCTGGCCCACGGCGCGGGACGTGTGCGGGGACACGCCCTGGCCAAGGGCTGGAGTGTCCACGCCCGTCGGAGCCCGGATGAGGCTGGGCCACCCATCTAATGACCAACTCCAGTGAGGTCTTCAGTCATCTTCAGTCATCGGGGGATCATGAGAGGAGCATCATAATCACAAATGGGTAAGAGTAAGACAACAAGTGACCCTCAGGGGAGTGTTGTGAATACTCTTGATGCATTTTTAGTGAGGGCAGCAAGTGCCCTGTCGCATGAAATAGAGCTCACAGAGCGCAGACTATTACTAGAAGAAACGAGAGGTCGCGCTCCCTTAGCTCCCTCTCCTCCCGCGACTGCGACTGTGTCTGGGTTAGAACTGCACAACCCAACTCCCTGTGGGCGCCAATCCCTTGCACACTTGCACTCACATTTGGCTTTGGATGTAATAGTTAATCCACCTCTTATAGAAGAGTCTAATAGTGAGCCGGCAGCTAAAAGGAAAAAGTGTAGGAAGAAACCGAAAGTGAATCCACCAAAAAATCCACCCAAAATGTTACACCCGAGAAAAGCTTTGGGTAGGAATAAAGAAGTCTTTGGTTCGCCCCACCCTCTAACTGCTAATGCGACCGCAGTAATAATGAACGAGGAGGGATGGAACAGATTGGAGAACGTTGTCTCCCTCCTCATACGGCCTCTAATATATAGGCTCACTAAAATAGAGGAACGCATAGGTCTGCTCGGTTCAATGGCTAATTCAGGTGGAGGAACTACACCAACAATTTTTGGAAATCTAAAAGGCCCAAAAGGCCCAAGAACTGTAGGCGTACCAGCTAAGGGTCCCACCTGTATGGACTTAGAACAGCCCCTTCCACCTACGCTTACTCCTCCTCCTCCTCCTATGGCCAAGCAGCCCGCTCGATCAGACACGGAGGGGTTAATACAGTCAGATAGAAAATCTCCCCTTACTTCCCATATGGTTGAGATGGTCCAAGCATATGGGAGATATAAGACCTAATAGAGCCCAGCCTCTGCATCCCGTGATAGACCTCCCCCCGGCAGCTTTACCCTTGACCTTGATTTTAGCAAATGTTCTAGGACTGAGAGAGGGTCAGAAGGAATCTACACAACAGGTAATGGATAAGTCACTTCATTGGTTGAACAAATATGGAGGTTTGGGCTTAGAAAGGCATGGGGGCCTAGCCAATTCCATTATAATGGCACAGAGAGTGGATTGGGTCGGTCCCACACGCAAAAGTTTAAAAGGAGACTGTGTTGTGGTGGACTTCAACAACTGCCAAACGGTGAGCCTTCTGAAACACCAATTATGCGACATCCCAAGCTCTAGCACCCAGATTTTAGCCCTACTGCTAGATTTCTTTTACGCACAATTTGCACCGGGGAGACCTGACCAATGTACATCTGCATACGGGAATTATAGATTTGATCAAAGACCTTCCCTGACAAATACATCTCTTCCAATCAGACGGGGAACTTCCAATTGGGAAACAGGGAATAGATTTGCTCCCCTAGAGGGGCTTGATAGCTGCGATTGACTGCCTATAACGAATCCATTTACCCAAACGCCAGAACCCACTGTGAATATAACTGTCAAGGAGCCAGGTGGCGTAACAGTTACGGGAGGGGTTGAGGCTGGAAAATGTTTAAAACTCGCCTTATGGAACGTTGCGGGTATTAAGGGGAAGGTGGGCAATATGCAGTGGTGCGATGTTTGGCAAAAATATGACATAATACGTATGCAGGAGACCTGGGCAATTGACCAGATTTCCATAGATGGGTATCGCTCCTTTCAAACAGAGGCAGTGCCTGCATCCGCAGGTCGAGCCAGGGGTGGTTTATTAACACTAATATCTAATACTCTGTCAATAACTTTAAAGGTATTTTTTAAGGTGACCCCATCTTTTCACTTTTTGCAGTTTGAAGGTGCAGGAGGTCAGGATTGGTTATTGATAAACTTCTATAATAATATTTTCGGACCAAATATGCACTTGCTGGTGACCCAACTAGAGCTTGAGCTTGATAAAGTGAGAATGGGATTCAAAGAGAACTTCGCTATTGTGTGGGTGGGTGATTTTAACGCACATTTATGTAAATATTCTACCACCCCAGTTTGCGGCATGGAAGATATGAAAGGGCCCCCAGTAATTCATTTTACACACAATGAATATGGCCAGACACTGAATAGGCTCTTGACCATTAGAAACCTGGAGATAAGAAACAGACAGATCGAACATGCTGGGGAGTTCGTAACAACCTTCATACACAATGAATATGAGTTAACTATTGATTACATCGTGACTTCTGATATTTTAGATGGGAAACTGTCTCAAGTGAAATCAGTCTTTACCACTTTTAGTGATCATGCCATCCTTTCCTTCTCTGTAGCATTAGGCTCCTCTCGTGAGATGCCAACCAAGATAATGGAGACACCGGCCCTAGGAAGAAAGAACGGTTACCAACTAAAATGGGCTAGCGTAGACAAGATAAACACAACCCAGGAAATAATAACAACAAATCTGGACTGTATACAAAATTGCTTGGATATAAATCTATCTGCAGAGTGTATTATCCAGCATTTCTCAAAATTATTAGAGGCAGTAAATAAGGCCCTATTCTGTAGAAGAACTTCAAGTAAGGCATTGGTGGGGCGTTGGTCTGATCGTGCATGCTCCCAAGCCCTAAAAACTCTCCAGGAATCCTTAAAAGAAGTACCCAGAAACCAAGAGAGAATAATATCCTTACGAAAGGTATATAAAGATTCTAGGAACCAGAGGGAAAAAGTCTTGAGAGAAGAGGCCTGGGAAGAACTGGAAAGGGCTGCCATAACTAACAATAGCAGGGATTTCTGGAGGGTGGTAAATAATCCTTATTTTAAGGATGCCATTGATCCAACCTTAGAATCCCATGTGGGTGAGGATGTTTGGGTGGCTCATTTTGAGAAAATATTTGGGCCAGGGGTAACCCAGATGGTGGAGCATTCCCCAGTCCCCCTTCCTCACACTGACTTTCTTGTATTTACACTTGAGGAAATAACTAAAGGCTGGATAGGTGCAGCAGGGCGAAGGCCCCAGGCCCAGATGGGGTCCCCATAGACCTATTTCTTGAAGACCATGCCTTATGGGCACCCCTACTGCAGAATGTATTTAATGCCATTGCCAAAGATGGCCCCTTGGCATCATGGGGCACAAGTGTCATTGTTCCTATTTTCAAAAAGGGAGCCAAAAGCGAGCCAGGGAACTATAGGCCAATATCCCTTCTGGACAGCACCTCAAAATTAATGGGGCGGCTATTACAACACCGGCTGAAAGAATGGGCAAATGACAAAAATATACTGATCCCAGCCCAATACGGATTCCAACGGGGCAGAGGCACCATTGACCAGTGCCTGAACTTAAGCCTTATAATTGAAAAATATACCAGGGACAAAGGTGAATCAATCTACATGGCCTTCATGGATCTCTCAGCCGCATTTGACTGTGTAAATCATAGTAGGCTTTGGGAGATAATGGAGGCCATGGGGGAGGATCCCCCAATACTTTTTTTATTAGACAGCTCTACTCTCAGACTACCGCCTCAGTACGGTATGGCAAGGACGGGCTTGTACCCGTTCTTTTAAGATTCTTCGAGGAGTTAGGCAAGGGTGCGTTCTCGCCCCTTTCCTTTTCTCCTTATATACGAATGGGGTAGGAGAGGCACTGGCAGGTTCAACCCAGGACATTCCAAAGTTCAGGTCACTATCACTGCCTCTGCTTGCATATGCAGATGATACGGTTTTAGTGGCCAGAACGGGGAGGGCGTTGCAACATATGCTAACAGCTTATACCTCGTTTATGAGCTCCCTCGACCGAAGGGTAAATTAATCAAAATCATTTATCTTAATAGGAAGGCAAGCAGGGCGAGGTAAAACTTCATCCTTTTACTTAGGGGCTCGTAAACTGGAGATAGTTGATTCCTTCCCCTACTTGGGTGTCGTATTTGATAAGCACCATACTTGGGCACCTATGATTAAAAATAGGGGGCTGGCAATGGAAAAAAGTTTGGCAGGTATTATTAGATTTTCTAAAAGATTGGGCTCTAAGCCTCTAAGAATCATAAAAAGTATTTACAAGGCAAAGACAGTATCCCTGACCAACTACAGAGCGGGGGTGTGGGGTATTTCTAATATTGCCCATGTGCGGACCATTGAGGATAAATTCCTGAAACGGCTAATTGCCTTAAAGGTTTCATGCTCCAATTTTAACTGCAATGCGGAATTGGATTTTCCGTTTATCAGCGATCAAATAAGACTGGCCCCTTTAGTGCTATGGCACTCAATCTGGAGGAAGAACACACTCTCCCTAACACAACACATTATAAAGGACTGCCTCGAGCTGGATAACGTGCACAAAGTAAGATGGTTGGGCTATGTACGATCGACTCTGAATAGAATGGACATGGAGGACTTGTATAAAAATCCAAGCAATTGTCTCCAAATTTCAAAGACACTTTTAAAAGAAAAATGATTGTCTAACATGGCCCGGGAGCGTACAGAGATACACAAAGATAAGCCTTCAGTCAGGACATATATGAGCTTAGCACCCCTACTAGAGTCTGACTAGCATTACTTAGAGGAAATTTTAAATCTAAAACACAGATTCATACTAGTAAGGTTTCGTCTTAATCTGTTCCCACTGTTGGTAGGGTATCCAGCGGGAAAATATAAGCTTAGTGATCTTTCTGCTTGTGCATGTGACGGAATGTCAGAACAATACGACTTACATATTATTTTATTCTGTGATTTGTACAAAGAGGAACGAGCAAGATATTTATTACCGGTTCTGAGACAGCACAACTTTAGGCAATGTAGAGTGGCCCTTAACTATGTAAAAAAACTTGGCGATTCTTTTATTAGCTATCTAATGGCAAACTTCCTCTGGGCATGTTGCAAAGAAAAGAAAGCTTTTTAACTAATTTAAAAAACATTGAGCTATATCTGTAATTTTAATGTATTTACTGGAGTCTCTGACAAATTTTATTCTTGTTATTATTGTCTGTGCTTTTATGATCTTTGTTTGTATTTAAGATCGAATAAAGCTTTTATGAAATGACTGGGGTGGTTAGGAGTGGGACTTTCTTGGACAGCTAATGTTCAATTATAATATTCAGTGGGATACAGTCAATGCTCTTGAAACAGATATCCACCCTGATATAGTTAATCCCACATTCTTTGGCAGAGGTTGTAACTCAAAATCAAAGTAGGTTTATATTAATAAAAACCATAATATATTGTACAGAGAGGCCAATAAAATGTTAAAATCGCAAACTGACTGGATACTAAAAGACTTCATAATTACTGATTGTAAATGGTATTGTTTTGGGCAAATTTCTGTTAAACAATGCAAAATGCAAAGACTACAAATTGTATACTAATGCAGGTAACAACTTAAGTGCTAGATTTTTTAAATTTCCTTTTAAAACATAAATTAGTATAGATAAATGGCATCACAGAAAATTTGTTACGGAATTTGTTGGAGAATGAAGTCAAAATTGAAATGTAAACTAATATCATCAAAGTCACCGTATCTTCAATTAGGACTGGTTAAAGTGCAAATGTCAAGATGTAACATATAGGTTATCTCCATAACTATACATTCATTTACATAAACGGCAACAGTGGAGATAAGATATTAGACAATATTTAATTTGGTAGAACCAAGATGATAATTTATAGTCTATTTTGAGTGTTTAACATAGAGTCTCCCAATGCCTCATTTAGTGCAGCCTTAATCGAAGGTAAAGTGGAGTGGTGCGTGTGCATCCTTGCTTAACGTGCAGAAGAAGTTCGTACAAGAGTCCTCAAAACAACAGAATAATGGAATAATGAAGCAGACTAGATACACATTATGTCTCCACGACCATGTGTTGTGATTCCCTTGAACAGAAAACAGTTTACTAAAGTGAATGGAATTTCAAGTTTGTTCAAAGTGACACTGTGCCCTTCCGTTCCAAACTTGTTTCGAGGGTAAAGTTCAAATGTGTCTGTGCAAAATCACCTTAAGTGCATGAGGGGCTTGAACAAGACTTGCGAAGAGAACAAGACAATATAATTGACTTGGGCAAGTAATGTCTCAGCATCCATATGTTATAATTCCCTTGACTGGGGACCAGATGCAGTCAATGTTGTGACAAGTTTATTCAAATTTTCACTGTGCCATTCCATTCCTGAAGTGGGGCCAAAACTGCAAACTTATATCAATTCAGGTTAATTGTTCATAGTAGTAAGTTGCGGTCATCGGGCCTTAGCTGTCAGTAGCTGGTCAGCTTTGAGAATTAATTTTATAAAGGCTGTTAATATTTGAGGGGGTGGTAATTCAGTAAGAGGCAATATACTTGCTTCAAGGCATATGGATGCATATATACTCGATGGGGAGGTGGTTGAAAAATAGTTTGGCATCCACAGTCCCTTAGCAGCTGACCTTGCAGGACCCATACCAATGAGAAATTGCACTCCCTCTGACAATTTTTGTTATGGGGTTAAAGGTAAGGGGCTTAGACTAGTTTGGATACTTCTGAGTCCAGACCATTTCATTACCAGTCTATTAAGTGATCACCAAAAACTTTTAGAATGCTTGTCCTCTGTAGCCACATATGATGAAGTCACAAATTCCTTCAAAAAAAAGATTTAGAGTTTCCTTAATGAAACCATGTATTAACAACAGTACCCCTAGATGGTTTAATAAAGCATGTAACATTGCTAATAGGTCCATCCGAGTAGTATTGTCCCAGAAACATAGAGATAGGGAAAGGATCTATCTCCTTACCACACAATACAAATTGGCTATACAAAAAAGAAATATTGACTTAAAAAGGGAGACGTGGGAATCCCTAGCTGCAGCATTTAAAGCTAAATACTTTAAGTCCTTCTGGAATATGTTTAATAATATTAAAATGAGTAGGGGTGAAATGGTATGTCAGAAAACCCATATTAGGAGGCAGTAAAATGCACGTCCCAAGATGACCACTGTGAGCTAAACTCTGTCATTTCACCTGCTTAATGATGGCATTCAGATGACGTGAGGGGGGTCCTGGCCTGTTCTTTTACCGTGGATTTGTAGCAGAAGCAGGTCGGCTCCTTTATGTGACTTTTTTCCCTGCTTTTTATGGCAGTTATATGAGGAAAGAATGCAGCTTCTCCTGAAGTGCGTCTCAATAATAACTATGACCTAGGGCCCACCCTGTGCCGAGGAGACAACCTCTTCAGTCCTGCCTGCTCCCAAGCCTAGGCTACACCCCAGCTTCCCTTTTAAAGAGATTTTTCTCTATTTTGGTTTGTTTTTCTCTTCTCATTTGACTGCCAAAGAATTTCTTAAAGAGATTTTTCCATTTTATTGCTGGATTGCTTGAAATAACCCCTGAAGTACTTATACACTCTGTTCTTTGAACTATTACTTCAATACCTCATAAAAGGCGTATATTGATTTACTTTTGTTTTCAGACAACATAATAATGTTGCACTTTGGATTTTTTGTCACTGTTCATCTCATTGTCTACTTTCTAAAAATGGAACATAAGGCTTCTTCTACTCACTCTAACAGATGGAAACAAACTGCGTCTCCTCCACCTACAAAATCAAAGGCAATAGACTCACAAGAATAGTCCTTCACTAAAATATTAGAGGAGATACAAGCCATACACGTAAAAACTGAATTTATTTGCCCAGACATTAACCATTTTCAAAGAGACATGGTGACTGTCTCTCTGACACCTTTAGTCCATCAAGTACCCCCCATGAAAAAGACTTTGTTGCATTTGGAAAACAGAAACTGATAATACAATTTGCAAATTTTTTATCTACCTGAAAATATTGAAGGCCAAAACTGCTGTCTTTATTTACAGTCTATTATGCCAAAGATATTGAACATCAAATTCCCGTAAAAGTTCAAAATCGGTAAAGCACATCAAATTCCTTCTCATTGGAATTTGCATCAGTCAAAACCAAGGCTGATTCATTTCAAAGTTTTACGATATCACTGTCTTCTCCTCACCAGGAAGGCTGCAGAGAAAATTCCAACTCTTTTACTAGAAGGTAACAAGGTCTACATTCACCAATACTATGCCAAAGAAACAGTGAAGCTTTGCTGACAATTCTCCAAATTAAGACCAAGATTACAAGATGCAGGTTACAAATGTGGTCTTTTTGACCCCTCTATGATGCGCATCTGGAAAAACGACATTTCTAAGTTCTTTTCCTCCTCTGTGGACCTGATCACCTATCTTGATCAACAAGTTCCTCTGGCAAAGGCTTCACTGCCTTTCAGTTCTGTTGAATGATATGCCTCCTCACAATTTTATTTTACTCTTATATACATTATAGCAGGTTTATGCAGTGTATTCTATCTTGCTTCCTACCTCGGTCTCTATCTGCTCACTTAATATGAGCGCTTGTACTATGACCTCTAAATGTTTTGTACATTATGCTTGCCTAGTTTTTATGGGCTACCTTTCTTTCTTCACTTTTCTGTTTTTCATTTTCTTTGTTATAATATATATACTAGTTTGACCACTCAAACCAAACTTAACGTTATCTCACTCAATGTTAAAGGCCTATGACATGCAGTCAAGAGACGTAAAATATTAGAATATTTCAAAAGATTTAAAGCTGATATTTGCTTTCTTTAAAAAACTTGCATTAATGACAAAATTTGAAATTCTATGACCAAAGGATCGGTAGAAACTATTATTTCATCACCACTTATAGGATGCAAAAAGGGCGTGCCCATCCACTTCTGAAACACTCTGATATACAACTCTTAAATCACCACATTGGCTCGGATGCCTGGGGAGGCTCATCCGCTATGGTGGAGGAATGTTGCCCCACTGGCGAACTACCTGAACACAGAAGAAAAAATAAAATGACAATAAAACTCTTTTACTGTCATTTTATTTTTCACTAATAGTCCACGAATCTGGGGCAGGGCAGAGCCATGTCTCCGCATCAACAGGTGGGGAGTGGTAGTAATAGGCACTGAAAGTGCACATGTAGGTTTGGCCGCCCATCCATGGCCAGCCAAACCTACATGCGCACTTTGATATCTCCAGGCTGTTCCTGGGAGATATCATCAGTGTTCAGGGCCCAGGCTCCCAGTCCCCACAGAGCGTTACACTGGCCCGTTCCACCCAATTCCAGCGCTTCTCTCATGCTGGGAGAAGCACTGGGATTAGGTGAGGCCTGGGAGCCTGTGCTCCTGGGGGTTGTAGTGCCAGGAGCAGCAAGGTGTGGCATGACAAGGGAGTA
This sequence comes from Calotriton arnoldi, assembly GCA_963921515.1. Classification (NCBI taxonomy): domain Eukaryota; kingdom Metazoa; phylum Chordata; class Amphibia; order Caudata; family Salamandridae; genus Calotriton; species Calotriton arnoldi. Next base: position 576,600 of record CAWUFW010009202.1, read on the forward strand.
GAAGAGCGCCGGCCGGAGAGGGAGCAGAAGAACGCAGGCCGGCAGTAAATGTCAGAGATGAAACTTTTTTTGTTTGGTTTTTTTTTCCCCTCGCTGCCACCGCTGCCCCTCACAAGTCGGATTGGCAGCAGCCACTGCTGCTTAGATGGCAGATTTGTATATGCTCACATAAAAATCGGAGCTCATACCCTCAACCTAATCAATCTCAATGCTTCCACAATGGATGCTGCTCCTTTTTGGAATACATTTACTACTGAAATTGTAACACTTGGTAATGTTCCCCTCATAGTGAGTGGTGAATTAATCTTATCTGAGACCCCCTTTTGAATAGAATGTCTACATTTACTTTTAGACCTACTAAATCCTTTCATGTACTCTGAACTTTGCTTTTCACTACAAAATTAATTGATTTTTGGAGACTAGCCAACCCTACTAGCAAAGAATTCACTCTTTTTTCTCAGACACATTCTACTGTTTCCAGACTTGACTATTTACTTATTTCAAGACACCTTTCTACAATGACTTCACATCCTAAAACAAATAGATCTCTATTTCTGACCTTGCTCTCATCTCTTTTTCCCTTACCCTTCAAGAAACCTACTCTCCAAAATCCAGCTGGAGCATGAATACTGATACAGTCCTAAATCCTTTAAAAACTCCTAAACTCTCTAACACTATAAATGATTATCTCACAAACAATTATGCAGATTATACCTCGAATATTATTTATTGGGATGTGTTTAAAGCATATTTTAGAGGTGCTACCATATCCCTTATGGCATATGAAAACAAGAACTTTTACACTACTTTATCTTCATTAGAAAAACAAATAGCTGAATTGGAAAGATTTTTTATCAGATCAAGAGACACTAAATACAATTTTCAATAGCAAAATGTGAGATACAAATACAACATGATACTCAGTAAAAGAGCGGGTTTACAACTTGCTAAAGGAAATACCAATTACTACAATAGTTCCAATAAATCTGGATGCCTTTTAGGTAATTATTTACATAAAAAAAGACAAACTCAAAATTACCACAATTAGGAAATCTGATGGTACCTTACTTTTTAAACCGGATGACATTGCAAAATAATTTCTATCCTTTAACTCTGCCCTTTATGATAACCCTACCCCTCTGCCAGATGATGTATTTACTACCTTTTTAAAGGGTTGCCACATGCCCCAAATCTCTACAGAAGACCACCCCCATTTAGACAGCCCAATCAATATTCAAGAAGTCCATTTGCTAATTTAGGGCCAGATGTACGACCCTAAATTGTGGTTGCAAACGGGCAATCGGCCCGTTTGCGACTGCAATTTAGGGCATGGCCATGTACAAACCTCATTTTGCAAATCGGTAAATTTTACCGATTCGCAAAATGAGGTTTGCGACTTGCCATTAGGAAGGGGCATGTCAAGGGCGTCCCTTCTTTATAGTGACTCGCATTTGTATGTTTGAATGTTTTGCAATTGCGGTCACAAAACACTTGCAATTTACTTCCAACTTCAAGTAGGTGGTAAACCATTCGCAAACGGGAAGGGGTCCCAGGGGGACCCCTTCCCCTTTGTGAATGGGTCAAAAAATATTTTTTAAGGGCAGGCAGTGGTCCCACGGACCACTGCCTGCCCTTAAAAAACGAAACCGAAAAGTTTCATATTTCTTTTTTTTAAATGCATCCCATTTCCCTCTAAGGAAACGGGCTGCATTTTTTTTTAAAAACTGCTTTATTTAAAAGTAGTCACAGACATGGTGGTCTGCTGTCCCCAGCAGGCCACCATCCCTGTGAGTGCTAGCCATTCCTAATGGGGTCGCAAATTGCTCCTGCCTCATTAATATTAATAAGGCATGCAATTTGCGACCCCATCAGGAATCTCAAACAGTGTCGTGAGACACTGTTGTACATCCCAATTTGCGAGTCGCAAATGTGACGCAAGTCACAAATTGATGGGTTGTACATCTGGCCCTAAGTCTCTCCACTCTAAAAAATCCCCAGGTCCTGATGGTACCCCAGCAGAATTTTACAAATTTTTGCTGACTCAATTGTCTACTACTCTACTTTCATTATTATTTCTTGATTTTCAGCTTTCCTCCTCTGTAAAAGGGTCGTGTAAAGAAGCTAATATTATTGTGACGACTAAACTAGACAAATACCCTACCTTAATTGCTAGTTCTTATCCAATATCACTTACTGTAAAATATATGCAAAAATATTAGCTCGCAGACTAACTCCTATTCCAAATTCTATTATTCAATCAAATCAAACTGGCTTTATGAAAGGCAGATTATCGTCACACAACACAGGCCTTCTATGTCATGTTTCATCCTTTGCTGATGCACTCAAGGAACCTGCTGGACCGTTAGTATTAGATGCAGGAAAAAACTTCGATAAAGTACACAGGAAATTCCTTTTCCACCCATTAGAAGCTTTTCATTTTGGCCCAAATGTCATAAATATGATTAAGAGACTATATAATGAGCCATCAGTGACTATCCATATTAAAGGTCTTTTTTCCCATTCCTTCAATCTGCCTAGAGGAACAAGACAAGGTTGTCCTTTACCATCCTTGTATTCCTTATTGCCATCAAACCTCTTTTAAGCTCTCTTCATAAGAACAATGAATATATTGGAATTGCTATTAAAGATATTGTTTTGAAAATGTCAGCGTATGGCGATGATATCTTGTTATGTATCACTAATCCTTCTACTTCTGTCCCTGCTATTTTGGAAACTATTGATCAATATGCACATGTCTCTGGTTATAAACTGAATATATTTAAAACTGAATTTTCCATTAAATGTATATTGTATTCCTAGTATGATAGCTGATACAGAAATTATATGAAACTCTCATTCTCTTAAATACTTAGGCCTTTATTTTTCAAACTCAATCAAACATACCACTGAACCTAAAATGAAAGAAAAACTTAGTAAATAGTCAACCCTTCACTTAAATTGGTGGGGTCAAGTAGATGCAATTAAAATGTTTATAACTCCCCAAATACTATGCACTCAACTTATGAAACCGATGTTTGCCTTCAAATTTGTACAAATCTTTGTATAAAATACTCAATCAATTCCTGTGGAATATTAAACCTGCTTGTATTAGCCTTAAATGCTTGCAGGTTCCCAAAAAGGAGTGGGATATTGGTATACCTCATTAAAAAGAAAATATTGCTAATCATTTCTTGTTGCTCAAAGCTCATTTTGATGTTATTCTACTGATACTTTACAAATCCCTACGTGGTTGGTATTAGAACGTTCTCTGTTGCATCCCTATTCTTTACCAACTTTTTCAACAATGGCAAATGCACCTATCCGAAATAACACCAAACTTGCATTCATATCCTTAGATAAATGCTTTTTAATCAATATGAGATCCTCTAAAAAAATTCTCACTTTAGAATAATACTAAATTAAAACTTAACAAACCAATTTCTTTTTGGTCTACATGGATGATGCAGGCATTTTCCACATCAGTGATATTTGTCAAGGAGATATGTCCTACTTCTTTAGTGAACTGCAGAGCAAACTCCATCTTCCTCAGCATGAGTTTTATAAATAAGAATTTTTATGCAACTCCATTCTTAATGGTAAGTCTAACTCAATACCGTCAGCTTATATGATTGGTATGGAATTAGGTATTAATATTTATAATTGTTCTGAACACATAGCATCCAAAGTATATAAGAAACTTGTAACTAACATTTCTCCTATTTTTCCCCAGATGATCAAATGGAACCTCTCCTTAAAGACTCGGCTAAAACCTGATCAATGAAAATCTGTTTGGATACAAAATGTCACAAACTTTTTCCAAGCCTCACTTTAACAAACTAATGCATTTTTTTAAACAATTGTTTTTGGTCCCCAGATAAAATGTTTAAAGCTAAATTACTTGACACATTGAATTGATAGCATTGTAAATCTTCAGTAGGTTCTATCATCCACATGATTTATAAATGTTCTATCATTTCCCATTTTGGTAGGAAGTTTGGGAAATCATTGAAAAAATGTTCAGTTTTCACCTCCCATTTTCACTCAATATAATTGTGTGTAAATCTTATGCACTTCCCGTACACTTTCTCTTAATGATTTTAAAGTGTTTGACTTTCTAATATCTACAGCTGTAAATTCAATCTAATTAGAAGGATGCTAATTTGCTCTCTGTTCATGCTTGGTGGGACTGGATAATTTTTCTTCAACGTCGTTACTTATCTTTATTATCTCCTGTTTCCACCTCTCCCATCTTTACAAACACCATATGGCATACTCTTGACTCCTATATATAGAAGGTTCTAATTTATTCTCAATTTAAACTTGCAGCCCTTGTTGTTTTTTATATCCTAGGTCTTTGCTTCTCATATTTCTACTGTTTTATGTAAGTTAATGATGTTTTATGTCATATTGTAATGATATCCCATTTATTCTTACAGCTTCTGTACTTTTTTCTGTATGCTCTATAAAATATGTTGAACAGAAAGTCCATATTAAAGCAACATATTTGCTTGATCATTTTTAAAACATCTATTGTACTTGTATCAACTCCTGCCACTACCTGGATTGCTCTGAACTTTGCTCTGGACTTAATCATGATTGCATTATGTTTAGTCTACAAAGGATCACTATGGCCATACATCATAGCCCATCTGGTAAAGCACCGTGGCCAGATGGCGTCCTTATGGACCTTTACAAGGAAAACATTGCTCTTTGGGGCTTTACTCACCAGTGTACTTAATAGTGCTTGTCATTCCATGTTGCCTAGCTCCTGGGCCAAATCGAGCATAGTGCCTGCTTTTAAAAAGGGAAATAGACTAGATACCTGCTGCTACAGGTCAATATCACTATTGTATTCTATGATCAAGGTCATTGCCAGGGATATACTTAAGAAAATTCTTGACTGAGCCACTGACAAAAAGATTCTCTGTGAAATGCAATTTGTGTTCCGTGAGGGACCAGTTACAAAGGAGCAATGCCTTAATTTGCATCTTATTATTAGTAGATTTATCATCGTTAAAGGGTACCCATTGTACATAACCTTCATGGACCTAGCTAGTGTCAATAGATCTAAATTATGGCAACTTCTTAGACTAATTGGTCTGGAAACTGCTAATGTGTTTTTTTTAGCTGTTTTACATTTTCGTTGGTCAGCCAAGGTTTGGTCTGGGAGCAAGGACGAATGTACAGTTTGTGTCCTTTATGGAAGATCTAGACTTCTCAATGAACTTTATTAAATCTCAAGTGTATGTCATATGGTCCCAAAGGCTCAAAGTCCCACACCATTTACACAAAGGGTTTTGTTTTAAAGAAAGTGCGGCAATTTTCTTATCTTGGTATCATGTTGAATTCTGATACTGCATGTCACGTTGGTCTGTCCTCAGGATCGGTTTGTTGCTCAGAAGGGTCCACCTCTTGATATCCCCAAGCCTTAATAGCCGTAATGGCACAGGTCAGTGGGAGGATCAAGCGAGTGAAGGAAAGGATGGGAACAGCAGGGAGGGAGACCTGAAACGATAACAACAATTAAAAGCTCCGTATGTTCACCCCTACCTAGATATAGACTTTAAGAAACAATGGCTTATAAGCGCAATCTCTTATACCTGTAACACAAAAGAATGACACCCGTAGACTGAGGTACTTCTTCAATAATTATGATTTCGGTGTAAGAGTACCAATTTCTTCGTTTTGGCTGTATTGTGGGAAACATAGAAGAAAACATTCATAGAGCAGAAATCACACCATTCATAGAACAATGCTTAGAGATCGCACTACCCCAAAAATACACATGAATAGATTCTAACAGCAACCTACCCTTTCTAGACTCCACTATGCCTCACAGGGATAGAGCGTAGTCCTATACCACTCCTTGTCACCCCTGTTGAAAATAGAGCCAGAAGAACAACAAAACATAAATCTTCACTCTGTCATTAGAGTCTCAATCCATAGCATGGTTCAAATCACCATGACCTCCAAAACACGATGAAGAACAAACAAAGACGTAGGGGTGAACGTACTACCCTGGAATCCTGGTAGTGAGTAGTCGTTAATAACAGACAATAAGGGTGAAAACACCAGGTTTAAAAGTTAACAGCGTGACGTGAGCCCAGTCACCGCTGTTCCAAGGATAAGGGCTAAATCCAATGACCGGCAAGGTCAGAACACCAGGTACACGGCGTGACGAGAGCCGAGTCACCGCCGTGCTAAGTTTGCAGGTAGCCTACCAGAACAGGCAATTACCAGGGTACTGAAGCAGGCAAACCACCTTCCTCCGCACGAGCGCAGCGGCGCTCGCCAACGGAGGACGGGACCCGCAGGAAACAAAGGTTGAGGGAGAGTCGGTGCAATGCACCCTTACCGGACCTCGCTGGACACACAGGACGCCAACACCACCTCCGGAGACGAAAAATTTCCAACGCTTTGCCTCGCACCGTTTCCGCCTTTATGGGCGTTTCCCTGCGGCGTGACGTGCGCGTCTGGCCTCATGGGAACTGTAGTTCTGTGTGCGGCAGGCATCACAGATGCTGCTCAGTCATCAACAGACGTAATGGACCATGCTGTTAGTTGTTAGGCTGCCGCAGCGCGCTCGATGCTACGCGCGTGTAACTGTACATCCCCTCCCTAACGAGAGCATGCTAGGGGGCCAGGTTTCTGTGGGCATTTTCTGTGAAAGGAAGACACCAATCTAGGTGCATGGACACCAGATGCTGGTTCCCATGAGTTCTCTTCGGGACCGTACCCCTTCCAAGCCACCAGGTACCATAACTTGTGGCCGCGCAGTTTGGAGTCTATTATACCCCGCACCTCATATTCCGGGATGTCATTGATCAAGAGAGGCGGAGGCAGTTTTCTCGCTGGTGTGTAGGAAGGCTTTAACAAAGATACATGAAAAACGGGATGGATACGTAGATGCGAAGGCAGTTCCAGTTTCATGGCCACTGGACTAATGCATTTACTGATCTTGTAGGGCCCGATATACCTGGGGCTAAACACGCTGTGTTTTCTAAAGCGTATGTTTCTGGTGGATAACCAAACAGTGTCCCCTTTTTTGTACAACGGTCCTGGACGTCTGTGTTTGTCTGCTGCCACCTTGTATTTGCGTTTTGTTGCCTTCAGATATTCCTGTGTATTTACCAACGTTTCTCGAAGTTTGTGCCACCCTCTTAGACACTTCGGGTAAGTTGGTGTTTTCTGTCGTATGGATGAAGGGAAGAAACCTTGGATGGCGACCATAGATGCAGTAAAACGGGGAGGTTGCAGCAATCCCTGTGGGCGTAGGTGATCGGATTTCATCTTGGCACATGTTTCACAAGCTTTTATCCAGCTTTTAATGTCCATCTGAAGAGACGGCCACCAGAACTGCCTATTGATAAATTCCATGGTTTTTTCTACCCTATGATGTCCTGCACTTGGTGATACATGAAACCAAAGGTATACTTGTTTCCTAAGCTTCTCAGTAGGCACTAAAAGGCGGTTATTATACACTGGGAAACCATTCCTGATTTGTCATTCCGTATGGCTTTTTAGCCAGGTTCTCCATGAGAAGGTGTTAACTCCCTTTAGTACGTCTTTGAGGAAAGTATCCGGATGTATCACACACATAACCTTCGTGGGGTCAATGATGGAATGCACTGGTTCAATTTCCAGGTCCTTGGAAGACGACTGTCTGGTGAGGGCGTCTGCTTTTCTGTTCTCAGATCCAGGCCTGTATGTGATAATGAAATGATATTCTGAGAAGAATAACATCCATCTGAGCTGACAAGGGGTAAGATGTCGAGCGGTGGTCATGAACTGCAGATTTCGGTGGTCGGTATAAACCGTAACCACATGCTGAGCTCCCATCAAAAAGTGTCTCCACTCCATGAAAGCGTTGTTGATGGCCAAAAGTTCTTTTTCTGCTATGTTGTAGTTCCTTTCTGCGTCGTTCAGTTTTCTCGACATATATGCGACTGGATGGAGTTGTCCCGTGGAAGGATGCCTTTGAGATAACACGGCCCCCAATGCCACATCAGAGGCATCTGCCTCAACGATGTAGGGTTTCTCTGGGTCAGGGTGAGTCAAGATCGGGGCGGTGACAAAGGCTGTTTTCAAAGCTAAGAATGCGTCTTGGGCCTCTTTATTCCATTCAAACTTCTGTGTTTTTCTCAGCAGTTATGTTATGGGTGCAACCAGTTTGGAGAACTGGTTTATAAATCGACGGTAGAAATTCGCGAACCCAATAAAACATTGAACATCACAAATGTTCTGGGGAGGAGGCCAGTCCTTAACCGCTGTGATTTTTCTTTCGGCCATTTCTTGTCCATATGGAGTGAGCATAACACCGAGGAATTCCACCGTACTAACGTGGAATTCGCACTTACTCAGTTTGCAGAACAGGTGATGTTTTTGTAGGATCTGTAACACGGATTCCACATGTTGTATGTGTGTTTTCTCATTTTCTGAGTAGATGAGAATATCGTCGATGTACACCACCACGTAGTGGTCTAGGATCTCACGTAACACATCATTCAGGAAGTATAGAAACGCCGCAGGGGTGTTACATAACCCAAAAGGCATCAGCAAATATTCAAATAATCCGTCACGGGTCTTGAACGCTGTCTTCCACTCTTCACCACTCCTCATGCGAACCAAGTGATAGGCACCCTTGAGGTCCAATTTGGTGTAAATCTTAGCCTTTTTCACTTGTTCAAGTAACACCGGGATCAGTGGTAAGGGATAGTGGTTCTTCACTGCGATGGCATTCAACGCTCTGAAGTCTATGCAGGCGCGTAGCTCACCATTCGCCTTTGGTATGAAGAAAAGCGGGGAAGCCGCAGGAGACTTCGAGGGACGGATGAAACCCAATTCCAAGTACTTATCCAAATAAGCTCTGAGATGGATGTTCTCTGGCTCCGCCAAAGCATAGATTCTCCCACTAGGCACTACAGCCCCAGGAACAAGGTCGATTTGACAATCATACTGTCTATGGGGTGGTAGTTCTTCCGCCTGGACATCATTGAACACCTCTGTGTATCCCTGATATACAGAGGGTAGTTGCATATCTTTTTCTGCAGCAGTGGCTACACTCATACCTGAGGCTAGAGCTGCAGCAGGTCCTTCTGGCTTGCATAGGCAATGCAAAACACACAAGATGATGGACGGAATGTTGCACATTGGCAAACATTCACCCCCAGTCACAGATCTGGGTTTAATCCATCGTTATTTTGCTTCACCACGCCACCCCAGTTCAGTTCAGACATAGCCATATGCAAATCAGTCTTGACCCTGTGCCTCATGGGAACAGTCCAGACCGAACTGCCAAGCCATGTCTTCCCTGGACCGGAATCAAGCATCCTAGGACCGGTTTCGGGATTTCAGCCCTCATCAGCCAGGATAGCTTGACTCCAGTGGCGTAGTGAGCACGGGACCCACGTATGGGCATACCCTTCCCACTTAGGGCGAAATGCAAAACACACAAAATGATGGACGGAATGTTGCACATTGGCAAACATTCACCCCCAGTCACAGATCTGGGTTTAATCCATCGTTATTTTGCTTCACCACGCCACCCCAGTTCAGACATAGCCATATGCAAATCAGTCTTGACCCTGTGCCTCATGGGAACAGTCCAGACCGAACTGCCAAGCCATGTCTTCCCTGGACCGGAATCAAGCATCCTAGGACCGGTTTCGGGCTTTCATCCCTCATCAGCCAGGATAGCTTGACTCCAGTGGCATAGTGAGCACGGGACCCACGTCTGGGCATACCCTTCCCACTTAGGGCGAAATGCAAAACACACAAGATGATGGACGGAATGTTGCACATTGGCAAACATTCACCCCCAGTCACAGATCTGGGTTTAATCCATCGTTATTTTGCTTCACCACGCCACCCCAGTTCAGACATAGCCATATGCAAATCAGTCTTGACCCTGTGCCTCATGGGAACAGTCCAGACCGAACTGCCAAGCCATGTCTTCCCTGGACCGGAATCAAGCATCCTAGGACCGGTTTCGGGTTTTCAGCCCTCATCAGCCAGGATAGCTTGACTCCAGTGGCGTAGTGAGCACGGGACCCATGTCTGGGCATACCCTTCCCACTTAGGGCGAAATGCAAAACACACAAGATGATGGACGGAATGTTGCACATTGGCAAACATTCACCCCCAGTCACAGATCTGGGTTTAATCCATCGTTATTTTGCTTCACCACGCCACCCCAGTTCAGACATAGCCATATGCAAATCAGTCTTGACCCTGTGCCTCATGGGAACAGTCCAGACCGAACTGCCAAGCCATGTCTTCCCTGGACCGGAATCAAGCATCCTAGGACCGGTTTCAGGCTTTCAGCCCTCATCAGCCAGGATAGCTTGACTCCAGTGGCGTAGTGAGCACGGGACCCACGTCTGGGCATACCCTTCCCACTTAGGGCGAAATGCAAAACACACAAGATGATGGACGGAATGTTGCACATTGGCAAACATTCACCCCCAGTCACAGATCTGGGTTTAATCCATTGTTATTTTGCTTCACCAAGCCACCCCAGTTCAGACATAGCCATATGCAAATCAGTCTTGACCCTGTGCCTCATGGGAACAGTCCAGACCGAACTGCCAAGCCATGTCTTCCTGGACCGGAATCAAGCATCCTAGGACCGGTTTCGGGCTTTCAGCCCTCATCAGCCAGGATAGCTTGACTCCAGTGGCGTAGTGAGCACGGGACCCACGTCTGGGCATACCCTTCCCACTTAGGGCGAAATGCAAAACACACAAGATGATGGACGGAATGTTGCACATTGGCAAACATTCACCCCCAGTCACAGATCTGGGTTTAATCCATCGTTATTTTGCTTCACCACGCTACCCCAGTTCAGACATAGCCATATGCAAATCAGTCTTGACCCTATGCCTCATGGGAACAGTCCAGACCGAACTGCCAAGCCATGTCTTCCCTGGACCGGAATCAAGCATCCTAGGACCGGTTTCCGGCTTTCAGCCCTCATCAGCCAGGATAGCTTGACTCCAGTGGCGTAGTGAGCACGGGACCCACGTCTGGGCATACCCTTCCCACTTAGGGCGAAATGCAAAACACACAAGATGATGGACGGAATGTTGCACATTGGCAAACATTCATCCCCAGTCACAGATCTGGGTTTAATCCATCGTTATTTTGCTTCACCACGCCACCCCAGTTCAGACATAGCCATATGCAAATCAGTCTTGACCCTGTGCCTCATGGGAACAGTCCAGACCGAACTGCCAAGCCATGTCTTCCCTGGACCGGAATCAAGCATCCTAGGACCGGTTTCGGGCTTTCAGCCCTCATCAGCCAGGATAGCTTGACTCCAGTGGCGTAGTGAGCACGGAACCCACGTCTGGGCATACCCTTCCCACTTAGAGCGAAATGCAAAACACACAAGATGATGGACGGAATGTTGCACATTGGCAAACATTCACCCCCAGTCACAGATCTGGGTTTAATCCATCGTTATTTTGCTTCACCACGCCACCCCAGTTCAGACATAGCCATATGCAAATCAGTCTTGACCCTGTGCCTCATGGGAACAGTCCAGACCGAACTGCCAAGCCATGTCTTCCCTGGACCGGAATCAAGCATCCTAGGACCGGTTTCGGGCTTTCAGCCCTCATCAGCCAGGATAGCTTGACTCCAGTGGCGTAGTGAGCACGGGACCCACGTCTGGGCATACCCTTCCCACTTAGGGCGAAATGCAAAACACACAAGATGATGGACGGAATGTTGCACATTGACAAACATTCACCCCTAGTCACAGATCTGGGTTTAATCCATCATTATTTTGCTTCACCACGCCACCCCAGTTCAGAAATAGCCATATGCAAATCAGTCTTGACCCTGTGCCTCATGGGAACAGTCCAGACCGAACTGCCAAGCCATGTCTTCCCTGGACCGGAATCAAGCATCCTAGGACCGGTTTCGGGCTTTCAGCCCTCATCAGCCAGGATAGCTTGACTCCAGTGGCGTAGTGAGCACGGGACCGACGTCTGGGCATACCCTTCCCACTTAGGGCGAAATGCAAAACACACAAGATGATGGACGGAATGTTGCACATTGGCAAACATTCATCCCCAGTCACAGATCTGGGTTTAATCCATCGTTATTTTGCTTCACCACGCCACCCCAGTTCAGACATAGCCATATGCAAATCAGTCTTGACCCTGTGCCTCATGGGAACAGTCCAGACCGAACTGCCAAGCCATGTCTTCCCTGGACCTGAATCAAGCATCCTAGGACCGGTTTCGGGCTTTCAGCCCTCATCAGCCAGGATAGCTTGACTCCAGTGGCGTAGTGAGCACGGGACCCACGTCTGGGCATACCCTTCCCACTTAGGGTGAAATGCAAAACACACAAGATGATGGACGGAATGTTGCACATTGGCAAACATTCACCCCCAGTCACAGATCTGGGTTTAATCCATCGTTATTTTGCTTCACCACGCCACCCCAGTTCAGACATAGCCATATGCAAATCAGTCTTGACCCTGTGCCTCATGGGAACAGTCCAGACCGAACTGCCAAGCCATGTCTTCCCTGGACCGGAATCAAGCATCCTAGGACCGGTTTCGGGCTTTCAGCCCTCATCAGCCAGGATAGCTTGACTCCAGTGGCGTAGTAAGCACGGGACCCACGTCTGGGCATACCCTTCCCACTTAGGGCGAAATGCAAAACACACAAGATGATGGACGGAATGTTGCACATTGGCAAACATTCACCCCCAGTCACAGATCTGGGTTTAATCCATCGTTATTTTGCTTCACCACGCCACCCCAGTTCAGACATAGCCATATGCAAATCAGTCTTGACCCTGTGTCTCATGGGAACAGTCCAGACCGAACTGCCAAGCCATGTCTTCCCTGGACCGGAATCAAGCATCCTAGGACCGGTTTCGGGCTTTCAGCCCTCATCAGCCAGGATAGCTTGACTCCAGTGGCGTAGTGAGCACGGGACCCACGTCTGGGCATACCCTTCCCACTTAGGGCGAAATGCAAAACACACAAGATGATGGACGGAATATTGCACATTGGCAAACATTCACCCCCAGTCACAGATCTGGGTTTAATCCATCGTTATTTTGCTTCACCACGCCACCCCAGTTCAGACATAGCCATATGCAAATCAGTCTTGACCCTGTGCCTCATGGGAACAGTCCAGACCGAACTGCCAAGCCATGTCTTCCCTGGACCGGAATCAAGCATCCTAGGACCGGTTTCGGGCTTTCAGCCCTCATCAGCCAGGATAGCTTGACTCCAGTGGCGTAGTGAGCACGGGACCCACGTCTGGGCATACCCTTCCCACTTAGGGCGAAATGCAAAACACACAAGATGATGGACGGAATGTTGCACATTGGCAAACATTCACCCCCAGTCACAGATCTGGGTTTAATCCATCTTTATTTTGCTTCACCACGCCACCCCAGTTCAGACATAGCCATATGCAAATCAGTCTTGACCCTGTGCCTCATGGGAACAGTCCAGACCGAACTGCCAAGCCATGTCTTCCCTGGACCGGAATCAAGCATCCTAGGACCGGTTTCGGGCTTTCAGCCCTCATCAGCCAGGATAGCTTGACTCCAGTGGCGTAGTGAGCACGGGACCCACGTCTGGGCATACCCTTCCCACTTAGGGCGAAATGCAAAACACATGAGATGATGGACGGAATGTTGCACATTGGCAAACATTCACCCCCAGTCACAGATCTGGGTTTAATCCATCGTTATTTTGCTTCAACACGCCACCCCAGTTCAGACATAGCCATATGCAAATCAGTCTTGACCCTGTGCCTCATGGGAACAGTCCAGACCGAACTGCCAAGCCATGTCTTCCCTGGACCGGAATCAAGCATCCTAGGACCGGTTTCGGGTTTTCAGCCCTCATCAGCCAGGATAGCTTGACTCCAGTGGCGTAGTGAGCACGGGACCCACGTCTGGGCATACCCTTCCCACTTAGGGCGAAATGCAAAACACACAAGATGATGGACGGAATGTTGCACATTGGCAAACATTCACCCCCAGTCACAGATCTGGGTTTAATCCATCGTTATTTTGCTTCACCACGCCACCCCAGTTCAGACATAGCCATATGCAAATCAGTCTTGACCCTGTGCCTCATGGGAACAGTCCAGACCGAACTGCCAAGCCATGTCTTCCCTGGACCGGAATCAAGCATCCTAGGACCGGTTTCGGGCTTTCAGCCCTCATCAGCCAGGATAGCTTGACTCCAGTGGCGTAGTGAGCACGGGACCCACGTCTGGGCATACCCTTCCCACTTAGGGCAAAATGCAAAACACACAAGATGATGGACGGAATGTTGCATATTGGCAAACATTCACCCCCAGTCACAGATCTGGGTTTAATCCATCGTTATTTTGCTTCACCACGCCACCCCAGTTCAGACATAGCCATATGCAAATCAGTCTTGACCCTGTGCCTCATGGGAACAGTCCAGACCGAACTGCCAAGCCATGTCTTCCCTGGACCAGAATCAAGCATCCTAGGACCGGTTTCGGGCTTTCAGCCCTCATCAGCCAGGATAGCTTGACTCCAGTGGCGTAGTGAGCACGGGACCCACGTCTGGGCATACCCTTCCCACTTAGGGCGAAATGCAAAACACACAAGATGATGGACGGAATGTTGCACATTGGCAAACATTCACCCCCAGTCACAGATCTGGGTTTAATCCCCTTTGGTATCGCTTTGCATAGGCAATGCTCCAAACAATAGGGAGAATTCATTTGCACTGTTCTGGTCCTCCAATTGATTTCCGGATTGTGTTCTATCAACCACGGTAACCCCAAAATAATCCCATACTGGGGAGCTTAGATGATGTTGAATGTTAAATGCTCCCGGTGAGAGGCTCCATATTGGACCTCTATTTCTCCTGAATTATATCCTATGGGTCCTGTGTCTAGTTTTCTTCCGTCTATGGCATAGATTTCCTCTGGCACTATCTTTGGGCACTAGGCATATGCCTCTGCGTTTTGCTTCCCCTAAATCCATGAATATGCCCGTGGCTCCAGAATCGATCATGGCTGAGGCTCGTGTCCATTCTGACCGTATGAGTAGCAGTAAAGTAATAAACAAATGTCCCTGCGCTGATGGATTGTCGTTACGTAAGGAAGGGAGGTATGCCTGACCCCAAGAAACCCCTTAGTCTTTTCTTGAGTCAGTTAGTTTTCCTGTGCCGTATCCATGGCAGCAGTTGCCGTTCTACTGTTACGGAATCGATTGTTCTTGGGCTTTACAGGGCATTCCTTAACATAGTGGCCTTTTTTGCCACAATATAGACAAAGGCCCTGTTTGTGTCTGACGTCTTTTTCTGCCTGTGTTAGCGCTGCTCGTTTAATTCCTATATCCATTGGTTCTAATACCTGGGTGTTGTGTTTTTCAGTGTTTCTCTGTCGTTCGAACGGTGGTATGGTTCTTTCCTCTTATGCTCCCCTTTTCGCTCACTGATTCTATGATCTAAACGCAGCACTAGACTGATCAAATCCTCACAACTAGTAGGTTGGGGGTCGATTTGAGCGATTACGTCCTTAAGATCCTCCCTTAACCCCTAATGGAAGAGCGCCGCTTGTTTAGCCTCGGGCCACTTTGTTTCCGCCACTAATCTCCTAAAAGCGTTCAGATATACCACCAGCTCCTTATTACCCTGCCTCAGCTCTAGTAATTCCCTATCAGCTGTGAATGACTCCGAACGTCTGTCAAAAACTTTCAAGAACTCGGTTCTGAATGCTTCCCAATCGTATAGAAGGGGATCGTCTCTATTCACCAATGGCACTGCCCATTGTGCCGCATCGCCGGCTAAATACGAGATAAGAAAGGCTACCCTCGCTTGATTAGTGGGGAAGGATTTTTGTTTGCAAGAAAAGTGGAGCATGACTTGCGTTAAGAACACCTGGACTTTGCTGGATTCCCAATGAAACCTTTCCAGGGTGGCTAAAGGTATGGACACCGGCATTTCGACTACCACAGCACTGGTAGGTACTGCTGCCTGCCCCCCTATGTTAAAAGGGTTCTTTGCATACCTTCCACCCTGGCTTTGAGATCTGCAGCTTCCTGACGTGACGTAGCTAGCTCGGCCTGCACATTGGGAAGAACAGCTAGAACATCATCAAGAGTGGCCATTCTGCACAAACCAACCGGGAGGACTAAATTCTTGGGTCAGAAATTCTGTCACGTTGGTCTGTCCTCAGGATCAGTTTGTTGCTCAGAAGGGTCCACCTCTTGATATCCCCAAGCCTTAATAGCCGTAATGGCACAGGTCAGTGGGAGGATCAAGTGAGGGAAGGAAAGGATGGGAACAGCAGGGAGGGAGACCTGAAACGATAACAACAATTATAAGCACCGTATGTTCACACCTACCTAGATATAGACTTTAAGAAACAATGGCTTATAAGCGCAATCTCTTATACCTGTAACACAAAAGAATGACACCGGTAGACTGAGGTACTTCTCCAATAATTATGATTTCGGTGTAAGAGTACCCATTTCTTCGTTTTGGCTGTATTGTGGGAAACATAGAAGAAAACATTCATAGGGCAGAAATCACACCATTCATAGAACAATGCTTAGAGATCGTGCTACCCCAAAATACACTAGAATAGATTCTAACAGCAACCTACCCTTTCTAGACTCCACTCTGCCTCACAGGGACAGAGCGTAGTCCTATACCACTCCTAGTCACCCCTGTTGAAAATAGAGCCAGAAGAACAACAAAACACAAATCTTCACTCCAAGATATTACCATATTCAAGCATATAACACTGTCATTAGAGTCTCAATCCATAGCATGGTTCAAATCACCATGACCTCCAAAACACGATGAAGAACAAACAAGGACGTAGGGGTGAACGTACTACCCTGGAATCCTGGTACTGAGTAGTCGTTAATAACAGACAATAAGGGTGAAAACACCAGGTTTAAAAGTTAACAGCGTGACGTGAGCCCAGTCACCGCTGTTCCAAGGATAAGGGCCAAATCCAATGAACGCAAGGTCAGAACACCAGGTACGCGGCGTGACGAGAGCTGAGTCAGCGCCGTGCTAAGTTTGCAGGTAGCCTTCCAGAAAAGGCATTTACCAGGATACTGAAGCAGGCAAACCACCTTCCTCCGCACGAGCGCAGCGGCGCTCACCAACAGAGGACGGGACCCGCAGGAAACAAAGGTTGAGGGAGAGTCGGTGCAATGCACCCTTACCGGACCTCGCTGGACACACAGGACGCCAACACCACCTACGGGGACGAAGAATTTCCGACGCTTTGCTTCGCACCGTTTCCACCTTTATGGGCGTTTCCCTGCAGCGTGACGTGCGCGTCTGGCCTCATGGGAACTGTAGTTCTGTGTGCGGCAAGCATCACAGACGCTGCGCAGTCATCACCAGACGTAATGGACCCTGCTGTTAGTTGTTAGGCTGCCGCAGCGTGCTCGATGCTACGCGCGTGTAGCACTGCATGAATACCCTGCCTGTCTGGTAGATGAAAAAATATTTTCACAGGCTATTGGTGCTGTCTTCAAATGCGCATCTAATATTGGTGGTGAACCCACTGCACCACTTTTAGAGATCTATAGAAGGAAATGTATTCCCATTGTGTCATATAGTGCTGGAATTTCGGGCTAAACTGACACAGTGAACCTGCAGATTGAGGAAAATCTGTTCTGCTGCTGCATTCTCTACCTGCCATCCAGTCCTTCACTTTTTTTTAGTCATGAGGAACTGCGGGCTGCCATATGTTGAAGATCTCATCAAGTTAGCATTATTACATTTATGGATTTTAATATGGAGTAACCCTCAAGTGGCACTGAATAAAGATGTTATTGTTGAATGCCTAAATTGTTCTAATGGGCCCAAAATACCGTGGCTGTCTTATGTTAAGTCAGTCTTGATAGATTTATATGATCCCTCTTTATTCACTAATCCCTTTTCTATATGTAAATCTGATAATTCCTGGGGGGTAAAGGAATTTTTTACGTATAAAATGAGAATATCCAGAGAACATTCGGAACCTAAAAATCCTGCCAGAAGAAATTACGCTATAATTCAGACCACAGTGAAAATTGAGCTGTATATTGTAATGGACATGCGCACATGGGAGGGATGTTTTTGACTAGATTCAAGCTTGGCACTGTGAGAAGTTTGTTAGCTTTTTGCATGGGACCACAAAATACTGATTAAGTTTGTGTCAGCCTTCGTGACGAAACGTCTGAACAGACACTGCTGCATTTTTATGTTTTCTTGTAAATATTATTTGCTTTATTCTAAAAGTTTTTATTCCCAGTGCTCTATACCTATTATCCTTCTTATAGATGTTGTTGAGTGTCGATGTTTGTTCCGCTGTAGGATCCTTTTTAAAATCAACTGTGCATCATCATAATTCTGTTATGGTTTATTATTCTTAATCATTGTAGTTTTCTTATATTTTTAATTACTGTAACTTTTTATGTTGTTTTTAGCTTTATGATTATATTGCTATATTCAAATAAAGTTATTTTTTATTTTCAGTTCCAATTAACTGGGTTGGGTGAAAGTGACCCACTAACTTGGGACCAAACTTTGACTGTATCCCCGGAATTGATGGCTAATCTGTGGATAGGCAAGCCTTTCCCAATCTTGTATTCAGGACAAGTGGAGAGATCTTTACCAGCAAAACATTTATATCTTTTCTTATCTATTTGTAGATGTTGCAGAACAGCCCTTGGTACCCTACTTATCTCTTGTAGGAAAGCATGCACTCACAGAACTGTAGAAACACAACCTCTGATGGCCAAATGTAAGGATGAAAGCCGATGGAACAAAATAATTGAGAATATCCTAGTGATGTCTGCAGTGTTTTTTGATGAGACTTCAGCTATTGTATCCACTGTGTCCATTGTTCTGCATGATTCATTAGAATGCATCTTAAATGCTGCTCCAAGGTCTACTTCAACCTCTCAGTGTGCCCATCAGTCTGAGGATGATAGGTTGTTGTCATATAATGAACTAACTCCAAGTCTTGGGATAAGGCCTTCCATAACTTAGCCATAACCTGAGACCCGGTATTGGTTAATATAGCAAAATGTAATCCACACAGACTTACTTTTTCCTTTAGAAACATTATGGTCAAAGCAGGAGTAGTAGGCATCTTGTCAAGGAAATGACCAGTCTTACTAAAATAGTCAACTAACACCAGAAGCACTGCCCGCCCTTCTAGTGGAGGCAAATCTGTGTCAAAATGCATGGAAATTTAAGACCAAGGTGTTGAGAGGAAGAAAGAGGTTTCAACAGTTCCCTAGTTTCATTTAGAAAGATTTGATCAGTACATAAATTAACGACTGTTTAACATAGTCGTTTGTGTACTTTCTTAAAGAAGACCACCAAAATGATGAGCAACTAGCCTTCTAGTCTTTCTTATTCCCAGATGCCCTGCTATAGGGGAATCATGTTCTCTTTCAAAAAGCCTTTGTTTTTCTTTGATGATTCACAGTGGGGGCCAAGGAGAAACTCGCTTAACCTTTCCCAAATTCAAACATATTCCTCATTATGAAATACAAAAACTCAGGAATAAAACTGTGGGTACTTCAAAAAGACATTTTTCAAGTTTTGCAAAAAATGTTCTCTCAATCTTCTTACCACCTCTTTCACATGTATACAATGTTCCTCTCGATTTTGTGAAAAGATCAGGATGTCACCCAGATATCTTACGAGGTATGTGTTAAAGATATCTCAGAAAATATCATTTACAAAATGTTGAAAAACACCAGGGATGTTACATAAGCCAAAGGGCATCCCCAGATATTCAAGTGCCAGCAGACTTCCATTCATCTCCTGACCGTATCCTGACCGTGACCATATGAACTGTAGCACCACATATCTTAGTCTTGGAAAAGATATTGGCATATTTGAACTACCTATCAGAAATGCACAGAGCACTGTGGCAATGGATATCTGTTCCTGATTGTGACGGCATTAAGTTCTTTGTAGTCTATGCATGGCCTCAACTAACACCACCCCCAAACCCCCTGTTTGAGAATGAAGAAAATTGGGGTCCCCACAGGTGAGGTGGAATCGTGTATGAACTCCTTCTGTAGAGTTCCTGATAAATATACTGGAAGAATTTCGTCTTCTTGTACGGTGAGTGAATATATCTGCCCATGAGAATCCTTGGTTCCTGTGACCAAATCAATAGGCAATCATAGGACAATGAGGGTGCAGTTGATCTAATTCTATTGTTATATAAAGATCTTAGAAATGCTTATATACCTCTGGCATCCAGGTTTATTTCGCTTCCTTTTGTGCTGTACAGCAAATTAATAGAAGTATATATTCTAATCCCTTCAGTGAAAACAGCTGTTATTGCAACCTTGAGATGAAAAATGGATACTTTGTTCTTGCCAATCAATACAAGGATTATGTTTTTGAAACCAAGGTGCAATGTTGAATGCTGGAGTGCCAATGAGGTCAAATTGAATGATCTCATAATATCTATTTGGCAGAACCATTAAAGATGAGGTTTCCCAGCATACATCTTTAGATATCAGAGGTTTCTCATCTATTTATAAAATGGGTTTTTAATCACTTTTAACACTTCCAATAGAGCATATCTTGCATGGAACCTTTAATTGATAAAACAGCTTGAAGCACCACAGTTGGTGAGAGCCAGTGTGGCAATAAGTTCTTGACTGGTGAGAATCTGTACCTAGAGTGGGAAATGTTCTATACCAAAGTCTTTACCGATGGGATGAACTTTTGAATATTGCAGGGGCTCAAATGGGGTTCACCCTTCACAGTTGAGTCCTGGAGTTTCCCGTCAGATTAGGGCATTTTTTGTTTTTAAAGTGCCCTTTCTTTCCTCAATAAATGCAAACACCTACTTGGTTTCTTCTGTCTTTCTCTTCAAATGATAATACTCTGCAAATGTTTACTAACTGCATGGCTTAGGCGGTGGAACTTAGGTTTTGTTTAATAGTGTCAGCAGAGACTGAGACTGATATCTAGGGGTGTGTGAAATCAACCACAAGCATGCATATATATATCATGAAAAAACAAAAAAAAGAACAATAACACTAGATAATGAATTTAAAGAGTAGAAGACTGAAACACACACTGGGTGAACAAATGGTGGTTAGTTAACTCATCCACCAGATAGCCAGCAAAGGAGAAGGAATTGAAAATAAAGACAAAATGGCCATCACACACAAAAAACACTTGCTGGGTCCACAAAATGGGTGGTCACCACATGATTAGCAAAGAAGGAAGCATAGTGAACAAGACAAAATAGCCACCACACATAGACATAGGCTAAACAAAATGGCCACTACTGCATGGCCAGCAAAGAAAAAACATGGGACTAAAAGACATGGTCACACTATCCTGCAAATCCCTGCAAAGAAAATTATGCAGCATTGCAAGGAAAGGATTGCACACATCCATCTATTACTTGGAGCTGGTTTACCGAGCAAGAACACACACCTGAAGCATGGTCTTGGCATGCGTATACTCAATTATCAAGCTCATAATGCGTATACTCAATTATCGATCTCATTCAAAAAGCAAGTAAGGAATCGACTGGTTCACTCACACAGACTTGTTTATTGAGCTAATGAAATTTGCTTCTAGCATGATTTCCTTAAAAAAAAAAGCATCCTGGATGCCATCCAGAGAATGTCCAGAAATAAGCCCAAAAAAGATAGCAATGCTATAAATGTTTCTACTGTCTGGAGAGCAAACCTCCTTTGCCTACACTTCTTCAGCAAGTGGATGCTTTATCTAACGTCAGGATTGCCTGAGCTTGTTCCAAACAAAGTGAATATTGACATAAGGTTTTCAAGCACTTAGGCCTACTAGTTCATAAAGATCTGTCCCAGGACACATTAATTACATTACTGTGCTTTTCAGAACATATAGGAGATTAGTCGAAAAATAAAGGTAAATATTTGTAGCAATGCTAGTTGCTAAGTCAATGATTCTTATACATTAGAAGTCTCTCTATCCCCCAGCTTGTGAAGAATGAAAGAAGAAAATGAGTAAGGGTTGTTTTACGGAGAGTGTCTATGCAGGAATGTGTTGGGGAATAAGATAAGTTTAAAACCATTTGGGATTTCTTTGAATCTGTTTAATCAGTATTAAGATCTTTTAAGTAGGGGTATGCAACATTTGTATAATTAGCTTGTGGGTAATTTTACAAAATCTCTGGAAAATTAACCAAAATCATGCATAATAAATTCAACATTTATTAAAATATTTTAGTGTGAAATAAGTCCAGGCATCGATTTTTGACACAAGCACACATTTCGCTGTAAAACAATAATGTCAAAAACACAAGGGGCACTCATGTTCTGGTCATATTGGGGCATATTAGCAAGACCCACGTTAAAATTATCGCCGTTTTAAACGGCGATAATGGGCTTGCTAATATGCGTTATGGAATTCCAATAGAAGCCCAGGTTAGATGTCCTGCACATCTAACCTGGGCTTCTATTGGAATTCTATAACGCATATTAGCAAGCCCATTATCGCCGTTTTAGCGGCAGTTTCCTGCCGCTAAAACGGCGATAATTTTAACGTGGGTCTTGCTAATATGCCCCATTATTTTAACGTGAACGCCATGTAAATACGTTATATGGTGTAATGTTCACGTAACAAGCATAACATGAAATCCTCGAAAATATGCAAATTACTCCAGTGTAATTTAAATTTCACTCAGGCCCAATTTTGTAAGCTATATGTTCTAGATTATTTTTTTTGTCCATCTTGTAGCAAGTCAGAATTTATCTTAAATGATATGTTATGGCTTTTATGATCTTTTAATTGACTTTCAAAAACTGCTCATGAATTGCATGTGTAAAATAATCTTTGATTTTTGTATGTTTATATTTCCTAAATGAAAATGTAGGGGCATATTAGCAAGGGCACTATCGCCGCTTTAGCGGCACTTTTTGCCGCTAAAGCGGCGATATTTATATCGCCCTATCAGCAAACTGTCTCTAACAGCAGTTAGCGACAGTTTGCGGGCATTAGCGCCCGTTTTTTTACCGCTTTGCATGTCAGCGATATTTATCGCTAATGACATGCAAAGTGGGCGTTCCCGACGAACAAACCTGGGAAACACTCGCTAACAGGCCTATCGCCTATTAGCAAGGTGGCCATGGCCCCAGTTAGCGACGTGAAAAGTCGCGCTAACCGGGGTCATCGCCATTTATT
This sequence comes from Calotriton arnoldi, assembly GCA_963921515.1. NCBI lineage: Eukaryota > Metazoa > Chordata > Amphibia > Caudata > Salamandridae > Calotriton > Calotriton arnoldi. Next base: position 599,782 of record CAWUFW010009202.1, read on the forward strand.
TAACACCTGCAATTAGCAGGTGTTAGCCATACCTAACATGGGGGGTGGATTATGCTGATACGACCACAGGGTCGTATCAGCAAGGTGTTCTCTCTTCTCCATGCAACATCGCTGGTTTTTCAGCGATGTTGGCCCATTTCCCCCGCTATCGCTGGAATATTCATCGCCATAGCGCTAATCGTTGCTAATACAGCGTTAGCGTGGCGATATATTCCAGCGATAGCCGGCGATAAAAAAAATCACGCTAAGCAGGGTTAGCGATGATTATCGCCTCTTCTTGCTAATATGCCCCGTAATCTTTCAAAAATAAAAAAGAGTGAAATACATGTTGGCTATATCCTTTACACATACATTTGCACCAATAAAAATATAATTGAACAGAATGCTGGAAATATGTCCTTATATTAAAGTTTTTTTAATAATGTTTATGCTTTTTTATCATAGTACTTTGTGCCCATGTGCTCCAATCTGTAACATGGACCAGTATATAGGCAAAGTTTTTCACTTAAATGCAAGAGTCCACGCCCTCATGGAAATTTGTAATCCCCCTTCAACTTGTGTAGGCAGAAAATGGGCAATTGTGCAATAGGCATTAGAAAAGAGGCGGCAAAAGTAAATGAGCCCCTTATTGTACTATGGAAAATCCACAAAAGACAAGGGGGCATATTAGCAAGACCGGCGATAAAATTATCGCCGTTTTAGCGGCAGGAAACTGCCGCTAAAACGGCGATAATGGGCTTGCTAATATGCGTTATAGAATTCCAATAGAAGCCCAGGTTAGATGTCCTGCACATCTAACCTGGGCTTCTATTGGAATTCTATAACGCATATCAGCAAGCCCGATAAAATTATCGCCGGTCTTGCTAATATGCCCCAAGAATTCTACCTAACGCTGAACTTCTCGGGCACTGCCATTATCCAGTCTATGGATTCCAGAACGGCTATCACTTTTTTTTAATAATATCCACGTCCCTGACTGTCAAACAGACCCAATAAAAAAGTGACATATATTTCTTAAAGAAAAGTAGCTATATTAATCGAGAGGCAAAATGTTACAATTCTATCTTTTCAGTACTGGTAAATTCATCTTGGATACGTAACATTGTAGAAAAAGAAACTCTAAGTGGAAAACCCCGACTATTGATCTACCCACATAAATGCAGGTGTCCAAGACGTATAGGACAATAATCACTGTTGCTTTTGAACTAATGTAAAAAGATAGCACAGGAATTAGAGTGAAAGATCTAAGGTATCGATAAATGGTTGGCCGCCGTGAATTTCAGTCTATTGCTTTTGTTCAACAGAACAAACATACCGCACATTCATACACTTTCCACGTCGCCAATGCCATTTTCCGGGTGAAATGCTCGAAGATGTCCTGAGATAAGTTATTCAAAAGGCAGGTCACTTTATTGGAAAAAGTATAGCAGCAACTCTTCGAAACTCACGTTCACCTTTTTACAAGAAAAATCACACCATTTCTGAGTTATAATTAGTGCATGCTTCGACTAAATAAAAGCGGATAATACTAGCAAGTTTTAAAATATAATAGGAATATGTGATACATTAAAAAAATATTACTATTTACCTGTTTTTCCTTGTCTTGCTGTGGGCAATATAGTATGATAGCTTCAAATCGTCTTCAAAATATTGCACTGAATTATCCAGAATTTGATACAAACGCCCTTCGGGGCATATTAACAACGGTCAGCGATAATTATCGCTGGCCGTGCTTAGCGTGAGGAATCCTATCGCCGGCTATCGCTGGAAATTATCGCCATGCTAGCGCTGTATTAACAACGCTTAGCGCAAAGGCGATAATTTTCTAGCGTGTCCTTGTTAATTCGGCGATAAAATTATCGCCGCTTTTCGTCCGAAAACGGACGCTAAAGCGGCGATAATTCATTAACGCCGCCTTGTTAATATGCCCCTTCATTTTTTAGATTTGAATTTGGAATATACTGTCTGCATCATAGGATGACTTGATGCCAAATGTTGCATCTTTACTTTTTCGTTTTAGAAACAATTCATATCCCATTCACAAAATGTTTTTTTGTCACTAGAACACTTATGGAAGTTTGTAAACTTTGAGGTGAAGGAGATAGGTTGCAGTAAAAATTGAAAATGGTGAATTCATAAAATAAAGCCTGCTCTTCCAGTTTCTCTCAATTATTGGTACGCCTGCTAAATTTAATTGCGGGTATACCTTAAGTTTGGCCACGGCAGAGTTACTCTGTCTGCGAATGGCCAATCTTCTCCGACAGCCCCAGGGAGAAATGGCTACAAGTTTGCCCAGTATAGTGTCTGTCTGTGAAGAGCATTGCCCGGTTACTCACCGGTAATATTCATTACTCCGAGTCCTGGTCTTCCCGTCCCATTCCTTACAAGTGAGCAGCTAGTCTGCTCCACAGAAACCTATTACCTAGCGAGCTTTTCGCACTTCCCCCAACATGGCGCCACCATCAGGTGACAATAAAGGGGAAGTGCGTCAGAGAAACATCCTGAGAATACCAAAGAAAAAAACCCAGAAAGGAAAACAATCACCCAAACAAAAACCAAAAACAGGGAGGGAGGGAAGGGCTCAGGAATGGGACGGGAAGACCAGGACTCGGAGTAATGAATATTACCGGTGAGTAACCGGGCATTACCTCCTCGTCCAGTCTTCCCGTCCCATTCCTTACAAGTGAGCCTATACCCAAGCACACGGTGATTGTAATAAAACAGACCAGAAAATGCAAGAAAACAGGTCCATTTAATCAACAGAAAGCAGTACAAATCATAAACCATGTACAGCAGACAAAACATGTGAGCCAAAGGCAGCCGAGGCCGCCATCCCCAACTGAAGACGATAATGGGAAACAAACGTATGGGGAGAAGCCCATGTGGCAGCATTACAAATGTCTCTCAAGGAGGCCCCCTTGAACATGGCCCAGGAGGAGGAGACGCCCCTGGTCGATCTACCCTGAACAGAAGAGGGGAGAGGACAGCGGGCGGAATCGTAGGCCGAAACCACAGCACCCTTCACCCAACGAGTCAAAGTGGACAAGGAAGGACGAAGACCCCGCCCAGAGAGGCCGTAGGTGACAAATAAGGAATCAACCTTACGGAAACCAGAGGACCGATCCAAGTAGATGCGGAGAGCCCTCAGCACATCCAAAGAATGGAGGACCAACTCCTCCGGAGAGGCAGGATCCGGAAAAAAAACAGGGAGAACAATATCCTCCTGACAGTGGAAAGATGACAACACTTTGGGCAGAAAAAACTGACTGGGACGGAGAATTACCTTGTCAGCGCAAAAACGCAAAAAGGGGGGCGAAGCCATCAAAGCCCCAATCTCACCAACCCTCCGCCCAGAAGTAATGGCCACCAGGAACAGAACCTTAGCTGAAAGGAACTTAAGGTCCACCGAGACCAAAGGCTCGAAAGGTGGACCCGTCAAGGCCTGGAGAACCAGGGGAAGATCCCAGGCCGGTACAGGAGAGCGAGAGACAGGACGCTGAAGCAAAAAGCTCCGCAAAGGCGAGCCACCAACGGGGAGACAGAGGACACAGAGGAACCCCGGAAGGCAAGAATGGCAGCCCACTGCGCACGTAGGGAAGAGACAGCGAGCCCCAAGACGAACCCATCCCGCAAGAAGTCCAACACCCTCACAGCCTCACAGGAGGAAGAAGAGAGACCCTTCCCAAGGCACCAGGAGGAGAAGTTCTTCCAATGACGGTCATAGGACTTCAAGGTGGAAGGGCGCCGAGACAACTGGAGGCACTGGGCAACCTCAACCGAGCAACCCTGACCCAACAAACTCAACCTCTCAAGTGCCAAACCCCCAGCCGGAGGCGGCGCAGGGAGGCAACCCTGAGAAGAGGAGCCCGTAGAGGGGAGGGACACAGGGGAAACCTCCAATGGGGGCACACAGACAAGGTCAGAAGCAGGGGAAACCAAGACTGACGGGACCACTCCGGCACAACCAGAAGAACTTCCGCCCGGTCCAACCGTATCTTCCTGAGGACCCGAGGAATCAAAGCAAACGGAGGGAAGGCAAACAGGAGCCCCAGTGACCACGGAATGGAGAAAGCGTCTATCGCCCACGCCAACCGGGAGGGAACGAGGCTGCAAAACCGAGGAAGGAGGGCAGAATCCTCCGAGGCAAAAAGATCCAGCCAAGGAAGGCGGAACCGGAGGACAATCAGATCGAACAGATCCGGGGACAGACACATAGTCACCGAGGAGGGGAACACCCTGCTCAAAGAGTCCGCAGGCCCATTCTCCTTCCCCGGAAGATAGACAAGAATCAGAGACAAGAGATTCTGCTCGGCCCAAAGCCCGATCATCCTGGAGAGGAGAAACAGAGACCGACACATGCCCCCCTGACGATTGACATAAGCCCGAACAACCTGGTTGTCGGTCTGCACCGAGACAGCATGGCCCAGAAGGAGAGGAGCAAACCACCGAAGAGCCAACCAAACCGCTCGCAACTCCTTCCAGTTCGAGGACTGGAGAGACTCGAAATGGGACCACCGACCCTGAGCCTTGGAGGCACCCATCACAGCACCCCAACCCACGGCACTGGCATCCGTGGACAACACAACCACATCCCGAGGAGGAAGAAGATCGAACCCCTGGGAAAGAGACAGAGGGGACAACCACCACTGGAGATCCACCCGAATCCCAGGAGAGACGGGAATCAGGGCCTCGTAGTCCAGGGAGGCAGGATCCCAGTGCGACAGGACATGATGCAAGAGGGGATACAAATGCAGCCGGGCCCAAGGGAGGAGATGCAAAGTGGACGCCATCTCTCCCTGACTTCTCAGCCAGAGACGGGCAGACACCTGGGATTGGGACAGAACCCAAGAAAGGTGACGAAACAAAGTCAACTGGCGCTCCTGGGAGAGGAACACCATCCCGAGATCCATGCGGAAGAGAGCCCCCAGGAACTTCAGGGTCTGGGAGGGCACCAGGGAAGACTTCCGGTGATTGATGAGGAACCCAAAGGACCCCAGCAGATGACACACCTGATCCACATCCGATAGAGCCTGAGAAAAAGAAGGAGAAACAATCAACCAATCGTCCAGATAGGGAAAAACCAGCAGACCCCTGGAATGAAGAATACCCACCAGAGGGGCCAAGAGCTTCGTGAAAACCCTTGGCGCCGACGAAAGGCCGAAGGGAAGCACCCGGAATTGGAAGTGCCGGAAACCCACAGCAAACCGGAGAAACCTCTGATCCGCAGGATGGATCGGGACGTGCAGATAAGCATCCATCAGATCCAGGGATGCCAGGAAGCCCCCAGGAAGCAATAGATGCAGGATGGACAACAAAGTCACCATCTTGAATGTACGACGAGGGATGAAGCGATTGACTCTTTTCAGATTCAAAACAGGGCGCAAATCTGAAGTATCCTTCTTGGAGACCAGAAAGAGGATGGAATAACAACCCTCGCCCCTTTCCAAAGGAGGAACCTCCACGATAGCCGCCTTCTCCAACAGAAGGCGCACACCTTCCAGCAAGGCCTCCCGTCGCAGAGGAAGTCGGGGTAGGGGAGTCACAAGGAAGACTGGAGGGGGAGGAGAGGAGAACTCGATCCGATAACCCTCCGACACTGTCTGAACCGCCCAGGCATCCGGAACCGTCAACCACTGTTGCAGGAAAGGCAGACAGTCATTGCGAAGAGGAAGAAGCGGCGGCAGCAACACTGGCAGGGGTCCGGGGCTTGGCACCTCCAGGGGCCCCCCGGCCACGACCCCTGCAACGAAAGGGCTGCGAAGCACCCCGGGCAGAAGGCCCAAAGGCACGCCGGTATCCAAAACCGCGCCCCCGAGAAGGAGGGCGGACCGGAGCCACAAGCTTGCGGTTCTCCGCCGACTGTTTTACCATCTCTTCAAGTTGAGGCCCGAACACCCTGGAACCCACAAATGGCAACTTAAGCAGGACCGACTTCTGAGAAGACTCAGCCTTCCAGGAACGCATCCAGATATGACGCCTCGCAGCAATTGAAGCACCAGAAGCAGCAGCAGCGGCACTCAAATTGTCAAAGGAAATATCTGACAAATAACGCACCTGCAACTCCATGAGGGACAAGAGAGAGGAGGCATCCTCCCCATCCTGCAAAAGGAGAGACAGTGCCTGAAAATCCTTGAGGAGGGACTGGACCATGTAATTAGAATAGGCAGTTGCCCTGACAGAAAAATTGGAAGCAGCATAGGAACGCTTCACCGCCCCCTCAACACGCTTATCCACTGCGTCCACAGGAAAGGCGTCATCCGACAGAACCAAACCCTGAGAGGAAAGACCAGCCATCAAATTGTCAACCTTGACAGCCTGTGGAAATTCAGCAGCAAAACCCTCCAAAGGATAACGCTTAGACAGAAAGCGAGGGAAGGCAGATTTATCCACCTCCTTCCACTCATGATCCAGCACCTTGCGCACGGCACCATGCAAGGGGAAGGACTCAGGGGTCGGCTGGTGATATTGCGTAAAGAAGTCATCCTCCAGGACATCGGACACAGGAGGAGTGAACCCCAAATTATCCCGCACATGGGCGAACAAGTCAGAGAGCTCCGCACCCTGAACAAATCGACCCCGGACACATTCTTCATCATCAGGACCCATCTCGCCATCAGGAGCGTCCAGTGGATCTACAGACCCACGAGGCACCTTGGCAGGAGGGCCAGCAGCCTCTCGAGCCCGGAAGGCAGCAGCCACCGCCTCATCAATCAACAGGCGCAGAGCATCAAGAGGAGGAGTGGATGAAGAGGCACCCGAGTCCATGACAGCAACTCTGGGATCGGCAACGTGAAACACAGCAAAAACGCCACCAGAACAGGCACCCTCAGAGGACGGGTGCATGAGGAAAAGGACCCTATTTAAACAAACAAAGTCCCGAGGTCCAGAGCTCACGCGGGACCAGGAAAAGGGGCAGGCGCTTTAAAAAAGCAGCCGGCCCGCCAAAATTCGCCCCAGTCATCGTAACAACAACGCGGACCACTCCCGCCGCATGAAAACACCGCCGCAACCCCGCCCGCTAACGCAGGGCGTAGCGGGACCGGCAGGAAGGAACACGGCCGCTAAGGCAGGCCGCGGAGATATCCCCCATCAGGTGAGTACCCCAGGCACAAACGGCCGCTAGAGCGGACCTCGTACCAAGGCAACAGCAAGCAGCACAAGCGGAGGGTCCAGGGCACAAATAGAAAAACAAGAAGGTGGCCGCTAAAGCAGGCCGACCAAACAGAAAAAAAAAATAAGGGAAAACTTACCCCACAGCTCCGCTAGGCACACGAAGGAACTGCGAATGCAGAAAAAAAAGAACAGGATGTTTCTCTGACGCACTTCCCCCTTTATTGTCACCTGATGGTGGCGCCATGTTGGGGGAAGTGCGAAAAGCTCGCTAGGTAATAGGTTTCTGTGGAGCAGACTAGCTGCTCACTTGTAAGGAATGGGACGGGAAGACTGGACGAGGAGGTAATGAGGTGTGAGATATGTTCTACTTGTATCTTGTCTCTTGCATCGGTAAATGCTCTCCAAGGCTCTTCCGTACCACCTCATGGACAGACAAAAGGCAGAGGAAGGGCCTCATCTGTTTGGGAAAACAACTGCGATTTGGGATTGGACTGTACTTGACCCTGTGGGAGTCCTGGCTTCACTGCCCTGTGGAAGTTCTAGCTTTACTGCTCTGGAAGAGATCGCAAGCCACTTTTCCAGAAACTTCAAGAAAATCTGACTTTTTTCTCTTGCAAAATTCTGAAGCAGAGGATTCTAAAACCTAGAAATGAAATAAACAATATATCATACATATTATACAACGTTGTAACAGGTATTCTGAAAGGTTGCTTCTTTGAGCACTACTAATAAACTTTTGAATTACTGAATTACAGAATTTATGATTACTGCGATACTGATTACTGTTACTTCTGAATACTTTATCAGGTGCTTATGGTTTCCAGTCTTGTAAATTCCATAAAGCTCATAGGCTCTGTTTGAAAAGCCTACAAGGCTGAAGAGTTCTGTTATTGTTGATTTTGTTGAATCTAATATATCTGCTGGAAGCAATGATATGACCAACAATATTAAGACCATATTGAAAGATATGACCCTATGAAAAAAATGAAAACATCCAATACATGGAAAAGACAATGTAGCAAAATGTATATATTTAAAAGCAGAGCTGTAAGACTCATTATCATTTATTCACATCATCAGAGCCAGGAAGCTCGCAGGAAGATACTAATACAGTGCCTCAGTCAAAAAATATCAATATCAATTTACTAGTTTCCTGTGATTTTGATCTATATTAAACAGCTGTAAACTGTATAAGATTTAACAACACATGTTTCATAAACTTGTCAATAGTTTCTCCTTTGCTCAGGGCAAATTAATGTATTATATGAGTTAGCATAACAATCACACTTCTAATATGATTTAGCTAGATAAAATTTGAATGCAAATTAATTAGGGCAAGCAAACATACATGACAAAGAAAAAAATATATTAAGAATGGGTAAATGTAAGAAATTGGGTTACTGGTTGATTGGGGTGAAATCCTTCTCAAGCAGCATTCACAATTCCATTATGGGATGAAGTCAAAAGCAACCCCAAATTAACCGGTGCTGAACCCTCTGGGAGTTTGGCACAAACGCAGACAGGCTTAACTTAGAGGCAATGTGTAGAATATCTATGCAGTACTTCAAACAGTAATAAAGTGAGGCACAGCACAATAAAACTCACACACCAATTTAGAAAATAGACTAATATTTATCAAATAATTTTAGACCAAAACAACAAAAGTTCGATCAGTAGAACCGAAGAGATGGAATTTTAAATTTTTAGGGGAAAATATAGCCAAAAAGCACAAAGCGCCAACTGTGGTTCTCTGGTCGTGCCAGACCAGGAAAAGGTCACAAGTTCAGGTCAATCGCAATGGAGCGTGGTCCAACTATAGGATCCCAGTTCGGCCTGCTGAACAAGAGTACCTTAAATCTTGGTTATGGAGCATTGCAAAGTCCTGCGTTTAGGATGTGTCATGCAGCTGTGATTCCTAGGAGCTGCAATGCATGATCCTGCGTCATGGCCAAGGAAGCCATCGACGAGGGGCTTGCAATGCGTATGCCTGCGTCGAGGAAGCGTCAAGCAGCAGCAGTTCCTGGAAGGCTGCGATGCGAAGTCCTGCGCTGGAGACGAACCACATAGTGGTATACCTGCTCCCAATTGAAAGTTATCATTTATTATATGTAATAAAGTAACCAAATATTATCCTGTTGGAGAGGGAGGCTTTGCAGTAGTGAAAAACCAATTTAGGAGTTTTTCACTACCATGACATGTAAAACTTAAAAGTACATGTCCAACTTCTTAAATACACAGCACCCTGCCTTCAGGGTTGTCCAGGGCCCACCCAAGCGGTGAAGTGTATGGGTTAGAAAGGAAGGGTTAGGCCTGACAAAATGTTTATTTTGCCAGGTCGAAATGGCAGTATACAAACTGCACAAACAGGCTGCAACAGCAGGTCTGAGGCATATTTCAAGGGCTACATAAATGGGTGGCACAATCAGTGCTGTAGGCCAACTAGTAGCATTTAATTTACAGGCCCTTGGTACATGTAGTACCACTTTACTAGGGACATATTAGTAAAAGAAATGTGCAAATTGGGTGCAAGCCAATTTTACCAGGTTTAAAGTAAAGAGCACACGCACTTCGGCACTGGTTTGCAGTGGTAAAGTGCAAAGAGTCCTTAAGTCAGTAAAAACGAAGTCAGCAAAACAGAAAGTTGGAAGGCAAAAAGTTGGAGGAAAACCACGTCAAGGATATCAAGTTCAACAGTGAACATTTAAACAGTCCAAACCCTTACAATCAACCAGCCCCATGCCTGGCCACCACTTACAAGCAGCCAACACCATACCACATACGGCGTTCCTACATGTGCAGCGTGCAGTTGGTCCCGGGGTCCTGGTCGCACTTAGGCTGAACTTTCTCAAAGAGTCACAATAGCAAAATATAAAAAGTGGGCTACTGGCTTTATAAGGAGGTAAGCATATCAATATATTTGAAGCAGATCTATCATCTTTTTCCAAAAATCACCAATATTTTAAACTAATGTATATTTCAGTAATTTACACAATGTAATATTTAATAATAGTGATTATTATAAACATGTTTCATAAATGTTTAATAAAAAACATGTCTGTGAGTCTTTCTTTTAACGTAGTGTTTATAATTGCTTATAATATAATTATTATAAATTCTGAGTTTTTCTTTTACATTTTTTCAGCCATCAAAATGCAATCATAAAAACAACTACAAGAGGATCTTGCAGCAGAAGAGTATAATAGCTGCAGCTAGGAGTGCTTTAAAAAAATATGGAAAGCTCTACGGGGGTCATGGTTTTAATGACCCATGAGACCTACTGTTTTGTTTTTGGTAATGTTTCTGGGGGGCTGCAGCCCTCCCTGAATCTCCCCACAACATTTAAAAAGGCCTGGTGGTTTCCCTCTCTCTTCAAGGGGCACCATCAAGCTACAAAAATGTATAAACAAAAAACCCTTTTAGGGCATTATGGGGCGCTCCTCGAAAGAGCAATTAATAATAAATGAGTGGCTCCCGCTGCTCATTTATTATTCCTTTTGTTGTCCTGGTGCACACCAGGGACACCATTTTTTAAAATAATCTTTGGGGAGGTTGTGCGTGACCTCCCACCCTGAGCCTGTAAGGCCCTGGGGACACAACACCCTAGGGCCTTCCCATGTATTACGGTAAGGGAGTGTCTTTTTATGCAAAGGGGGCACACATACCCCCCTCCCCAAGCCAATAGCTTCCCCGGGACCTTAGGTCGGTGTCCCGGTGCCCCCCCCCGGGTACCTATAAAACAATATGTGGCAGGACACATGGGAGCCCAATGGCTCCTGCGGCCCCACCGACTCCCTTCATGTACCCATTCTGGGTGCATCAGGAGCTGGCATTGCTCCCGCTGTCAGGAGTGGGTGTATTTGCATGCTTCCACCTGATTGAAGCATTTTTAATTCACATGCTGGGTGGGAACAGACATCTCCTTGGGGGCCATAAATGGCTTGGGGAGGAGGGCTGCATTCCCCGCCCTACTTTTACTTTAAAGTCTGCAGGGTATGGGGCTCCCCGTCTGTAATAGCCTCAGTGAGGGGGTACTCATGCACACACCCCTGCCTGATAAACAATATATGTTGACCCCCAGCGCTAGCCAAAATGGCAGACACGATTTTTTTTTTTTCCGTTGATCCCATGGATTACCATGGGACAGTGGCAAAAAAAACCTTTTTTAGTTTTGCCCCACATCCCCCACAAGGGCTAGGTGACAGCATGCCAATAGACTGCCCCCTTATATTCTTTTTTTTTTCAGGATAGAGGACTAAGTCTCCATATCATCATCATCAAAAAGCTTTATTCAATTAGTTTTAAAACTATCACGACAGCACATAAAACAAATATATAATTATTAAACATAAATTGTTTATAGGAAAATACAATCTGATCTCTTACACAGCAACAAAATATAAAGCAATAAAAAAGAAATTCAACTGGTTTCATTTGTATATTGCAGATTTCCAAAAACTCCCCACAGGGAGACAAACAAGTTGATAGGACAACATGCGCAAAAAATGCAAAACCAGTTTATACTGGTAAAATCCATATGATTTAAGAACAGATTTTAAAAGTTTCTTGGTGATGAGTTCATATTTACAAACAAAGACAAAGTGGACATAAGTTTGAACTGAAACCTCATCAAAAGGGCAGATAAGGACTCACACAGCATCATATTGACCAAGAAGGAAATATAGCTGGGATCTTATAGCCCCCAGCCAAAATTTTGACAAAAGCATTCTTTCCCACAGGTTCTCAAATGAAGTCAAATATGGTTCAAGTTTGTTGGTTGTTTGGACATTAGCATAATCCAGCATCAGTGGTTTCCTCATTTCCTCCTTTTCCCTGGACACGTTACAAAATGACATGCATAATTTTTGTCCTAATGATATCTGCTTTCACTAGCAAATGAGGGGTTGCAAACAGATCAGACATACCTATGGCTGTGGTTGTAGACTCAATATACTTGGGCCATGGAATCATGTGGCCCATATTATGCCACACAGTCAAAAATAATGGCTTGATTAACGGTAACATATTTGTTATCCCAAATCGAAACCCAGAGCACCAACTGCACAAATTTAAATTAATATACAACTAATTTGCTATGCACAATTCCTTGTACAAGAAAAAATGAAGCATAGATAGTGGGAGCCCAAGTAATCCCCTACAAAAGGATATGGACTACGTCTTTAAAAGTGACGTTCCTGTGGTGATAGGGGCTTGTGAGTATGCCCCTTAGGGCCTAGTGGGGCTACCAAAAAGGCAGGTCTCCAGCTTCTTGTTGAAATAAATAAGTGAATGTGGAGTGACTGTTCATGCCATGCTTTAAGAGCAATGTGGGAGAAGGCTTGACCCCCAGATCTGGTTTCCCATATGCGTGGGATTTGTGCAAGTAGGAGTCCAGATGAGCAGATGTTTCTTGAAGGTTTGTGAAATCAGATGCGAATGTTGAGGTATGCTGTGTTGGTGTTATTTGGTGCCTTGAAAGTGTGGCTGAGGAGTCTGCATTGAGCTCATTTGTGAATAGGAAACCAGTGGAGTTCCTTCAAGTGTAGTGTGATATGAGTGCAGCATGGAAGTTGAGAGTGATTCTGTCCGCCGAGCTCTGAATGGTCAGCAGCCTTCTGGTGAGCTTTTTTGTTGATCACAGCATAAATGGGGGTTCTTATAATCCAGCTTGCTTTTGACCAGGTCATGTGTGACATTTTCCAGGAGCTGATTGGGAGCAATTTGAAACTCTTCCTCGGCATCTTCAGAGTATGGAAGCATGAGGCAGTGACGGCATTGACTTGGGCGCTCATTTCAAATTTGCTGTCGATGATGATCCTGGAGGTTTTTGGCGTGGGTGGTGGATTTTGGTCCTAGTTCTGTTGGCCACCAGATGGAGTCCCACAATAATGTGCTCTTCCCAATGATTATAATTTTGGTCTTATCACTGTTCAACTTTAGACAGTTAGTCTTCATCCAGTGGGTGATTTCAGTCATGCATGCATTGAACTTGATCCATGTACAGGGCATCTTGTCAACGCATTGTTAGGAAACTTCTACAGCTAATTTTAGAGTGCTGAGACTCCAAATGCTATTTCCGAAATCAGTTTGGAAAAGCATTTAAGAAGAGCATATTTTCTTATCAACTTAAATTTGTGGGGCATTTGCCTGATTTGTGGGTCAAATGTTTTCTCTTTGCAGGTTCCAAAAGACCTGGGTGAAGTGGGGACATCCATCTGGCCAAGGTATCTACTCAATCCTTTCTGCTTCAGGGCTTTTCTTTTTCCTAAACATTGTTATTAACTCAGTTTTCTACAAACCAAAAGTAAAATTAAGGGCATTTCTTAGGTGTCAATGACAATAGGATTGTTTGTGAATACCAAGTGATGTAATGAATTTGTGGATGCACATCAAATTCCAACAAGTTGCCCAATACCCCTCTGCCTCCAGCACCCATATATCAATATCTAACCATAAACACATTGATTGAGTTTCAACTGTTGTAAGACGGATTTTGGTCAGTAAATCATCTAATCCCCTAAATATTTGCATTTTTAACAGAGAGGAAGACTCTTCACCTCTAGCCAATACCTTGGCTTTAGTTATATCTTCCACTCGTCGGGAATGGAATCATTTGGGATGTATTTGTGCCACAGAACAGTAATGGAAAGCAATTAGGCCTGATGCTTCCAAGGTTTTTACCCATTCTGGGGTCGATTCCGATTCGGGCCGGAAATTTCTCCGACCGAGCCGGACCCGGAGAGATTTCCGACCGAATCGGACCCGTGCAGTCCGACCGAACGAGTACGATGCGTCCGTATGTTATCGGACTCGAGTCGGTCGGACTCCCATTGAAGTCAATGGGAGCCGGTCGTACAACGCGTACGCGGGCTCCCATTGACTCAATGGGTGCGAGTCGGACAAGGGCGCCCCCTACAGCGGGTACGCGGCGAAGCGATTCGCGCCGTACACGCACAGGTAGGGGGACCCATGGGTCCCCCTGTGTGCGACTCGCGCGGCTACGCGTACAGGGGGTCCGACACGGACCCCCAAAGTACGGCTCCGACAGCTCTTTCGAGCCGGAGTGCGCGGCTCGGTCGGACTGCTCGCGGCGCGCATCGTACTTACCCGGCCGGGAAACGTCTCCATTGCGCGGTGCGAGTCGAGTCCGAGCGAGTCGGTCGGAGCGGTTCGAGCCGGAAGCGAGTCGGTCGGAGCGGTCGGGACGCCCGGACGAGTCGGTCGGCGATTTCGCATCGTACTCGCTCGGCCGGACCCGCGTACGGTTCGGTCGGGAAACAGGGCTCCGAATCGGATCCGGTAAAGCCGAATCCGATTCGGAGCACTACCGGCCGAGATCAGAATCGGCCCCTCTGTGTCTATTGAGAATTGTGTAGACACATACAGGCCAAAGTTCTTCCAAAAAAGAAAGAACACTCTTCATATTGCCAAACAGAATCAATCTTCATTCTCACTTCATATTTTGTCATTTTTCATCAGCCAAGAATCAGGGCTCTATCTTTAAATCTATTCCCAACTTTCAAAAGAAACTTCTACAATGTACAAATACTTTCATTTTCACCTGCTCACTATTCACCAAATCTTGTCTGGAGCTGCTTTAAACTTCTGTCCTTTCCTGACAACATAATTGTTTTTTCATTATGGTATCCTACCCAAATATGCTTTCATTTTAGGTCAATATAACTAATGTGTGTTGTTAGAAAGAGCCTTTTTTGGATGGCCACTGCATCTAAATATTTACAAGTGGTGCATGAAAGAAATTAATGTTGGCATGTACCAACAGTGACTAGGCCCACAAAGGTATTATCACTGTTAGGGCTGTGGCTGCCCCATGATAAACACTAAAGTTTAGATACAATCATCTCTAAATTTGGATTGGGATAAGCTATATATGCAACTATTTTCATAATTT
Source organism: Calotriton arnoldi (assembly GCA_963921515.1). NCBI lineage: Eukaryota > Metazoa > Chordata > Amphibia > Caudata > Salamandridae > Calotriton > Calotriton arnoldi. The sequence continues at coordinate 614,804 of CAWUFW010009202.1, forward strand.
ATTAGATTTCAATGGATTGGTGAGGTCAGGTTTTTAGAAAATATTTAGGGAAAGTGACATCTAAAAAGTTATAATTTGAGTGCCCGAGCCTCCAGTAGGCGAATTGGCTTTAGCCTGCTGGCAGATTGCCCTGTCAGTGCTTCTCTTTAATGACATGTAAAAACTGCTCCCAGAACTGAACAGTGGCTTAGACCTTTTCACAGGAAGACCCGGGAGTTAGGTATGTGACACATAACAGCTCAGGAAAGGCAACTGGCGAGGGTTCATAAACTTCAATAACTTGAAATGGACCAAGGTGAGGCCTTGCCATTCATAGTTAAGTGTAAAGGTAAGATAAGCCTTTTGTTCTATTGGCCCTATGTAGCCAAATGGGAGAAGTAGCTGGTCCCTGAACAAGCTTGGTGTAGCTGAGGCTACTCATTTCCCTAAACACACACCTGGCTTGCAAAAAGATTCTGTCATGTTGGATTTGACTCAGTAGGGCATTGTGTGATGGTTTGCAGTAAGGCACCTGGGGCCTTTTTTCTCATTAGTTACGCTAATGAAAACTACAAAGCTGCCTCCTTACCGACTGCTCATCAGAATACTCTCATGTCATGCGGAAGGACAGAAGAAACTGATAGAAGAGGAAGGTAAAATCTTTGACCAGGACACACTCACTTGTATCCAACTCATGCTCCATCATAATAAGCCTGAAATCAAGTCAAGGGCCCATAAACCATGAATAATAACTCCTGAATGGTGCTTCACTTGTTCTTGGCCCTTTTGCCTTAAATATTTAAAAATTCATAACTTCGGTTCCCCTTTTGGATTTTTGTTGTTTTTGATGTCATTTTACTCATTAAGGTTTTCTCTATTTTCTAATTTGGCTGTTGGATTTCTATTGTGTGGTGTTTTGGTGTTATAATTGTTATATAACTGTTTTGTTACTGCTAAATACTTTACAAATTTTCCTAAGTTAAATCTGCCTGCTCTTTGCCATAGCTACCAGAGTGCTGAGTCCAGGGTTACAAATGAAATTGTGTTTTACCCTAACAAGTTAGTTGTCTTATTCCACCCCAATTATTAACTCATTTCAATTGTTACCATTTTTATTTTCGATGATTGATATTTATGTCTACTCTTTAGTTGCCACTAATCTTTCATCCTTTGTTTTTTCACAACATGCACCTTGAGAACTTGAAATCTCAACATCTAAATCTGCATGTGTCAGTTGCCACACATAATTGCTCCTAAGTTGGTGAAAATAAATATTGTTGGAGATCTTTATATTACTATACTTTTATGTTTTAAAGAAATTCCATCAGACCTTTTTACAATTACATTCCAACTTCCATCCGCTGGCTTTTCATACAGTTATCTTATTTCATATTGATCTCTTACTATCCTTCCTTTGTACAGTGCTTTTAAAAGAAGAGCCATAATCTGTATAATAGATATGATAATAAATCAATATATTATTTTACAGAGCAACTACAAACAGGGCGAGACCACATTGCCCATAGAAGGCAGTATGTTAAATCAGACATATCAATCAAGAAGTGTGAGTGCAAAAGGGAAACAGCACTGTATATCTGCTGGGTTATTGCTGGGAAGCAGTGTATTGAGATCTCCATGATGGAAGAGGAATCTGAGTGATCTTCACTAAATTGTGAAAATGTGAATGCCAAGAATACATCAGTCAGTGTCACTTATCTCTCAGTACTAATCTCTAGGTTAAGAACCACCCCTTCCATCTCCTGCCTACCTTCCGGCTGTTTACAAAGCAATCATATCTGCCACTCATTTCACCAAAGCAATACTATTTTCAAGTTTGTGTTTGCGTATTTAAGGGTACTTTCACATTGCTGTCTGATTTGCCAGAAACAATAGAGATGGCATACATAACAATATTGGTGGCAAAAGTGTTGCCGCCATTAATGCAGAAGAACAACATGTTTATGAAGAATTAGTACCTAATTGAATTTGATTTATATTTACATGAGATAGTCCTAGCATTTGACCATGGGAAGAGCACAAATTAATAATTGAATAATGAGCTTGTTTTGCTGCCTCACAAGCAGTTGTTTCTCATTGCAGAGGTCATGGCACGACCAGTGGCGGCCGGCATGCCTCGCAGGTGGCTTTCATGCAGGGGGTGGGAGGTCGTGCAATAAAAAAATATATTAAAAAAGAAAATAAACTTACCTTGGCACCGAGCCCTGCGTCTCTGCTCCTGCTCTCCTTGTGGATCTCGAGGCACAGGAAGGAGGCCCCACTGACCAATCACAATGCTCCACTGCAGCGTTGTGATTGGTTTTGAGCATCCTGGTTCAACGCTCAACCAGGGGATGGGGGCCTGTGTTTGCTCCACACACAGGCTTAATGCATCCTGCATGGAGAATGGTGAAAGTGCACATGACTGGTTTGGGCAGCCAAGAGGGCCAAGCAAATAGTCATTGTGCACTTAGGAGTGGGCAAATCTCTCCTCCCCTGCTCTGCTCCAAGAGCAGAGCAGCCCCGCCAACCTCCCCGCCCACAAAGCAGCACAAAGCATAAAATGATAAAAACTAAAAGTTATTATCATTTTATGTTTCTTCTTCCTTGCACTGCTTAAAAGCAGTGGGGCTACGCTCCTCCACCATAGCGGAGGAGCCGCCACTGGCCACGACTACGGGGCCTTCGATTTGTGAATCGGGCCCCAAGTGTTTTTTTTACCTGCCTAGTACTTTAAGGTGTGCCTGACTCTGCAGAGGAGTTCAATCAAAATGAACTCTACAGCTACCTTTAAAACATTTCTGGCTGAATTAAAGGCTTGCAACAAACTAGGACATTGTAAATCAATCTTCTCATACCTGGCTTATTATTTTCACTGTACTCAACTAAGGGACATTTAGTGTGACCAAACGTCTACTTCACTAACAAGTGTGGGAAACTGGAACAAGAACTCTTCCTAGAACAAATAAGCAGGGGGCTGTTGTGTCTTAAGTTATTTACCAAAGAACTCTCTAGGCTCGAAATTATTTTCATTGCCAGGAACTGGGGGAGTTATTCATGATTACCCTATGACTACCACTGCGGGTGAGCATCTGGTGTCACTTGGCCTTCTTTTGAAACTTTGCAAGATTCCGAAAGAACGAGTTATGAAGTACCCACATGGGAAGGGTCAAGTTTGTTGATTTTACAGGTTCTTTTTGAGTGATATGGAAGTGGAAAACCAGTGGTCTTGCATGTGTAACTACCAATGTTGTGAGTCTGAATTTTTTATTCAGCCAGACTTTTTTTGCTTTTCTAAGTATTCATAGCAGAAATCATTTTGCCCAGGTAGAACATTAAAAAATGGCTTGTCATCCAGTATATTGCCTTTGATATATTAATTGCCATCTGGACTATGGTGAATAGAAATGTCTCCATGATGAGTCTCATAGTGTCCACATATTATTTCAATAGAGCTGGTGACAAAATGGAATCCAAGTGATACTTCAGCTCATGCTGACCAGTCTTCTGTTTGTGCAGGTGACCGTGACTAAATTAGTGCCTATTTTGTAGGTAGGACCCATGCAATTCAAGCAAATTGGTTTAACGTTCACTCTTAACTTCCACAAAGTGATCAAGCAGGATACTACGTACTTTGGAAATGTCAGTTTAAATGCTTCAACCCAGGGATAAATGTAATTCATTGCTCAAAAGGTTTTGTTCATCATTGAATGTGAACACTTAGTGGTGATCCATATGTACTATACCATGGACGTATGGTGACAGGGTGAGGTGAAAGGCAGATCATCTTTGTCACATGAATGAATTCTTATGTTTTGCAGGAGTAATGTGTCAACTTTTTAAAGCTGTTCATTCACAATTTCTTTCATATTATTTTCTCTAGCATCTTAAAGACACCAAAGTCCCAAATGTACTAGCTGTACAGAATGTATCGCACTGTTGTGCTAACACAGTCTGACTTGAAACTGGTGGGAGCACTATTTTTGCATTGTGCTTGTAAGAAATTGGGTAGTTGGTCAAAGGGGGTGGAAACCTCTCTCAGGCAACAACTGCAAGTCTTGTCAGGAGTAACCACAAAAGATATTAAATTAAACTGTGGTAGTTTAGCACAAAGCAGTTAGGCTAAATGTGTAAAGTATTTATGCAACACACAAACAGTATTAAAGAGAAAAAACACAACGCAAGAAAAAAAACTACAAATCCAATCAGTAGAACCAGAGATATTCAATTTTTTTTTGTGTGTGAAAATAGCACCTAAAACATAAAGTGCCACTCTTATGTTATCTGGTCGCACTACACCGGGGGAAAGTCACAAGTTCATGCAAGCTACAATAGAGTGGGGGTCAGATACAGAGACCTGGTTAGTCCTGCTGAGAAAGTTACCCTCTAAGTTCAGCTCTAAGAGTTCCAAATGCGATGAAGGAGACTGTGTGTAGGAGGCTAGGCATTGCAGATGGTCATCAATGCAGCACGAAGAGCCTGTCACACGTTACAGATGGTCATTGCTGTAGCTGTGCATTGGTGGTTATCATTGGCTGACGTTGCTGTAGTGTGTTGTGCGGGTTTCACGGTGCTATGGACAGCAGATTTTCCTGGAGCTTTGCATTGGCTGTCATCGCTGGTGGCAGAGTTTCAGCTCGAACATGCACATTCACGAGGAGCCTGAACTTTAGGATATTCACCTTTTCTTCTTTGGAGTGGCTCTCACTGATGCCAGCCAAGTGCCCAAGACTTGGAGGTGTCACCTCTTGAGGAACAGGACTGTGAACCTAGGAGTAACTTTGGGTAGATTGAGATGAAGATAAGCAGGTCCAATATTCCTTCTCAGACTGAAATGCAGCCCTTCAAACAGCAGGGCAATCCTCTGGCAGCAGGGACAGTCCTTCTTCTTAATCTTCCAACGGTCCAGGTGTGTTCTCATGAGTGACACCGGAGATCCAATATTTATACCTGTGCCATCCTTTGTTTGGAGGACTCCCTGTCCTACCCCTACATCTGGTTTTTGAAATGTTTTCCCCTTCCCCTTTCAAGGATCTTAACTGTCAGGTTCCTTGATGTGTGCATGAGGCAAAGTACTTTGAGGTGTGAGTGGGGCTGGAAACAGTCCCTCTACAGTCTTCTGCCAGGATGGCCCATACTGTCAACAGCTAAGCCCTCTTTCTGTTACTTTCTGGAGCCAAGGCACAAACCCCAGCAGCAGAGCCATTCACAGTCTATGACCTAGGATACTGGCAGAAGGCACAGTGGGTTGGGACAAGAAAATTCAAACTTTCTAAAAATAGCATTTTCAGAATTCTAACTTAAAATCTGACTTTGTTTGAGTGTACATATATCAAAATAAGAAAGAGACAAGGAGCCTGATCAAGGTCCAGTACCCATGCTCCTTAAAAAGGTTTGACATGTGTATTAACAAAACTAGGGTACTTGTTCCTATCTAGAAAAGATGAAAGAGGATAGTAAGGAATAGAAAAATGTGAGGGGGGGATCTTCCTTATTAGGAAGTGATGCCCTCACGCACACATATAGGCTTCATCATCGGGCTTTTTGCTCCTTGTGGGGCCGGCGCTGCAATGCTCCACGGACCCCATGAGGGGGCTCTTTGGTGGAGATCTTTATAGTAAAAAAGCTGTGATGGTGCGTGCAGGTGTGTAGAGCTGACAGGTGTGTGTGTGTGCGTGATTTAAAACTACCTAAAAGGTGCCCTGTGACAAGTCTATTGAGGGGTCCATATGGCAGGGTTAAAAAGAGGTAAAATAATGGCAGTCGATGCAAAGTTAAGAAGCGCAACTGTCTGGTGAGTGAAGTATAAACACAAGGTGGTTTATACTTGGTCATGTCGACATGTTTCACCCCCTGGTGGTCTAGACGGATGGCATTTCTTCAGGACCAGACAATGTAGTGTAGATCCTACTCTAAATCTGAAAGGTTGTGGGGGTGTTATAATATATAGCCTATTCTAGTGGATCAGCATAAGGTCATTAAAGTACCTAGGATATGCTTCCCCTTTCATATATCATAATCCATCCTTCAATAATCGGGCTACATGTGCCTTAGGTCTGGGCAGACGACTGTGTAAAAACTGCAGTGAACAGTCTCATACTCATAGTTTTGCTTCGGACCTATCCCTCACCCTGCCTTCATTTGAGTGTAAACAGCATATCTCTACCTGCTCCTAATCTTAAATTAGCAGTTGTTAAATGTAATACGGTAATCCCGTATTAGTCAATAGGAGAGACACGCCTTACAACAGTGAAAAACTACTTCAGGAGATTTTCACTCTAAGTACATGTAAAACTGTGGCAGGAGTTCTGAAGCAGGACCACAACTATGCGTGGGACCATAGAACATCAGTATGAAGGGACTGAGTCACCATACCACCTCAGTATCCATGAGCCCAAGTTTGACTAGCTATAGTGTCTCACATGCCCTCATAACCTTACCAGAGAAACAACTGAATTGGCCCCCCAGAGCAAAACACCCTCGACCCACTCAGGGATCGTGGTAAGAAGACACAACCTTTCGCTCTCTCACTTGTACTCGTTCACAGTAAGATAAAGAGGAGACACAAAGGAAGCTTAGACTATTTATTTCAACTATCTGAAATGCAGTATTTGTGCCACAATTAGAAAACAAATGCATACTAAAAACACTATTAGCATTGTTAATAAACTGTATACTATGAAAAGCCCTGTCATTATATAGGACAGAGTAACCTAAACTTCCCTCCCCTGCTACTGAAGCTAAATGATTATATATCAAAGATCTCTGGGATAAGTGGTGGACCCCATACCTTAGCATACACAGATGGGCATTCTACATCCAGCAGACGCAGTGTTCTTGTCTCAGAACTCTCGTTCCATGTGTTGTTTTTTAGCTCCTGTGCTCATCCATATGACAAGACGCGTGCACATAAACAACAGCTGCATTTTTGTGTTATGTCTAGGTGCTAGGACTGGCCAGTAAGAATAACAAGGGACATTGCTGTTTGACCTTGTCTGTGGTGTTGAGACTAAATCCCAGGAAAAGACTAGAATGCAAAAACATTTGCAGGTTCTGTGTGAAAGTACAACGTGGCACAAAAGCCAGTGTGTTTATATGGTAACGTGAGAAAAAGTAAATGAGGCATCTAACATGATTAGTTAGGCTGACATAGGGAAAACTGCAATGGGCCATGACAAAACTTAAGTACACGTGTCCAACTTTTTAAATACAGTGCAACTTTTTAAATACAGGGCCTACCTTAGGGGTGACTTATAATTATTAAAAAAGAAGGGTTATGCCTGGAAAAAGGTTTATTTTGTTCAGCCAAAATGGCAGTTTAAAACTGCACTGCAGGCTACAGTAGCAGACCTGAGACATGTTCCTGAATTGTTACTTTAGTGGCAGACACAATGATTGCTACAGGCCCATTAGTAGCATTTATTTTACAGGCCTTGGGTACATGTAGTACAATTTACAAGGGACCTGCAAGTAAATTAAATATTGCAATTGGTGTAGACCAATTTTTACATGTTTGAAGGAGAGAGCACAAACACTTTAGCACTGGTTTGCGGTGGTAAAGCGTGCAGGGTCCTAAAGCAAAAACAATGAATACAGCAAACAGAAGGGTTGAAGGGAAAATGTTTGGGGGAATACCACACCATGGATATCAGTTCTAAAAGTGCTGCTTGCAGCATCTTCCTTTGTGATGCCAGGAAATCTCTAATCCCTCACACTGAAAATGGAATTTTGAAAATTACCGTTTGCAGTTTGGCTACACAATGACTATTAATGAGAAAAATATCAGATTTTAATTTTTGGGGAATATTAAGGAGTACTGGGATGTAGGACTACAGGCTTATATCCTACCATTTGCATCCACAATGTGCCTGCTTATGGCACCTTTCCCTTAAAGAGATACAGATAACAATGTGAAAATGATGACACATTGTGAATGTAGCATCTGGAAGTTCAGGCAGCGGATCATTGGTGCACAGTCTGCATCTTTCGTTGCCTACTGCCTGCACAATCTTAGAGCAAGTTCTCACATTTTGACATTCTTCAATCCATGCTTTGTGACTGTAAAATGTTTACAAAGCATTTGTGCATTCATTCTCTTGCTAATAACAAGAGGGAATGCATTCCACATGGTGGTCACCTTTCCCTTGCAAATCAAAAAGTTGTTCAATGCATGCAGTTTGACTCATAGTGTTCATTCCAAATCAAAATGTACTTTTGTGCATTGCAATTTGAGACTTCACATTCGCAAACTCAGTTGCATAGACTTTGCGAATGCAAAGATTTGAGCTGCAGCCATCAGGTTTTTTTCCCTGAGTTCGATCTACTAATTAGATGCAGAGTTAAAGAACTGCATAAGTCATACTTCATTTAAATTTTTGAGGCAGAAGGCCGATTTATTATAAATGTTTCTAAATACAACAATGGAGGCCATAGAAATATCCACTGCTGTCTCTTCATTCATTTTGAGGTCGAGCCTGGGCTGCGCATGCGCTGCTCTGTGAGGCATGCTGTATTCAGGTAGGGACTTGAAGCTCCGCCCACTCTCCGCCACATTTTTCATTGGCTTGTGTCATTGTCCACTGTAAACTGTGGCTGTTCATTGGTCAATAGGCTTAGTAGTCCTTCCTTAGTACCGCCTTGTCTTATTTTGTAACCTCCCATGGCGTCACCCCCTGTTATGTGTGTTGTTACTCTGTAGCCTCTGAGCACTATTTTCTCAAATAGCTTTGTCCTGCCTGCTGTAGCAGGCAGGGCACGCTCTCTCCTAACGTTTTTTAAAAAAATGTATAGCACGGGCGCTGAATGCATTTGCAATTTAAAAGGCCTTTTATTTATCTGTTTTAAAAACAACACATAAATAAAAGGCATCATCATTTACAATGCCAATAGCTCAAACTCTTATAAATGCGAGACCTATTGCATTGGAAATGATTGTTACAATATGATGGCATTGCAACCTGTATCTCTTAAAGGGACAGGGATGAATGAAATGAAATGAAATGAAAGAAGTTTTTATAAAGCGCATGGCTACCCGGAAGCATCCCAGCGCTGCGGAGGTGGCCAGAGGGCAGATGGGTTTACGGGAATACACGGGATCACACAATAAAGGGACAGGTATCACACGGTCAGCATAAATTGCACAATAAGAAAGTGCGACCATGCTACAATCCTTGGGAGACCCATCCAGTCCACAAAATGCCTTCAGTTTTGATTTGAACCATGGTGGCTGTCTCTCACGGGCAGCTAACATATGGCGAATGGTTAATGACTGCCTTGATAAGTCTGAACACATTCAGGAGAAAATTTATGAAACAGTGACTCAATGCAGCGCAGCAAGTCACCTCACTGTGCTGCACTGCGTCATTGGGAAAGGGCAGGAATGCACCATGTTTAAGGCATATCTTTTTGGCGCATGTGTCAAAAACCATAGGAGTTGCATGGGAACACCCATGCAACGCCTTCCCAGGGCAGTGTAAGGCAACACAGCGATTTGCACTGTGTTGTGTTACTTCAGATTTTTGGAGCCACTCAAAAACATGCAAAGTGGATTTGCTTGGCTTAAAAAATCTGACTTTCGAGGTTTGTGTCACCCATGTACCACGTAGTGTGGTGCAAACATGATCAACCCTCTCATAAATATGCCCCACAGTATTTTGCAAATGCAAGAACCATCACAAATAACAATTACACTCCCTTGCAAGTTTGAAGGGTCCACAGTCTTACAAATCACTAGGATTTGCAATGTTGATGTTTCAATTCAGAATTATATTTGGCAAATATTATGTAATTTGTTTTTACAATTTTGAAGTTTCAACAGTACCATCTTAGTTCACACAAAGGGGAATTTTACAAAAAAAGTCACACAGCACAGAAAATCACCTTGCTACGCTGTGCTGTGTGACAGGAAAAGGGCAGGAATGAACCGTATTTAAAACAATGCAATGCTATCCTGTCCTTGTTCCAGCACTTGGCCATTTTGGCTGCCTTGCGCCAACTTAGGCACCCATGCACCATGGCGCAAATGCACCTGCATTGCCAACAGGATTGTTTTTGTGTAGTAAGAGGGAACTTTCTGCACAAAAAAAATCCCAGGAGGCAAATTAGTTTTTCTATGTGTGTTGCAGATTGTAGTACACATAGAAAGAAGAAGTAACAAGGATAAATAAAGATATTTCACCTTGCTATGGCTCCCCTGGGAAGGCGTAAGATTTTGGCTCATTCCCAGGTTTACAAGTTCTTGTAAATCTGGGAATGCGTCATACATGGGAGTTGCGTGGGAACGCCCATGGAACGCCTACTCAGAGCAGAGTAGCGCAACACAGTGATTTGTGCTGCATTGTGCTATTCCAGATGTATGAATCCACTCAGAGCCAAACAGAGTGACTTTGCAAGGCTTCATAAATCTGTCATAGAGGTTTGCATCAAGCATGTACCACGTTGCGTGGTGCAAACGCAACACAAGCATCTTGAAAAATTTACCCCAACGTTTCTAAGGACAGCTGGACAAAATAGCCCGTAAACATTGAAAATGTAAAGGAATTAGTATGAGTAGTTTTTGTTTCGCTTTCATGAAGTGAGGAAGAAATGCATTTCAAATAAACAGAGCAAGTATAGAGAAATAAATACATGAGTCCTGTAATTCCTATTTTTTACTAAAACAAAAAATCTCCCTGTCATGTAATGTTGCTTAGCTTCCATTGTAATAAATGATCTTAAAATATTATTTATGAATTTTAAAGAACTTCTCAGGCACTGACAGATAGTTGACAATTCAATCATCATTGTGAGCAGATCTTACTTAAAAGGAAGCACATCTCTAGTTTGAAGATTGTACTGTGACTGCTAATTACATGATGTTAATCCATTTCAAGGCTTGCTTTGCAAAGGCATAATTATTACTGGTGTTCCTCTACTCAAAGACTCTCGGGAACAAGCTGGTTTTAATTTAAGTCAAATGTGTCAAACATGGTAAAATTACATAGAGTGCAGTAAAATACTTCATGAATTAAATGCTGCAGTACAAAATGGGCATCTTCTATTTCAGGAAACTAGTGTGATCACTAGAAAATACCTGCCAGTGGAATTACATGTTTCTTATAGTATACAGGTGAGGAGAACTCTCAAACCAACATACCATGTGGAACTTTCAACTTTGTATAAGTTGAGGTATGCACTTTATCTAATAAGCAATACTCAGTTGAAGTAAGATGAGCTAGCTTCATGGGTAAGCTGCTGGCTTTAAACCAGGAGAATTGGGCTATCTATTGTGATTGTAAAGTAAATCATTTTATCTAGCTACGTTTTAGTCAGCTATAACGTTGCAATTCCATTTAGGTAGACCAAAAATAAGTCTATATAAAAATACAATGTATGCATCTTGATACTCGGTTAATGAAAAAGTTCAATAATTCTATATTATGATTTCCTAATAATGTCATGATAAATGTAATGAAAGAGAAATCTAATAAACCACGATGTCCCCATATAGTATTGAAGAAGATATCACAGAACTCAAATGCAAGTTCAAAAAGCATAGTCATTCCATAAAGTAAGAATTAACGTAAATGTTTCAAGTGTGTGGTTTAATGCAGGGAGATAAAAGGTTCTGTAATCTTCTGTACATTCATAACTCAATAATTTACGGCATGTTTCATCACACACAAAAAGGAGTCACTCCCCTGCATTCGCAGGCACCGCAACACTGCTGTCCGGTCTGCTGACCCTGAGCTCCTACCGACTCAGAAGGCTTCAGCAACACAGGAGGTGGGTTTCTACAACCGTTGAGATCTGAGCTGCCCTTTCACCAAGTTTGAGGTCAGAATCCCTCGTGGGAGCTGCAATACCCAAACCCCTGTGCACGCGTACATTTGCAAGTGCATATGCTTGTTGGCATTTCCCGAACACGTGCATTGGGCTCTAAGTAGCCCCAACCTCTGGCACCATTTCCTAACAAGAACTCCAGCCTCCTCACACCAAGTGCTCCATGGGCTGCTGTTTGGTGAAATCGCTCAAGGACCTCTTGCGACTCCTGTGCCTCTGGCCTGTGGGTCCATTTAAGGGTCAACTTTGCTTTTCTTGGGCTCCCCTGGTTGCTACAGGCCTGCCTGACTCCCCTTTCTGTGGTGAGTCTCCTGGACCTTGCTGCTCCGAACCGTACACTTCCTTGACCTTCTGCGTGGGTTGCCGTTGCCAAGGCTTGTTGGTGCTCCAGCGGGACACCGACCCCTCAGTACTCGACATCCTTTGTGGGACAGCTTGTATCCAGCTCCTGGTTGTCCTTGGCATCTCCTGGTCCCAGTAGCTGCACAGTCAAGAACTCCATCAACGCACCTGAAGCACCCGACATCGGTGGGCATTCGCCCTCAGAGCCCCTGGTCACTCCTGAGTGACCCAGACTCTGTCCCCTCTGCTTTCAGGTAGTCTTCGACAAGAATCCACCTTTGGATTCCAACAGACTCTCTTCTTCCTTCCAGTAGCGGCTCTTCTTTGAAGTCCTCCATGGGGTTCGACGGCGGTTTCCGACACCACTTCAGACCTATGCACCCGGCTTCCCTGGGATAGGTCATTCGGGTACCTCGGTATTCACGGGTGGGGTGGCTCTCCAACCTCCTAACTTCCACAGGGTTTCTTCGAAGTCCACTGGCAAGGGTCCTTAAACTCTAAAACTTCAACCGTGACTTTCCCATAGAATTGTACGGAGCATGCAGTCGTGTTCCCACACTGCACCCGTCCTCTGTGGGGTCCCTACTTACTCACCTTGGTTGGTTCCTTGGGGTCCCAGCGATTATACTTCCTCTTGACACTGTCTTCACTCGAGTCGTGGTTCTTTTATCATATTTTAGTATATGGTTTGGTCCCCCCTAACTGTGTGTTAGTGCTATTTACTGTCATGTCTGTGCTTAAGTATTGTGTGCTTTGAGATTATCTCTGTGTAGGAGATACTGTGTCGTACTAGAAAGTGTTATATTATTAAATACATATTTTTATAACTACTGTGTGGTTCTCCTTTCATTTAACCAATACAATAAGATTGCATTCTGGTGAAACAAGCTGCTTAACATTCCTTCAAGACTAAGGGGCCGATTCCGATCTCGGCCGGTAGTGCTCCGAATCGGATTCACCGGATCCGATTCGGAGCCCTGTTTCCCGACCGAATCGTACGCGGGTCCGGCCGAGCGAGTACGATGCAAGCACCCGCGAAATCGCCGACCGACTCGAACGCGGCTTCAACACGCTCTGACCGACTCGCATGGACACGACTCGCACCGCGCTATGGAGACGTTTCCCGGCCGGGTAAGTACGATGCGCGCCGCGAGCAGTCCGACCGACTCGCGCCGTCCGGCTCGAAAAAGCTGTCAGAGCCGGACTTTGGGGGTCCGCGTCGGACCCCCCTGTACGCGTAGGCGCGTGAGTCGCACACAGGGGGGACCCATGGGTCCCCCCTACCTGTGCATGTACGCCGCGATGCGCATGGATGCGTACATGCTGTAGTGGGCGCCCTTGTCCGCCTCGCACCCATTGAGTCAATGGGAGCCCGCTTACGCGTTGTACGACAGGCTCCCATTGACTTCAATGGGAGTCCGACCGACTCGAGTCCGATGGCATGCGTGCGCATCGTACTCGTTCGGTCGGACTGCTAGGGTCCGATTCGGTCGGAATACTCTCCGGGTCCGGCTCGGTCGGAGAGATTTCCGGCTGGAATCAGAATCGGCCCCTAAGCCTGAAGGCTGCTCTCCACAGTTACCACTTCAATAGCTTTCTAAGGTTATCTTTGACCTCTTAAATCACCATAAGGGTTGTTTGGACTTGTGCAAGGTGCCCACTTTAATTAGTGGACAGCCTATACCAAGCCTGCATTGTTTTACCAGATAAATCTTTGTATTGATTAACTGAAAAACCACTAGTACTAGGTTCATATAATACTAGCTTAGAATAAGTAAGTTCTACTGAACTTAGGGTTGGGTAAGTCAAGGGTTTAGCACACCCTTTCTCCAACCTCAGAGAGTTTAGTTCCCACTAGGTTAGGTAGGTACAACACCTCACCACACTTAGTATGTCTACTAAAGGAGATGCCAGTGGCTCTCTGCCTTCTAGATACAGTGAGCTTTCATTCCAAGAATTGAAAGCCCTGTGTGCCTCTAGAAGGTTGAAGACAGGGAGAAGTGCCAACACTCAATGCCTCGTAGAGGTGTTACTGTTAGATGACCTAAGGAAGACACCTGGGTCAGATGAACAGGACAGAGTAGGTGAGACAGGGAATGAAGACAGGTCAGGAGGTGACACCTTTTATGACCTAGACTCTAACCCTGACCAGGGAGAAACTGATGGTTCTCACCTGGATAACTCAGATCTGCAAGAGGAGAGTGGAGGAGGCCATTAAGGCCCTCTCTTTACTCCTCCTGGAAAAGTGCAGAGTTTACCAAGGAGATCTAGATCTCCCTCTGCAGAGATTAATCACTCAGGGCAGTCTGTAGGGACCTCTGTCTTGAGCAAGAGGGACCACTCTTATGATAGGGAATACCAGTTTCTTGAACTTGAGAAAGCCAGGCTTAGGCTCAGGCAAGAGCAATTGGCCCTTGGTAAGGAGTCCCTAGAAGTCCAGAGAGCTAGAACAAAGTTGGGACTAGAGTCCCATGGTAGCAGCAACAGTGTCCCTAGAGTTAAGGAACATTCCTTTGATATTAGGAACCTGCGCAAGATTGTCCCTCCCTACCATGCTGGGGATGACATCCACAAATGGATAACTGCTTTAGAGAGGGCCGGTAAAGTTCAGAGGGTCCCTCAAGAGCAGTGGGCAGCTATCTTGTGGCTCTCCTTTGCTGACAAAGGTAGAGATAAGCTCCTCACTGTTAGAGAAGAGGATTCTGACAATTACTCAGTTTTGAAGAGTGCTTTCATTGACGGGGTTTGGCTTAACCACTGAACAGTATAGGATTAAGTTCAGATACACCCAGAAGACACTGAATCAGGACTGGGTAGACTTTGTGGATAGTGCCATTAAGGATCTGGAAGGCTGGTTGCTTGATAGCAAAGTGAATGATTTCAAGGGATTGTACAATTTGATTATGAGGGAGCAAATCATTAATAATTGCCAAAATCAGTTATTGCATCAATACCTGGTTGACTCTGATCTGACTTCTCCCCAAGAATTGGGAAAGAAGGCAGATAAGTGGGTCGGAACCAGGGTGAAGCAGAAAAACCAGAACAATGGTGGTGACCAAAAGAAACAAGATTCTAAAACTCCAGATAAGGGTGGGGACAAGGGTAAAGACCAAAAACAGTCTTCATCAGGGCCCCAAAAACCTGCATCTGGGGGGGAGTCACAATCCAACAAAGGAAAAGGCAAAAAGAAACCTTGGTGTTATCTCTGTAAACAGAAGACACATTGGAAACGAGATGCTGATTGTCTAAAAGCCAAGGAAAATCCTCCTACCACCACTGCCCCTAAGGCAACTGCGCCCCCTAGCACAAGTACAAGTGATAGTACAGGGAACAAGGGATTGGTAGGATTAACCTTGGGCTCTGAGATGGGTTCTGGGCTAGTCAGAACACAAGCTCAGGCTGCACTGGTCTGTGATGGTGCCATGGATATTGCCACACTATTTGTCAGTCCCAGTAATCTGGGCAAATACAGACAACAGCCTTTAATCAATGGTAAGGAGGCCATGGCAGACAGGGACAGAGGTGCAAGTGTCACTATGGTGGCAAAAGATCTTGTGGCCCCTGACCAAATCATACTTGGAGAAATGTACCAAGTGACCAATGCAAACAATGTCAGGACTGACCATTCCTTGGCAGTTGTTTATTTCAGCTGGGGAGGGGTAACTGGCCCCAAGAATGTTGTGGTTAGCTCAGACCTACCAGTAGAATGTTTGTTGGGAAATGATTTGGAGACTTCAGCCTGGGCTGAAGTGCAACTTAGGACTCATGCAGCAATGCTGGGCATCTCTGCAGATGTGTTTGCTGTGACCAGGTCACAGGCCAAACTGACAAACACTGAACAGGCCCTGGATCCTAGAACAATGGACCAAGGGCCTTCCAAGAGAAGGAGCAGAAGGGGTAAGGCTGTGTCTTCCCCCAGAGGATCAGTCTCTTGAGGGAGATGATCTTAGTCCCTGTGAAGGAACTGTCTCAGATGAACTTAAACCTGATCAGGTTGAGTTCTTGGGGACAGGGGGCCCTTCCAGGGCAGACCTGAGTATGGAGCAGCAAACCTGCCCCTCTCTTGAACCCCTCAGACCGCAAGCTGCTGCTGAGGCTGCTGGGAGTGTCAGTGGATCCCACAGGATCTATTGGGATGAGGGACTCCTTTACTCAGAGGGTAGACACCCCAAGCCTGGTGCCACCAGGAGGTTGGTCATACCGCTGAAGTTTAGGGGCTTTCTTACTCACCTTTGCACATGGCATTCCCTTAGCAGGACACCTAGGCCAAAGTAAGACTTGGGACAGGCTTGTCCCTCACTTTCACTGGCCTCACATGTCAGAGGACACAAAGGTGTTTTGTCGCTCCTGTACCACCTGTCAAGCCAGTGGTGAGTCAGGAGGTACCACAAAGGCCCCCCTCATACCACTGCCTGTGGTGGGGGTTCCCTATGAGAGGGTTGGGATTGATATCATTGGTCCCATGAACCCTCCAACAGCCTCTGGACACATTTATATTCTAGTGGTGGTGGACTATGCCACTAGGTATCCAGAAGCAATACCTCTTAGAACCATCACAGCCCCTGTGGTGGCCAGGGCCCTCCTGGGAATCTTTTCCAGAGTAGGGTTCCCTAAGGAGGTCTTAAATGACAGAGGTACCAACGTCATGCCAAGTTATATCACTGCAATGTGAAAGGAGTGTGGAGTGAACTACAAGTTTACCACACCCTATCACCCACAATGCAATGGGTTAGTTGAAAGGTTCAACAAACCCTTAAGGGCATGATCATGGGCCTCCCAGAAAAGCTTAGGTGAAAAAGGGATGTCCTGTTGCCCTGCCTTCTCTTTGCCTACAGAGAGGTCCCACAGAAGGGCGTTGGCTACAGCCCATTTGAACTTCTGTTTGGGCATCCAGTTAGGGGTCCCCTGTGTTTAGTGAAGGAGGGATGGAAGTTACCTCTCAAACCTCCTAAACAAGACAGTGTGGACTATGTACTTGGTCTCCGCTCCAGGATGGCTGAGTACATGAAAAAGGTCAGCAAAAACCTTGAGGCAAGTCAAGAAATACAGAAAGCTTGGCATGACCAAAAGGCTGTTCTGACTGTTTATCAGCCAGGGCAGAAGGTATCGGTGTTGGAGCCTGTGGCCCCAGCAGCTCTCCAAGACAAGTGGAGTGGACCCCATATTATCATTGAGCAGAAAGGTGAGGTCACCTACTTGGTGGACCTTGGCACTCATAGTAGCCCCCACAGGGTGCTCCATGTGAAAAGGCTCAAACCTTTTGTGGACAGGGCTGACATGGGCTTGCTCATGGCAACTGATGAGGGACAGGAAGAAGAGAGTGACCCTTTTCCTGATCTCCTCTCTCAGAACCCTGATGATGGGTCAGTTGATGGTGTAGCCTTGGCAGCCAGCCTCACTGGCCAACAGCAGATTGATTGCAGGAAAGTCCTCAATCAATACAGACACATGCTCTCTCTGACTCCTAGTCAGACCACCTGGTGTACCCAAGAAGTGGACACAGGTGAGAGTCTACCTGTTAAAAATAGGATTTACGGGCAGCCTGACCATGTCAGAGATTGCAGCAGGACTGAGGTCCAAAAGATGCTAGAGTTGGGGGTTATTGAGCCCTCAGATAACCCTTGGGCTAGTCCAGTGGTCTTGGTACCAAAACCTCACACCCAGGGTGGTAAAAGAGAGATTAGGTTTTGTGTTGACTACAGGGGACTCAATGCAGTCACTAGGACTGATGCTCATCCAATTCCAAGGGCAGATGAGCTTATTAATTCTTTGGCCTCAACCAAATTCTTGAGCACATTTGACCTTACTGCTGGCTATTGGCAAATCAGACTAGCTGAGGATGCCAAACCAAAAACAGCATTCTCGACCTCTAGTGGGCATTATCAATTTATTGTAATGCCCTTTGGTTTGAAGAATGCACCTGCCACATTCCAAAGGCTGGTATATAAAGTCCTTACAGGCCTGGAAGCCTATAGTGCAGCATATCTTGATGATATAGCTGTCTTTAGCTCCACCTGGGAGGATCACCTGGTCCACCTGAAGAATGTTGTGGAGGCTTTGCAGAAAGCATGCCTCATTATCAAGGCTACTAAGTGCCAGATAGGGCAGAACAAGGTTGTGTACCTGGGCCACCTTGTGGGTGGGGGCCAGGTTCAACCATTACAGAGCAAAATCCAGACCATATTGGACTGGGTTGCTCCAACTACCCAGACTCAGGTCAGAGCTTTCTTGGGCCTGACTGGGTATTACAGGAGATTTGTAAAAGGATATGGGTCCATAGTGACTCCCTTGAATGATCTTACATCAAAAAGAATGCCCAGAAGGTTCAGTGGACAGTTAGCTGTCAGAAGGCATTTGATGATCTCAAGCAGGCCATGTGCACTGCTCCCATTCTGCAGAGTCCTGACTACTCCAAGCAATTTATTGTCCAAACAGATGCATCTGAGTTGGGGGTAGGGGCTGTGTTGTCACAACTTAATGCAGAGGGTCAGGATCAACCAGTAGCTTTTATCAGCAGAAGGTTGCCCTACAGAGAGAGAGAAACGTTGGTCAGCTATAGAGAGGGAAGCCCTTGCTGTGGTCTGGGCCCTGAAGAGGCTGAGGCCATACCTATTTGGCACTCACTTCATTGTTCAGACAGATCATAAGCCCCTCCTATGGCTAAAACAGATGAAGGGTGAAAACCCCAAACTTTTGAGGTGGTGCATTTCCCTACAGGGGATGGACTATACAGTGGAACATAGACCTGGGCGAAACCATGCCAATGCAGATGGACTCTCCAGATATTTCCACTTAGAAAATGAAGACTCAACTGGGCAAGGTTAGTCTCATCTCCTTATGTTTGGGGGGTTGTGTAGAAAAGTAGGATCTGCTTCTTATAGTTACCCCCACTTTTTACTAAATGTGATACTGTTTTTGACTAGTCTGACTGGGATCCTGCTAATCAGGACCCCAGTCTATCTGCTTTCTCCCTAAACTGTTATGTTATGTACTTAGGTCCACTCCAGATTGGATACTGGGGTACCCTTGTCAGTCCCTAGTATATGGTACCCATATACCCAGGGCATAGGTACCCCAGAGGCCTCCCATGGGCTGAAGCATGTATTATGCCACCCATGAGAGGCCATGCAAATGGAACTACAGGCCTGCCATTGCAGCCTGTGTAAGTTGGTGCATGCACCACTTACTTAAGATATAGGTTTACTATATCTAAGGGTCACTGCACTTAAAACCTAGAAGTCACCCCTATAGCAGGCCTTAACAATCCTGAGGGCAGGGTGCTTGCTTCTAAGTGAGAGGGTGCCACTGCATGAGCAGGGCACCCCTGCAGCCTACGGAGTCCATTCTCCCGGGTTGTCAGTGAGCCAGCCATTTACGACGTATAGAGTGGCATTATGCAACAGCGTGATGACCAACTCTAAAACGGCTGAAACAAGCCCTATTGTGTTTGGTGTCAAACATGTTGGAATCATACCCCCACACTGGTAACCAGTGTGGGAGGTATGATTCCACCCCTCAGAAGCGAGCTTCGATGGGTCCCTGGTGTTCCCGGTACCAGCCTTCTAGTCCCGGGCAGCACAAAATGGTTGCTGCTGACCAGAGACACATTTCTGCCCTCCTGCTGCTGAGCCAAGCTCGAGCACGGAAAGGCAGAACAATAGGCATCCTGTCACAGGGAGGTGTGACCACCTCCCAGACAAGATTTAGGGGCCGATTCCGATTCGGGCAGGAAATCTCTCCGACCGAGCCGGACCCGGAGAGATTTCCGACCGAATCGGACTCTAGCAGCCCGACCGAATGAGTACGATGCGTACGTATGCTATTGGACTCGAGTTGGTCGGACTCCCATTGAAGTCAATGGGAGCCGGTCGTACAACGCGTACGCGGGCTCCCATTGACTCAATGGGTGCGAGGCGAACAAGGGCGCCCCCTACAGCGGGTACGCGTCAAAGCGGGTCGCGCCGTACATGCACAGGTAGGGGGACCCATGGGTCCCCCCTGTGTGCGACTCGCGCGGCTACGCGTACAGGGGGGTCCGACACGGACCCCCAAAGTGCGGCTCCGACTGCTCTTTCGAGCCAGACGGCGCGAGTCGGTCGGTCTGCTCGCGGCGCGCATCGTACTTACCCGGCCGGGGAACGTCTCCATTGCGCGGTGCGAGTCGTGTCCGTGCGAGTCGGTCGGAGCGGTTGGGTCCCGCGAACGAGTCGGTCGGCAATTTCGCGTACGTTCGCATCGTACTCGCTCGCCCGGACGCACGTCCGACTCGGTCGGGAAACAGGGCTCCGAATCGGATCCGGTAATGCCGAGTCCGATTCGGAGCCCTACCGGCCGAGATCGGAATCGGCCCCAAAGTGTATTAGGGCTAAGTGGGTGCGCTTGCCAGTGACCGAAAGTCTGCATGAGGGGTACATTTGGTGTCCCTGTGCATAGTCCAGTTCAAACCAGTCCTGGGAGCCGTTGGCTCCTGCTCAAAGGACAGGGGAGTAACCTCCCCATTGTCCAGACCCTTCCCTGGGAGGGTCGCCTGAATCAGTCCAACCCTCTCCCGTGGGTACTTAAGGGCTTACCTGGCTGTAGGACCCTTGATTCGACGTGGACAAGATTCTGAACCAGAAACGACTGAACTTCGACTGTCTGGACACTCTGGACGTCACTGGAATTCGTTTGGGCCTGACTTCGTCTCCCTCTCAGTCTGAAGCATTGTCTGTGCCTGTGCACCATACAGGATCTGTGCAGGACCTGTGGAGCATCAGGGACAACTGAAGATATCTCCCTTGGAGAGAAGGAGTTACTCCCCTGCATTCGCAGGCACCGCAACACTGCTGTCCGGTCTGCTGACCCTGAGCTCCTACGGACTCCGAAAGCTTCAGCAGCACAGGAGGTAGGTTTCTACGTCCCTCAAGGTCCAAGCTGCCCTCTCACCAAGTTTGAGGTCAGACTCCATCATGGGGGCTGCAATACCCGAACCCCTGTGCACTGCGTACATTTGCAAGTGCATATACTTGTTTGCTTTTTCCGAACAAGTGCATTGGGCTCCAAGTATCCCCAACCTCTGGCACCGTTTCCTAACAAGAACTCTAGCCTACTCACACCGATCGCTCCAAGGGCTGCTGTTTGGTGAAATCGCTCAAGGTCCTCTTGCGACTCCTGTGCCTCTGGCATGTGGGTCCATTTGAGGGTCTACTTTGCTTTTCTTGGGCTTCCCTGGTTGCTACACGCCTGCCCTGACTTCCCTTGCTGTGGTGAGTCTCCTGGACCTTGCTGGTCTGAACCGTACACATCCTTGCTGTTGGCAAGGCTTGTTGGTGCTCCAGCCAGACACCGACCCCTCAGTACTCTGCATCCTTTGTGGGACAGCTCGTATCCGCCTCCTGGTTGTCCTCAACGTCTCCTGGTCCCCGTAGCTGCAGAGTCAAGAACTCCATCAACGCACCTGAAGCACCCGACATCTGTGGGCACTCGTCTACTGAGCCCCTGGTCACTCTGGAGTGACCCAGACTCTGTCCCCTCTGCTTTCAGGTACTCTTCAACAAGAATCCACCTTTGGATTCCAACGGACACTTTTCTTACGTCCAGCAGCGGCTCTTCTTCGAAGTCGTCCATGGGGTTCGATGGCGGTTTCCGACTCCACTTCAGACCTATGCACCCGGCTTCCCTGGAATAGGTAACTCGGGTACCTCGGTATCCACGGGTGGGGTGGCTCTCCAACCTCCTAACTGCCACAGGGTTTCTTCGAAGTCCACTGGGAAGGGTCCTTAAACTCTAAAACTTCAACCGCGACTTTCCCATAGAATTGTACGGAGCGCGCAGTTGTGTTCCCACACTGCACCCATCCTCCGTGGGGTCCCTACTTACTCACCTTGGGTGGTTCCTTGGGGTCCCAGCGATTCTACATCCTCTCAACACTGCCTTGACTCGAGTCGTGATTCTTATACCACTATTTTAGTATATGGTTTAGTCCCCCCCTGGGGCCCACTGTGTATTAGTGCTATATACTGTCATTTCTGTGCTTAAGTATTGTGTGCTTTGTGATTATCTCCTTGTAGGAGATACTGTCTCGTACTAGATAGTGTTATATTAATAAATACTTATTTTTATAACTACTGTGTGGTTCTCTTATCATTTAACCAATACTATAAGGTTGCATTCTGGTAAAACAAGCTGCTTAACATTCCTTCAATACTAAGCCTGAAGGCTGCTCTCCACAGCTACCACTTGGATAGCTTTCTAAGGTTATCTTTGACCTCTTAAATCACCATAAGGGTTGTTTGGACTGGTGCAAGGTGCCCACTTTAATTAGTGGACAGCATATACCAGGCCAACTTCTCACAAACTGGTGAAGAAGAGTACAAATAAAAGAAGTGGAGAGAAAGTCTGAGTATACAAAAATAAAGTGATTCCACCTCAGACTCCATGTTAATACCCTCAATAGCAATTGCCAATAAGTGAAGAGTTTGATTGAGGAGTGAGTATTTACAAAAGAAGAACATTTTGAACTGACCTAGCATGGATAAGCTATTAAGGAATTTGTAAAAGGCTCCAATAAGAGTAGTTTCATAATAAGATGATGTATACAAGAAGTACCCAGCAGGGAGGTACGCTGCTGGTGAATGAAGTCTGGAGAGATACTGTCACAAAGGTAGTGCCCCCTAGAGTAATAATAAAATCATGTGAGTATATAAAATAACAATGCTGAAGTGTTTCATCAGTCCAGAAATGGATACAGTAACTCACATGTAACATATGAATAACCCTGGACGGTGAACTACGCTACGCTCGCGGAATTTGCGAAGTTACGGTAACTTCGCGATTCGCGTAGAACGCGAAGTTACCGTGCACTACGCAATTTGCGGCATAGCGTAGCTGTTTTTATTCTTCGCGCGCTCAATATACGTTCTCGCGCGCGCGGTAACGACCTACTGTGATTCTGCGTTCGCCGACGCGACTTCCTATCCGTTCGCGGGCGCCACGAGATTTGGAATCCGGCCGCACGATCCCGCGAGAGTGTGCGAACGCGAATACGTCATTCGGACGCGCGATCTGACTTCCGGCGGCAGTGTTGGTAAGATCGCGATCCCGAACACGAAGAAACTACAATCTGGCGAAGAATATATCTCGAGCATCATATAACCTTCTCAAAAATGATGAATTAGTTCATTTTGCACAAAAAACTCCTCAGGTTGTCATTTAGAGATATAGTTTGGTGAGCAAGGAGTCCTTTTTCTTTTTTTCCAAGAGGAAGGAAGTGCCCCTGATTCTCAAACTTCCTGTTCCTGTCCAGCAGGCTCCTCCCAGTGTTTTGTCCATGTGCTGTTCACTTTCATTTGGATTTGGAGCTGGAAGGATCACTTTTTGTGTCTGTCTGCTGCATCATATCATTGGATTGGATTTGAGGACTCTTGGATTTGAGATTTTACAAGTAAGTTGGAGAATTGGTGTACTTGTTTGTTTGATTGGGCTTGTTTGTACCTACATTTTTTTGGAGGATTTCCATAGTTTTTAAAATGTATTGTTGTGGCCTGTAGTTTCGGCAGGGGCCTAGTTGTTTTTCTTTGATTGGAATTTCAGCCAGTAGGCCCGGACTAGAGCCAGAGGTACCCATGGGTGCATGTTTCTGTGGTGTCTGTTGAATTTAAAGTTTAAACATCATGTAGGCCGGGCATCCATGGATGGCATTGGTTTGAATTGGTAAAAGTGGTTTTTGGGGTGTATTTCATTTTTTGGGTGTTTGTTAAATAAATAGGCCTTTTCAGCCAGTAGGTAACCCTGGGCGTTCAGCTCGCGGACTTTGGGCAAGTCCGCACTGCGCGACAACGCGGACTTACACTTTTTATCTTCTTCGCGCGCTCAATGTACGTTTTCGCGCGCGATAACGACTTTTTGTGACGATCGCGATGCCGAACACGCAGAATTTACAATCTGGCGAAGAATATCTCTCGAGCATCATAAAACCTTCTCGAAAATGTTGATTTAGTTCATTTTGCACAAAAAACTCCTCAGGTTGTCATTTAGATGTAGTTTGGTGAGCAAGGAGTCACTTTTTTTTGTTTTACAATTTTTTTCAAGAGGTAGCAAGTTGCCCAGAGTCTCCAACTGCCTGGTCCTGTCCTTTGTCTTCACTTTTTTGTTATTTTCGGTGGCCTGGCCATGTAGGTGGCGGCCATTTTGTAAAGCCAGGCATTGTGCTTTTGCCATAGGCCTGCATTGTCTGTCTTGTGTTCCTTTTCTTGTTGTTCTGGGTGGCCTGGCCATGTGTTGGCGGCCATTTTGTGTGAACAGCCACTGTGCTTTTGCCATAGGCCTCCAAGCTTGCGGCCTAGTGTGCCAGTAGGCCCGGAGGTAGTCATCCTCATGGGTGCACAAAAACTGTTTCTGTGTTGTCTGTTGAATTGTAACATAATTTAGGACATGGATGGCATTGGATTGATTTGCAAAATGTGGGTTTTGGGGTGGTATTTTATTTTTTTGGGTGTTTGTTAAATAAATAGGCCTTTTCAGCCAGTAGGTAACCCTGGGCGTTCAGCTCGCGGACTTTGGGCAAGTCCGCACTGCGCGACAACGCAGACTTACACTTTTTATCTTCTTCGCGCGCTCAATGTACGTTTCGCGCGCGATAACGACTTTTTGTGACGATCGCGATGCCGAACACGCAGAATTTACAATCTGGCGAAGAATATCTCTCGAGCATCATAAAACCTTCTCGAAAATGTTGATTTAGTTCATTTTGCACAAAAAACTCCTCAGGTTGTCATTTAGATGTAGTTTGGTGAGCAAGGAGTCACTTTTTTTTGTTTTACAATTTTTTTCAAGAGGTAGCAAGTTGCCCAGAGTCTCCAACTGCCTGGTCCTGTCCTTTGTCTTCACTTTTTTGTTATTTTGGGTGGCCTAGCCATGTGGGTGGCGGCCATTTTGTAAAGCCAACCACTGTGCTTTTGCCATAGGCCTCCAAGCTTGCGGCCCAGTATGCCAGTAGGCCCAGAGGTAGTCACCATGGGTGCATAAAACTGTTTCTGTGTAGTCTGTGGAATTTTGACATCATTTAGGCCATGGATGGCATTGAATTGATTCAATTGAATTGCGAAATGTGTTTTTTTTTG
The DNA here is from genome assembly GCA_963921515.1 of Calotriton arnoldi. Classification (NCBI taxonomy): domain Eukaryota; kingdom Metazoa; phylum Chordata; class Amphibia; order Caudata; family Salamandridae; genus Calotriton; species Calotriton arnoldi. The sequence goes on from CAWUFW010009202.1 coordinate 640,042, forward strand.
GAGGGTCTGACTATTTCACTTTTTGGGTGTGTTAAATAAATGCCTTTTTTGCGTGTGTACTGTGTAATTATAATTGTGTTGTTGTAGTGGTTGTCTAACTTTCCAAAGTGTTTTTAGCCATGTGGATTTTAGTTTTTGCATTAAAGCTGTGTGTGTTTTATAAGGCATCCTTTGTCTGCCCATATAAAGGCCTGCTTGAGTTCATTGTTTGCCGTGCCTTGTGCCTGTGAGTCACCATGTTTCTGGGGGCCATTTTGTTGTGGTAGTTATTAGTGTGCTGTTTTTGCCACATAGGCCTGCGTGTCTTTCCATTGTTCCTCTTGTCTTACTACTTCCAAATCCATCCCCATTGCCAGCTGCAGCTCCCTGATGCTGCTATTTAATACATCCCACGTGATGCACAAATTTAGGCCAAACATTCTCCAGTACATTTTAGTTTTTGTTCTTTACTATTCTTATTCTTCCAGAGTGTACACTAGCACTACACAGTAGCCAGGAAAGCCCTGGCCTTGTTGTCAACGTCTCATAAATGGCTAGACTGTGTGTTGTTGTTCACAGAGCTTCTGAAATTTAATAATTGAGGCCACCACACACTAAGTTCTATATTCTATTTGTTTGATTTGTGCTATGTTTGACTGATGTTCTGGCTTTTTTGCTTTTAGGTGCACAAAGACTGAGGAGGAGGTGTGTCTCTCATCATTGCCCGTTGCACTTCCAGACAGACATCCTGCTGCTGTACACACAACACAACGTGACGTGTGACCTGACCAGACATCTCTGCAACTGAGTGCTGCTGACATCTGAAGAAGATGGGCCCAAAGAAAGCAGGTACCAGTTCCTCCAGTACCAAGAAAGTTGCTATTGAGAAGAAGAAGGAACAGAAGAAGGAAGTGACACTGAAGTCTGGTGTGCCGGCCAATACCTTTTTTAGGAAAAAAAAAATTGCGCCTGCAGCAGCGGTGTCCGGGGGGCAAGCTGGGGGCAGCACCTCCGCATCAGTGGACCCAACCCACCAACCCAGGCCCAAGCACATGAGTGTGGAAGAAGTAGCCAGCCTAATGGTGGAAAGCAGTGATGCTTAGCCTGAGATAAACTTATCGCTATCTCAAAGTAGTACCCAATCAACGCAGGAGGAAACACAGCAGATAAGTGGTCAACAACAACAGCCGCAACCACCGCCCGCAATAGTAGTTGTTGTTCCTCCTGAAGTAGGGGCAGTTCAGGAAATTGAGCCTCATGCATAGGTAGAAGAAGAAGCCACTCATTCAGAAGATCCATTGTCTTCCAAATCCCCAGCAAGGAAAAGGAGGGGTAGTCCATCAAGTTCTTCGCCAAGCCCCCCTTCTGATGATCTAGATGCCACTTGGAAGCCACAAACTGAGTCTGAGAGGGAGCCATGTTCCAAGACCAAGCTAGGGAAAAGGAAGATTTCGGAAAGCCTTACACTTATGGAGGTCGATGTAGAACAGCAAGATGATGATGATGACGACGAGCCAGTCATCACGAACATCACTCCCGGCCCCGAGGAGATGGAGACCATCATTCTTACCCTATCCAAAATCGCTGCAAGGGATGTAGCACGCATACCTCCACAGGTAACACCAACACGACCTACAGCTTCCATATTTGCATTAGCAAAGGCCCGGCAGCGACCTACATCCAGCACAACCACCTCCTCTGTAGGAGTAGGTAGTGGTACAGCAGCACAGAGTCAAATTCAACACACACCCTACAGATCATCCGGCATTGGAAGTGGCACCTCCAGCAGGAGGCCAAAGTTAAGCTCCCCAGTTTGGGACTTCTTTACGGTTAGCGAAAAGGAGGAGAACATTGCTATATGCTCCATTTGTAATACCTCTGTTAGTCGTGGTAAGCTTGGTACAAACTATGGTACCGGAGGCCAAATGACCCATCTGAAAAAACACTACTTGATCAGCTGGGAGGACCACCTTCGCGGCAGAAAAAAACTGCAACCATTGGTGTTGGTGGGGATAAAGGAGTAGAAGAAGAAGATCCGATCACGGTGGAAGAGGAAGGACAGGGAGACATTCTCTCTGGTAGTGGTACACAAGGTGTCCCTGACCCCAGCAGTGCAGTCTTAACGTTGCACACATCTTCAGCAACATCTCAGTGGCACAAGAGTAAGAGTCAGCCGGAGACACCAAGAAGTACCAGGTCCGCACTACCAAAAAGTGCGTTGAGCCTAAGAGAAAGGAAAACCATGCAGCCTACCATTATCAGCATGTTTGGGGGTGAGGGGCAGTACGAACGCAACCACCCAATAGCACGTTTGTACAATGCGAAGCTGGCTAAAATGTTAGCACTGGACCTTCTCCCTTTTTCTTTTGTTGAAGGGGTGGGTTTTGTGGAATTTGTGTCAACCATCTGCCCAAAATGGCATGTTCCCAGCCGCTACTATTTTGCCAGAGTTGCAGTTCCAGCACTACATCACAACGTGCTGGAATTGCTAGGAAAGGCCTTGAAGCAGAGTGCTGTTCACAGTATCCACCTGACATGTGGACCAGTTGCCAAGCCACAGATTACATGTGCATCACTGCACACTGGATCTGTTTTGCAGGGGTTAGAGAACAGATATCTGCTGGTGTTGATACTGCAGAGATTTTTCATGCCACTCGCAAACATGCAACTGTAGCCATGTTTGCCATGGAGAAATCTCATACTGCTGCAAACATTTTGGAAGAGTTTAACACCAAGGTCTTTGAGTGGCTGCGCCCAAGAGGGCTTACGATTGGTTTTGTTGCCACGGACAACGGCAGTAATGTAGTTTTGGCCATGCGCAATGGTGGCTATTTCAGGGTCCCGTGTTTGGCACACTGCATTAACATTGTTGTTCAAGACTTTTTGAAAAATGAATCCAAAGTCAGCAACTTACTGGTCACCTGCAGAAGAATATGCACACATTTCAACCATTCTTTTAAAGCCCGGAAGCAGCTGAGGGTCATTCAATGTGAGCATAAAATGCCAGTCAAAGCGCTCATCCAGGAGGTGCCAACACGTTGGAACTCAACTTATTACATGCTTGATCGTCTGTTTGAACTGTACATACCACTCAATGCTTATGTCATGCAAAGATTAGGGGAACCTACTGTGCAAGGCATGACCGTTGAGATGGCTCAATGGGACCTCATTAAATGCCTGACTGAGATGCTACTTCCTTTTGAGATCTTCACACGTGAAGTCAGCAGGGAGGACTGTACTATGGGCCAAGCTATCCCATTGTTGCACATGCTAGAGCAACAGCTGAAGGATGTGTCTGAAACGTACGCAGGTGTGGATGACAAACAAGACGCATATCATTTGGCGGAGACCTTAGCCGCTCGCTTATCGGAAAATACAAGGATTAAAAATAAAATTTTGTCACAACCACATTACATTAGTGCCACAATTTTGGATCCACGGTACAAAGTATTTCTGAACAGCAAGGCAGTAATTCCTTTTTCGGAAGTGGATGTTGCCAACTACAAAACTTTGATAGCTAAGGAAGCCACTATTTTCGAAAGCGAACGGCTGTTAATTACAGGCCCCCACCCCAGGCCATAACCAGTACTACAGGGCATCCAGAGTCAAGTTCTACTTCGGAGCCTGAGGGCAGTGCATTTGCCTCCCAGCAGTCACCTACACCAACAATAACATCAAGAACAGGATCATCCACAGCACAATGTGCAACTGATTGGTTTCTACAGCAGGGGTATGGTAAGTCCAGTGCTGATGCAAAGGCAAAACAGGCCGAGCACATCGGAGCACCCCTGAACATTGAGTGGATGGTCCAGGCCTATCTGGATGACCCAACAGAGGTCTTCATGGATCGAAACCCATTGGTGTATTGGTATGGGAAAAGAAGCCAATGGACAGTGCTCAGCAGGTTGGCGATAAAGTATCTGGCTTCCCCTATCGCAAGTGTCTCTTCTGAGCGTGTTTTCAGTGCTGCTGGTACCATTGTAACTTCGAAAAGGACCATTCTCTCGGCCCAAAGCGTGGAGAGGTTAACCATGATCAAAATGAATCAGCACTTTATACCACCGGATTACAAAATACGTGAATCACAGCAGGAAGAGGAGAGCGACTTGGATGACGTAAATAGTGCGTTACAGGACCTACTTCTGTCCGAACCACCAGAGTTTGAGGACAAGCTCCTCTTCCCTGACAACTAGGTTTTCAAATTGTTACTTTCTTCCTTCCTTTATGTGTCTGTGTATCTGTCTTTCTGGTTCAAATCACAACAAATCCATCACCACCGTCTTCTCTTTTTATTTCCCTATTGGAGTTGGATGTCTGTGCATTTAACTGTCCACTCTTCAGAGTCCTGCTTCATCTTCCTGTCTCGCACAAGTACATTTCCATCAAGCCAGACATTAGTACAAGAAATGTTGCCTTTACCAGTCCCGCCTCCATAAGAAGTGAAACGTGACTATAGCTATCCTCCGTCTTGTTTTCGAGCCGAAACTCATCAGTGTCCGAAGGCTACAGCCTCAGCAGGCATCCAAAGGTCCTCACTGTCAGGACAGAAGGTACTTGGCAGAGAAAGACAAGAGACTCTTCGAAGAAACTTGCTGACATTTGTGCAAACTCAAATGACCATCAATGAGCGCTACCCAGGCCGCGGCCCATCATCACAGTGCTGACCATGGGAAGCAACTTAAACTGTGACAAAGTGCCACAGAAGAATAAGACGAAAACCGAAACAGCGACTAAGAGTAATGATGAGGCCACTGCCCCGTAAAAAAAAAATAACAACTGTCAGAATTAGGCATCTGATGATCTGACAGCCAAAGAGAAGAGCAAGACAGGTAATGATGGAATGCATTGGATGCTTGCAGACTCTGAGCGATTGCTGTTGTTTGTTGTTGATGTTGTGCATGAAGTCGAACTCTACTCTACTAGTTAATCTACAAAGTGACTCAAGTCAGTGACAGTCAATGTTTCCCTTCTTGTTGTTTAATAACCAAATTGTACTCCTACTACTGCAGGTGCAGGCCAATATCTGTTGCAATTTTTTAATATGGAATATGGACTTAATCGGAGTCACTACAGACTGAGTTGTAGTTGGACAACACGTACCACACCATGATGATGACCATACTATCTTTGCACGCAGTCATTCAGTTGGATCGGAGATGATTCAAGGAATAACTGCATTTCATGAAGTGGCATAAGGTAAACATAAACACAACAATTCAACAAGAAAGTAAACACAGCAGACCTACATGTCCATGTAGTGGTGTGTAGTCGAGTGTAGTGATGACTCACAGTGGCGCATTGATTTTGTCACTTAATTAGGAAAATGCTAAGTTGCTGTGTATGCCTTTTGTCTGGCTATGTCAAAAATTAAGGTAAATGGAGGTTGGGTCACGGGCTGGTGCTGTGGTGGGCCTGTTCTGTCCTGTTGTTGTTGTAGCTTAATGCTGTAAACAGAATCTACACGATATATCCAAGCCGCCTCACTCTGAAAGTGTTCTCTCTTCTCTTCTTGGACTCCACCGTAATTGATGTTTTTTTTTATTCATTGATTTTTCAATACCCCTTTTGTTTTTCCATCTAGACGTTACAGGCCGGCCTTTACCCTGTGCTTGCTATACTGGGAGACACAACTCACATTTACCTTACCAATCGGCATCAGGAAGGCCACCAAGATTGATGTGCGGAGCGTCCATGGAAGATAGGACCAAGAGGAAGGACGAGATTCCACTCCACAATTTGAGCATGATAATACAGTAACTTTAGTATCATTCATCATTCATCTTTTAATTAATTTGAATCCTTTTTTCTCTTCAATCATTAGGACTGTGTGTTGTGTGTTGTTTGTTTGCTAATTGATCCCTACAACTGTGTTTTAATTGTCTTTGCTATCTTTACAAGTAAGCCCAGTACAACATGGAATTTGGGTCTCTGAGGGCATATTACAGGCAAGGCAAATTGCATAGAATATACTGCTGCCCTGTACTGTCTAATTGTCTAGTAGGAGTTATTAAGTACTACTCATTAACCATCAAGTTATCTTCATCATCATGCATGCATTTCCCTTTTCTCCCTTTATAGATTTTTTGTATAAGATCATGGTCGTCTGCCAAGATTGCGCTTTGCTTTTGTTGTCCATGCGTACTGTTTTTCATTCTCAAACCTTTCCCCAAACCCCCTTCCCATCCATTCATCAAACCCTAACCCTCTTCCCCCGGGCTGTGATTTATATTGAGGTGTGATGTGACTACATAAAATGTACACCAATTGATCACACGCTTGCTGGGGCAGATGTGGTGAAAGCAACACTAATTCAATTGCAAGGCAGGGCGAGGAGCTTCTTCTGCTTGCCCACCCATGCTCAGTCTATGTGCAAGCCGTCACCGGCTAATAGTAGTACATCATAATTAATTGCCGTCATTGATTGGATTAATCATCAAACTCCTACCACACAGCAGTAAAGGTTACGAATTACGATTGTGTTAAGTTAAGTGACTCAATCGACACAACTACAGTTTGTAACTTCTTGTACTAGGCTGTCCCCGCCACCATTATGTTTAATTTGACTTTAGCAGTTGCAACTGCAATATTGTTTGTTTGGCAGTCTTCTTCTGTACTGTATTTTACTTCGTTCTACTACTCCTCCCACAGTTGCTCTCAGGAAAGTGACTGTCTCTTTTTTAATTTTTTAGCAAATGCTACTGCCAGTGCCTACTCTACTACTACCACCACAACCATGGCATCTTCTACATTCTCTCTGGAAACCATGCAGCCATCGCTGTGCCGAAAGTAATCATCAATCACAGGTAAGATAAGTTTGGTGGGAGGTATAAATGGACTAGGAGGAGAGACTGACAGTACTAGTAGGACAAATAACTCAGTGAGGGGTACCGCATCTATCTGTTTGTGTTACATCATCGTCGGCAGATTATTTAAATCAAACACTGGCTGCGGCCCTGCAGCAGCAAGGAAACCAATGTGACGTTAATTCGTAAAACAGTAACCCCCCACAAAACATTAACATTGTATGTTTAAGTATAAATATAATTTATTACCCTAACAAAAATAAACTATCCCACACCTGACCCACCCTTCTCCCTAACCCCAACAAATGTCCAAAACGAAAAAAGTCCAAAGAATGTCCCGAAACCCCAACGCCCAATTCCCACCCACCAAAACAAGGAATAAAAAGGGGCAAATCAACAGGGTCCTCGATGTTAAATTCGGCGGGCTTTGAGGTGTTTGTCCACCATGATTTTGACCCGCTCCTCCATTTGCTCCTCTAGACGTGCCATCCGGAGGAGAATCTTCCTGCGAAATGCCCTGCAGTGGCATCCAGGGTGGGGGACAGCAGTGCTGGCTGCTAGCGAATTGCGGCGGCGGCGGGCGGCTACCAGACTGCGGCGCCGTACCGCTGGAGTTGTGGCCTGGCTGGGGCCCGGGGCATCGGACGAGGCTGCAGCTGCTGCTGCCGCCTCCTCCTCCTCCGCCTGAGCCACCAGCCGCCGGTACTCCTGGCATATGGCCTCTAGTTTCCGGCGCCGGGCCCTGGCTGCCAACTCCTTCCGCGATGGTTTGTCTTGGGAAGGAGTACCATCTATATCAAGAAAGAAAAAAAATATTGTTGTAACCAGTACTCTTAGTTAAACAGTAACACAAAATTAATTCAACACATAATGGCACAGTAGCACTGGCAAGAAGCACAGTACATAACATTTGTGGTAATAATCTATCTATCCTCCCACTTCCTCGGCCTCTAACATTTGTGGGAGTTTCAGGCATTATTCTAGCACTATGGACTCCAACCAGTACACCAGTGTTCTTCTTTTCTCTAGTTTAGCGAAATGACATAACCTGGTTGTAGCCGGCATTGCCAGCTCGGTCATCTATGCTTGCACCCAAGACAAACATACGAGTCATGACGCAGACTCACGTTAGTTGGATTTACTACTGTTTGCAGGTGGGGAAGCTCGTATTTTTCTATTACGGGTGGCACTGGCCATACTCTCTCTGTTACATGGAGGGCAATTGCTCAATTTCACAGTGCCTTGGCTACTACAAAAAGGCAGATTATATATCTGATCCAATGATCGTTGCTTTTATATGGGACATCGACATAAGGTCAGTAGCGGTCGGTGGTGGGACTCGGGGAGTTTGGCCGGGCGGTGACGTGGGTAGGGGCAGGATGGGGGTAGTAAACTATGGATTACGGCCAATTACAGGTAAGTAAACATATAAATAAATGAAACTAATTTTGTTGCGCACACTGCATCGCATTTGGCGGTGCAGTGCGCACAATGAAATTCGCTTTATTTATTTGTATGTTTACAGTAAAGTTACCTGTATTTGCCCGCGTAATACATTGTTTACTACTACCCCCACCCTGCCCCTCCCCACATCGGCTTTGCTACTCTGGCGCGGTTTCTTTTACATTCCCTAAAACTGTGCATCCTGTGACAGTCTCCACCTAAGCTGTCTATGATGAATACATACAGGCATCCATCCATTCTAAGTAAATGTCAATCATTCTTCTTAATCTCTCCACCAACCTTACTTTGTTTCACCAACAACAACGCATGCGTCCACTCACTCCGTTGCTTGCCTTGGCTTTGAGTTTCACCCAAACACCGCTGATGATTCTTGCTATCCACAGTATCCACCCATACTGTGTCGCCCACCCACCCAGGCAGGCATCCATTCTTCTTTCACCTTCCACCCATCCTTCAACAACACATGCATCTGATTCCTATCAGCCACCTATCCATGCTTCCAACGTATCCTTCTCTGACAGTCATCATATTAAATCTCGCCCGCCCTTCCTCCTTCAACCCTTCTTTCCCTTTTTGTTCAACACATCCATCAAGGTCATCTGATCTGACTTTTAGTCTCCTCCATAAAACTTTCACAGCTGAGTTGGAGTCAGATATAAGAGGCCATTGGTTAATCAAGTCACGCTGGTAATGCTATTGCTACTGCATTGCTCATGCTAAGTAAAGGGTGTCTTCTTTAACCGTTGTATAATGTTCACTACAACTTCATACCTAATAAGTCTCAACAACAGTACAGTGAGTGAAGTCCACACACCCTTCCAGCTAGTGCAATGTCAATAAGTCATGAATATAACTTACCACCGCCCGCCACCGCTGCTGGCTCCCCCCCTGTAGCTCCTGCAGGTGCCGCATCTTCTCCTGCCCCTCCGGAAGGCTCGAATCGCCGGTGGCCCCGCTGCCACTGGTGGTTGCTAGTCCGCCTAGATAAAAACATGACACATTTTTAGATGCCTGTACACCTCCCCCTATTTATTCTTTTTCATTAGCAAGATTGAAAAAAAAGTTAATACATACATATTATTATAAATCACATTCAATAGTCCAAATCGGGTACTAGAGTACAGTCAAATGTAAAAAATGTAAGTACGTTTGTATATAGCACAGCTACTCACCCTTACGGGTCTCAAGGCGCTGGGGGCCGTAGTAGAAATTAAGTGAGCTATTGCCCAGAGTCACATGGTGCTGAGCTGAGCTGCCGCCGGAGCCGGGGATCGAACCGTGAACCCTGTGCTCCGAAGTCAGCTGCCCTGGCCGCTGCACCACACCTCTCCACGAGTCAGTAGACACTAGTAGTGTTATGGTCCCTAGGGTCATTATTATACTATACTCTACTCTTTGCAAAGTTAGCCTGAGCCATGCAACCATTTTCCGCTTCATGTCTTTTGCGCATGTTACCTCGCAGCTTGTTGCGCAGTAACAGTAAGACGCCTTTTTGAGCCCACATGAGCACATACAGCTACTGTCTGAGCGTTGCGTACAAGAGGTCGAAAAACAAGCCACTTTGTTATGGAGTTCGGTTAGTCCGTATTGCTTAGCCATAGGTAACATGTTACACTTTTTGGGCAGGACTGAGAAATGCTTGCATTATACTATATAACACGCACCATTTTTCTCAGGCAGAGGATTCCCTTCTACGAACCAGAGATTTGCAGAGCTTATGCATGATGCATGTAACCAGTAATTCTACCTTCTACGGTGAGGAGTCGCCCAGAATTCGCACAGATCTTTTGTCTTATATATCATCAATGATCATGCACTTGTTGCAACACTGTTTATTGTTTTAATCTTATGCATTTTGCTGTTGGAGCTGGCTGGAGTACACTGAATTTTATAGAACAACATACATACAGAGCTTGTTAGTTGAAAATAAACCTTTTGAACTTACACATAGACTCTGTGGTATTTTGTGTGGTGGTGGTGGTGGACTTACACGAGTGAGTGAGCGAAAGGGTGTTATGTTCTGGGTTGTGTAATCATAATAATTGGGTATCTTCGGGTGGGGGTTCGGGGACCTAATGAGACACTATAGCTAGTCGTTCAGGGGATTGTGGGTTCACTTCTGACTGAGGTGTGAGGAACGTCCAAGTTCCAAACTCGCATCACAAACATCCTATTTCATTGTGCATAGTTCTGCATGGGGCTGTGCAGAATCCAAGTAGTATGTACTATATCCTATCAAAAATAGTCAAATATCTGGTTGGGCATTTTGTTTGTGGTAATTGTCAAAGCCTCAAGATTAAGAAGCCTAGAAGAGGACAACCGAAAGGACTGGACTCAGTGGCTAGAGCTATTAGTATTGGTCAATCTGAGTTTTATTCAAAACCGTACAATAAAGAGTGGCAATGCAAACTGGGCAAGCTTAGCGACAGACTAATATTAGTAGTACAGAGTACAGACATTCATAGCAGAGGCAGTTAGAAATTAGAGGCAGGGATAACCAGAATTTAGAAACAGATAGTCAAGTCAAGATCAAAGAATCTTTTGTAAAAAATAGAATTAGGGAGTGGAGCCAGAATTAATAGTTCTGAAAAATAAGGTGCAGTAAAAGTTAGGGCAATATAATTGTTAATATTAACCACTGGAGGACTTACTGGGACCAGCAGCAGGGCCCTCGGTAGAGGAGCGGTCCTCTGGTGGTTGTCCCGCCGAATCGGACCCTGTCTTCTTGCCCCTGGGTGCTGCACATCAGTGATCATGTAAGATATAATAAAGAAAAAGAAAGACACAAACATTAATGATTGCTGTGAAACAAATAAATTATCTAAAAAAACGCTCAAAAAACGTTTTAGGAAACAAAAATTGCAATAAAATTGACCTATCTAATCCGATCGACTACTGCCTTGCGGGATTCACGGACAGTCTACTTATTTGGGAACACTAATTCAGTGTTCCATTCTGATTGATTCAAATAAAATCCAGAACACTAACTAAGCCTAAGTACCACCTGACCTAGCCCACCTATTCCAGGCGGGCCAATTATTCATTAAGCCTGCATTTCCATTTTTTATTGACATCAAAAATGCATAGATGAGAAGGAGGACACATGCATAAAGTGCATAATGCATACACCAAATTGTTGGTTGGTTTCGTCTGATGTTCTGCAGCTGACTGACACTGCTAATCTAAGCTTACCAGTACCACTCACTAAACAAACTACAAAAGGTTCTAAGGACTGGGGTAAGCAGCACTCAGTAACAGAGGATGCGTCACGCAGACCGTTCAAAAATTATCAACTAATAGTAACTAAACCTAGTATCAAATGCATCCACCACTATTTGACAGGAGGACAAAGGAAGGACTACAGTCTCTCTAGCAATAGCATTACCTAACTGAAGTTCTCTAAAGTAAACTCTTACATAATGACAAGCGAGCGCAAAGTTGCAAAAAAGTAAGAGTACCGCCCAGCACCTGTGTCCTACAATCACAGAAGATTTTGAAACATAATTTACCTGCAATGTAAGCAGCAGTATTCTTGTTATTTGTAAAAAATGTATACACAAATCACAATACTTATACTACTATATATATATTGGCTACTCACCAAGCCCCACGACCTCGACACCTAGCAGGTCCAACAGGTCCTGCTCCCAGTCAAGGATGTCTGACCACCGGTGGGCCAGCTGGTTATGGGTGCGCTGGACCTCGGAGCAGTGAAACACTGCCCGACACACCTTCGCCCACCGGCGGTGACGCTCCTGGGTCGGGTTCCCGGAGCCTGGCCTGCCGCCTGCTGCCAAGGTCAAGGGAGGTGGCGCTGAATAAAAAAAACAAGGGCGGCCACCTCCGCCTCATTAAACAGCTGGCGGTCTTGCACCCCTGCAGGGCCTCAGTCTGCCGCAAGGCAGGCGGCGATTGGGCGCACGCGCCTTGCCCTTTGAGCCGCTGCTGCTACCCTTCGCCATGGTTCTGGGGTGGGAGGAGGTGAAAAAGAAAAGTTAGAAGGGAAAAAATAAAGTTAGGGGAAGAAGTAGGAGCTTAAAGAAGAAAGTTATATAAAACAGTTTAAAAGTAAAAAAACACAGTAAAAGTAGAAAAAAATGCAAAATATAGACTTAAGCAGAGAGTGAGATAGATAAGAAATAAAGAAAAATTGAAAAACAGTGTAAAAAACTAAGGATTGCAAAGATTGAGGGAGGATAGAAAAGCAGGCCCAGAACCATAGCATAGAGTGGTAAAACAAGATGGCCGCGCCCATCGCGACCACCTGGGTAAGTTTGCGCGATATTTGTCCCCGAGCACGCAAAAAATGTCGCGAACACGTACAACACGTTCCCGAACAAGGAATGCGCATCGTGAGCACGCTATACGCGACCCGGAACAGGAAATAAGGGATCGCGAACGGGCGGGACAAGTGAAAAACAAAATGGCCGCGCCCATAGGCGACCGCATGGGTAAGTTCGCGCCCCGAGCACGCAAACAGCGTCCCGAACAACCACAACGCGTTCCCGAGCAAGAAAACGCATCGCGAATGGGCGCGGCAAGCAGCTACGCACGCTCGCGAAGCTACGCGTAGCTCGCGTAGCGCTCCGACGTCTTCGCGTAGCTTCGCGTAGCGCGACTACGCAAACTACGCCCAGGACAGTGAGCCCATTACTTTTAAGGTTCTGTTAATTAAATTGCGTGTCTTCTTGGATTCCTGTCAGATCTAGAAATATAAGCTCTGGTTTGATATAAGAAAAGTTGTCAATATAATAGCGAAGAGGTGGAGATAACTATAAAAAAATAATGGGTAATCCTAACCTAACTTCCACTAAAGGGAGAAGTATGTGTTAACGTCTCAAAGTAAAGGGATCAACCTGCAGCTAATGGTGAGGTATTCATCAAACTCTTAATATCAACAACAATAACTTGATGACTGTGTCCTAAGTTGTAATAGAAAAAAGACAAGGTGGCCTGAAAGTTACATTCTCCACAGCTGTAGAGGGCCACTATTTCAACAGTACCAAAATAATGATTTCTTACCATGGACCACATAATGAGCTCCGTGGTCCAAAATGTACTGTATCTGGAAGAATGGGGAAGAGACCTCAGTACAGATCTACTTAAACAGTAATTTATACTTTTTGTAAGAACACTTATGTCTAACGCTACGTAATCTTGATCAGTATTAACAATGTAACAATTATCTTACCTATATGACAATGTATAACATGTGCCAGTCAAATTGTCACCTAATAAACAGGTGTAGACCCTAATAAGCTCCTGCCTGAAGGGAGATATCAGAGTTAACTTAAAATAGTACAAACTGGTCATACAATCAAAGTTTTACACGGAGATAGAGCCATAAAAATATGTTAGAAAAAACAGCAGGGAAGTGTCCTTCATAGTACCAAGCACTAAAAAGTGCATCTTAAGTATATAAAATGCATGCTTTATCCTTTATCTTTTTCGTTACATAGCACTGCAGGTCCCTGATTTGTTTTACAGACGTCTTGAAGGGGAAATTGGTAGTTTTATATGAGGGGTATAAGAGAGCTAGACGGGCCATTAGATATACGAAACTGCCCTAGGAGCAGAGGGGATTTAAACTGCTGGCCTTTAAGTTTTATTTCTGGGCTTCATTTATGGGTCGGATTCAAAGTTTACTAGTTGGAGATAACTCTAAGACAAGTACAGTTGGGTATCAATTAGCATTAGGTTCAGACATCAGGTATGCAATGCATAAGCTAACGGACCCTAACTATTTTAAAAGGGTGAGATTCAAGGTGATAAGGGACGTAGTCTGAATATGGCGTGAAATTTGTTTTGAGTTTTCTCTACCTACTGTTCATTCTCTTACCCCATTGTGGGGTAATCCACTATTCCCTAATATATTTCACAACAAGGTGGGGAAGCTGGGAGGAATATGGGATTACAAAATCTCGGCCAGTTATACGATACTCAGGGACTACGATCCTTTACAGTACTTCGGGAAATATATGGTCTTCTGCAACAATCCTATTTTAAATATCTCCAGGTTAGGGACTACCTCATTTACAGGTGTGAATATAATGCAGACCATGAGATTTCTGTAATCTACCTGTTATTATATCAATCTCCCATGTCAAAGATGATAATGTACAGGTAGCATTAAAGTGGAGTCAACGACTAACAACTACAGTAATAGGTACAGAAATACAAGAGGCTGTGGAAACTCTGGATGCGGCAATAATATCTGTTAGTCTTAAACTGCAACAATTTAAGAAGGTGTACATGGTGTACTATGCACCTGAATGCATTTCTAAATGGACATCTAGGAATTTGTTACGGTTATATTGTCCCAAATGCTACCTATTTGCAGCAGATATAGTCCATATGTTTATCGAATGTCCAGGGAAAACAATATTTTGTAATAGTTTATTCCAAGTAATGTCCACACAGTTAGGGGAGACATTTTACTTAAGCAATAAAGAAATATTAATTGGTTTAAAGACCGGAGGGAACCTGAATCTTAGGTCCTTACTTCAATCATCATAGTAAGCACATACTTATGCATTGCTAGGGCATGGGTTGATTTAGTATCGCCTGGAGTACCTGAACTCTGGGCCATACTACGACTGACCTATGAATGTGAAAGGGCAGTTACCAAGGCACGTGGACCCAGAGAAGTTAAAAAGGTAGAGAAAATCTGGGCGCAACTACACTGGATTTAATATTCTGTATTGAAAGTATTGAGGCAACTATGGATACTTGAATCTAATTGTTCCCTGCCTTATGAACACTATCTTCTTTTGTTTGTCTAATTCGGTTTTAATCATGTGATAAAAACTCTGTAAGAATGTTCTGATCACTCTGACTTGGTGGATAAAAATGCCTCAATAAATTTCTTTTTTTTAAAACAAAATGCATGAGACGAGTGGCTACGTGCGCCATATGTGAGTATACCACAACTAATGCAGCATGTAGCATGATCATCGGGTAGTGGCCCTTCATGTGCCAACAAATGTGCATGGCCCAGATTGGCAAGTACATTTATTTGTACAGCTATTAATATATTACATGGTGTGTTACTAAAAACAGCACAGAGGCATACTTAATAATGCCCAGTGGAGCAAGTGCATCTTAAGTATGTAGATACATACGACAAGTGGCTACATGTGGCATAGATAAATACACCACAACTTGAGTAGCACAATGTATAGCCGTTGAATTGTAATCACAGCAAGTGTCAAAACTGTACATAACCCAGTACAGCAAGTACATCTAATAGTATAAAAGTGTCCATGCATGCAGCAAGTCGATACTGCGGCATAAATTACATGTTTGAGCAAGTTGTAGCGCATCTACATGGTGTCCCGGAAGTAAAAAAATGGATGCCATTAAGAAGCTTCATGTTTATGTAGTACATGATAGCAAAATTAAGGAAGGAATACCCTCATTTAAGTCTATAACAGTAGACTATGCATGGATTCGGCCATCTTTAAGCATTGAGTGACTGAATGTTGCCCTATACAGAATTCTAAATATTTCACAGCCCGATAAAAGATATATAAAATGCCGGAAAATAATAATGTTAATTTATAACTGAAGTTGTCACTTAGTGTATTGGAGACTGCAATGAAAGCACAGAGTCTGAAGCAAAGAAGGGATGCAACAGTGTTCACGCATAGATTCTTAGGGATCTCGAGTGTTATGTATTCCATAGTATGAATGATAAAAACAAAAAGTCCTTTTATATAGCTTTTCATTGCATATCTAGTAGTGGAATGTGAGTGGCAGAAGGCCACATAGTATATAAAAAAAGTATATGTGATGGACATTGGCCATATTGGGTGTATGTTAATATGATAGAAAGATAGTAGATAGTTCATGCAAAAACTGCACGTAGAAAAACAGAAATAGTACCATAGATGGTATGTGAGGCCGTACATGATGTAGCATATGGTAATACATTCAATAGAATGCTATGTCCGAATTGTTTGAAAAATGCTTTTACATATTGGATACTGTATCACCTGAGTTGGCAAAACAGTGAGAAATACATAGTGATATTTCTCATGTTAGAACATAAGCTTACAAGAGATGATTAAGCCCATGTGCCGAATGAAGGAAAAACATGGTAATAACATAAACATATGTTAAATACAATACATAATGTACTCATAGTTTTTACATCCTACTTGGGTTCTGTGGAGGCTGTTGGGATCAATAAGACATGGATAGTTAAGACACACTGCATAGTTATTCAGTAAGAAACACACGAAGTTCCCTATCCATGTTGTGGCTTTTGTCAATAACCATGAGCTTGATTATCCTTTTGGTTTCCATTCTCTTCAGATTCATGATCCTGCCTCCATCCCTAGGGCTGCAGTCTATGTGGGCTATGCCAAGAAATCTGATATTGAACATCTCAGATCCCAATTGTATCACATTGTAATGTGTAGCCAAGGGGTAATTTGTGTTATTTTTCTTGATTCCCTTAATATGTTCTTGTATGCGTTCTTTAAAGGCCTAACAGTACTACAAAGGAGATCTGCTGGCATTGGCAAATGATGCAGTATACCACAAACTTGGTGTTACAGTTAATGAACTGTTGAACGGAACATTTAGTCTTAGGGCCTTATTTAGATCTCAGTGGGTGGCATATTCTGTCACAAGCGTGATGGATATCCTGTTCACTGTATTACAATCTCCATAGGATATAATGGGAGCGTAATAGGGCGGACGGGATAACCGTCATGTTTGTAATGGAGTATTCACCACCGCCAAATTCAAAATCGGACCCTTAGTATTATATTGGAAACATGTTCTCTTGTCAGCAGCAAATTGCCAAACATTGCATTGTGTGCATTTCAAGAAACCTTTTGCTTTGTCTGGTAAACATGACCTTGGCCCTTTTTTAGTGTTAGGGGGGATGTAACGAGGGCATAGAATATTCCTCAATGTAATGCCCTTAGTGTGGGTGATTATAGGTTTAGCGAGTATATATATTTTGTCAAAGTGGTGTCCAACTTCAATCTGTGCCAAGGTTTATTGAGAAATGTATACAGATTATGGCTTTGTGCACTGTATCTAGTATCAGTGTCAGTCGTTGGTCAGTGCTTTATTTGTGGGTCCTATGTGTTAAAATAGACATCCTTTCAGTCGAGTGATTCTCTTTCTGGCTTTAGCCAAAGTCATATTAGAGTACCCTCTCTTTCTGAAACGGTCCTCAAGTTGGTCCAATCCCCTCATAATATCAGATCATCCCTACAATGTGGTCCAAGGCAAGACATTTTGCCTAGGGGAATAGCACTTATTTGTGCACTGAGATGTGCACTATCTGCATGTAAGATAGAGTTACATGAAGTGGGTTTTCTAAATAGTCTGGAGGCTATTGTTGTTCCATCAGTATATATAATGACATCAAGATTAGGCCTAGGCAGTGAACTCCGCTCCGTTCGCAGAGTTTTCTGAACTCCCCGCTCCGCGGAGCCCGCAGAGTGCAGAAAACTCTGCTCCGCGTAGTGCAGCAGAGTTTTTTCCCCGCTTGCATTTGTGAATGGTAAGTTCGCAAACTCGAGCTGCCGCTCGGGTAGAATTTCTAGCCAAACAACAGGAAAACCAGCGCGAACGGCAGTTCGCACTGCTCTCTGCCACTTGCGGAACTCTGTGGAGTTTTTTGGTCACTTCGTGGAGTTCTGCGTAGCGAAACTACGCGAACTTCACCCAGGCCTGCTCAAGATACTCTATCTGTTTAGGATCAATGTGATGTGTAAATGTCCAGTTGTAGAGATTGTGTTAGACCTGGCAACTTTTGGCGTGTTTCCCTTGTCTTTTTGGTTCCTACCTCCTGGTTTTTGGGGTACTTTGGCTGTTGTTTTGCTGGTTTAGTGTTTCTGTGCACTTTAATACTACTGATCAGTACTACAGTGCAAGTGCTCCTACTGTAAATTTTGTTGATGGATTGGTGTTTCCATGATTGGGATATTTGATTTACTAGTAAGTCCCTACTACACTGTGTGTGCCCTGGGCCTGTAAATCAAATGCTACTAGTGGGCTTGCAGCACTGGTTGTGCCACCCACACAAGTAGCCTTTCAAAGGTGTCTCAGACCTGCCACTGTAGTGTCTGCCTGTAGTTTTCACTGCCATGTCGACCTGGCAAATTCACCCACTTGCCAGGCCCAAACCTTCCCTTTTCTTATATGTAAGGAACCCCTCAGGTAGTCCCAAGGTACCCCCCTGGGCATGGTGTAGTGTATGTGAAAGGTAGTACATGTACTGGCGTGTGTGACATGTCCTGATAGTGAGATACTGCCAATTTTGTTTTCATTATTGAAAGGCTATCTGTCCCATCGGCTAACATGGTAGTTGCTTTGTAACATCTTTCAAGCACTGTTGCATTTGTTTGTTCATGACTCTGTGATAGCCATGGATGGAGCTATCGACTTCAAGGAACTGTTTTTAAAGTCTCTTTTTTGCTTTATGAGTATTTTGAATAACTGAATGTTGGATTTTTATCGTTTTGGTCTTGTGTTACACTGATAAATATTGGCTATTTTTCTAAAACTGGAGTGGTGTCCGTTTGTAGTGTTTTCACTCTATTACTGTATGTTATGTGCAAATGCTTTACACACTGCCTCTGAGATAAGCCTGACTGCTCATGCCAAGGCACCAAGGGGATGAGCAGGGTTTATTTCAGATGTATAACTCCCTTATTCTGACTAGGAAGAGGGGTCCCTATTTGAACAGGGTAACAACCTGCCAACTAGAGACCCTCATTTCTAACAGATTGTCAGCGAGATGTTCAAAAAGCATAAACAGTTGAGTGGGGCTGCCAGTCCAGATGACAAAGATATCATCTATGAATTTCCACCAGTACGTTATGAGTTCCAAGATCTGTGATGGACAAAGTGACCTTAATTGTAGTTTTTGAACACCCCCATGTAAAGATTGGCATATGAGGGAGAAAACGTTTAACCCATGGCAACACTATGAGCCTGTCGGAACCAATTGCCATTATGTAAAAAATACGTTGTTCTCAAGGACTAATCTGGTGAGGTTAAGAATGATCTCAGTATCTTCAAATATTCTAGCATCTCTAACAGAGAGGCTGGAAGCAAGAGCTTGTAAGCCCTTTTCCAAAAGGATACATGTATAGAGGGAGTTGACATCTAATGTGACATATTTGAAGTCGTCCACCCATTTTATATCCTTAAGTTTATTGAGTAGGTCCTTGGTATCCCATATATGAGATGGTAGATTATGTACAAACGGCTGCAGAAATACATCAATATACGGTGGGAGGGCTGATGACTGAAATAATGGGCCTCCTGAGTGGAAAGTCCCCATATTTGTGAATTTTGGGAAGTATGTATATACATGGGGCCTGTGGTGATGGATTGAACATGTATTTAAATTCGATGTCAGTAATGAGACATAAGTCTCGCCAGTAGGCCAATTTCAATTCAATATTTTTAGTTATCTCTTTTAGTGGATTACTAACAATTTTGACATAAGATAGGATGTCAGCTAGTTGTCTGTCTATTTCTTTCCTATAGTTAGTGTACTGCATTACTACTGTATCTGCCCCATTTTCTGCTTCCTTAATGATGATATTTGGTGCGTTGGCGAGTGTTTGAAGTGCTAAACGTTCATCTTTTGTCAGGTTAACCTTCTTGAGTTTATATCCCTTATGACATTTGTCATCTAGTACATACAATTCATATATAACTGTCTTGTAGAACGTGTCTATCATTTTGTCCGGTGGGAAGTTAGGTACAAATGTTGATTTGGATTTTAGTCCACTATCCAAATTGAGGTTAGAATCTATATCTAGATAAGAAAGTAAGTCTAGCATAGGGGGCAGTGGTCTACCCATGCCATCCAGCAAGAGGAGTAAGTGAAAATCGTGGACATCTTTTATAGATCTATGTTATTCCGGCGCACATGGATTTGATGGGAAAAGCGTAAGTTGGTAAACAACATATGGAATTGTACAAGTCTATATGTATCTGTTCAAAATCTGGCATGGATGTTGGACAGAAGCCTAATTCTCTATATAAACTATCGGTTTGATGGTTAGACAACGTATATTTGGACAGATTAAAAATAGACACATTCTTTGTTGATGTTTGTCACTGGTACTGGGTACTTTAGTAGCTATCACTGTCAGTTCTTCTGGTTGTGGGATACAGATCTGGTTTTCACGAAACAGCCAGAAATTAGGAAAGAAACAACACCTAGTACCAACAAGGAAGGACTCAAATAAAAATGTATTATACTTGAGCATCTGAGGAAACAAGAGCTGTCAAGATGGTAGGACTCCACCGTTCTCAAAAGATACATTGATCTCAAACAGGTTCCTCGAGGTTTACGAGTAATTCTAATTCCCTCTTTTGAGTACCTAGACACTGATTTGGAACATCATATTTTGTTGTCCTCATTTGGAATGATGGACATTCTCATTAAACATGCAGAAAGAAAAAGAGAGACACTTATATGGGAAATTGAGAAACTTGAAGAAGAAATTGTTTCTGAACTTACCTGAAGCAATGGAAAATAACTATAAGATCCTTAGGGATGTCTTAAACACATACCAACTATATATAAAAGAGAAAAAGATGAGAAAACTGAAAATGCTCATAAATTTGATGACGTCAAACTATATTCAAACACTGCTAGTGATAAGTCCAAAACACTAGTAGTATCTACTTCAGCTAAAGAATACAATATTTCAAGCATCACTAGTGATGCCAGTGCCATTCATAACATTATTCCCTGCTATAACAGGGCCATCCTCTAGCATGTCTTCATCATCTTTTATAGTGGAGTTGTTACGTTTCAGAGAACGGACGAGATTACTTTACAACAAACAAAACAGAAATGCAAGAAAACAAGAAGAGGCATGCACAGCAGCAAGAACAAACATACGAGCAGGGATGACCACCAGATCTGTATACTGCAACCAGAATAACTGACTGTGATGCCTAATAATGTACCGAGTACCAGTGATGTACAAACATTAACAAAGAATGTATCCACTGTTAATCTGTCCATCTATACATTGTCTAACCATCAAACTGTTTTTTTATGTAGAGTATTATGGTTCTGTCCAACATGTATGCCAGATTTTGCACAGATACCTACAGACTGGTGCAAATCTATACTTAGTTTAAAACTTAATCAGTTTTTTAATGAGCAACCAATTTATGCTTTACCATCTATTCCATGTATGCCGGAATGCCATAGATCTATAAAAGATGTGCAAGATCTTCACTTACTCCTCTCGCTGGATGACACGGGTAGACCACTGCCCCCTATGCTAGACTTTCTTCCTTATCTAGATATAGCTTCTAACTTCAATTTGGATAGTGAGTTAAAATCCAAATCAACATTTGTACTAGGCATGGGTGGAGCTCGTGGAGTTTCACTCCGCAGAATTCCAACAAATTCCGCAGAGTTCCATGAGTGGGTGGAGAATCCACTAGGGGGGGCAACGTTTTGCGCAATACAAAGGACACCACACTAAAACTGTTTTGTCTCACTAGAAAATGGGGAATTAGGCACTGCCCTTGAACACTTCGACAGATAACGTTAAAGCTAAGTCTCATATTCAGGACTGTTTGCAAATGTGTATTTTATGTTGGAAAGCTCTGCAGGCCATGAAGGATGCTGGTCTGAGGAAGTTGGACAGCGTGGTGCTTGTTCCTTTAGCAGTGACAGTTAAGTCTGGAATGCTGGCCCCAAGCAGAGCCTCTGTGCCCTCTGCACTCCCACGCCTGGTGTTTAAAGGAATTGCAGTAAACTCTGAGTGCCGGAGAAAGTCTGTAGCAGAAACAGGACACTGTTAACAAGAGGCACATTTTTGTGCACGTGCTGAAGAGAAGTCCCTGCGGTAAGGTCTGTCTGCTGGGGGTGCCCTTGGAGGCTGGCACTGTGAGGGGCCGGTGTCAGTGGAGCACCCCAGCATCTGAAGCCTGCAGGACACGGGCTGGAGGTCCAGCAGGGCTGGCTGCTTCTGTTATCCTTTAACCCCACTGGGTGATGAGACTAAGGTTTGTGGATTTGCAGGATATTCTTGTCTCGAACGAGCCCAGGGACAATGTATAACTCCTTCACCGGTGTCCGACCGAGTGCAGGGGGCTGGCTGTGCAGAGCTCTGCCTGCAGATCACAGGCCATATGTTCGGGGCACAGCAGGGCCGGCTCTGCTTATCATCCTCACTGGGTGATGAGGCTAAGGTTTGTGCATTGGCAGGAATCTCTACTCTACTCTCTCTACTGTGCCCAGGTACAATGTGCACCCCCTTCACCCTCCATCCTGCCGGGTGCAGGCCCGGCTGTGGGGAGTTGTGCCTGCAGGACATGGAACCCCTTTACCAACAGCCCACTGGGCGCTGGGCTTGCTGTGACAGCTGCAGCCTGAAGGTCGTGGGTTTGAGGCCAAGCAGGGCCGTCTCCGTGTCTCATTCTCATGCTTTCCATGGCAAGTGTGTTACACAAGGCCTTGTGCTCTGGCATGTGAAAGGAGACTCGAGGGGGGGTTCTTGCAATTCCATGCTCTTCTATAAAAAAATTGATAGCGCAATTCTAATAACAAAACATCTACTTCTCGCAGCTGCACAGTTCACCTCTTCCATGCCTCCAGGTTGATGCAATTCTCTAAAGAGGACCTGCTAATGTTCTCGCTGCCTCCAACCCTTTGGGCATTTAGAAGACTATGCTAACTTGCACACTCACAGGAACAAAAGTACACACAATTACGAGGGAGATAGATGGAAAAGAAATACAACTTTAACTTATTCCTTAAAGAAAGTGGGCTAGGGCTAAAGTCTCTCCTTATTTTTGACATTTTGCTCACCTTCGCCAAGAACGAGGACATAACTCTTCAGCCCAACACCCCTTCTCCCCTTCCTCAGAAACATGGTCTGATCGTCAACCCCTTGCATGGCCCCTTTTAAGCTGCTCATCATGCTAGTCCTTTACCATAATCTATGGAGCAACTATGACCCTTAACTGCCTCTTTCTGCTGTTTTGTGAAAGTGGTGCAAGAGGGAGGAATCTTCCCTTACCAAGGACTTTCCCCTAATATGAGGGCACTCTAATTCTAAGGGGCCTAGGATATTGAGTAGGTAATCTTGGCAAGCCTTAAGGGATCTTTCCATTCCTTTTCTGGGGTCTCTTCCGAGCTTGAATAAAAAGGTGATAAATTCAGGATCAAGGTTTGGAGCTAGGCAAATTTTCACCTGAACCACTGGTCTAGAACATTCAGCTCTCAGGATGCCATGTGTCTCTTTTTATAGGGGGTTCCTTATCCATCTTTTGATACATTTCCCCACATGGTCTTGAGGCCACCATTGGGCACTTCTTGTATTCCTGGTGTTATGCAAGATGAACTTCTCCTGACCAAGGGGGTCCATTATAATTCCCTTGAAGGACGTCCACGCTCTTCTTGAGGACCGTTTCAGAAAGAGAAACTACTCTGATATGACTTTGGCTAAAGCCAGAAGGAGATCACTCGAGTGAACGAAACTCCCTTTTAACACATAGGACCCACAAACAAAGTACTGACCAACAACTGACTCTGATCACTAGAGACAGTGCACAAAGTCACAATCTGTATAAAATTCTGAATAAACTTTGGCACATATTGAAGTTGGACACCACTTTGACAAAATATATATCCCCTAACCCCTAAATCACTCACAGTAGGGGAATTACTTTGAGGAATATTCTATGCCCTAGTTACATCCACCAACCTTCAAAAAATGGCTGAGGAGATGGTTGCCAGACAAACCAAAATGTTTCTTTAAATGCACACAATGCAATGTTTGTCAATTTGCTGCTGACAAGAAACATATTTCCATTATAATGCTAAAACTAAATATTCCATTCAGCAGTTCATTAACTGTAACACCAAATTTGTGATATATTGTATCATTTTCCAATGCCAACAGATCTACATTGGTAGTACCATGAGGCCTGCGAAAGGATGGGTATCAGAATGTATTAGGGAAATCAAGAACAATAACACAAGTTACCCCTTAGCTACACATTACAATACAATACAATCGTGATGTAAGATGATCAATATCAGATTTCATGGCATAGCCCACATGGACTGCAATCCTAGAGGTGGAGACAGGATCATGACTCTAAGGAGAATGGAAACCAAATGGATAATCAAGTTCAGGTTTGTCAACAAAGGCCTCAACATAGATAGAGAACGTCATGTGTTTCTTACTGAATAACTATGCAATGTCTCAACTATTCATGCCTCACTGATCCCAATAGCCACGAAAGAACCCAACTAAGATGTAAAAACTCTGAGTACATCATGGATTGTATGTAACATATGTTTATGTCATTACTAGATATGCAAAGAAAACCTATATAAAATGACTTTTTGTTTTTATCATTCATACTATAGGATACGTATCACCGGAGATCCCTAAAAATCTATGCTTGAACGCTGTTGCTTCCCTTCTTTGCTTCAGACTCTGTGCTTTCATTGTGGTCTCCAATACACTATGTGGCACCTTCAGTCACAAATTACCATTATTATTTCCCTGTATTTTATATTTCTTTTATTGGGCTGTGGAATATTTAGAATTCTGTATCGGGCCACATTATAGATATCTTTCAGCCAGTCAATACTTAAAAGATGGCCGAATCTGTGCTTAGTCTACTGTTATTGACTTAACTAATAGTATTCCTTCCTTTCTATCACATATTATTTAAAGGTGAAGCTTCTCAGGGTTCCCGTTTCTTACTTTCGGGGCGCCGTGTAGATGCCCAAACAGATAAAATGTGCCTCAGCGGCTACTTGTTGCATACATGTATACTTTTATACTAGTAGATGTACTTGCCGTACTGGGTTATGCACAGTTTTGACAGCTGGCGTGATTACCATTCGACGGATATTCGTTGCGCTACTTTGCTATGTTGTGGTGTATTGATCTTTGCCAACTGTAGCCACTGTGCACATTATATCTACATACTTAATATCCACTTGCAGCATTGGGTATCATTAATGATGCCTCTGTTCTGTTTTCTACTATCATACCAAGTAATATATCGATAGATGTGCAAATAGATGCACTTGCCATACTGGGCTATGCACAGTTGTTGGCACATGATGGGGCCACTACACAATGGACATACTACGTGCTGCATTAGCTGTGGCATACTTACATATGCTACACGTAGCCACTAATTGCATGTATTTTGCATACTTAAGATGAAGCTACAGTACTAGGTACCATGAAGGATGCATCTGTGCTATTTTCTTCTTACATATTTGCATGACCCTATTGTTATATGGTTCTTATGGCACATTATTGACATTGCTAAGTTAGCATGAGCTTCGCTGC
Organism: Calotriton arnoldi; assembly: GCA_963921515.1. Taxonomy (NCBI): domain Eukaryota; kingdom Metazoa; phylum Chordata; class Amphibia; order Caudata; family Salamandridae; genus Calotriton; species Calotriton arnoldi. The sequence continues at coordinate 665,621 of CAWUFW010009202.1, forward strand.
CATGATGCTGCTTTTGCGCACGCTACTACATGACTTTGTTTTTGCAAGACTTTGTTTGTGCCCTTCACATGAGAACGGGTTGCCTTTCGCGTTCTCTGCCTTTCCTGGAGTTAAGTCTGAACACGATATGCAAGGTCGATAAACAATGCCCCTTGTTATTCTGTTCTGGTCAGTCCCTAGCACCTAGACATAACATGCTACACAGCTGCAGTACTGAAGACTCGTGTTTTGATATTATGTTGTTGCATGTTGTTTTAACACACTTGGAGAAAGCCGTTCCATGGAGAAGAGCTCTGCTGTTCCTATGATGTAAACCTTACATCCAGGCTTTAAGGTATGGGGTCTGCTGTCAAAGCCCAGAGATCGTCCTTTTTATAAAATAAATTTCATCTAGTCAAGGGGAGGGTGGTCAGGCCTATAGACCCTTATTTCCACAGTCTTTATAAAATGACTTCTCTCTTTGTATTCTATGGAATTGTAACAATGCTAACTGTGCTGAGTTTATGCATTTTGCTGCTAGTAGTGGCACTTATACTGTATTGTAGAGCACAATAGTTAAAATAAACATTTTGAACATATTTCAGTGACTCTGCCTATTCTCATTGTGGACAAGTACGAGTGAGTGAGCGAAAGAGTACGTCTTGCTCCCGCCATTCCTGAGAGAGTCAGGAGTGTTGTGTTCTGGGTTGTCTAATCATTTGTAGCTCCGTGATATTTGGAGGAGAACGAATGAGGCACTATAGCTAGTCGGTTTGGGATTTTGGGTACTGATGTGGTAGGTTGGTACACCCCTATTCACTGAGGTCCTGTTTTCCTGCGCATAGTTCTGTGTATGTGTAGAATCCCTGCAACATGGCACCCAACGTTTGGTCTGGTTCTTATCTGCGAGGCGCTTGAGTAGTGCTTGTACTTGTCCACAATACCCTCACCTCTGTTTCCGGAGACAGCTGTGATGGTTTGACCTCTTATATTGATGTTTTTATAGGTTCTTTCAAGCTTGAAGTTTTAAAAGGTTTCTCTCTTTAATCTTGACCCGTTATTGCGCTGCCGCGCTCTAGGTTGTTATTCTTTATTGTCAGTTATGGCGGTCCCGATTCCAGCCGCGAATAGGGCAGCACTCACGGCTTATTTGACTCAGAATGGAGTCCCTAATGCTGGTGTTGCGCTGATTTTTGTAGTAGAGGCAAATGCGGCTTACCGCTTCGAAGTGTTTTATTCTTGGGTAACCTTTCCGGCGGTGGATGGAACAGATAACTTGTTTCACGAATATACGCCTACGGCCCTTCCTAATGCTTATCAGCCCTATCGGGCTCTTGAGATTCTGCTTACTACTTGGCAACACCAAATTTGGTTTAATGGCACCCTTCCTCACCCAAGAACGCTGGTCCATTTAGGTCCTTTATCGATAGATGGGGCCACGTGGCCCGTTTTGGCTGGGTATACCCCTCACCCGCGTAGTTTGATGACAGCGACGCTTGCAGAACTGCGCGTGTTACATACCTCTTTGATACGCGTGCATAGAGCTGTTATACAGTTCATGTCGCGCAACTTTAAGGTGGGACCACCTGGCGTTGCTGCGCAACCTGCGGGACCTGGTGGTGTGACCATCGGTCCCCTTATGGTTAATTCAGTAATGGGCAAGCGTCCACAGAATAAGGATGAATTATCTTATTGGCATGCTGAAAAATTTGGACAACTAGAGGCTGTCTTTCCAAATACCTCTCCTGTGGAAAAGCACAGGATATTGACTATTAGTTTGCCTAAAGACTTGCTTCCCGAGTTGGCTGATTGTAACACCTGGGGCAAGGTGTTTGCAGCGGTATATTCGAAGTGTTTCGGCACTCCCTCCATGACCGTGCTTCCCTCAGTGATTAAACGTGTTCAAGATGAACATGGAGCCGAAGTGGCTGTGGAGCTGGGGATGAGATTGGTGGGGGTGTTCGACGTGGTAGCTGATATGATCCTTGCCAATGTCAAGGGCGATGCAGTAAGCTTTCAAGTGGCAAACCGCTTGGAGGCTGTCCCTGATGTGGACAAGCCACGCGAATTACCAAAAATTATTGCAAAGGTTTATAAGACCCTAGGCTGCAATAGTTTGGGAGTTGAGCCTTTTACTCAAACGCAAACTCAATCTCAAACTCAACAAAAAGTCCAGACGGATAAAGATGGACGTCCGTTCTTTCCTAAAAAGAACTAGAAAAATAAAAACCAAGGGCAGCAACAACAGAAGCAAGGTTTTCGTGCTCGTTCACCGACACCTGAGTCTTCTGAGCGTACTTATGACTTGCGCGACAGCGCTAAAATAAAGTCTCCTGATAGATTTCAGGTCCCTGACCAACGTTCTCCTCGTTCTTCACAGGACACTTCTGGCTCTCAAGTCGGAGGAGGGGAATGCCAAGATCGTGGCAAGAGTCAACCTGCGCCACAGGGATGAGATCAGCCTCGACAGTTTGAAGTCAAAGGAAAACAAGAGGATCTACCTCGTTTTCGACCACCGTTTCAGAAGAAAAAAGTTGCAGCTCTAACAGCGAGGTATGCCTCAGATGGTGAGAACGCAACTCCTGGATTGGACACGAGCAGTGACTCTGCTCGACAGCACAGCGGAGGTTACCATAGTGCGGAAGGCTCTGCGTCCCTGTCTGGAGGCGACAGCAACTGATACCTTCATTACAGTAGAGACTGCTGACACCCGGGTTGCCCCCCCAGATAGGCTCTGTGAAATACTTTTCCAAATTGAAGGTGATATACCTCGTCCAATCAAAGCGGTGTTCTGAGAGAATTTAACCTCCTCGTATGACATTTTGTTGGCGGAGGCCGATTGGCCTCCCCCCTTTGTATTGGCAGCTCCTAGGGGAGAAGACGTGATACTTCCGAGTTTTTCGCGTTACATCCCTCAAGAGCATGCCCAGACTTTGGCTGCCGGGTGGGCTTGTGCCCTAGCCCCAGCGGTGTATCGTAATCAGGTGGGTTGGGATGTTGATTCACCTGCTCATGAAATACCTTTACGCTCTATGCCTCAGCCACAACCGCAATATCCAATCAGATGTGAAGCAAAAGCTTCCGTTTGTGATATTCAAACACAGTTGGAGTATCAAGGAGTGATTGAATCATGTACATCACCGATGAATAATCCTCTCTTTACGGTATCAAAACCTGATGGTTCTTATCGGATTGTATTGGATTACCGAGAATTGAACAGTCATTTTCGCACTTTTGCGGTGCAGAACACTCACAGCTGCACTGCACTGGTGAACAATCTTGTTCGTAAGAAATACAAAACTAAACTTGATATTTCTAATGGTTTCTATAGTCACAATCTCGCTCCTGAGAGCCGTGATTTGACAGCATTCACTGCCGTCGGGAATCAGAAAAAATTTACACGATTGCCTATGGGGTATAAGAATAGCCCCGGGGCATTTGCAGCCCGTGTGGTGTCACTATTGCACGACATAGATCCAGATGCGTTCTCGTATGTTGATGACATTTATCTGATGGACGATGAGCTTATGCCGCATCTAGTCCGAGTCGACAATATTATTTTGTCCTTTGCCGACTATGGATACAAATTTAATTTTGAAAAGTCACATATCGCCCTTTTGGCGGTGCTCTTTTTGGGCTATGAGCTCAATAATGAAGGAAAGGGCTTGGCCCCTCACTTCTTGGAGAAATGTGCACAATTGCAACCTCCTTCTACACTGAAGAAACTTCCGTCTTTGCTGGGATTTTTGAATTTTGGGAGGACATACATTCCCGACTATGCCCAGCGTATCAAACCGCTTTATGCGTTGATACAACCAACTTTTTCTTCTGCCAGCTGGCTTCCAGAACACACTTCTATTCTAAATTCTTTGCAAACAGATTTGCTTGCAACTAACTATTTGTTGACGCGTGACAACACCACAAACCTAGTAATACGTATAGTTTCTGGGACAGTGGGTTTCACTTACTTGACGTTCAATAAGGGAGACACAGTTCCGATTGCATACAAATCACATTTATACACTGCTGCTGAAATTCGCTTTTCAATCTTGACGGCAATACAGATGGCGATTCTAAAAGAACGCTCACTGGGACAAGGTAAACGCATTCTTATGGTCACGCCCTTCCCTGCTTTGGAAGCCGTGACTAAGGCGAGTGTACCTAACTCGAAGGCACTACATCCCCGTTGGATACAATGGGCTACTTCTTTGACATCAGCTGATGTCATGTTTATCTTTGATCCTTCCTTACATACACAGGAGTTTTTACAGTATGAACACGTTCATCCTCCACCCTTGTCTCTGCTTCCTTTACATGAGTACAAATGCATAATTTACACTGATGGCTCGGCTCAACCGGCCACGGGTTCTAAACATACTTATTCAGCCGCTTGTGCAATTGTTGCTGGCTCGATTGTTAATGGAGAGTTTAAGTCTTCCATTGTGCACACTCAGGCACTTGGAGACTGTGCGGCACAATTGGCGGAGCTGCATGCTCTTGTACTTGCTCTTGAGTTTGCTGATCCAAATGTGAATACTCCTATTGTGTGCGATTCTTACTACTGTGTCCAGTCTTTTAATGTCAACTTGTTCTTTTGGTCTCGGAATGACTATCGCGATTCCAAAGGCAGCGCAATTAAGCATAAAACGCTTTGGGTTCGAGTGGCAGATCTTAAACAGCATCTGCCCCTCATACATGTTATACATACTCTTGGCCATCAGCGTGTGGGAGCACATGCTCTTGGTAATTCCTTGGCTGATGAAGCAGCCAAGTCTGCAGTAGCCACATGTTCCATTGCAGCAGTTACAAGATCCAAAACTAAAATAGATAATGCGATTTTGGCAGCTATAGCTGCAACTAGGGAGGAAACTGTTTATCCTCACGGTTTCCCTTTGAAATACTCTTATCATATAACTCCCGAACAGGTTCCTTATGCCTTGATTCCTTCTGTTGGGGAGCGGATGATCCCCAACATGGACCGCAGACTAACCCTGGGCAAAGCCCTACGCTACGCTCGCGTAGTTTGTGAAGTTTGCGCTACTTCGCACTACGCGAATTGCACGTAGCACAGTGCAAACACGCGTAGCATAGTGCAGCGGTCATTTTTTGCTTGCTCGCGGTCCTCAACGTCAAGTTGGCGACCGTGAGCAAGCAAAATGACATCCCAGTGAGACTTTTTCCTCGTTCGTGATCAGCAACATCAAGTTGCCGATCGCGAGCGTGGAAAATAAACCTCCCGGTGAGATTCTCAACGCGGGGAGGTCAGGTTTCTCATTGCGAGTGGTCGCGTATGCTCGCGACCGCTCGCGATAAGAAACTACCAGTCCGCGTTGAGACAGCTGCCGCTCGAGTAAAAATCTACTCGAGCGGCAGTAAAAGACAGCTCGCACTGTGCAAGATGCCGTTTTCAATGATTGCACAGTGCGGACAAGCATCCGGCACTGTGCAATCATCGCGAACAGCGCACTACTCAGTTCGCGTAGTGCTACGCGTAGCTTGCGTAGTGCGAAGCGAGAGCAAAAAGATTCATGTATGCCGCTTACAATGAATTTTGGAAACTTTCACAGATGGAAGCTGCTTTTCGTCTGCGCCAAATTGATCAGGCCAATTTAGAAAAGGTTCTTGCCGTAATAGACAATAGCATAAACACACTTTCCTCACCCATTTATACATTGGATAATATTGTGTCATCTGTTATTGATATTGTTCAAAGTGATGTATCTGTGTTATATCATGGTCAAAATCAGTTACGATCTGTTATGCAATTTGCTTGGACATTGCAAACTCTTAAAATGGGAAAAGTGCCTTGGGATTATTTGAATGCCACTGCTTTATTCTTGCCATTTAATCTGACTGATAAGCAAAGGTTTATGTCCATGAAAGATGCTACATACACACTATTGCATATTGAACAATTAGAGCCCTTGCCGTTTTCTGTAGCGGAAACAGATTCTGCTGTTTGGTTAATTCATGGGGTTATCGCTCTCCCTTTTTCGCTATTTCAATTTAAATCATGAATGCAACATTTTCCGATTGGCCGTTTTGAACCACTGGGTAGTGCTTTTCTACATGAATTGTGGTCCCTGCCTTTCACTTACAGATGTCAGAGGGAGGGTAAGGAAGTTTTCCTAACAGGGGAGGACTGCGATTCCACAGTGGGACATTCCTTTGTTTGTAAACACGTTAAATTGCACGGCGCTTGTAACGTTTCCGCGCCTAATCTGGCCTGTTTTTTAAAAGGGACTCCAGTGCCATCAATAACTCCCGCTTTTTCATTGCTTACAAACGGCAGTTATCTTATTTTGAACAGCCAAGACTGCTGTGGTTTATGGGCAGGAGTCCTGTATTTAGTAACGGTTTCCCAACGCGTAACTTGTTGTAGCAATGTGCTTTTTCCGCCCCCGCATGGGAGTCTAGATAGCTCAATTTGGCCTTCCATTCCAACTTTGAAAGCAGATTTCAACATGTTGAGCAGGCTCAAAGTGCTGTTATTCCAACAAGAGGTGGCCCTCACTTCCGCACGCGAGACCTTCCAGTTACTGGTGGCTAGGACTTCCGGAGAGATACAGTCCCTTCTGAACACCAACCTCCCACTGCATTTTGGAGAGCTGATACACCAAATATTTAATGCGTCTGACACCACAGGCTTTGCGCATTTTTTTAAATGTGTGGGATCTGGCCTTGTGTCTTCTTTTCAGACTATATTTGGAATAATACCGGGTTTTACTCATTCTATTTTTTCCAGCGCCTTCGGAGGGTTCCCCTTGATTTTGACGGTAGGCGCTGGAATCCTGCTTTTCCTGCTCCTGTTGCACAATGGCTGCTCAACTTGTGGTACTGCACAGACCAGGCCAGTTGCAGCTGTACCGTGATCGCATGCAGCAGGTTTTCGGATGCCTGCCATTAGCCACGCTTGGAGTCAGTTATGGATTGACTTTTTGCTTTGCGTACTTCACTTGCGTACAACCAGTCCTTTATTGTCAGCAATGTCCCTTCTATTGGGCACTGGATATATGCCTCTCCAATACGTCACGTCCAGTCCCGGATTTTAACCAGTTGATGGGTCCCTTAGAGGCCCATGACCAGGCTTGTTCTGGGGATGGCCGTATGGCTCGTGCGGCTGCACTTGGAGTTTTGACGGAATGGGATGTCTGTGCGGCTGTGCAGACCGTCCTGCAACAAAGTTGCAACGAATATCACGCAAGTTCCCCACTCATGCTTTTAGAGGCATCTGATTAGGAGGAGCACATCTGTTCCTTCGACATACTTAATTGGATGGCATCTCTCTTTTTTACCAACGATAGGGATGATCTTTTGGAGGGAATTGCATTCCTCGGTTCATACACCTTGATGGACTTACCACCTCCTTCATAATAACTTGACTTCTCCCTTTGTATTCTATGGAATTGTAACAATGCTAACTGTGCTGAGTTTATGCATTTTGCTGCTAGTAGTGGCACTTATACTGTATTGTAGAGCACGATAGTTAAAATAAACATTTTGAACTATTTCAGTGACTCTGCCTATTCTCATTGTGGACAAGTACGAGTGAGTGAGCGAAAGAGTACGTCTTGTTCCCGCGATTCCTGAGAGAGTCGGGAGTGTTGTGTTCTGGGTTGTCTAATCATTTGTAGCTCCGTGATATTTGGAGGAGAACGAATGAGACACTATAGCTAGTCGGTTTGGGATTTTGGGTACTGATGTGGTAGGTTGGTACACCCCTATTCACTGAGGTCCTGTTTTCCTGCGTATAGTTCTGTGTATGTGCAGAATCCCTGCAACACTATCACCATCTATAACTTTGATTGTATAACCAGTTTGTACTATTTTTATTTTGACTCCGATATCTCCCTTCAGGCAGGGGGTTATTAGGGTCTCCGCTTGTCAATTGAGTGACATTTTGACCAGCACATATTATATGTGGCCATATAGGTAAGATAATTATCACATTGTTACTACTGATTGAGATTATATAACATTAAACATCAGTGTTCTTACACACACTTTAAATCACTGTTTAGGTAGATCTATACTGAAGTCTCACCGCCATTCTTCCAGATACAGTACATTTTTGATCACGGAGCTCATTATATGGTCCAAAGGTGAGAGATCATTATTTTGGTTGTGTTGAACTTGTAGCCCTCTACAGCTTTGGAGAATGCGACTTACAGGTCATCTCGTCTTTTTTCTAAAAATAACTTAGGACACATCCGTTAAGTTATTGTTGATGATATTAAGTTTTCAATTAATACCTCACATTAACTGCAGATTGGTCCCTTTGCTTTGAGACATTAAGACATACTTCGCCCTTTAGTGGAAGTTAGGGTAGGATTATCCTTTTTTATACCTATCTCCACCTCTTCGTCCTTATACTGCCAGCTTTTCTTATATCTAACTAGAGCTTATATTTCTAGAACTGGCAGGAATCAATGCAGAAACACAATTTGTTTAACAGAACCTTAAAAGTGATGGGCTCACTGCTTCATATATTACATGTGAGTTACTTTACCCATTTCTGGACTGACACACTTCAGCATCATTATTTTATATACTCACACGATTTTATTATTCTCTAGGTGGAACTACTTGTGTAACAGTATCTTTCCAGACTTTATTACCAGCAGTGTACCTCCTTGCTGAGTGCTTCTTGTATACACATCTTATCATGAAGCTACTCTTATTGGAGCCTTTTACAAATACCATTGTAGCTTATCAGTGCTAGGTCAGTTCAAAATGTTCTTCTTTTTTCAATGCTCACCTCTCAATCCAACTCTTCTCTTGGTGGCAATTGCTGGTCATGGTATTAACATCGAGTCTGATGTTAAATCCCTTTGCTTTTGTATACTCAAGCTTTCTCTCCACTTCTTTCATTTTCACTCTTCACAAGTTGTATTCCGATTTCTGCATGGCCATTTTAACTTATTATATTGAGTTCCTTAAGGTGTCACAGTGCGTAAGATGGCTGGAAATAAGACCCTTGTCCAGCGTTATCACAGTCTCTCCTTTCCAACGCTTGTCTAGTAGCTTCCTCTTTGGGCACTTGTTGCTAATTAAAGTTTGTCTCTGTATTTGTGCAAAATATAAATGTTATGCATTTCTACATAATTTTACAGCCTTTGAAGAAGTCACTTTGTGACGAAACACGTACAAAAAATTACAGAACCAAAATTACAGAACCTTGTTTTGCAGATAAGTGAATTCTTACTTTTAGTTACTATACTTTTTGGACTTCCATTTGATTGCTGCAATATCTTCTTTGATGTAATGTACACAGTGGATCTTGTGATCCAGTGTGTGTTAGCACCCCAGGTAATAGGGTATTTGGTATGGACATAGCACCAACCCAAAATAATTTGAAATGTTTTGTAAGGGTAATATATCCACAAATACTTGTACAAATAGGTGTGATTGTGAACCACTACTAGCAATGCCCTCATTACGATGAGAGTCGGAAAGCCTCCAGTGCAGGTGGGAGGCTTTCCTAGACTCATTGTGGTTTCAGTTTCAACCACCACATTCTGATGCAGGCAGTTGAAAGTAAAACCATCCGGTCATTCCGGCTGGAGTCCGATGGGCTCAAGGAGCCTGCTGGCCAGTCGGAGGCCTACCTGTAATCCCTTTGGACTGCGTTTCCGCTGGAAGGATTACGATGTCCGTTTCTAACAGGCTTTCCATGTCAGGCTTTCCGACATGGAAAGCCTGTCATAAAGTGACATTGGGGCCCCTAGTTGGGCCCCCTTCACCCTGTAGCCTCTGGTTGGGGGCCAAGGGGGCACCTATGGTGCCCCCTGTTAATCCTTGCACCATGTGGGAGGCACCCTGAGGTGCCTGCTATGGGGTGCAGGGATGAACAGATTCTCCCATTTGTCTACGGGAGCTTGTGATACAGCCAGTTTACAACCACAGCACAAGCTCCCATAGACAAATGGGAGTATGCAACCACGCCATGTTTGGTCGCATTGTAATCGTGGTGTCGGGACCAGGGACCGGAGTTCTGTCAGTCCCGAGACTGCAACGGTGTTGGACAGACGTAAGTCCGCCCAACATAGTAATTGGCCCTAACTGTCCCCATATGGTATACTATTGATCGCGCCTTACAACAAATTTATATCCTGTGTTTTGAATTCCTTGTCCCTCTGCTGAGCCAAGTGCGAGTTCCAGTTTCCCTATGCTGTCCAAAGGTTTGGCTGACTTGCTCTTTTCCCATACTCAAATTTTATATTTGTATGACTCAGTTATGGCTCTTTCTCATGTTAATACCTTTTTGGACACTTATCCCTTATGTAATTTTCTTGAACTTCCTGGCATACACTTTGCTACCCATGCAATTCATAATCATAAATAGTCGAAATTTGCCCTTACATCTTTATTGTTTTGTGGTACTGATGTTATCCCTTCAGCGAGCATGCCAATTGGTGTTACATGTAATGTACACCTCCTGCTTGTTTTTCAAGATTCCTGTGTTGTCTTGTCCACGGCATTTCCCACAAAGACTCGGATTAGCAGAATGCAATAAAAATTGGAAACTGGACAAAGCCACAATTTAAAATGAACCTAACTAAAGGAAGCGACTAAAAATAGGAAGGAAAGTAAAAAAAAAAAACAAAGACAAGAAGGCAAGAAATAGAGGTGCAAAAAGGAAGCAAAGAAATAAGGAAAGAAGGCAAAAAAGAAGGAAAGACGTCAAAAGAGAAAGAAGGAAGAAAAGAAGGAATGTGGAAATAAAGAAGGAATAAAAAGAAGGAAAGGAGAAAACAAAGAAGGAAATGAATGAAAAAAGGAAAGGAGGCAACAAAGAAAGAAAGAAAGAAAGAAAAAGAAGGCCAAAAGAAAGAAAGAAGGACAGAAAGAAGGAAAGGAGGAAAGAAAAACGGAAAGAAAAAAGGTGGAAAGAAGGAGGGAAAGATGGTTAACATTTTAGATAATAAAACCCACATTACACCCCACATAAGTTTAAATAAAATTGTTACAAGTGTGCTACAAATTAAACACCATTAAATTAGGTTTTCTTTCTGGGCAAAGTTTATCAAAGAACCATTGGTGAGGGGCGTGGCTTGGCACCGTGCAAGAAGGTGGCTCTTCCCTGAGCTCTGGCAAGTTCTCTGCTCTGGACTGCAATTTAACAGCTTCCAAGGATCTGTTTGGCCCTGAAGACCTGATCAGTCTCTGCGGTGGTAGTCCTGAGCGCAGTGGTTGACCTGTATTGGTAGAGGAGGACCTCTTATGACTCGTTATCCCTGGGGCCCACTGCCTTACAAGAAACACATCTCTTCTGGCAAGATGGCTGCAGCGCACTGAATGCATCAAACACAAACTGCTGAGGCCGGACCAGCGGGCAAGTGCTGGTTGGCCATTCCCAACTGACCTTCATGTACACTGCTGGGATGTGGGGGTGCCTTACCTAGTGGGGGATTTGGACGCAGGGGAATTTTGGTTGCTGATCACCACCAGGGACACTCTGCCTTATCTTTGCCTCACAGGGCCCAACCTCAACGCTGATCACTTCATACAGGAACCTGGAGAGTATATTCCCCCTCAACTGCCTAATCAATGTGAGTCACGATGCTTGCAAGACCAATTTTGAGCCATATACTCCACTAACAGGGTGTTGGAGAGTGCCCATGATCCTAAAGTAAGGCTGAGGTCAGCTGATGACCTACTTTGACTGCCCTATTCCTATTGGAACCTCTATCCCTGCACACAGCGGTAACAATCCAACCTTGTTGTATTGCAGGGTCTTGTGCTCACATTGGTGGACTGGACGCTGGGACCTCTGAGGCAGTCCCAGACCGAGGAGATAAAGCCCTGCAGCTGAACCATGTCCCACCCGGGTTCTCTCATTTGTTTAGTTTTTGTTTACAAGTTGGGTTTTTTTGGACATGGACACAGATGTCCACTTCCCTGGGGGGATGCAGCCACTTAGGCTCATTGTTGTTCAGGTTTTGGTTATTGTTCTGATGGAGTCAAATTGTGGGTCTGCCGGTTACCCATAAGTTCTCATGGGACACCACATGTGGTGGAGAGTGCCCACCTAGCAGCTGGTTGCTTTTGACATGAGGAACGGCAGGGTTCTCCACCTTTAGCCCTGAATCCCAACACTAAATTCGCACAATGGGTACTATTGCTGATAATCACACCCTTGTCCTGACGTGGAATGTGCATGGTAAATGGCTACTCCCACCAAAAGATATTGTATCTATTCCTTCCTTAAGTGCTATCACATGCATATTGCCATGTTACAGGAAACTCATCTCACATTGACCGAGCTGCAAAATGTCTGTTCGAAATGGAGGGGGCAGGTGTATGGCACATTCGTATCAACATATACCCAGGGAGTGCTCATCTGGATCGCACAAGGGGTTCCATACGGGTGGACACGGCAGGGTGCTTTGTGATACTAAAGGGCCACCTCAATGGAGATACCCTCACACTAGTGAAAATTTAAGCCCCCAACACTAGCCAGTTGAGTTTCTTAGATACGCTCCCTAAGGCGTTCTTTCAGGACCCACAGCACCCGGGGCTCTGGGGGGGTAACTTTAACTGCGTGTAGGATGTTGATCGCTCTACCCCTTCCAAGTAATGCCACTTGCATTCGTACAAAACAAGACTTTCACAATTGGCTCACCCACCAATCGTTACATGACGCATGGAGACTTGGGCACCCACTAGACCGTGAGTGTTCCGTTTACTCTCTAGTTCATGATGTACACACCAGGACAGACCTCTGTCACTGTATGGACCAACTGAATGCACAGATCACCCAGGCGCAGCACTTAGCACACACTCTCTCAGACCATAGCCCCTTGTTGGTCACCCTGCAGTGAGGCAGACAATGCCCTACAATATCCACCTGCTGGCTGCAATTAGAAGCTCTTTCAGGCCCCATTATTACAGGAGGACCTAGCGCAGTGTATCACACACTACTTTGATCTACATAAGTGCTGCACCCTATATCGGGTGCTGGAGTGGGACACACACAAATGTGTAACATGAGGTCATTGCCTGGTGACCTCATTGGGATACGATGAAGCCTTCAAGAAGAATTAGAGGCTGTCGAGCAAGAGTTGCGGCCTCTTAAAATAAAGGTGGCTGACCAGTGGTTGAACAACTCCAGCAGCTGTGCAAGCAGTGGACCAATGCTGAGGCACACCTGGGGAAACATGACTATAACAGGCCCACAGCCTGCCGAGGGGGATTGCTCAGGGAGATAACTGGCGTGGCTAGTAAAGGAAGACCAATGCTGAACCTTGATAGGGCGATCAGACAAGATGACGGCACAGCAGTAACATCAAAGACGTACATTAATGCTGCCTTTCATGAGTATTTCCGGGAATAATACACAGTGACAAACCCCCCACTACTTGGTCACACGCAAGGGTTTTTTCATGATCTACCACTGGAATGACTGAACCTGCTGCAGCGGGCCGCACTGAATGAGCCTCTAGTTTCTAGATTTATATAGCGCAGCTTATTACCCGTGAGGGTATCCAAGCGCTGTCCATGGGCAGGTTGAGATGAAGTGATTTGGCCTGAATCACAGGATGTTGCGTCGACAATGAGACTTGAACCTGAATCCCCAACTCCCGAGTTGGCAGCTCTGGCCGTTGCAACACATACTCTCCTCTACATTTGGAGGAAATATTGGTAGCCATTTTTCAAATTGCTTGGAATAAGACATCAGGCACAGATGGGCTACCGATTGAGTAGTATTCTACTTTCTCCACTGAAACCACTTAACACTTGCTGGAGATATTTAATGAGACCACAACTATAGGTCGTCTCACAGTCTCGCAGAGAGAGGCCCTGATCTTTCTCCTCCTGACACCTGAACACATGGGGTTTGGCCCTGGCTACCTCGGCTGGATCAGCACTCTGTACAATAGTCCGATGGTCCGGGTTAGGATGGGTCAACTGATCGCACCTTTGCAATTCAGAGAGGCACCAGACAGGGGTGTCCGCTCTCCCCACTAATTTTTGCATTGGACATGGAGCTGTTGGCTTGCCACTTCTGACAACAGGCACACCAGTTGGGGATCTAGGAGCTGGGGGTCCACCACGTCACCTCGCTGTATGCAGATGATGCATGGTCTATCTTTGTGATGTAGAGGCCTCCCTACCGGGCCTAATGCTCCTACTGGAGGGCTTTGGGGATGTTACCGGGCTCAAGGTGAATTGGCCTAAATCATATTTCTTCCCCCTGGCACCACGTCCCTAATGCAATTGGGATGCCCCACTGGGGACTCGCCTTCAGTTGTGCTATGTTCCTTTTAAATACGTAGGTGTCCAGATATACCATTCAGTACAGAACATCAAGTAAAGCAATGTGGACAAAGCAGTGGGCTCTGTCCAATGGTCTCTGCCTTTATGGCGATAATTGCCCCTGTCCCCGCTGGGACAAGTAACATTCTCCAAGATGTTGGTACTGCCCTGTCTGCCTTATTTCTTTGCGGCACTTCCGATGGTGCTCCCCAGAAGCTTTTTCTACAAGCAATATGTCCTCCTGCTTGAATTGATATGGAGTGAGGCCTGCCAGGTTGCACTCGCCATCCTCCAACGGCCTCTAAACAAGGGCAGACTCGGTGCGCCTAACTTTAAGCTATATTATGCAGCTGCACAGCTACAAAGACCAATGGCCTGGCTGCAGACAGCTCCATGCCCCGAAATAGCACACCTGCGTGAGGTCCTAGGTAGCACAATCATTTACACATGGCTGTCTGACCCGGCTATTCTCCCCTGGTGCAAGATGTACTAGATGACCATGGCCGGAATATGCTGGTGTAGATTTGTACAAAGCAGAGGACCTCACTTGGCATACTCTCCAACCATTGCAACATGGGATTTACCAATGACTCGCTAACATTGCTCAACAACATGACATGGGCCCACGGCGACAGGCTGGAGTCAACCAACTGGGGGTGCTTTACCATGACGGCACCCTCATGTCCTTTCAGGACATCATGGACATTTACAAGATTTCTTGACATTTCACACCATACAACATGCACTGCGGAGCACATGGGACATGGGAGAAGCGGAACCTCCGACACCTCCTACATTACACACAATCTTTACTCATGATGGTACGCATTATGCCATCATCACGCTGTAAGTGTCCATCAATTCCACACGGCAGGACTATGCAGCAGGCCCATGTGCCAGATAGGATGGGGTGTTGCCGCAGCCATTGTTGGCTAAGGCTTGGTCCCCAGCCCTTCAACAGGAGAAAGAAGTATCCCGTACCCCAGGATTCTGATTCACACAATTTAATCACATACATCATGCCTACCTCAGCTCTCAGTGCATCAGGCGCTTGTTCCTGACCCTGACCTCTGAGTGTCCCCAGGGTAAATTGGTGGATGCTGGGTTTTATCATATGGTGTGGGGCTGCCCAGTACTGCACCCTGTCTGGCAAGCAGTCACTGTCGCAGTTGATGACCTTGTGGAGCACAATCTCATGCCCACAACCAAATCCTGTCTGTTGGGACTTCACCAAAAAGCAGCGTTAAAAAGCATGACGTCAGCTCATTTGGTAGGGACCCCACCGAATAAAATTATACAGGTAAAATAGGATGTCAAGGATAACAATTTATCATCATTAAAATCAAAACAGACAGACCCCTCAACCACTAAAACCATACATAGTAAAATCACACACAGTATAACGTATGGCTGAAAAAGAAAAAAATTGAAAATCAAACAGTATAATATAAATTATATGCATTAGAGCAAATAAACCACAAATACCCCCACAGTACTTAAGTATGGAATGACCACATCCCTGGATATTGTCGGATGGGACCAGTCAGAACTGTTATCTAAGTGCACTTACTTATACCTCTAAAAATAAGGCCACAAAATAACATAGGTGTCAGATCAAGGTAACAGAAGTCAAAGTAGCTGTGCAAGATATAACATAACATTGCAATGTTCTGTCTCCAGGGAATGCACTTTGTACACAGTCAGCGGTGGACTAGATGTTCATGATAATTATTACCAGGGAACCCGGATAATAGTTGATGATTCTTATTTCCCCACAGGTTTGCACAGCCTAACAGAGGCTGAAATAAACCTGTGGACTATATGCAATTCCAGTTCCGTTTATAACAGCTGGAGATACAATAGCCTGGTGTTAAAGGGTTCTGAGCAGGGGGCCAATCTCTTTTCCCTTGTGGCCTTATATTGGTCACAGAAAAAATCTAAATGCAGCTGTGACTGTGGCGTTTTTGCATCACAAGGGCAGGCTATAAGATCTTCATCACAATAAGCATTTGATGAATAGGCAACCAGCAGATGGGCCATGTTCAGACGGAATCTTACTAAGTAGTACTTTTGTGTGCTGGGGATAATAAGCAGGTAGGATTCTATGGAGATGATCGTCCTTCATAGATCATACGTTTCAACCTGGCCTCTCTGTTGGTTGCCATAAAGGCTAACAGCTCCTTTTTTGACATATGCTTTTGAGTGCCTACTGAGGGACTGGGGGTTTTCAAAGTACTCATGACAGCCAATTGAATACAACAGCAAAGTGACATACGATAGCCACTGTATGTGGTGTGCCTTGTCTAAGGCCAAGCAGTCTGTAAAAACTGGTTCGTTAAGTGTGGTTTCTGGACGGCACCAGAATGAGATCCATAGAAATGTCGGGGATATCTTCTTTGTGTCCTCCATATATTTTAAACCCAAATACTCATGGTAAATGCTGGTAGGGAAACTTTGGGGTAGCCACAAAGGTTTCCGCAAAAAACTGTTTTCGCCAATTTGCAAAGATCTCTGGCCACACTTTCCCCATATGCCTGCCTCATTAATGACAGTCGAAATGCATCTGGCTTTGTAGATGGTGAGTATTGCCTCGAGGGGGAACAAACGCAATTTCTTCACAAACTTAAATATGGATGCCATATTCTGCTCGAAATGTGTGCGTCTCTCTTTAATAAGGTGTTACCAGGTGTAGTTGTTAGTGAAAGGGACCCCAAGACAAGTCAAGGTCAGTACTGTCTGTATTTTAAATCCACCCTGCCTAACAGGCTTCACCTAACTTTTAGGGCGGCCACATATCATGGTATACGATTTGGATTTATTTGTGTGTAGCCCCAGAATATCTATATAACGCACAAAGCTGTCAAACAGTCAATTTCAATTTGAATTTCACTTTATTTCGGGTACAAGAAGTAGCCATAAAAGAACACAAAAACAAAAGCAATACAATTTCAAATCCATGTTATAAAAACAAACAGTTGACAGAGACAGTACATCATGGTCATAGCTGACATGGGTAAATCACATTGAGATAATGCCACAGTTCCGCCATATACCAATACAACAGGCAAATTGATTCCTAGCCCTTTAAAATAGACACTAATAACAATAAAAAGTCTTAAAGTCAGAGGGCTTAACACTTGTGGTAAAATAGTCAATGAATATAACCACACACTCAACCAAGTCTTAAATCATTGCAAGTGATCAGCAGCCAAAAATCATTAAATCCTCATACCAGAAATAACATCCCCCTTAAATTGTTCCACCCCATTAAAACATTTCAGAAAGGAACAAATACTGATAAAGTTGGATGAGGAGTTTAATTGCTGCAGATAAAACAAAGCTAGTGTGGAACTTCTAATGCCCTGTGACTTGATGATAGGAATTAAGAAACTTTTAGTAAAAAGAAGATATAATTGGCAGAAGAATGTAAAGTGCAGCAGGCTTTGTGGGGAGGATTCATCACAGGGGCAAATTAATACTTTGGATGCTTCAAGCTGTCCAAGGGGAAACCCAAGATGCCACCTTACAAATCCTAACCTGAACCTGGTTGGTAATAATCTGTCCCAGGTCCCATCAATCCATATCAGATATGGCTCCAGGGTTAACAAGCTGTCCAAGCCCAAATACACCCTGACAGCTAGTTTGCTTGATTTTAATTCCTCCCTACCGGCTTTCACTCTTGTTTTAAAGGCAGATTTAACCCAAGTCAAATCAAATTTGGCTATAGAACTTGGGTTAAAAAACAGGGTCGGCCTTCCCAACTTCATCAGTTCTCCGCTGACATGGCTGAGCCAAGGGATTTTCAGGGCTCTCTCACACAGAAGGCAATCTTCAATGCTCTTCCAAGTAAGCAAGCTGTCAGGATTTGCACAAACCAAACACCACAGAAGCAGGTGTGCCAACTTGATAATATCCTCTGCATATTCCATCCTTAGCTCCTGTTGCATAATAAAAGTAGAGCAGGTGGGGGAAACACCCAAAATTCGCCTAAGCACCCTGTTTTGCTCTCACTGAAGGGGACTTGTATTGGAGTATCCCCAGATACCCGAACCATATGTTAGAACTGGGAGACTCTTTTGTAGATCTCCATAATGGGGGCAACAGGTTTTTTCCAAATGCTTTTGGAAAAGTTAAAAATATGCGCCACCAAGCTTAGAACTTTCCAACGTGTACTAGCAATGCAGGGTCCCCAATTGCCCTAGCGTCCCTGACTTCCTGCCAGATAGGAAAAATCCTGGGTCTGAGCCACTGTTTGGTCTTTTAAGAATACACCCCTCATCTTATGCTGTCTAGGCTTGCAGACCATTATATAGGTTTTTGTTTGGTTTGTAGCCAAACCCAATTACGCCAGAAAATAAACAATTTCCTTTAATAGTAAGTAAATTTTTATTGTACAGTTAATAAAAACCATTACAAACGTTTTCACAGTTTCATACTATAAAAGAAAGACATGATCGGTTACATTGGTATTGGGCAGTTCACTAGTGAAAAGCCACTATTAAAAAAGAGGAGCTAAAAACTAGTAAAATGTGGTTAATAGTTTGTGAACATAAATTAACCTAAGAGCTGGCCCAATCGTCCTCTGTCTGTGCTGCCTTTGCAGCGGGGTGTGTTTAACAAGAAAGTAAAGTGCCGTGTGCGCTAGTGGCTGGCAGCCAGGACCAGGCGACCTGGGAACAAAGGCAAGCGGTTTCATTGCTCCGAGTGCTAGTGGTGTTGTACTAGTCCTAGGAGCAGTTAGCCGAGTCTATATACGCTAGATTGCCTTACAGACTGTGGACAAGAGGGCCAGGGCATAGTTTAAATTCATGCTTGGGAGTTACCGTAAAGTGCGTAGTGTGCTTAGTGTGCAGATATTTCTAGAAGCTAAAGTTCATGTCAAGTTAGGCCTGGGGTAGGTTAAAGGGCAAGCCTAGCAGCTAATGATGGATAAGATAGCCCACCCCCAGAACTTGAGCTTGCTTCATTTCGGTTCGGCAAATGATTAAAACATGTGGTACAGAAGGGCGCACTTTAAAACAGAGAATTCCTTTAAGAGCTTCTAAAAGATACACAGAGTAAGTTGCTCCGAGAGCGGGAATTTCGGGGAAGCATCAGAACCATGCCGGCGTGGTTATTGAGATCGGTGCCGTTGACTCTTCGGGTTTAAGAGTTTGGCTCGATGATGATCAGTGATCACCGGTTTTCAAGCTAGGCCCTCGTTCCCCCCAGGTTACCTTGACCTCCGAAAGTACGGGAAGTGCGCCGGATGCCATCGCTGTACTTCCTGCATCTGCACTGATGCGAGCGGGAGCCTTCTCATTAAGGATCATGGTGCTATGATCCGCTGTGCATCTGGACAGCTGTTAGCTTTAGTGCATTCTTTCAATTTGTTAAAGAGAACTTCGGTGGCTACAAGGAATTTTACCATGCAGCAGCTCAGTTGGACGTCGTCGCCGAAGAAGCATGCCAACACCGCTTGCCTGCACGACCGTATCCGTTTTTTGTTAAAAAGCGGTCTCAGGAGGGTCCTGCGTTCCTGCAGTAGTTCCCTACAAACAGCAATAAGGTGTACTATATTTTCTTCGCCGTCGCCACATAGTCGGCACCTTGCTGGATTCATAGGGCGTAGCCAAGGAGGCAGATGATTTGCGGAAGGCAGCAGCCCTAGGCGAAATTTCAAGAATTTCTCTTCCGTCTTTTTGGAGAAGCCGGTCTGGAGATATGCTTGGGGCAAGAGTTTGATGAAAGTGACTCTTTCCTGAGTATATTGTTTACCGCTTTTTTTAAGCCTGACGCGGTCCCTGGGAGTTCCCACAGTTGTCGTAATCACAGCTGGTTGATAGCGGCCTCCAGGTATAGCCTTGCAGGGCAGTTCTCTTTAGTTTGTAGTTCCTTCCACAGAAGGGCATTTAGCGTTTTCGGTTCTCTCCTGCTTATTTTGTGCCAACTTTTTATGTATGTTCCTTTGCGTCCCAACTCTTCTCTCAGGAGCCCAAATTCAAGCCTCATCTGTGTGGGAGATGTGTACCCCGGCAAGCCGAAGATCATTCGCAGAGCTCTTGCTACAGTGCCGTCTACAGTGTCAGCGTCCCTACCTCTCATTGCTTTGCTGCCATAAATGATAGATGGTATTAGTTTTGCCTGGATCACCCTTATTAGAGGGAGGAGACTTGATCCAGTGATATTGTTTTTTAGATTCCTTAGAGCTACCGCTGTCATTAGCCCTCTCTTTTTTATGGCTTCGCATTGTGGCTTGTAATTGCCCTTGTGGTCTATAATGACCCCCAGGTATCTGTATTCCCAAACGGCCTCCAGCTTCCTCAGTGCCAAGTAACAATTATTTGGTGTTTTCTTATTGTGGGTGTTAATGCACATAACTTTGGATTTTTCTTGGTTGATACTTAGCATATTTATTGCAGAGTAATGCGCCGTAATGTCCAGCAACCGCTGTAGGCCTACCGGGTTCCAGCTGATAAGCACCAAATCGTCCGCGTAAAAAAGATTTGATAGCTGGATGCCCCCTAATTTGGGTGCATGCGAATTGTTTTCGTTCAGCAAGGTCGATAGCTCTGCCATAAAGCGGTTAAAAAGTGTTGGTGCAAGCACACAGCCTTGTTTTACCCCTGTGCTTGTTGGAATGTTCCTTGATAGATATTCTCCTGCACCTAATTTAACTTGCACCCAGGTGTCACTGTGCAAGAGGATCAATTGGTTTAGGAGCAGCGGAGGAATGTTCAGCTTTTTAAATTTTTGCCACAAAAGGTTTCTGTTAACGTGGTCGAATGCAGAGCTGTAATCGATGTAACACAGATATAGAGGTTGTTTTACTGCGAGTGCAGCGTCAATCATTAGCGATAGAGCTAATATGTTGGTGGACGCCCCCATATTTTTGCAGAAGCCGGTTTGGTTGTATGGGATTGCTGTGACTTCTGCTGCGCACGATGTTAGTTCCTGGAGTAATAGGTCCGCAAAATATTTGGACTCGTTGTCAAGTAGGGCTACTAGCCGGTAACTTCTTGGGTCGTTCCTGTTTCCTTTTTGAAAATTGGGGAAATGATTGCTCCCCTCCAGGATGAAGGAATTGTTGCCGTTTGCAGGATTTTTTCAAACATTGGTTTGAGTACGGCGGCCCAGAATTCCGGCTCTTATTTAAACAGTATGGGGGGGATCCCAAATGGTCCTGGTGCACCCTCGCGTCTTCCCTTTGAAATTCTTTTGCAGATCTGTGCATTCGTGATTGAGATTTCCTGTTCTGGCGCTTGGATTTCGTTAAAATGCAGTTGTCGGGCTTCGGCGTCGTACTTGAGAATGTGTGTCCCTTGACTGATGTCTTGAGTTTCATTAAGATGTGAGCCAAGGAAAGTTGTCAAGGCCTCTTCTGTGTCATATGATTCAATGACCTGGCTCCACTCGATGGACAGATTGTTGATCTTTTGCCAAAACTGTGCGCTGTTGTTGGTTTTAGCGTCATATAGGAGTTTGGCCCAAAAAGCCTCGTCTGCTTCTTGTTTGAGTCACCAAATCATCTTTCTGCGGTCGCCTTTTAGCCATCTCAGCTCCTGTTGAGCGGCGGGGTCTATCCTCATTCCTCGAAAAGTTTGATTAATCGGAGTTTTTAACTTTTTTAGTTGAACGTTATTTATGACATTTGGATGTTTCCTGTGATGAAGGGCTCGGACCACTCCTTCAGGACGGAGGTATCCCTTTTTTGTTCCTGTGTTGTTTCGAAGTGTTTTTGTAAACACCTCCCAGCTCTCAATTGGGTCTGGTGTTGCTGTTTGTGCGTCGCCTAATGCATGCTTAGCATGAGAGAGGAGACTTTGTGGATCATATGTTCTGCATTTTATCCGCCTCTCATTAGTGGTGTATTCTGTGCTGTGCGCATTAGCAGATGGTGGACATAGTATTGCGAAAGCCTCGATTGTGACTTCCTGGGGCAAGTGGTCGCTGTGAACAAGTGAGCCAATGTGGAAGTCCCTTGCCCGTCAATACAGACTGCGCGAGAAGAATGTGAAGTCAATTGTAGAGCTGGCCATTGTGCTGTGAAACGTTGCTGCTTGAGGGCGGTCCCCTGAAAATCTGCCATTTAGTGCTCGAAAGCCCAGCTCTTCTAGTGTTGAAAGGAGTCTTTGTGCTGTTTTCGAGCTTCTGCCTCCAGAGGTGTTATCTTGAGAACTTGGTTCCCATACAAATGGGTCCTCCTCATAATTGGAGTCTGTACTTCGATTACTGAGCATATTTAGATTGAAGTCCCCGCTGATAATCAGGCTGTTTGTTGTCTCGGCCCGTAGTAGTTTTATGAGCTCTTCCTTCAGCTGCTGGGCTCCTCTGGTTTTTTCTCGCGGGTGTAAGTAGAGGTTTAATTTCCTTTAATAGGGCGTTTAGGCCATTAGGGGGTATTGAAAGCAGAACTGCATCATCTATGTATAAGAGTACTGGTGCTTTTTTCCTACCAATTGAAGGTGCATTCAAGACGATATTCATTAGGGTTGTGGCTAGACCATCTATATACAAAAGGACCAAAAGGGGGGCCAGGCACTCCCTTTTCCCTAACCTAAAGGAATCTGTCCATTCCCCTGAGGGGCTGTACTTAACAGAGGCTGACAGATCATAATGGAAGGCTCTCAAGAGCTGGACCAAATCATTCTCAACACCTAAGTCTACCAAGATCTCCCAAAGCTGAAATCTAACTACACTATGAAAGACGCAGGATGAAGGACAGGCAAACACTATTCTGCTTAGCAACGGTGTACTTTGAAACTAACAAGCATAAGTTCAAACATTGCTCTACCGTGCCTTTCCCTCCCTGAATCCATACTGCACATCCGATATCGTGCCACTGTCCCTCATCCAATTTAGGAGACGATCCATAATGGCCCTACCTGCCAACTTTATTGCAGAATCCATCAGGGATGTTGGTTGGTAGCAATCCTGTGAAAGGGATTACTCTTCTTGAAGATAGGCCCAATGATGACAGTGTGGCATGAGTGTGTAGTGGCACCTTACAGACTTCATTGAAACAGTTACATAGAAAAAGGGGCCCAATATTCAGGTGAGGCTTTATATAAATCCATCAGCACACCATCAGGGGGCCTTGCTACAAGGGCTTCCATTAATTGCATTTGTGACCTCTTCAATGGGAAATTTCAGTTCTAGCAGGAAAAACACATCCTTCTCAGCATATTTATTAGATACACTATGTTCATATACTTTTTAAAAATGATTAACTCAAGCTTCCAGGTTAATAATAGTTAGGACAGTGTTAGAATTCATGCTTAAGGGGTTGGTGTTATTGGCCTCCATCCAAAAGGCCCTAGGATCTTTCAGCCATCAGGCCCTGACCAAATTCCCCAAGGATTCATTTTGTATTTCTTTTTTCCTATTCCTTAAATCAGCGTTATACTCTGCTCTGTTGCAATTTTCCTAAGTCCCTGGGTATCTCCTTTATCACCTTGTGTAAACACCAAGACCTTCCTACAATGTTGGTCGAACCACTTAACCTTGTGGGTCACTGGTTTAATAGTGTTCATAAGGCCACCACTGATAACAAGATTCAGCTGGGAAAATAGATTAGCCCCCACCCGTGGGTCATCATTGTTGAAGGTCGGGCATTTATTTACCAAGGAAAGATGGTTCGAGCAAAGTTTTGACAGGAAAGAGGTCATATCAACTTTTCCCCAGGCTGAGCGCAGGCCTTGTGATTTAACCATTAATGAATCCATGGCCACGGACTTAGCTGCCCCACTCCCACCATCAAGACATAAATCCAGGCTTATGGGATTGTGATCACTATACCCCGTAACAACGATGGCTGCCCTGGTTACCCTGGGCAGCAGATCCCGGGTTCCAAAAATATAGTCAATGGTAGACCAATATTTCCTCAAAAGTTTCCTTAAATAATTATGGTCCCTAAGTTCAGTCACATTGGTGAAGTTTTACCACACTGGTCCCCTTGAAATAATCAAATCCTGTGCCATTGTTGTCCGTCATATTGCACTCATTAACCGGCTGAGAGATCCCAAGTTTAGCATTAAAATCCCGCCCCTGAAATAATACCATGTTCTCTTTGAAAATTATTGTACTCAACTTCCAGACCACAGATAAAATCATATAACCTGTTAAAATTGACAGTATTGTCCATATCAAAGTACCCATTATAAAAATTAATGAAAACAACATTTAAACCATTTGGCCACCTAAGTAAAAATGCTTGAAGTAAAGTGCAGTACAAGGTAACGAAACTAAGGGGCAGATTTACAAGAAACTGATGTATCTGTAAAGATGCGTCAGTTTCCCTGCGCCAGCCTGCAATACCCTTGCGCCACCATGGATGCGCCGTATTTACAATACGGCGCACCATGGCGCCAGGATTGACAGATGCGTCAGAAATTCTGACGAAATTGTTGGCCCAAAAGTCATGCATTGCTGGAGTCGTGCCGCAAGCATGACGCAACTCCAGCAATGCATGTTGAGGCCATATACTTATTTTACTACGTCACTCCTTACGCCTGCATCAAGCAGACGTAAGGTTTTGACGCAGTGGTGTCCTAGAAGTGGCGCTGCGTCACTTCTACAAGGCTTTCCTGCGTGGGAACGCCCAACCTGCATACATTATACCTGACGCTGGTATAATGTGACGCAGGGCTTTACAATGTGACACATCTCCCTAGTCACATTGTAAGTGGGCTGGAACATGGTGCATCATTTACGCTGCTGCTGCGTCACTAAAAGTGATGCAATGGCGGCGCAAAAGTGACGCAAGGGGCTTGTAAATCTGCCCCTAAATTTACAATCCTAAGTGACTTTGATCCAAGCCGTAAGTCCTGCCCTGGCTCTACCTGAGGAGGACGGTGCTGGAAGGACTGTGTGAGAACAATAACCATTCAGGCTTATAGTTTTTACAGACCATGTTTCTTGAAAGAAAATAATATCATAGACCTGAACTCATCCTGCGTGCCAAGCATGCAATATTCCAAAAAAAGGTTCTTAATCACTTAGCCATAACTCTCAGTAGCCATAGTGTCACCTTGCGACCCAGGAGAATCAGTAGGGTTTTCATTTAGTTATTCCTCATAATTGGGAAGATCGTGGGGTAAGCAGACCCGGGGCTCTAAGGGGAGCTCATCCCTATTGGCCACCTTAACATAGTCCTTCAAAGCCTTATAAGGAACCCACAATCAGTCTACTTCAGACAAGTCATCCAGTGGGGAAAAATTATTTTGGACAGGGCTTTTAAAAGAGCATGGTGGGGCGGGATTTGTGCAGGAGAAACTGGCCCTAGCACTCAGGTTAATAACCAAATTCCTGTAAAATTGTCACTGGGGCAGATTTTTAACATTTCCAGAGCTAACATGCACCTGCTTTGATGCCCAAAGGAGGTCTCCTGCCACCCTGGGATTTCTGAACCTGATGATGACAGAGTCCCCAATATATTCCTTCCTCGTCTTCCCAATCCAGCCTACTCGCCTTGCTTTTAGGACCTCAGAATGAATGTTACCCCTGCGCTTAAAATTCCTGTGAAACCATTGAATACTCTTGTTAATGAGATTAACTGCATAGCTGCAGGACATTAGCTAGTACAATGTATTATTGGCTGTTGTAATTTCACCCTCACTAGGGAAAGTTGCAGTGATTATGGCAGAAGACATAGATAACCGTCTTTCAGCAAACAAAATGTATTTGTCCAAGGCAACCACCGCCTCTGCATACCAACCCCAGTCTTAAACATAAGTACACAGTCATCAGCATACATAAGGACAGACAGTCCTTTAGTCCTTGACATAGGGAGATCGCAAGCCACCTCGGACAGGGTGGTCTCCAGGTCATTGATATAAAGACTAAACAGAAACGGGGCAAGTACACATCCCTGCCTTACACCTTGACCGATCTTAGTGGGGTATGTGTGTTAAACTAGAAATGTTTATGTTTGCGCATTGCCCTGTGTAAGTTAGCATTCGCTGCACCATTTTCTTTGCAGGCGCCATTTTAGGCAGTTCGAAACTAAATTAGTTTAATTCTGAGAAATGCTCCAGTCTAAGTTTTGTTTTTGCCATGTAGGCCTGTTCCCGTAATGAGTGCACTGTTCCTATTAGCGCATACCTTTCTCACTAGATAGAGGCCTTTTCCCACTTGTCTGGTGACGGGCCCGACTGGAACAACCTTGGACTTTGCAACTTT
Organism: Calotriton arnoldi; assembly: GCA_963921515.1. Taxonomy (NCBI): domain Eukaryota; kingdom Metazoa; phylum Chordata; class Amphibia; order Caudata; family Salamandridae; genus Calotriton; species Calotriton arnoldi. The sequence goes on from CAWUFW010009202.1 coordinate 692,018, forward strand.
ATGTAAGATATGAGTGCTGAGACCGTTCTTTCTTTGTATCCCATTGCTTATCAGCACCTGCCTGAAAATCTCCACTATGGGCGTGTTTTAGCCCAGTTACGAAACGTACATAATGTATCTCTATGCTTGTCGATTTCAGTCCCTCTGCAGCACTCCTAGTGACTGGGCAGACTGGGCTCTGCTCTGAGTGTATATGAATAAAAAGTTATTGGTTTGTACTCTCTACTGTCTGACCGACTCTTCATTTGGTATGGAAGGCTGAGACGTGGTCATAAGTGACCCAGGTGACCCTAAACGGGCCACTTCCTTCAGTTGGTGCCTGAACAGGGACTCCTTCGGGTGATTGATCCATCCCCTTTCCGCAGACGGAGGGGAGGCCGTGGACATTGTCGGGTCGGACTGACGGCTCAGGGATCCCTGCACGAAGAGTTTCTGTTACTCGCAGCTGCCCCTTCAGTCTTGCAGTATGGTGTCTCGCCCAGTGGACATCCCGACTGGAGTCCTGAACGGCGAAACCCTTTGATCTAACAGTTTGGTCTGAAGAGTCGGCAGTGGAGAATTGGTCCATTTGTTCTACTCATATCAGGTGAGTTTGTTTTGGTTCTTTTTGGAAATGGTACCATTGTGGTTTGAGTTTGGTACGGTCTGAGGACCTTTTTTGATAAAAGTATTTGTAACTACTTTGCCAGGTAAAAATAACAAACATTCCTTTTAAAATGCCTGGTCTTAGTAAAATCTTGTATTCGTGTTGTCGTTGTTGTTCTGCAGATGCTCAATTGGAAGAAGCTCAGCCGGCGCCTCCTGAAGGCAGCCCTAATTTTGATATGTATGTGAAGTATGGTCTTGGCCCTATTATGTTTAGTACATTTTATCACAAATATACGAGGGACAATGCCGAGTTGCAGTGGCCGTTGATGGGCACTTTTGATTAACAAAAAAATGGGTTTTGACAGAAGCAATTATTTAAGAAAAGAAGTAGACAGTCTATGTTTGATTCCCTCAGAACTTGGCAGAAGGAGGCTAGACAGAGACGGTTAAAGATGGAAAGAGATGCACGAAAGGGGAAAACGCAAACATTGACACAGAAAGCTGCGGCATATGATAGAGAAAAACAAGAGTCTGGAATTGAATGTGAAGATAGGAGATTTTGGTTGCATATAGATAAGTCTTATTTGACCAAAGAAGAAGATGATACCTTTGTAGAGGAGTTGCTAGATACTCGACCCCCGCCCCCTTATGCCCCACAGAGGATATATCTCGCCATTTCTTTACAGTCACAGCAACCTGTTACATCTTCTTCGGCTGTTCCTGTATCTACGGCTGTTGTTTCGGCGGCTTTGGCTCTGGCACCTCCCGCTCCTTCTTTCTTGTCCTCGCCATCTTTGGCAACTGTGACCCTCAGCACATCTACTGTTTCGACTCCTGTATCCTCCGTTCTTTCTCCTCCGGTGCAAGCACCAGCAACGATTGTACCTGTCACTTCTGTTGTTTCTCCTTCCATGGTTTTTCATCCTCCGATACCTTTGAATGTTGAGTTGAGTTATTTTGATTATGGCCCAGTAGTATGAACACCGAGATCAGGTGGTAAAGGATAGGACTGATAAGAAACATAAGGATTTAAAGATGAAGGTGCTGTTGCAGCAAGCGTTTAGGGGAAATAGTAGGCGACGAGGTGGTCCTCCCAGACAGCTTCCACGTGCCAGTAGACAGCCTTCAATGACACCTTTAGGGCCAAATCAGTGTGCCTATTGTAAGGAGGAGGGCCATTGGCGTAGCCAGTGACCTGTGCTTTTACAGAAAGTTGCAGCTCCTAGAGGGCGCAGTTCTGGTGGGAGAGGTCATGGAACAGAAAGAGCTCAGAATGCTACGGTTTCACAGGGTCGTTCTGATAATAATTATTTTAATGACCCTCGTGAGGGCCAGTATTATCATGACAATTATGATATGGATGAGGCGACAGGTATGTCCTATAGCTAGGACAGCCAGGGACAGGGAGAGGGACCAGTTCAGATACCTGTAGATCAGCGTGGTCCTTATGTCACAGCAGATTTGCAAGGCTCGACTAAGGAATTTTTGGTGGACACAGGTGCAACGAAGAGTTCTGTTTCTCAACAAATGGCCCCTGGGGCAGCCCTGTCTGGCCACAATAATGTTTTGGTAGGTTTTTCAGGTGTACCCATTGTAATCCCTATTTCACGCCCTCTTGCATTGACTGTTGGTCCTTTTACTGTGGAGTCTCCGTTTTTGTTGACATCCAACTGTGGTGAGAATCTGATGGGATTGGATTTGTTGAAGAAGTTGTATGCTACAATCTATTGCTCTCCTGCGGGTGTCTATATCACTATGGGTCCAGATGTGAGTACTAAACAGTGTTTGTCTCAGTATGCACCACTTCCAGCTGAATTTGCTGACGTCCCACCCACTCTATGGGCTACAGGTGGCACGGATGTAGGGCTGTTGCATATACCACCAGTTTCTATACAAGTTAAAGAGAATGTTGTTTTGCCTTGTATTCCTCAGTATAAGATACCGCAGGCAGGACTCTTCTTCTTCTTCTAATGGGCTCTTCTTCAGTTTATTCAGGATTTGATACAAAAGGGAGTGGTTGAGGAAACATCTGGCAATATTTGTAATAGTCCTACTCTTCCGATTCCTAAACGGGCCCCCTCAGGCTCTTCTGAGGATGCTGATGATGTTTATCGTTGTGTGATTGATCTGCGCAAGGTTAACAAAATAGTGATTCCACAGTTTCCTGTGTTTCCTGATATTACTGCGCTTTTGACGATGATCCCTTCTATTACTAAATGTTTCTCTGTTATTGATTTGAAAAATGCTTTCTTTAGTATTCCTATCCATCCAGACAGTAGATATTTGTTTGGGTTCAAACTAGCTGATAGGAGCTTTAGATTCTGTCACGCTCCTCAGGGCTATACAGAGAGTCCTACTACAGTCAAGCATTAAAAGGTCAGTTGGATTCCTTGTCGCTTACCTCAGGTAATGTTTTGGTGCAGTATGTTGATGATCTTCTCATAGCTTCTGATACGGAACAGGGTTGTAGAAATAGTACAGTTAAATTGTTGTTGCATTTGGCTCATAATGGACATAAGGTTTCCCTTTCTAAATTTCAGTATTGTCGACAGGAGGTCACCTACTTAGGTCACCTACTGTCGAAGGAGGGTACGAGGTTGACCCCTGAGCGCATCAGTACCGTTGTTAAAATGCCCATTCCGCAAACTCAAAAAGACGTGCGCGCTTTTATAGGTATCACTTCCTACTGTCGTCAGTGGATACCTAACTACTCACTACTAATTAAACCTTTGCTTGCATTAACAACGAAAGAAGTGCATGAGCCTTTGCCTTGGACGTCCGAATGCCAGCAGTCTTTTGAGCAATTAAAAACTGCACTTTGTTCGGCTCCAGTGCTTGGCACTCCTAACTACAGCAAGCCGTTTGTGCTCTATGTCCATGAGATGCCTGGCTGCGCGCTTTCTGTCCTAACACAAAAATTTGGGGATAAAGCAACAGCTGTGTGCTTATTTCTCTGCTGTGCTTAATCCCGTCGCAAGGGCCCTGCCGCGTTGTCTGACAGTGGTCGCGGCTGTGGCCACTTCAATCCGACAATCGGCTGGACTTGTGCTTGATACAGACCTCACAGTTATGGTACCACATGCTGTGGATACACTTTTGAATAAGACAAAGACACAGCTCCTCACCAGTGCACGTCTCACCAGCTATGAATTGACGTTGTTTGCTAAACACATTCCGGTTAAAAGATGTGCTACTCTGAATCCAGCCACGTTACTACCCCTCCCTTCCGAGAATGATGCCGTCGATAAGCATGATTGTATCTACCGGACGGAAGAAGAGACGAAGGGATGGGTAGACCTGACTGATATTCCCATATCTCACCCCCAAGGAGAACTATATGTCGATGGCTCTTGATTTAAATTACCAGATGGCACCACGACAGCAGATTATGCAGTCACTACGTGCGCATGGTGGTAGAGGCATCACGGGTCCCCTATCAGTCGGCTCAAGCTGCTGAGCTCACTGCTCTTATTCGAGCTTGCGAATTGAGCAAGGGATTGGTTGTCAACATCTATACTGACAGCCAGTATGCCTTCTGGGTTGCGCATAATTTTGGGTGACTCTGGGCAGAGAGAGGGTTCCTTACTTCTCATGGCACCAAGATTCAGCATGGCCACCTCATATTGAGGCTTTTGTCCGCTTTAACGCTTCCCAAGAAACTGGCCATAATTAAATGTAGTGCCCACAGGAAGGTTACTGATGGCGTGGGTAGAGGAAATGCTTTTGGAGATCAGACAGCAAAGAAAACGGCCCGAACAAAGATGAAACACATGTTTGTAGCAGGTTCAGCTAGGTGGGTTCCTGAAGTTGTCATGTTTGAGAATACGCTTGAAAGTGCAAAGGAGATAGAAAATGAAGCCACAATAGAAGGATTAGCGGAATGGCAGGAAAGTACAGCACAGTTAAATGAGGAAGGATGTTGGATTGATAAATCAGGGAAGCAGAGATGGCTGTTGCCAGATGCATATGTTCCTCCCGTGGTGACTATGGCACATGGTCCAGCTCATATTAGTGCAAAAGGCATTTGTAAGTGTTAGACCCTGTATGGCAGAATGACAATATCTCTAAGACAGCCGCACATTTGGTAAAATACTGTATGGTTTGCATGATGCATAATCCAGGGAAGGGTACTCCTACACCACCCGGTAATTTTGCCCCACCCACTTTTCCTTTTGAAGTCCTTCAAATGGACTATATGGAATTAGAATGATGCAATAATCTTAGGTATGTTTTGGTGGTTGTATGTGCATTCAGTAAATGGGTTGAGGCTTACCCCACCAAAGATAATATAGCCATTACGACTGCAAAGGTACTCCTGAAGGAGTTCTTTCCTCGTTTCAGCTTGCCCCGAGTTATCTGGAGTGACAACAGAAGTCATTTTAATGCAAAAGGGATTCAATTAATTTGTGAGGGTCTCCATGTCAAACAAAAATTCAATGCTGCTAATCATCCACAGTCAGCGGGTTTGGTTGAGAAGTACAATATTACTCTCAAATTGAAATTGGCAAAAATTGAGGAGACCACAGGGTTAAAGTGGCCAGATGCTTTACCGTTAGCACTTTTGTCGACAAGGACGACAGCACATTCTAGGACAGGATTGTCTCCTTACGAGGCGTCCGGCAAACATCTGGGGCGCCCCGCGTCCTCGTAGATTTTCAGATATTGAGTACCCTGTATTGCTTGATTACCATGGCCAGATAACAGAGAGTTTGCATTCTATTCACCAACAGGTTTGAGAGTCCCTACTTTCTACACCAGAGGGACCCAGCTACGATATCCAGCCCGGTGATTTCATCTTGTTACGCAACTTACAGAGGAAGAAAAGTTTGGAGCTGCGCTGGAAGGGGCCTGAGCAGGTTCTATTGGTGACACGTACTGCTGTAAAGGTTGCTGGCCGTAAGAACTGGGTCCACGCAACCCACTGTTGGAGGGTTCCCTTACCATTACCCTATGACCAGTGGGTCAAGGACGGCGTTGGGGACTCAGAATGAGAGCAGGTGCCTACGTTTGTCCCTTTTAGTGCTGCCCAGCTAACGTGGACGCAAACGGATACAGAGAATGAGGATGTGCTGAACGAGGCTATTCCCCCAGAAATACAAGCTTTCCAAGAGCCTTTGCTTACAGATCACACAGTGCCTGGGGCTACCAGGTACAATTTGCGCCCTCGGCTGAGGGAAATTGAGTACAAGGAGAAAAGAGATTAGGGATGTACTGCCTAAGACAGGTTGTACTGAAGTCTAGTACCAACGGAATTAGTTGAGATTAGTGAGGGATTTCTGCATACTTCATTTTAGTTGCTTGAACATTAGATAGGAAAGGCTGAAGTATACCCTGAAGGTTTACCATCTTGATCGACGTGGGATACGAGCTTAGGACAGAGCAAGCTCCACTGCCGGTGCTCAACAGCACCAACATATTTGCTGGACAATAGGAGCCTGTACCAGTGGGGCTTTGATGGACACTGGGAACTTATAAATTCTCCCTGCATTTTGATCCCCTCTTTATCATTCGTTATGCATCTTTTTGGCAGACAGGTTGCTGAGGAAGAGCGACCAGTGATTCTTGTTGCCCAGCATAATATATCTGGACCCGCTAACAGAAAATAACATGTGTTGCTCTTGTGGTTTTGTTGCTAATAATATTGTGTGGGGTGTCATGGGTTTTGGAAAATGATCAGGATGTGCCTTTACATACCAAGGTTAAAGTTACTTCCCTAACAAGGAAGAAGAGGACAGCTCTGAGTAATGTGTTTCTAGACACACACAAGAGATTCTTCGGAGAAGGGACCGCTTGTTACCCCACTGAATCTGTTACTAGTTTATGGACTGTATACCCATTGTCACTTGTAAATTATACATACACTCATCCCCCGCAATTTACAGAACTGCAGGGAGTTTTTGGTTTTGGCTATACAGGTCCTTGTTTATATTATAGAAAGCCACTGGGGATGGGTTATCCAGGTTGTGATAACAACACATATTGCGACAACTTCTATATGGAAGAACAGAATGTCACACTGGTGGGTTGGCATTACAAGGAATTAATAGTCACCCGGGAGGCTGGCTATTATCCTGCTTGTTGGCCTATTGTAAACAGTACGGACACTTCTTTGTATATCAATTGTTCTGGAATAGCGTTGTACAAAGATACGATCCCCTAAGTGAATGATAAAGATCCGAGTACATTCGGAATGAACACCAGATATGCTGCAGTAGATTATGAAGGGCCGATATATGCACACCCGGGGTTTTACTTTTTGTCTAACGGTACCTATTCCAACGATCATAATGGTACAGACGACGTAGCTCTTGGGATGGTGTTGCCCTTAGGTGTACCCTGTAAATACACTAAGCCTAATGTCCATTGAGTTGAAAGGAATTTGACCAAAGAATTCTGTGAGGGAGCGACCGATATAGAGGTCAATAATTATAGTAATGGGATCACTTTTGGATACATCCTTTCTTCCATTTTCACTTTGGGTGGTACCTCTATTGCTCGGGGTGAGAAAGCTAGAGAATATTTTGGGTGCAAGTTACAAATTTTATCTAATACTACCGTGGCAGCTTTATGCGACATCACCACTCAGTTGGAAAGTATGTGAGTATATTCCAAACAGACTCGATACGCTGTTGATTTTATCTTAGCCAAGAGTGGTGGTGTATGCGCGGTAGTGGGAGACCAGTGTCAAATGGCCGATAGGGACTTTATCGACATCGCTAAGTTAGCATGAGCTCTGCTGCCATGATGCTGCTTTTGCGCACGTTACTACATAACTTTATTTTCAAGACTCTGTTTATGCCTTTAAATGAGAACCGTCTGCTTCATGCGTTCTCTGCCTGTTCCTGGAGTTTAGTCTGAACAATGTGAGCAAGGTCGATAAACACTGTCCTTTGTTATTCTGTTCTGGTCAGTCCCTAGCACCTAGGCAAAACATGCTAACACAGCTGCGACTGCTGGAAACTCGTGCTTTAATATTATGGGGATGCATATTTGGTTAACACATACTTGGAGAGGGACCTTTCCAGGGAGAAGAACCATGCAGTCCCTATGATGTAGAAATACCATCTAGGTACTAAGGTATGGGGTCTGCTGACAAAGCCCAGAGATCTTCTATTATATAATAATACCGCTTCTTGCCAAGGGGAGGCTAGTTAGGCCTTATAGTCCTTTATCCACTGTCTCTCTAAGATGACATCTCCCTTTATAATATATGGACTTGCGACAATGCTGACTGTTTTAGGTTTATGAGTTTTACTGCTGGTAGTGGCTCGTATACTGCGTTATAAAGCACAATAGTTAAAATAAACATTTTAAACTATATTCGTGTCTCTGTCTATTCTTATTGTGGACAAGTACGAGTGAGTGAGCAAAATGGTATGTCTTGTTACCGCGATTCCTGAGAGAGTCGGGAGTGTTGTGCTCTGGGGTGTCTAATCATTTGCATCTTCGTGATTGTGTAGGAGAGCGAGTGAGACACTATAGCTAGTCGGTCCTGGGATTGTGGGTACTGAGGCGGTAGGAAGGCTTAGCCCCTATACACTGAGGTCCCGTATTCCTGCGCATAGTTCTGTGTATGTGCAGAATCCATTGCAACATGGCGCCCAACGTTTGGTCTGGTACTTACCTGTGACACACCTGAGTCGTTCTTGTGCTTGTCCACAATCCCCTCACTTTTGTTTCCGGAGACAGTCGTGACGGTGTAGCCTCCTATATTTGAAATTTTATAGGTTTTTCAAGCTTGAATTTTAAAAGGTCTTTTATTTTCTCTTACCCATTATTGCTCTGCCGCTCGTGGTTGTTTTAATGTTCTTATCATAAGGGCGGTGGCCATACCGGGTCCAAACCGCACACCAGTCGTGGCTTATTTGACTCAACATGGAGTTCCTAATGCTGGTGCACCTATTATTTTTGTTGTTGAGGCGAATGCAGCTCACCGCTTCGAGGTATTTTATTCTTGGGTCACCTTTCCGGCAGTGGATGGAACTGATCAATTCTTTCACGAATATACTGCCACTGCGCTTCCGCAGGTTTATCAACCTTATAGATCTCTTGAGGTTCAATTGACGGCTTGGCAACACACCATATGGTTTAATGGTGCCCTTCTACACCCTTTGACAGCGATCCATTTAGGCCCCTTATCGTTTGAAGGGGCCACGTGGCCCGTTTTGGCTGGGTATACCCCACATCCCATTTACCTTAATGTACCTGTCGCAGAGCTACGCATTTTACATACATCGTTAATACATGTACATAGGACTGTTATACAGTTCATGTCGCGCAACCTACAGGTGGCACCACCTGGAGTTGCTGCACAACCGCCTGGCCACGGTGGTATGGTTATAAGTCCCCTCATGATTAATTCAGTGGTGGGCAAACATCCACAAAATAAGGATGAACTTCCTTACTGGCTTGCTGAAAAATTTGAGCAACTCGAAGCTGTTTTCCAAATGCCACTCCTGTTGAGAAACACAGGATCCTGATTATGAGCTTACCTAAAGGCCTTGTTTCCGAGTTAGCAGATTGTAACACTTGGGGTAGAGTGTTTGCAGCTGTATATTCGATGTGTTTTGGCACCCCCTCAATGACCAGTCTTCCGTGATAAAACGTGTTCAGGATGAACATGGGGCCGAAGCGGCCCTGGGGTTGGGAATTAGACTGGTGGGAGTGTTCGACATTGTTTGCGATATGATCCTTGCTAATGTGAAGGGTGAAACTGTAAGCTTACAAGTGGCTCAGCGCTTGGAGCCTGTGGCTGACGCAGACAAACAGCGCGAATTGCCAAAGATTATTGCTAAAGCTTTTAAAACCTTAGGACGCAATAGTTTCGGAGTGAAGCCTTTTACTCAAACTCAAACTCAGCAAAAAGCCCAAACCGAGAAAGATGGGCACCCGTTCTTTCCTAAAAAGAACTGGAATAAAAAACAGAGCCAGCAGCAACAGAAGCAAGGTTCGCATGCTGGTTCGCGGACACCTGAGATTTCTGATTTGCGAGATCGCGTGAAAATTAAGACTCCGGATAGGTTTCAAGTCCCTGATCAGCGCTCTCCTAGTTCTTTACAGGAACCATCGGATTCACAGGTCAGTGGTGGAGAGCACCAGGATCGCGGCAAAGGCACGACCGCTCAACAGGGACGGAAACAAACTCGACAGTTTGACGTCAAACCCAAACAAGAGGGACTACCTCACTTTAGACACCTGTATCAAAAGATGGTGAGAACGCTACCCCTAGATTGGACATGGGCAGTGACACTTCTCAACAGCGCTGCAGAAGTTACCATAGTGCGGGAGGCACAGCGTCCCTGTCTGGAGGCGAGAGCAACTGATACATTCATTACAGTATAAACAGCTGACACACGAGTTGCACCCCCTGATAGACTTTACGAAATAGTGCTTCAGATTGAAGGTGATATACAGCGTACAATTACTGCAGTTTTCTGGGAAAATCTCACATCCTCGTATGACATTTTGTTGGCGGAGGCGGATTGGCCTCCACCATTTGTTCTGGCTTCATCTCGAGGGGAGGACGTGATACTTCCGAGTTTTTAGCGTTATGTTCCAGAGGAAGCTAAGCAGGCTTACGCATCGGAGTGGGCATTGGCCCTGGCCCCGGCACTGTATCGTAATCAGTGGGCTGGGATAGAGATTCGCCGGCACATGTGATACCTGTACGATATACGCTGCAGCCCTAACCACAATATCCAATCAGACGAGAGGCTAAAGCTTCCGTCTGTGACATTTTGTCCCAATTGGAATATCAAAGGTGTAATTGAACCCTGTGTATCAACCATGAATAATCCTCTTTTTCCGATCTTGAAACCGGATGGTTCGTATCGCATTGTATTGGATTATCGAAATTTAAACAGTCATGTTCGTACATTTGCAGTACAGAACACACACAGCTCTGCGTTAGTGAATAATATTGTCCGTAAAAAATACAAGACAACACTAGATATATCCAATTGTTTTTACGGTCACAATTTGGCTCAAGAGAGCCATGATTTGACCGTATTTAGTGCGGTCGGCAATCAGTAAAGATTTAGGCGATTACCTATGGGCTATAAGATCAGCCCTGGGGCTTTTGATGCACGTATGTTGATGATATTTATCTGACTGGTGACAAACTGATTCCGCATTTGGTCCGTGTAGATCGAATTATTCTGTAATTTGCCGACTTTGGATATAAATTTAATTTTGCTAAATCGCACATTGCTTGTTTAGCGGTGCTCTTCTTGGGCTATGAGCTCAATAACGAAGGCAGGGGGTTGGTCCCCCACTTTCTGGAGAAATGTGCACAATTGCAAGCTCCATCTACTCTGAAAAAACTTTAATCTTTGCTGGGATTTTTGAATTTCGGGAGGACATACATTCCTGATTATGCCCAGCGTATCAAACCTCTTTATGTGTTGATACAACCCTCATATTCTTCTGCCAGCTGGCTTCCGGAACATACCTCTATTCTTCAATCTCTGCAGTCTGATCTGCTAGCGTCCCACTTCTTGTTGACGCGTGATAACTCTACGAATCTGGCCATACGAATTGTGCCAGGGACAGTGGGTTTCACTTATTTAATGTTCAAAGAAGGTGGCACAGTACCAATTGCTTACAAATCACATTTGTACACAGAGGCAAAAATGTGATTCTCCAATATTGAGAAGATTTTGTCTGCAGTCCAAATGGCGATTCTGAAAGAATGATCGCTGGCGCAGGGAAAAGACATTCTTATGGTGACGCCTATACCCGCTTTAGAGGCAGTGACGTAGGCGAGTGTACCAAATTCTAAAGCTTTACATCCCCGTTGGATACAATGGGCTACTTCTTTGACATCGGCTGATGCCACGTTCATCTTTGATCCCACTCTGCAGACACATGAGTTTTTACAGTATGAACATGTTCATCCTCCTCCATTGTCGTTACTTTCTTTGGATCAGTACAAATGTATCATTTATACTGATGGCTCGGCTCAACCGGCCATCGTGTCCAAACATGCTTATTCAGCGGCTTGCGCTCTTGTGGCTGGTTTGATTGTTAATGGTGAATTTAAGTCTTCCATTGTGCAAACACAGGCACTTGGGGAGTGTAATGCACAATTGGCGGAGCTGCGAACCCTCGTTTTAGCTCTAGAGTTCGCTTATCCTAATGTGAATACTCTTATTGTGTGCAATTCTTACTACTGTGTCCAGTCGTTTAATGACAACTTATTCTTTTGGTCTCAAAATGATTACCGAGACTCCAAGGGCAGAGCAATAAAGCATAAAATACTTTGGGTTCGAGTGGCAGAACTTAAGGAACGTCTGACACTCACACAGGTTATTTATTCTCTTGGCCATCAGCGTGTGGGTGCACATGATGTTGGAAATTCTTTGGCTGATGAAGCAGCCAAATCTGCAGTAGCCACGTGTTCAGTAGCAACAGTTACAAGGTCCATGACTAAGATTAATAATGAAATTCTGGCAGCTATAGCTGCTATGAAGAATGGAACAAACTACCCACAGGGTTTCCCTTCTAAGTATTCTTATCATTTGTCACCTGAACAAGTTCCTTATGCTACCATACCGTTGGTTGGGGATCGTCTGATTCCCAACATGGACCACAGGCTTTCTTTGATCATAGCCACTCACGATGGCATGGCTTCTGCACATGCCGGAGTGTCTGCGTCTGTTTCTATTTTACAGCAACGTTATTGGTGGAGTGTGTTATATAGACAAACCCGTAATTATGTGCTTGCATGTGACATTTGTCAGCAAATTAAACCATCTACGGTGTCACGTCCACCACAAACACAGCTTTATATTTCAAATCAGCCATTCGGCTGTATATACCTTGATCACTGCGGTCCGTTGACTTCAGATACTGCATATAAATAAATTTTTGTTGCAGTTGATTTGTGCACTAGATTCGTATGGGTTTGGCCACAACGCAGTGCTGACGCTCGAAATGTCATTAGAGATTTGTGTGTCTTTGTCAGGACGTTTGCCTGTAGCACCTTCCATTCAGACCAAGGTCCAGTGTTCGCCTCTAAGGCGTACAATGACGCAATGAAGTCTTTGGGGGTGCTGGTGCAGTTTTTGCCTCCATACAGGCCTGAGGGCAATTCTATAGTGGAGCGAAAGAACCATGACTTAAAGCCATCTTTGACAGCTAGGGTCTTAGGTACTGGCAGGAACTGGCTGGTCCATTTGTATGGAGTTCAATGTGCACTTAATAATCTCCAGAGAAGATCTCTGGGTGGGCGGACCCCATACAAAATGCTCTTTGGCATTAAAATGTTTGTGCCAGACCTTGATGGTCTAGATGTTGTGCCTGCTGCTGCAACAATTGACGTAAATAACCATTCTACTGTGTTACAGGACCTACAAAAGACCTGTGACAGCCTCGCCACAGAACATTTACTCTCTTCCAATGAAACAGCAATGCTGATTCCGGTCACCAGCTGGCTTCCTAAGATTGGAGAATTGGTACGAGAAAAGCTGGAGAACAAAAAAGAATTTAGTCCCTCTTATTGTGCACCAGTCCTGGTTCCTGGATTGAAGGGTTCTCATACGGTGATACTGCCTCCTTTGCCTGGTCGCAAAGAAAACAGATATATTTCAATTGACAATTTCAAACTACACCATCTGGCCGATTCTGAATAGTGTGACTCCCAGTATTTCAAGCAACGTTATTTCCTTGAATCCAATGGCTTCAGCCTCTTCGACTAATGCCTGTGCCATACATGGTGAGATGGAGACTTCTATTGACTTTCTGCCTATTGTGCCATTATCCGCCTCCACGGCAGACGTCGAGTATGCTTACCCTGCGGATGACTACAATATTGTAGAACCCATCAGTCCTTTACATCATCAAGCTGCGACTGCACTGCCTCCGTTAATGAACGTGGGTGCCAGCGGTTATTTTGGGGACGTACGAGCTTCTCCTATGGCTCTTCCTCTTCATCATTAACTGTGGCAACTCCACCGATGCAAACCAGTATTTTCATCTCCTAGTTCAAAAAGACTTACTTAGTGCCACTCTGGACCTACATCTGGCTGGTGCTTCTACTAATTTTCCTCTTCATGTCGATTGGGTTTGTGACAGTGTTCTTCTTGCTAATCAATAGTCATTATTTTCCAGAACGCTCTGCTGTGATGTTGGTTGATGGAATTCTGGCTCCCCATACATCGTCCCATGTCATGAAACGTGATCAAGCCCCCGTGAACATTTTGGCATTCCCAGTTGCTGATGGCATTGTTTGGGATAAAGTGGCATTTTAAATCCATGGCCCGATGGAGGTCCTCAAGATTCCATACGTGTTTCACTTTTCCTTAGGAGATGTGGTAACACAGTATATACATTCTGATGATTGGGATTTACAAGCGGTGGGTTCATTGTTTTCTGATTTAAAGTATTATGCTGCTTTAGATGCTGAAGATTTGTATTTAAATTCTGCAAATTATGCTGATTTATTATGTTATCAACATTATGGTCATCATTTCTTGCATAAAACAAATACGTTGAGACCTGTTTTTAATTTTACACAGTGGGAACATTGTACAACTCCCTTATGGGGAAGTTCCAAAACAGTCCGGAATAAGTTCACCTACTTTTCAAGTTATGATACATCAAATCCAGAGTCCTACTACTATAAGTTGAAATTGCCATCTCAATCTAAATTTATGTTGACTCACACAAAGTTGATTTATTCTAATTCATTTAGGACTGATTTGGCCTTACATGGTTACGAACACTGGAAAAATACCATTGATTTGAAATCAATTTGGGGAACCAAAGCTTGGCAGGTCCAGGGACCCGAAGCTTTGCATCGTGCATGTCTCATTCCAACTCAAATATTGTTTTTAAATGACACGGTGCACCAAACTACTTGTTTTTGTTTGGCTACAGCCAAAAATGTAAATGTTCTGTCCATCCCTTCATTGGCTGAGTATGATAATTGGCGTGGTCACACCAACCACATGATCAATGCCCTGCACACTATGTTTCGAAATGGCAGTTTAACCCCTTCGCTGCTAGGCCTTTTCCCCCCCCTGTGCTAAGCCTTTTTTTGGCTATTTGGGGTAGTGCGCGCTTAGGCCCCTGTAACTTTTTGACCACATAAGGTATCCACGCCAAATTTGCGTCCTTTTTTTCTAACATCATGGGGATTGTAAAGGTACCCAGGGTTTGTGGATTCCCCTGGAGGGGACCCAGAAATTAGCCAAAATACAGCAAAATTTTGTTTTTTGGGGAACAATGCGAAAAAGGGCTACAGATGAAATCGTCTTGTTTTTCCCTGCAAATGGCATCAAAAAGGGGTTGTGGTGCTGAAATCACCATCTTCCCAGCTTTCAGGGACAAGCAGACTTTTGTCAGAAAACCAACTTTTTTACACAGTTTTGGCATTTTTCTGGGACATAGCCTATTTTTGCTATTTTTGTGCTTTCAACCACCTTCCAGTTAATGGTAGAAATGGGTATGAAACCAATAATAGATCCTAGAAAGCCTTACATTTCTGAAAAGTAGACAAAATTCTGAATTCAGCAAGGGGTCATTTGTGTAGATCCTTAAAGTTTTCCTTATAGAAACTAACAGTTAAATGAAGGAAAAATTGAAAATTAGTTGAAAAAAACAGCCATTTGTGTCAACGTTTTCACCTGTAACTTCTTCTAATTATGACAGCTATTTGAAAGCTATATACCGTTATATCCGCTGGACCTTTCTGGTTGTGGGGATATATAAGACTTGTAGGTTCACCAAGAACCCGACAGAACCCAGAGCCAATAACTGAGCAGCATCTTGCAATGGTTTTTTATTATGTACCGGGTATAGAGCAATTATTTTGGGAAAATGTATACATGGAAAAATTGTTATGAAACACACCTATGTATTTCTGAAATGGGAACAAAATGTAGATTTTAGAAACAGTAGATATTTGCACATTTCCGAAATTGGGAGTACCCATACTAGCATGAGAATTATAGGCCATTTTTCAAAATGACTTATTTTTACACATTGTCTTTCATTTGGAAGGCAGAAATGCATCAAAAGTCAATAGGTAATAACAGTTGCTCTACAATTCTGTGTTACCCTAAGTCTCCCGATAAAAATGGTACCTCACTTGTGTGGGTAGGCCTTGTGCCCACAACAGGAAATGGCTCAAAATGCAACGTGGACGTACCATATTTTCACAATGAAAAATTACCCTTTTTTGCAAAGTGCCTAGCTGTAGTTTTTGAACCCTAGCTCTGCGGGCACTTAGGGAAACCTAGCAAACCTATACATTTTTGAAAACTAGACACCCAGGGAATTCAGGATGGGGTGACTTGACTGGCTCTCACCAGGTTCTGTTACCCAGAATCCCTTGCAAACCTAAAAAATTGGCAAAAAAACACATTTTCCTCACTTTTCTGTGGTGGAAAGTTCTGGAATCTGCGTGGATCCACAAAATTCCACCC
Organism: Calotriton arnoldi; assembly: GCA_963921515.1. NCBI lineage: Eukaryota > Metazoa > Chordata > Amphibia > Caudata > Salamandridae > Calotriton > Calotriton arnoldi. The sequence goes on from CAWUFW010009202.1 coordinate 708,034, forward strand.
ACCCCCGTTCCCCAAGGTCTTCCCAAAAAAATGGTACCTCACTTGTGTGGGTAGGCATAGTGCCCGCGAAAGGAAGCAGCGCAAAACGCAACGTGGACACACCACATTTTCACAGTGAAAAATGACCCTTTTTTTGCAAAGTGGCTAGCTGTCGTTTTTGAACCCTAGCTCTGCCGGCACTTTGGGAAACCTAGCAAACCTATACATTTTTGAAAATTAGACACCCAGGGAATCCAGGATGGGGTGACTTGACTGGCTCTCACCAGGTTCTGTTACCCAGAATCCCTTGCAAACCTAAAAAATTGGCAAAAAAAACACATTTTCCTCACTTTTCTGTGGTAGAAAGTTCTGGAATCTGCGTGGATCCACAAAATTCCACCCACCCCGCGTTCCCCAAGGTCTTCCGAAAAAATGGTACCTCACTTGTGTGGGTAGGCCTAGTGCCCGCGACAGGAAGCAGCTCAAAGCGCAACGTGGACGCACCAACTTTTCACAGTGAAAAATGACCCTTTTTTGCAAAGTGCCTAGCTGTAGTTTTTGAACCCTAGCTCTGCCGGCACTTTGGGAAACCTAGCAAACCTATACATTTTTGAAAAGTAGACACCCAGGGGAATCCAGGATGGGGTGACTTGACTGGCTCTCACCAGGTTCTGTTACACAGAATCCCTTGCAAACTTAAAAAATTGGCAAAAAAAACACATTTTCCTCACTTTTCTGTGGTGGAAAGTTCTGGATTCTGTGTGGATCCACAAAATTCCACCCACCCCGCGTTCCCCAAGGTCTTCCCCAAAAAATGGTACCTCACTTGTGTGGGTAGGCATAGTGCCCGCGACAGGAAGCAGCGCAAAACGCAACGTGGACACACCACATTTTCACAGTGAAAAATGACCCTTTTTTGCAAAGTGCCTAGCTAGTCGTTTTTGAACCCTAGCTCTGCCGGCACTTTGGGAAACCTAGAAAACCTATACATTTTTGAAAAGTAGACACCCAGGGGAATCCAGGATGGGGTGACTTGACTGGCTCTCACCAGGTTCTGTTACCCAGAATCCCTTGCAAACCTAAAAAATTGTCAAAAAAACACATTTTCCTCACTTTTCTGTGGTAGAAAGATCTGGAATCTGCAGGGATCCACAAAATTCCACCCACCCCGCGTTCCCCATGGTCTTCCGAAAAAAATGGTACCTCACTTGTGTGGGTAGGCCTAGTGCCCGCGACAGGAAGCAGCGCAAAACACAACGTGGACGCACCGCATTTTCACAGTGAAAAATGACCCTTTTTTTGCAAAGTGCCTAGCTGTAGTTTTTTAACCCTAGCTCTGCCGGCACTTTGGGAAACCTAGAAAACCTATACATTTTTTAAAAGTAGACACGCAGGGGAATCCAGGATGGGGTGACTTGACTGGCTCTCACCAGGTTCTGTTACCCAGAATCCCTTGCAAACCTAAAAAATTGGCAAAATAAACACATTTTCCTCATTTTTCTGTGGTAGAAAATTCTGGAATCTGCGTGGATCCACAAAATTCCACCCACCCCGCGTTCCCCAAGGTCTTCCGAAAAAAATGGTACCTCACTTGTGTGGGTAGGCCTAGTGCCCGTGACAGGAAGCAGCGCAAAACGCAACGTGGACGCACCACATTTTCACAGTGAAAAATGACCCTTTTTTTGCAAAGTGCCTAGCTGTCGTTTTTTAACCCTAGCTCTGCCGGCACTTAGGGAAACCTAGCAAACCTATACATTTTTGAAAAGTAGACACCCAGGGGAATCCAAGATGGGGTGACTTGACTGGTTCTCACCAGGTTCAGTTACCCAGAATCCGTGGCAAACCTTAACAATTGGCAAAAAAAACACATTTTCTTCACTTTTCTGTGGTGGAAAGTTCTGGAATCTGCGTGGATCCACAAAATTCCACCCACCCCGCATTTCCCAAGGTCTTCCAAAAAAATGGTACCTCACTTGTGTGGGTAGGCCTAGTGCCCGCGACAGGAAGCAGCGCAAAGCGCAACGTGGACGCACCACATTTTCACAGTGAAAAATGACCCTTTTTTTGCAGAGTGCCTAGCTGTAGTTTTTGAACCCTAGCTCTGCCGGCACTGAGGGAAACCTACCAAACCCACACTTTTCTGAAAAGTAGACACCCGGGGGATTCCAGGGAGGTATGGCTTGCGTGGATTCCCCAACGTTTTCTTACCCAGAATCCCCTGCAAACCTGACACTTTGCTGAAAAAATCCCTTTTTTCACACATTTTTGTGTGGTAAAGTTGTGGCATCACCGGGCTGACACAAATTTCCTACCACCCAGCGTCCCCCCAGGTCTCCCAATAAAAATAGTGCCTCACTCAGGTGGGAGGCCCAAGTACCCAGCGACAGGCAAGGCCCCACAACGTATTGAGGCGACCTCAAAATGGCCTATCACAAAGCGACCTGGTTTTGCAAGGGGGTCCCATGACGTTTTGGCCCGGGGCTCAGCGGCCACCTAGGAAACCTACCAAACCCACACATTTCTGAAAAGTAGACACCCGGGGGATTCCAGGGAGGTATGGCTTGCGTGGATCCCCCAACGTTTTCTTACCCAGAATCCCCTGCAAACCTGACATTTTGCTGAAAAAATCCCTTTTTTCACACATGTTTGTGTGGTAAAGTTGTGGCATCACCGAGCTGACACAAATTTCCTACCACCCAGCGTTCACCTCCCTGGGTACCATAACTTGTTGGGATCCACAAGAGAGATATCACCATGTACTCCCATGGGTGTTTCGTTTACGACAATATCTACAGTTGGTAGGTTATTCTTAGACGGAATGTACACCTTGGCAGACAGACTAAAAAGACAAAGATTACTGCACAGCAATCTATTCCTCAAGGACACACACACATACTGGTTGGATTTGGCATGAGGGCAAGTGATGGTTCAGTATATACAATTTTATTAACAAGAGATTTCACAAAATGAAATGCACTGTCAATAATTGAAAGGACAAAAACTGAACCAGTGACTCGCAGCTCGTGAGCTGTAAAGCCACGTCAAGGCCCCAACCGCTTTACAGGCCATTCACACACCTTTCATACGTGATACACACAAGACCATTCACACCACCAGGCACTGAAACAAACACATTACAACATTCACAAAAAGGGACAAGGTACACCCTGCTTGAGAAAGACAAAAAAAAATATTACTGCACAGCCATCTAATCCGCCACACACACATACTGGTTGGATTTGGCACGAGGGTGAGTGATGGTTCAGTATATACAATTTTATTAACAAGTGATTTCACAAAAATGAAATGCACTGTTAATAATTGAAAAGAACGAGAAACTGAACCATTGACTCACAGCTCGTGAGCTGTAAAGCCACGACAAGGCACCAACCTCTTTACAGGCCATTCATATACCTTTCATACATGTGACAAATACAAAACCATTCACACCACCAGCCGCGGGCCCATCACATTACAACACTCACACCAGCAGACAGCGCCATTCAAGGGCCCATCACTTTCACACGCCCACATTCCTAACACAGCAACCACACAAGCTGATGGATTGCGTGGAGTGTCGCTCGGCTAGCAGTGTGTGTAGTGACCAGCAGCAAGTCACTACTCACACACTGCCAGCCGAGCGCCACTCCACGCACACCGCCAGCCAAGCGCCACTCCACACACACCGCCAGCCAAGCGCCACTCCACGCACACTGCCAGCCAAGCGCCACTCCACACACACCACCAGCCAAGCGCCACTCCACGCACACCGCCAGCCAAGCGCCACTCCACGCACACCGCCAGCCTAGTGCCACTCCACGCACACCGCCAGCCAAGCGCCACTCCACGCACACCGCCAGCCAAGAGCCACTCCACGCACACCACCAGCCAAGCGCCACTCCACGCACACCGCCAGCCAAGTGCCACTCCATGCACACCGCCAGCCAAGCGCCACTCCACGCACACCGCCAGCCAAGCGCCACTCACGCACACCGCCAGCCAAGAGCCACTCCACGCACACCGCCAGCCAAGCGCCACTCCACGCACACCGCCAGCCAAGCGCCACTCCACGCACACCGCCAGCCAAGCACCAGCCTACACACACCACCATCACATTTAGGATTTTTTATACAAAAAGAAAACACAAACAAATTGCAAATAGATACAAATCTACTAACACAAAATCAGAAACTAAATACATTGCACTAATGCCAACCTTGAAACAGAACAACAATTCTTAAACATTACAGACCAGGCAGTTCACTTTACCACTCATGGTTGCTCCCAATAATTCTTTTGCTTGTGGTACGCTCTATAACAAGCAGGCACACACAGCCCAGGGTTAGAAGGACACTCAGGGCAGTACATACGAGTCTCCTTCCGCGTACCTCTTCGCCAACAGACTCTACATCTCCTAGTGGGAAAGTCTTTTGAGGGTGTAGGAGGAATGTGATCAGGAAAGTGGCGATCTTTCAATCGAGCCACATCCTCCACCACTCCAACTCTAGGAACACTTGCCTGTTCCACAACAACAAGGCTGCCTATGACAGACTGCTGAAACTGAACAAAAGTCAACTTTGACGCGAGGAGAACACTCCTTGAACACAACAAAAGCATTGAAAGTTGCTAAATTGAAGAGATGGATGGCCAACTTCTTATACCAAATGTAAGCCTTACGAATAGCAGTGTAAGGTTCCAACCTCTGATCTACTCTATCAACACCACCCAAGTGCTTATTGTAGTCTAAAATGCACACAGTTTTGCGCACTTCAGCAATCTGACCCCAAACAGCCACAGGTGAAGTACTCTCATCATGGATGGTAGTCAGCATGTACACATCCCTCCTGTCCACAAATTTCACAGCTAGCAGTTCCTCACTACGCAAGGCACTGCACTGTCCCCTCTGAAGTTTTTGCAAACAAGCTCTTTTGGATAACCTTTACGATTAGAGCGGATTGTGCCACAAGCAAAAGTGTCCACTTTGAACAATTCCTTAAACAATTGCACAGCAGTGTAGAAGTTATCAAGGTACAAATGGTGGCCTCTGTTAAACAGTCCTCTAGCAAGATCCCACACAATTTTCTCTGAAACTCCAAAAGTGGACGGACAACCAGGGGGTCAATAGTGGAATCCCTACCAGTGTACACACGCAAATTAAAAACATATCCTGTCCTACTCTCAGACAACATATACAGCTTAATTCCATAGCGTGCCCTCTTGCTAGGAATGTACTGCCTAAAAACCAAACGGCCCTTGAACAGGACCAAAGACTCATCAATAGATATTTCTTTCCCTGGAGTATAGATCTCTGAAAATCGATCTACAAAGTGATCTAGAACAGGCCGAACCTTAAAAAGACGGTCACATTCAGGGTGATCTCGTGGCAATGCCAAACCATTATCAACAAAATGCAGCATCCGAAGCAAAAGTAAATACCGATCACAAGTCATAACTGCAGGAAATATGGCCGTTGCCATCAAGGGACTGGTAGACCAATATGAACCCATGGACGGCTTCCTTATCAAACCCATCAAAAAGTCAAACCCAAAACTTCTTCATCTCTTCCAGATTTGTGGGACTCCACCGGGTAGCTCTAGAATGGGGCCTAAGTCTGGCACTGTTGTCCCTCAAAAACTGTTCAGCATACAAATTAGTCTGCTCAACAATCTCACCCAAAAATACATCATCCATAAACAACTGAAAATACTGTATAGGCAAATAATGTTCACAAGCCACTCTACACCTTGCATAACCACTAAAGGCAGGCAACACCGGCTGCACCATGTTTGGATCAACCCAGAGTCCAGCACTTCCAGTAGGAAGCATAGCAGCCCCAGGCTGCAATCCAGATGCCTCTTGCACCATCGGCACAGTAGTATCCTCCTCTAAAACAGGCACTTCATCTGCACTGAGAGTACCTTCATCATCCGATGATTCCATGTGGAGAGAAAACTCACTGTCTGAATCTTCCCCTTCCTCCTCTCCCTCAGACGCACTGTCAGTCTCATAATCCTGCTCAGAGGAAGATTCAAGAAGCAAACCAACCACCTGCTGAGCAGTCATTCTACGGCTAGCCATAATGCTTACTAATAAAGGTTACTTGTCAAACAAGTCAACAACAACAAACCCTTTGTAAAATAAAGAAATAAACAAAATGTAGCTTTATCACAAAGACCTGTATACTCCAACACTATACCACTCACGTGACAGAAGCAACTAGACTCACCACCACCTACTCTGCACAGGCACAGTAAGGCTCAACAATATCCCACTAAAAAGAAGAAAAAAAAATTACACATAAGACAATGCAAAACATCGCAAAGAATTTCATGCTCTGAACACTAACAAATATGCTGCCATTATGACACCACTTACAAAAAAATTCATTCATGCATGACAATAATACTCATTTGGAGTACACACAACAAAAATATTTTTCTTACCAAATAAATGCAATTACGCAAAACTGCAGAACAACCACTGCCGAAACCGCAAACAGGAATCAAAAGCTTTACACTAGAATAAAAAGGAGAAAAAAACATTACAATCACATATGCAAATAATGCACCACTCCACACACAATCCACCAGCCAAGCTAAGGGGTAGGTGGGCCAAAGAGTATAAATAAAATATTCACCCCCGTAAAGGGGAGCAACCCTTGCCCTTTTGGCCACTCCCCAACACAAAAATAAAAAAACCCTGGTGTCTAGTGGCTTCTGCCCTCCTTGGGAGCAGATGGGCCTAAAAACATACTGCTATTCTGCCACCCAAGGGGTCACTCTCCACAAATAAATGCCTGGTGGACTAGTGGGAAGATACCTTTATCTTCCGCACACGATCTCTCACTACTCAACTCTACTCTCAACTCTATTCACAACTGGATGTTAGCTCACCAACTCATTCTGAATCCCGCCAAAACTGAATTCCTCCTCCTCTCTACCTCTCTCTCTCACCTCCTCTGTTCAATCTTGGATGGATCAGCTGAACCTACTCAACAACAAACCCATCATTGTCGACAGCGCTAAATCCCTAGGTGTCATTCTTGACAAAAGACTCAACCTAATCTCCCACATCAACTCTATTGCTAAGAACGCACGTTACCAGTTGCGCCTTCTATGGGGATCCGTCGGTTCTTCCCAGAGAAAGACTTAAAAACCTTGGTACAATCTCTGGTTCTCTCAAGACTAGATTATTGCAATTCTCTTCTGACGGGCCTACCCAAATCCCACCTCTCCCCTCTCAAATCCATCCTCCATTCAGCAGCTCGCTTCATTTCAGGGTCTAAACAGAGCGACCACGTCACTCCTATCCTGTCCTCTCTTCGATGGCTTCCGATCGAGGCAAGATCTATTTACAAAACTGCCTGCATCACACACAAAGCCTTACACACGTCCTCCCCTTGTTACCTGGCGAATAAATTGAAATTGTCCGGTGGCTCTCGCCCTTCTCGCAATGCGGGAAAAGCTTCTGCTTGAGCCCCCCATCTTCAAAAGGGAAAGATCGATGGCGCAATCCTTCTCAGGCAATGCGGTGAGAATCTGGAACTCGCTTCCCCCATTGCTCCGTGCCACCTCCTCTACCCGGATCTTCAAAGCTGACCTCAAATCTCTTCTCTTCCAAAGACACTTTCAGAACTAATACTTTCACTCTCAGCCCCCTCTAGGAAGTTCGCTCTTCATTGTAAATTTGTACTTTTTCCTGTACATTCCTCACCCTTGCGTGCTGTGCTGGATTTGTGTACCCTTCATTTAATTCACGCCCTCTCTACTCCCTCAAGGAAGTTCTTCCACTATAGGAAATTCTGTACTCCATGCCTGTAGAAGTGCCTTCCCAGTGTGTTCTGAGTGACTGCCACTTATTGCAGTATTATACCTCTATTTGTATTTTGTATCTCATGTATCATGCACAATTGTCACTTTTTCCTCATGTAATGTAACGCTTGCTTTTGTATTATGCTCACTTGTAACCTTCTCCTCATGTAATGTTACTGTTCCTATTTGAGCGCTCTGACACCTTCGGGTAAAGCCCCGCGCTATATATAAAAACTGCCCCCCGGGTGCAGCGCACCAAAACATAAGGCCCCCAAAGGGGAGCGACCCTTGCCCAAGGGGCCGCTCCCAAAACAGTATTTTCTTTTTTTTTTTTTTATTCCCTGGTGTCTAGTGTGCATTCCTGCTGCACGATCGCATGATCGTGCAGCAGGAATGCACTAAGAGACATCGAGGAAAGGAAAGGGTTTTCCTTTCCCTCGATGCCCCTTCTGTTTGAAATCCCCCTCCCCGGAGCCAAAACTAACCTTATTCCCCGACGCGCTGGAAGCAAATGGCTTCAGCGCGTCGTGAAGCTAAGGAAACCCCCAATGACGAGGCGCGCTGGCGTCATTGAGAGGGTGGGGAGGCAGGGAAGCCCTTCCCTGCCTTCCCCTAAAAACCCGATGATAGGATTCCCACGGGGGAGCGCCAGCGCTTCCCCGTGGGTGGTCTTATGATGAGCTGGACTCGTCATGAGCACACGACCACTGTGTGTCATGACGAGTCCAGCTCGTCATGAGCATCGAAGGGGTTAAATGTCACTGACGTCGATCCCTCAGGATGGTTGTTGTGGCAAATCAGCTCTAATGTTGTCAAATGCATTTTCATAATGCAACAAAAGGTTTCACTCGAACTAGACCTGATCCACGTTTCCCGCAGACACATTCAGTCACCACGTATTTGGTGGGGAAGTTGTGTCAGCAATGGTTGGAACACTCCACACTGTCGTCAGTGAAACAACACCTGTCTCTCCTGTCGAGCGATATTAATTTGGCTGATTTTATCTTGGGTCCTTAGTCCCCATGAATTATGGAAACTTTTGCAGATGGAGGCAGCGTTCCGTCTGCGCAAATTGATCAGGTTAATTTGGAAAAAGTTCTTGCAGTTGTCGACATTAACATAAATACATTGTCTTCCCGCATTTACACCTTAGATAACATTGTTTCATCTGTTATTGATATTGTTCAAAATGATGTATCTGTGTTATACCATGGTCAGAATCAATTGCGATCTGTGATGCAATTTGCATAGTCTTTGCAAGCTCTCAAAATGGAAAAAGTCCCATGGGATTATTTGAACGCTTCAGCATTGTTTATGCCATTCAACTTAACTGATAAGCAAAGGTTCATGTCAATGAAAGACGCAATGTACCCCCTTTTACATATTGAACAATTAGAACATTTACCATTTTCTTTGGCAGAAACTGATTTGGCTGTATGGTTAATTCATTGCGTTATTTCTCTGCCATTCTCGCTATTTCAGTTTAAATCTTGCATGAAACATTTCCCGATAGGCTGTTTGAACCCATAGGGAGTACGTTTATTGACGAATTGTATTCCCTGCCTTTCTCCTACAGATGTCAACGGTAGAATAAGGAAGTTTTCCTTACGGGGGAGGAGTGCGATCACACAGTAGGTCATTCCCTAGTTTGGAAACAAGTTAGGATGCACAGCCCCTAATCTGGCTTGTTTTTTGAAAGGTACGCCGGTTCCGGCACTAATTCCTGCTCTCACATTGATTTCAAATGGTAGTTATCTTATTTTGAATAACCATGACTGCTGTGGCTTACGGGCGGGGATCCCGTATATAGTAACAGTTTCACAACGTGTTACTTGTTGTAGCAATGTGCTTCTCCCACCCCCACATGGGATTGTAGATAGTTCCATTTGGCCTTCCATTCCAACTTTGAAAACAGGTTTCAATAAACTAAGCAGACTAAAAGCGCTATTGTTTCAACAAGAAGTGGCTCTCACTTCGGCCCAAGAGACCTTCGAATTACAGGTGGCTAGAACATCTAGCGAGATTCAGTCATTTCTGAATACGAATCTCCAACTTCATTTTGGGGAACTGATACATCAAATATTTAATGTGTCTGACACAGAAGGCCTTGCTCATTTTTTTAAACTGGTGGGATCCAGCCTTGTCACTTCTTTTCAGACAATTTTTGGAGTAATACAAGCCTTTATCCATTCTATTTTTTCCAGCCCCTTTGGAGGCTTTCCCTTAATACTGGCGCTGGCGGCTGACGTGCTGATACTTCTGCTCCTGTTACGCAATGGCTGCCCATCTTGTGGTACCGCACAGACCCGGCCAGTTGCAACTGTACCGTGGCCAAATGCAACAATTTCTTGGATGCTTGCCATTAGCAACGCTTGGCGTGAGTTATGGACTAACTTTGCCTACTTCATTTGCGTGCAACCTGTGTTCTACTGCCGACGGTGCTCTTTCTATTGGGCCTTGGATTTATGCCTCTCCACTGCGTCCGGCGCAGACCCGGATTATGATATGTTGGTGGGTCCATTGTTGGCCCATGACCAGGCCTGTTCTGGGGATGGCCGTTTGATGTTGGCTGAATGGAATACCTGTGCGGCTGCACAGCACCTCTTACAAAGGAGTTTCATCGAAAATCACGCAAGTTGTCTGGTTATGCTCTTGGAAGCATCGGATTATGAGGAACACGTGTGTTCCTTTGACCTGCTTAACTGGATGGCATCCCTCTTTGTGACGAGCGATGGGATGATCTTTTGGAACAAATTGCATTCTTAAGTTCACTGGATTTGATGGATTTTTCACATCCGCGTTAATCACGTTTTCAACATAACATTTTTTTCTTCTCTTTTTCTCTTTCTTTCCCACTTTTTTAAATTTTCCAATTTGGGTTTTTCTAGCGTTCCTACATTTTGCTTATTAATGAACTCTGGATATTTTATCTATTTGCTTCGACCTGTCCAAGGGGAGGGTGTCATATGGCCGATAGGGACTTTATCGACATCGGTAAGTTAGCATGAGCTCTGCTGCCATGATGCTGCTTTTGCGCACGTTACTACATGACTTTATTTTGCAAGACTCTGTTTATGCCTTTCACATGAGAACCGTCTGCTTCATGCATTCTCTGCCTGTTCCTGGAGTTTAGTCTGAAGAATGCGAGCAAGGTCGATAAACACTGCCCCTTGTTATTCTGTTCTGGTCAGTCCCCAACACCTAGACAAAACATGCTAGCACAGCTGCGACTGCTGGAAACTCGTGCTTTAATATTATGGGGATGCATGTTTGGTTAACACACACTTGGAGAGGGACCTTTCCAGGGAGAAGAGCCATGCAGTCCCTATGATGTAGAAATACCATCTAGGCACTAAGGTATGGGGTCTGCTGACAAAGCCCAGAGATCTTCAATTATATAATAATACTGCTTCTTGCCAAGGGGAGGGTGGTTAGGCCTTATAGTCCTTTATCCACTGTCTATATAAGATGACATCTCCCTTTATAATATATGGACTTGCGACAATGCTGACTGTTTTAGGTTTATGCGTTTTACTGCTGGTAGTGGCTCGTATACTGCTTTATAGAGCACAATAGTTAAAATAAACATTTTAAGCTATATCCGTGTCTCTGTCAATTCTTATTGTGGACAAGTATGAGTGAGTGAGCAAAAGGGTACATCTTGTTACTGCAATTCCTGAGAGAGTCAGGAGTGTTGTGCTCTGGGGTGTCTAATCATTTGCATCTTCGTGATTGTGTAGGAGAGCGAGTGAGACACTATAGCTAGTCGGTCCTGGGATTGTGGGTACTGAGGCGGTAGGAAGGCTTAGCCCCTATACACCGAGGTCCCGTATTCCTGCACATAGTTCTGTGTATGTGCAGAATCCCTGCAATGCAAAAATATGGAATAGAATATTACAAAGCGCATTCTCGATATCCTCGAGAATTTCAAGGGAATGGAAAGTGGGAATTGGAGTTGATCCCTTTTTGGTAGTTGGGGCTGGATTCTTGAAAAGGTGATTTAGCTGAACATGATATTGGTGCTTTGCTGTGCTCTTATTCAGTGTCTTCCTTTCTGTTGCTCTTACTTTACCGCCATTCTCACCCCTAAATGGAAAATATCGATTCATGATACTAATGCTGCAATTATGGTACAGAAAGAAATGGACAACCTTATGAATATTGATGAGGGCATTTTTGAGACTTCTTCCCTCCTTACAATTTCCTTCCCCGATGCTGAAAACATGGAATGCTCATAAGGATTCATTGTTATCGTTGTTTGTGGTTTCCTGTTTTATTGATTTCCTGTCTTCCTTATTGTTGTTAGAAAATGTTTTAGTTCATGCTAAAAGGAGGGTCTGTTAAACTAGAAATGTTTATGTTTGCGCATTGCCCTGTGTAAGTTAGCATTCGCTGCGCCATTTTCTTTGCAGGCGCCATTTTAGGCAGTTCGAAACTAAGTTAGTTTAATTCCGAGAAATGCTCCAGTCTAAGTTTCGTTTTTGTCATGTAGGCCTGTTCCCGTAATGAGCACGCTGTTCCTATTAGTGCATACCATTCTCACTAGATAGAGGCCTTCTTCCACTTGTCTGGTGACGGGCCCGACTGGAACAACCTTGGAGTTTGCAACTTTGTGTAAGATATGAGTGCTGAGACCGTTCTTTCTTTGTATCCCATTGCTTAGCAGCACCTGCCTGGAAATTTCCACTATGGGCGTGTTTTAGCCCAGTTACGAAACGTACATAATGTATCTCTATGTTTGTCGATTTCAGTCCCTCTGCAGCACTCCTAGCGACTGGGCAGACTGGGCTCCACTCTGAGTGTATATGAATAAACAGTTATTGGTTTGTATTCTCTACTGTCTGACCGACTCTTCATTTGGTATGGAAAGCTGAGAGGTGGTCATAAGTGACCCGGGTGACCCTAAACAGGCCACTTCCTTCATGTGCATTCTCCATTGGGCCTGCATGTGACAGTGCCCACCACATCCTTGTGTAGACTAGATAATATATGCACTATCCTAGTGTCAGCACCCATAGCCAGCATTTTGGACCAAAGCCTACCTATTTCAACATTGTCAAAGGCTGAGCTAAGGTCAATAAATGCAAGATATAACCACCCATCTTTGATCTAGATGTACTTGCTGGTCAAGAGGTGAAGATTAACACACTGGTCTGGTCCCTAGGACTCATCTAAACTCATTTTGTACTTGCGTTAGGATGCCCTCCTCTTGCGTCCAGGTCTCAAGGCGGTCCAGCTGGAACCTTCCCATCACCTTGGCTGTAGAGTCAATGAGTGATATTGGATGGTAGCAACAAGGGCCTCCTCTATTCCCCTTTTTAAAGATAGGGGCAATCATGGCTTTAGACCACTACCTGGGTGGGCCACAAATCATGGCACAATTCAGGGCATTAACTAAAAGTGGCATCTATTGGTCCATATTGTCTTTGAAGAGGTCAATAGGGACCCCATTTGGTCCCTGGGCTTTATTGCTAGCACCCCCTGACTGCCAAAATCCCTTCATCCAAGTAGAACTGCAGTTGTTCAATGCCCCCCGAATGGTAGAGAGATCCACTATGATATGATCTGAGAGTTTGGGTGCAAACGCTTTTGTGATGTGTGCCACCCATGAGGAGGGCTGAATGGAAACTGAATGTCAAGTGGAGGTCACTGATTTTCCTGTATCGCACGACCCAGATTGACTTTTCGTTACAGAGTCATGGACTAATGAATCATCTGGCTCAGATCTGTTTGACTCTATCCCGCCGGACTTTTCTTTCCCTAAATCAGATTGAGTGGGCAGGTCAGGAGGGGGTGTGGCAGCGATTTTTAAAGCTTATTATCAGAGCCATATTGAATTACTTAGCACTAGCTCCTGTGAAGCCTCTCCTTTTAAGCTTAAACTATCTGATAGAAGTTAATTTGCAGGGGTGCTGCTTCATAAGCCACCTGGTCCTAGAATGTCCTTTCTAAATGTGATTTCGGATCTTATAGAAACCTACATGATAAAGAGTTGGTTGACCACTCTGTTTGATTTTGATTTTCTCCTCAAAGAGATCACTAATAAAGACTTAATGGTATTAAAGGAGACCCTGTGTGGAATGGGGCTGTCCCAGTTGGTTACAGTACCTACCCATGAGGCAGGACATACCATACATGGAATATTTATAAACGATCCTCGTATAATATTTCAGTCCTTGTCCCCTCTCAGTTGGTCAGACCATGGAGCTTTGTCATTCTCAGTGACACTTCCCCACTCACATGTGACAGGCCTCTCATCTAATACCAAGGTGAGAAGAAGAAACTGGAAGGGGGTATCTGTAGAAGCCTTGGCCAGTGCTTTAAATAATCTGCCCTTGGAGATACATGATAATGCTGATAAGGGTGCAGCGGCCTTTGCGACCTGGCTGGGTATGACTGCGCATACAGTAGCCCCCGTTCAGGAGTTGAAGCTAAGGAGGAATTGTCCGACAGCAACATCGTTTAATTAGAGGCTGTGAGGTCTTAGACAGGCTTGCCGCTGTGAGTCACGAATGAGGAGGAAATCCTATGAGGAGCAAGAAAGAGTTGCTCATAGGAGTAGGATCAGGGAATATAAAAAAGCTCTTAAAGAGGAGAAATCAGCATACTGTATCAATAACATGAATGAAATGAAATGAAATGTGTACTTGTAAAGCGCACCCATACCCCCAAAGGGGTGTCCAGGCGCTGTACGCATACCGCTGTGGAACCCTTCCTGGCTTTTTCCCTGTGAAAATGTCCACTCCTGGGCACCCCCAGGGTGAAGCCAGGCATCCCAGCGCTGTTGGGGCCGTTGTGGAGATTAAGCAAGCTATTGCCCAGAGTTGGACCCATGATTAGAATAGGCACCGAGGCGAGAATTATCAGGTCTGAGGAAATTGAGCCCAAGACACGCCGAGGCGGGAATTGAACCCTGGTCCCGGGCCAGATCTCTGCATCAGGGTCTGCCGCTCTAACCATTGAGCCACACTTCTCCTATTCCACATCAATTCAGCTTAATCCTCTAAAGAGCTCTTTTGGGTGGAGCAAAAGCTCTTCTCCCCCGCAGTGGTCAGAGGGAAGGACGGATCACAAGATTTCTGTAATCAGTTGGCTGTTTTTTTTCCAGCATTAAATTGCCAATATCTGCAATGAACCTGCATTATCAAAAAGAGGAAACAGCATGCTGCGATCTCTTAGTAGTGAGCAACAGAGGTATTTCTGTAACAGCTCTTTGTCTATTGATCAAGAGAATAACCTGCTCACTGTATTTCTACCACTTTCCCTCGAAAATGGTGGAACAGCATCTTGTTAACACTAAATCGAGTTCACTTTTGGAGGTATGCAGACATGCAATGCTGCATATGGTATTTGGTAGTGTGGCACACCCTCTTTCATCTGTAATGAATAAAATGATCACTTCTGGTTTCTATCTACGGCAATGGAAGAGGCAGTGGTCAGGCCTCTTCTAATAAAACCTCATCTTGATAGTAAAGAGTGTATGAACTATTGTCCAATCTTGCTCCAGTGCGTGCTAAGATCTTGGAAAGATGCTTAAATGTCCATCTGATGGAGTTTGCGGAACCAGGAACGGTTGGAAAGATCACAGTTTGGTTTCCGCCAACATCATGAAATCTGCACCAGTGTCGGCCACATACTATATTAGGCAGTTAGTGGTTGAGGGGCAGGGCCTGGCCTTGATACTATTGGACCTATAGATGGTCTTTGATACCATCTACTCATCTCTACTAATTGAATGACTACACGAGATGGGCATCACAATAGGGCCTTGGTACTTTTGTCCTCCTTCCTCGAAAATCGTTCCCAGAGGGTCATGCTGAACCAATATTATTCTGATGGCTTCTCTCTGCCTTGTGACATACCTCAGGGCTCGTCTATGTGCCCTAAATTATTTATTTTATATGTTTCTCCACTTGCCACCATTATCCGTTCCTATGGGCTCCATGCAAAATCTTACACTGATGACTCCCAAATTAATGTGTCAGTTCCTAAGAACTATGCAGCCACTGCAGTTAATTTCTCACATTGTATGTCTGTGGTAGCAGAATGGATGGGAAGAAATTTCCTCAAACTCAATGGTAGGAAAAACGAGGTGCTGCTAATTGGAATGCATTCTTTGATATGGAATGATGCCTGGTGGCCAGTCTCCCTTGGCACTTTGCCTATTCCAGCAAATAAGGCTAAAAATCTTGGAGTGTTTCTAGATACTGAACTTTCTCTTAATTGACAAGTCAATTGCACAGTCGCTACATGCTTCTGACTTATAAAGAGGCAGAAAAAAATATTTCCCTTCATTCCCATCTCGGCATGGAAGCAGGTTTCTTTGGCATTGGTTATGTCCAGAATGGATTATTGCGAAGTACCTTATCTGGATTCTACCATGAGTACCCAGGCTAAACTGCAGGTAGCACAGAACGCTCTAGCTAAGGCTGTCCTTGATATCCAAGTGTCAATCTGCTTCTTCAGGGCTGAGTGAGCTTCAGTGGCTCCCTATCAGAAAGTGAATCAAATTTAAGGCTATCTGTATGGTACTTAAGGCTCTCTATAAAGTATGCCTTGCTGGGATAAGGGAGATTTTCCATTGGTACACTCCAAGCAGAGTCCTGCGATCTGCCCATCTCAAACTAGCCACCCTGCCCAGAGTCCGCAAGATTAGATGGAGGACAGAGTTTTCTCAGTTGCTGCGGCCAGACTCTAAAACTCGCTCCCTCAGTACCTGACTTCAGTCAAAGGGCATTTGCCTTTTAGAAAGGCATTAGAACCTGGCTATACACTTTAGAGAATGTTTCTCTTCCTGGTCTCTTATCTGTCGATTGACTGCTGGATTGGGTGGGCTTCTGTGCTGTTACTACAGCTCCTTGATGCTTATGGGCATTTGTTGATCTGGATGAATTTAAAAACAAATTAAACGTCAGTGGTGGTGTTGTGTCCACCGGGGAAGTAGGTCGAGTTTGCCTCTTTACAAAACAAAGAAGCTCCAAGAGTTACACTAGCTCTTTTGATTTGTTCCCATGCCTTCCATCTAATATTTTCCTTCCTTGCCGTAATTACTGCTTTGTAATGATATCTATAGCATTGTATCTCCTCAGGGCCCCTAGGTGTTCTCTTCAAGGCGGTTTTTAGTAGGCTGTGTGCTTTTGAGCAGGTTTTATCAAACCAATTCTTTTGCATAGGCACATGGGATAAGTTGGAGGCTGTCAACAATTCCGAGGCATGCTGACAGATACCCGCATACGCCTCCAGAGTGACTGTTGGGTTTGTTATCCTGTGAAGACAACCATAAAGTGATCCATATTGCAATGAACCAGGCAACCTACCATTACCCCTTTACCGTTCCCAGATTACCACTACCCTTGTGTCCATATCTGCCCATTTGCTTCGAAAACCCTTGGCTTTTGTATAGCTTGAAGGAGGGTTAATGAATGTGTACGACTAAGGGATTATGGCCACTTATGCCACTGTGGAGAATGGAAAAATAGAATACCTTCAACCCCAGGTCTTCTGACATGGAGTTGAAGTTAATTAGTGTACCCTTCCCACTCCCAATTATTGACACCTGTCCACAAGCTGGCTCCTCGTTCAGGTCAACAGTAAGTTTAAGACACTGTTTCACCATCATTTTATTTATCACTTCACCACACGGAATATGGTCTAAGTGCAAGTGGTCAGTAGTGTCTTTATCCCACAGGCCACAGACAACGTTATTGGAAATCGGGCAAAGGCGGCAATTGAAGTCGCCACCCCATAACACAGAATAGTCCCCACGGGTCCTGCTTATGACATCACCGAAGGTGGAGTCAAGAGAGTCCACTTAAAATGAAATCCTACAGTTAAAAAATAGTCTTGATAAAAATTAATCAGAATTCAAATAGAATGTGAGGGAAAGGAGAGCCAGATTATCTGAAAGTGATGGGAGTCTAAATATAACTTAACTATTGTGCAGGGTAAAACAACACTGATTAAGGTAATCAAAACACCACTGGTAGGACCATGTGTGGATGGCAGGGCTGGCGTTGTCACAGAATAATAACCATTAGCATGCTCACTGGTACAAGACCAAGGGGCATATTCTCAAGAACGTGCGATAACCATTGCAAAAGTAACTTAACACAACCTTCAACATCGCAGTCTATCGCGGGAAATTTACGCCGTGTTAACCAAGTATTCACAACACGGCGGTACCATGCGATAGTCCCCAGATAACGCGTCAACTGACCGCGTTAAAATCAACGCCACGCCGCAAAAATGCAAAACACTAACGCAAAAAAAGCTGCGATGAGGCCAATCGCGATACGAAAATCAGCGAAACCCAGATACAGGCCTGCAATCCACAGGCGTCAGGCGGGAACAATCACCATAAAAGTAGAAAAAAACCAGGCAAACAAATGCCAAACAACAGCGAAGCACAATGGACGTTGCCGGAGCAAGTACGGAGGAGAACCAGAACCCCAGAAGCCCCCCGGAGGACCATCCTGGGACTTCGTGGTCAGGGAAGGGCAAGGACAAGAAGAAGAGGAAGACGAAGTTCAGTCCGCAGGAAAACAGGATCCTGATAACGGAGGTGACAGAACACCATCAACAACTGTTCGTCACCTCCACTGTGTCATTGGCAACAAAAAATGGACCATGGCAGTCCATCGTGGACAAGGTGAATGCATTTGGAGTGCTGAAGAGGACAATGGACGAAGTCAAGAGGCGCTGGAATGATGTCAAGCGCAAAACCAAGCTGAAACTCGCCAACAACCTGAAGGCAGCAATGCAGACTGGAGGTGGGAGCCCAGCGCCACGGGAGGAGCTGGACGACATGGAGGAAATGGTGTCCACAGTCATCAGTGGGGAGACGGTGGCAGCAGTTGGGGGCCCGGACACTGCTCAACAGGACCCGACACAACAGCAACAGGGTGAGTAACGACCAGGGCCTGGGGGGAGATGGGCACAATGGCACACATGCACAATTAAGTTGAGCACATCTGCGGACAAACCATGCCCCAGACCACCAACTCCCACCAAGAGACCAATGTACCCAAGTACGCAACATGCCAACACTGTACAAGCACAGAAGTCAAAGGCACACCTCATGAAAGTGATAAGGGGCAGCAAAATCTGAGCTGCAGGGGCGACTCCCCCAAAATGCAGCACACAAATCACATGCAGAGCACATCTACATTGACAATGATGTGACACAATCCGCAAAACACCTACAACAGAACACAGGACACAACTGGTGCCGCTTGGGTGCAGACACTGGCCAATCACATTTGGCATTGCAGGGAAATGTGCGTTGATAATGTACAAGTACAAACACACACACGTCTGTTGTCGAAATGTCCACTGTCCCCCATCAAATAGGCAGCTCCTCCCAAACAGTCACAATGTACCCAGTCATGCTGTCTGTATGTAAACATGTACAATGCGACAACATACATGTGGACACATTGTTAAACTGCATCTCCCCTTCACATTGCAGAGGGAGAATCAACACCTCCTGCAGAGCAGCCAGAACCCTCTCTTCTCTGGAGACGAAGAGGACCACCACAGCTTCGACTCAGATGCCCTCCAACAAGATTTGAACATATCCAATTACAAGCTAATGTTAAAAAAGCGTATTAAAACTGAATCACTTAAATTGGATAAGATTGAATTAGCAGGAAAAAATTATGCTTGGTATGTGATTAATTCATACCAAACTTTGCGTATACAGCCGTATTTGAATGCTTTTTTCTCAGTGAGATCTGCTCGTCAGGCTTTAATTATGTCATTATCTGGTGAATCGATTCCTCTATTGTGTCATTTGGTAAAATTTTTATTGGCAGCTGAAAAATGTTTTGATATAATAAGGTAGACCTCCAGTATTTCCATGGTTGTGTTACCTAATAGTATTATTTGGCTTATAATTCTTATTAATTGATAATCATGTTGCAAAGGTGACAATTAGATATGTCAAAATAGATGTGACACTATTACCATAAACTAATGCACTTTACCTGTTTTAACACGAAGATCGTTGCAATAATCGCATATTAGCACTTTATAGTAATGCATTTTATTTTTGCTTTGATATGATGGCCGTCGTATTAATCGCACATTATCGATGCTATGTGAATGGACCTGATTTTATTGATAAGTTTTAAATTTGTATATACAGGTCAGTTTTTTATTCTATGTGTTGGGAACATGTTTTGCTTGTAATGGATTTTTTTTATGATTGATTAAGTTTTTAAGTATGTGATGTGAAGTCGTAGTGACTACAATGATTTTAAGTAATCAAGCAATAAAGATTATTATTATTATTATTATTATTATTAAAAAAAATAAAAAATAAATAGGCAGCTCCTCCCAAACAGTCACAATGTACCCAGTCATGCTGTCTGTATGTAAACATGTACAATGCGACAACATACATGTGGACACATTGTTAAACTGCATCTCCCCTTCACATTGCAGAGGGAGAATCAACACCTCCTGCAGAGCAGCCAGAACCCTCTCTTCTCTGGAGACGAAGAGGACCACCACAGCTTCGACTCAGATGCCCTCCAACTGCTTGTGGACAGCCTACGCAGCCCACTTCCAGGAGCTGGACAGCCCAGCTGCTATGAGGAGACCCCACCACCTGCACAGACCACACAGCAGGCAGCACCCACCACCACTGCTGCCTTCCGGGACCCCCACGGAGAACACATGGCCTTCCAACGCCATATTTTGGGGTGCCTGGAGAATCTGGCTGAACAGGTGCGGGTGGGCTTCGACCGCATGGCAGACAAACTAGATGCCATATGTGGGTGTCTAAGTCCCATCAGGGACCACTCACGGTCCCAAACGGACACCCACAGTCCGCTCCATGCTCTCCAATGGACCATGGCTGACATCGCTGGAGCCCTGACTCAGAGAATAGTACAACTGTCCAGTCCGAGTGGCTCTAGCGATGTCACACGGGAGTTGGGAAACATGCGGAGGTTAATGGAGACCATGGAGCGGGCGAATGCGGAACGAGCGGCTGCCACGGCTGCACAGCAGCGAGAGGTAGCTGGGTTCCTCAATGACCTCAGGACCATCCTCATGGCATTGCTGCCACAAGGCCTGGTGCGGATGCATGCTGCTGCCACCACTCCATCCACATCTCCGCCCCTGAAGTGTCAGTGCCACACAGTGCGGCAGACCTTCCACCACCGGCCACTGATGTGTCACTGCCACACAGTGCTGGAGACAGAACACCACCACCCACACGTGAGGCACATGAAACAGCAGAGAACAAAGATGCGGATGATTTTGCCCTCATGGTAAGAAGGACGCAGCAGCATGCATCTCATTCATAGGTCCGGCTTCAGCTTGGTACTGCCCTCTGCATCATCACCTTCCACTGTCCCCCGATGCACTCTGCGACACTCACCTTGGACCTCGACATAGACTGCTATATGCTGTTTTATCGCCATTGACACAGCAATCAGACTGCGGACTGAACTCTTCCTCTTCCTTTGGACTTGTCATTCCCTGAAGGACCCTGGCTGGCCCTCCACGGGACAACATCGTCATGTGGGGTTTGCATGGCCCTGTACTGCTCCAGATGCAACACTCCACTGAATGTGCATTAAACATTCATATTCACACAGATGTGTCATGTCTATGGTCTTTCAAGTGTGAAAGTATGGATGAATGTAGGCTCACTGGACTCCTCTTCGTCCATGTGGCTCATGTCGTAGAACAGGGGTCACAGGGAGACACATTGCCCAATGCGGTCCGGCTGGCGCTGACACAACAACAGGGACACACGCATGAGTTACTTTCTTGTCCAGCCCAGTACGGAACCACGCCCAGGGCCCCAGGGTCATTTACAAACCCTTACGCTGGACTGGCATACGCCAGGCCAGCCCATTCCGCTTACGCTCACAGGGGGGGACGGCAACGCTACATGTCTCATGTCTTTCCTGTAGTGATCTGCTGCTCACAGGTCTAGTTGTCAGCATGCCAGAGCCACTCCCTCACGGCTGGTTTACACCCACACCACACCCATCCAGCACACGCGTCACAGGACATGTGACCCTGCCAATAAAAAGGGCCGGGTGCACGTGCTCGACGCCATTTCCACTCTCTATCTGGGTGCATCCGTGTGGTGTAAATGTAGGCATGAGGGCCTCGGGCCCTGCAACATCACATTCCCCAGGACCGGGGGTGACATGATGGCATCCGCAACACGATACCCAATCATACAGGGTTCATGACTTTGGGACACAGACTTGGTGGCACCGAACACATTGCGGCCGGCACAGGCACACTGCCATGGGACGGTGACTTTGGGTGCACTGAGGTAGGGGCACCTTAAGTGCTGAGCGGGTGTGCAGCATGCGATGATGCCCCGTCCCGGCCATCCGGACTGCTCAGGATTTGTGTGCCCTGCTGGACCGCAGTGTAGGCCAGAGCCAGCGGGCAGCGCGGGCCTACCGCCACGTGGCGTCGCATCCCGGATCACAGAGTTAGTGGCACTTCAAGGGCTGAGCGGGTGTGCAGTCTGCGATGATGCCGGGTGCACTGGTATGTCCTCTGCCATGGCAAAATCAAGACCCAGAATCATATGTGAGACCTGGTGGCCTGCGGAGCCGGGCTGCATGATGTGGAGGGTGCCATGTCCGCAGGCCTCGGGCATGTGGCTTGCAGCGGCACGTGGTGGGCCCTCATTGCTACACGCCAAGGGCGGAAGGTGAGCAGTGAGGTGTTGTGGCCCTGTTGTGGCTCCGAGCTGCATGATCAGTGGCTCCATGACATCTGTTGCCCTTCAGGTGTGGCTCTGGGCTGGGCTCCATTTTGTGGTGCAGGCTGTGGTCCGTCTTTGCACCAGGTCAGAGCAGGTGTTAATTTCCTGCTGCTAATGCGCCTTATCGCCTGTTTTGTGGTCTTAACGCCGATCTGGCTGGTCCTTGGGAATGTTGCGGAGTGGTGTTTTCGCGGTTTTTGCACGGGTATGCCTACTCTGCATCTCATTAGCGATAGTTACGGGGGTCATCTGTGGCGATGTTTTTTGCGGCAGCTATCGCTGGTAAACTGGTGTTATGGGCTGTTAACACCAGCTTGTGAATGGTGCGATAAATTTATCGCCACTTTGGCTGCGATAAAGTGCCGCTAACTCAGCGATAAGTCCTTGAGAATATGCCCCCAAGTTTCCTGTAGGCAGACAATCTGATCAAGGTCTATCAGTTTGCCTGCAATACCAGCAGTGATCCAAAATAGGAATTTCGTATTCTGTACAGTTGAAACAGGGAATGTGGGAGTTTCGGGGATAGTGACTGGTGCAGGGACAGGATTGAGGAGTTGCTCAGCTTCATTAAACGGAGTGGGGTTCACAGGTTTTGGTCCCCTGTTGAGAGTAATTGGTGGCAGATTGTGACTGTGGGAAAAAGTGTTGAGGTCAGACCCATACTTGGCAACCACATTGTCCTCAGACCTCAGGCTTAGTCCCTGCTGGCAGGGATATTTAATATCCAGAACTGGGATCAAGAGCTTTCAGTACAGGCACACGAGTGTCACATTTAGCACCACCCAGGCCCGTGGGCTTCCTTTTTACGCCAAGAACCCAGGAATCCATCTCAAATGAATGAATGTCCAACAGACCAGGTTTGATTTCAAATGCGCAGTCTTGTATTCCCAGTCAGCCTACATCCGTTAATCCTGAGAAGCGATCGTGCATTGGCGTGGTAAAAGGAAGATCCTGAGGCCAAGATGATGAAGGTCGAGGGGGTAAAGTCGGATGGTCCTTCGTGGGTGAGGAGACAAAATGAGGCCTATAAAAGTAGCCCGGGGGACCGATTTTAAACTTGCATTGAACTGTAAGAAATATTCAGCAGTTAAAAGCTCTGATTTAAATTGTCACACACTGAGAGCTTCACAGCAGTCAGTCCCTGCTACCAGGCCTCTTGCACTTGTCCCTCCCATGGGGGCGTGAGATGACAGCTCTGAGAATTCATAGTGCCATCACAGCTATGGTCCCAGATCCCTTATCACACAAAATGCTGCTTCTTTTTGGAGGCTGCCTTCCTAGCCAGGCCCTTGGCTTTCTCTTTTGCTGTCTGCACTGTCTCTCTGGCTTATCTAGTTGCTTCTTTTGCTTGTTCCACCAGGGTTTTTGATGGTGATTCCACTTGCATGTTTGCCAAAATGTATTTATATCCTTTCATAGCCTTGCTCTTGAATCTTGCACACCCGAATTCCAGAATGGCCCTGCTTAAACCAATCAGTGCACCATTCTGTATGCTTTAGTGAGTGGCTGCAAAATGGGGAGGACACAACAGCAGACCAGTGGTTGAAGAAAGGTGTCTGAAAGCCCCTTTAAGTAAGTATAATATACATATTATTTTAGTAAAATCAAAAGGTCTTAAATTTACGCCAGACATAAATATCACAACAATGTAACACGACAACAAATGACACTCAAATTCGAAATTGAACTCCTGCTTAAGTTGTCATCCAGAGATCTTTCAAACATCTCTATATTTTGGATCAACACTGCGTCACTATTCAGTTGATAAAACAAGTCTAGATGAGGCAAGGTTAATTTGGGTAACGGGTACTCCTTAATAAACGTGACAGATATCCAGTCTGCCTCATCACAAGTACAAATCCCATCTGCCTTATTACAAGTGCATATCTTGTCTGCCTTATTGCAAGTCCATTACATGCTCTTGTAATAAGTCAGAGGAGATATCCGTCACCTTTGCGACAGTGTACCTTTCCACCAAACTTTACATCAGGCCCTAAGACCCTCACCACATCTCGCTTGCACCTTTCCACCAAACATTATATCAGGCCCTAAGATCCTCACCATATGTCACTTGCACCTTTCCACCAAACTTTAAATAAGGCCCTAAGATCCTCACCACGTGTCGCTTGTACCTTTCCGCCAAACTTTAAATCAGGCTCTAAGACCCTCACCACGTGTCACTTGCACCTTTCCACCAACTTTATATCAGGCCCTAAGATCCTCACCACATGTCACTTGCACCTTTCCACCAAACTACATCTGGCCCTAAGACCCTCACCACGTGTCACTTGCACCTTTCCACCAACTTTATATCAGGCCCTAAGATCCTCACCACGTGTCGCTTGTACCTTTCCACCAAACTTTACATCAGGCCCTAAGACCCTCACCACGTGTCACTTGCACCTTTCCACCAACTTTATATCAAGCCCTAAGATCCTCACCACGTGTCACTTGCACCTTTCCACCAAACTTTAAATCAGGCCCTAAGATCCTCACCACCTGTCGCCCGGTAACATGGCTTGTGATACAGCACTGGGTATACCAATATTTATAAATTTGAATTACATTTTCATCTCCTGTCTATACGAGCAGCAGAAATGTCATGTTTGGTTTGACGCAACAAAATGACTAAAGTTCATGTGACCCGGACGTCTACCTGTAGGTATGTAATTGCTAATTCCAATTATAAAATCACCCCCGCATGGAAGAATGCGAACGTGTGATCAAGCTCATTAGGACCTTTATTACAACGCCATTCAGACAGGAAACATTTTAATGAATTAGACCTCAGTAGGAGTTCACTGATTATATTTCTGGTAGCTACTTGTTCTGCCTTCTACCCGGAAAATATGCGCTGTTTATTTGTGAATGCTAGCGAAAGGGTGAATTGGCCTTTTTATTTTCTCCATTAACATTAAAGTGAGGCTCCAGTGGTCAGAGTCCATTTGTGAAATTAGACCTCTGGGTTGCTTATATGCGGCTTCTTTATGTCTTCCATTTCATGCTCAGTTTACTGGTTTAAATCCCCTTTTTACACACTCAGTTACTCCACATTAAAAATGGAATTCAGAAATGAAGGCTTCTCTCCTGGGACCTGACATCAGACGGCATCCCTGTCATCCTCATTTCTGAAGAAGATAACTCGGAAAATAATTCTTCAGAGCTTTACATTCCATTGAAACAGTGTCAACGGGAGGCTTCTTTAAGCCTGACCAAAGTTTATCCTTTCAACAAAAAGGAACAAAGTGCGTTTTTGTCATGAGAGCAGCCATGTTTATTCTCCTCGCTCTATTTAGCAGTTAAGACAAGCCAAGTTTTAATGAACAGAAACACACCGCAGACCTCCAACCCAGATACTTAAAAGAAGGGGCGACTCAGATCGACAGAACTGCTACCTAAATCTCTTGACGAAACTCTACAAGCTGTTTGCAAGAAATGAATCAGAAACTGTCAGAAATCCGGCACTTGTTTTGAGTGTAAATAAGAAAAAATGTGCATTTTCTACAACACGCAACTATGGCGAATGTTGTGTACATTGCATACCATTACTAATGAATTTCAGTAGTTTTGCACGTTTGAGCCACAACCATAACTCATTCTTTTGGTGTGTTTTTCACAATTGTAGTTTTTAATAACACGCGTAGGGGTTTATTTATGAGAGTCCTGCTTCACTATTACACCACCTAAAGTGGTATATGCGTGACGCAGGGCTCTCATAAAGATTTATGAAGCCACACAAAGCCACCCTGCATGGCTTTGAGTGGCCTCATAATTCATGAATAAGGTGACGGAGCGCAAATCGCTGCGTCATCTTGCTCTGTGCCCGGGAGGCGTTCCATGGGCATTGCAGTAGTTTTT
The DNA here is from genome assembly GCA_963921515.1 of Calotriton arnoldi. Taxonomy (NCBI): domain Eukaryota; kingdom Metazoa; phylum Chordata; class Amphibia; order Caudata; family Salamandridae; genus Calotriton; species Calotriton arnoldi. The sequence continues at coordinate 734,428 of CAWUFW010009202.1, forward strand.
CTAGCGCAACACCCATGGAATTGACGCTGCCCCAGATTTACAAAGTGATATAAACCTGGGGAAGCGTCAAATCCGTACGCCTCCCAAGGTGAGGTGTAATGAGGGGAAATATGTTAATTTCTCCTAGTTTTTTCCTCTTTCCATGTGTGCTGCATTCTGCAGCCTACATAGGAAGAGGGAAATGCCTCCTAGGATTGTTTTTGTGCAAGAAGGTGCCCCTTCCTGCCCAAAAACAGTCCTGCCTGCAACAGAGGCACCCTTTACCATGGTGCAAGGGTGCCTAGGTTGGCGCTAGGCTTCCTAAATGGTGCCAGCACAGACAGAAAGGACAGGAATGCACCTTGTTGATTAAATATGGTGCATTCCTGCCCTTTAACTTTGGTGTAGGACAGCGCAGCAAGGTGCCCTGCTGGTCTGCCCTATGCCAAAATGCCATAAATAAGGCCCTTAGTTTCCAGCACAGTCTTCAGCCCTCCCCAGCAGGGGACGGCCACAGGGCCTTATGTGAGGTGAGCATTCCACCAAACCATCTGCGGGTGTTCAGCTCCACAGGGCAAAGCCTTTGCAATGTGGTGGTTGGCTGCATGCCCTGTGCCCCACTTGCTTTGGGCAGCCTAACCCCCACTACATATAGGGGTATCACACAAAGCTGGTTCTTTGGCCAGGCCCTGATTTGTCTTTTGTTTTATTTTGTTTTTCGATTCATGGATACTGGTTTGGTACCACAAACCCAGGGCAAGCTTAGTGCTCAGGTAGTGAGATCCCAGGGCAAGATTCTCTGACACATACCTCTACTTGGTGGGTTTGCTGTTCTGAACCCATAACTGCAAACCTCGAAATGGTGATGCTCAAAAGGAAATTGGTTACTAAGCGATACAAACAAATGTGCAATATAGATAATGTGCAGAGTGGTGCTGAATTTGAGCATTCACCAACGCTATCCCAAATAGAACCAGTTGCCCATCAACAAATACATTTTTGTTGCCCTTTTCAGGATCCCTTATTGAAGAGCAACCTGCAGATACTTGCCTAGTGAACGAAGCACTTTGCTGTTTGGGTTCTTTACAATCAGCTGTCGGCCCTGCTAGAAGGGAATTCTAATCAGTAAAGGGTCTTCATGAGAGGTTCATCTGATATGTGTCGAACACTCTCATTATTCACTGTTGCTAGACTTCCACTGTGATCAGAGTCACAGCAACGATACTCCTAACTTCTGTGAATACCGAAATGAGTAAGTGCCTTCTGTGAATACCAAAATGAGCAAGTGCCTTCTGTGAATACCAAAATGGTAGTAAGTTTAGGATTTTGTCTTAAGTTAGTTCTGTGAATCGGGCCCAATAAGTGGTACAGAAAGAGAGGCACAACAAGTGGTACAACAAAGAGAGGCACAATGAGTGGTACAAAAAGAACAAAGAAAACGGAGTAACTAAAAAACGGGCGCAACCTAGTCTGGAGCCGAGGCTCGAACCCCTACCTGCACTAAGTCCTGCCAAGGGCAGAGGCACAGCACAGCAGCGGAGCTACCGAGGGAGAGAGCAGGTCCCTGGCCGAGGTCAGAGGTCCTGCTCCCGCTCCCACGCAGCGGCCGCCATTACTGAATGCAAACTACCTGACGCAAATTAATGCAAGGCAGCACAATGAGCTTTGTTGCATTACTTTTTTTATACAAACCAACACAAATAACAATTTGCGTTGCTTTGTAAATACCACTAAGGATTTTGTGTCTGGTTTTCATCAAAAAAGTGATGCAAATTTGACACACAATCTTTGAGAATCTGGCCCTTTGTTTGTTATCTTCATTAATAATGTGATAACGGAACTCAAGCAAACCAACTCTTTCAGTCCAAATTTAAAAGTAAAGCCCAAATCTATTTTTTTATAAACTAATTGTATTGGCTTTAATGATAGTATATTAGAAAATACCAGAAACATAACCATTGATCCCCAATCCTGCCATGTGCCCCTCCGCTCTCACCAGTGGCCAATCACAAATTTAGGACAACATTTCAAGGCAGAGTTCTCAATGTGGAAGACAGTCCATAATAATCCCACCATTTACCCCACATTTTAGTGAATCCCTGCGGCACCCTCGGGCAATATATATCGGTTCCTCCTATTTGTCTTGTACTATGTCTCTGATGCATGATGGGACTCTGAGCCTTTCCAAACTCTGTAAAATGTGACCATGGCTGACAGAGTCAAAGGCTTTTGAGATGTCTATGAACACCACTGCTAACGAGCTTCTGTTTTTCGTGCCCCTTTTATGATGTTTTGGAGAAGAGTCAGATTTTCGAGACAACCTCTCACCTTCATGAAGCCTTTTTGTCTCGTGTTCAATTCAACAAAAAATGCAAGTCTTTTGGTTAATATTTTCGTGAACAACTTCATGAATGCCGTACCGATGGTAATTGGACGCCAATTACTGATTTTTTTCAGTTCGCTAATCGGTACATTTTTAGGTATTAAAATCGATCGGTTCTTTTTGATACTTTCTGGTACTCTTCTCATCAATAACCAAGACGACAAGATTCTGGGCAGCAGTCTTGGTTGTTTGTTATGCACATTTTGTAAGTCATTAAGGCCAATTTTGTCAGGCCCCACTGCTTTTTTTAAATCTGATTCATCGAAGGCTTTAGTTATTTCGAGCAGTGTAATTTCTTTACACAATCCTCCAATTTCCCATTCATCCGGTATCCGATCAATTGTGATGAATTTGGGATTTTTCTTGTTTTCTTTTTCAATTATGTTTTTATAGTATTGGAAGATTTCATCCGCACTGATTTGGCAGGTGGCATCTTCTGCCCCATCGGTGATTATCCTGGCAATTTTCTTTTTGTCTTTTTTAAACATTGCCTGGTATTCTTTGTAGCTGCCCTTAGCTTTTGCATAATTTTTCTTGTGTGTCCGATTGAGCCTTCCATTCTTCTTATCTTTCTTTGTTATCTTGTTTTGTACTGGGGTAATCTGTTGCTCATCTTGAGCGGTGCTCATAGGCTCATTGGGTTCGCTCGTTGGTTCGGTACGATTTGCTGGTACAGGACTTATATCATTGGTGTTTTCTGAGATATAAGTC